>BSBN01000339.1:8015000-9265000 GCA_027924645.1 Cunninghamia lanceolata
CCTAATAAAAAATAACTAAATGTACTATAAGTTTAGTATATTTTGAATAAAAAATAATTAAAATAAAAATAAAACTCTATCGATATCAAAAACATTAATTTTCAAACCAAATCTTATAGAAATTTGATTGTCAACAGGCTTATTGTATCATTTACATGTTTATATTCAATTTCTTTTTTGCTGTGATATTTATTGGAGTTTAGATTTATCAAAGAGTTGTATATAATGTCAACAGACTTCATGATTGCCCAGAAAAATAGTCAGAATCATCTCCTACATTTGCTTGAGGAGATGGTGGAGAAATCCTTCGGCTGCCATGTGATTCTCCAAACAATTCCCTTTGCATGTGTGGCATGCCACAACCAAAACCATCTACAAACTCATAAACAAAACATTACTTTTATTAATTACTTATTCCAATCTGTATACTTAATGCATAAGAAACCAATCTGTATACTTAATGCATAAGAAATAAATAAAGTCTTCTCCAAATGAAACTTTTAGATAGATTATTGAAAAAAAATTGTCATTATTGCACTGAGAACAACCTTAAAACAAATATCATACACTGCTAAAGAGGTGGAGACTACTGGTGGGGATGCTGGTGATTCTGCGGGTAATGCTGGCGAAGCAGGAAAGATGTTCGTGGAGGAAGTTGATGATGAAACGAAGACCGATGCTGGCTATGGGACTGAAATAGTTGTTCTGAGGGGCCGTGTTGAGAAGCTGGAATAGACTTTCTCCACTATGCTCAGGCGTACTATTTTATTTAATATTTCTGTGCTACAGGATCTTGGGACTTCTGTTGCTGTTGACACTGATGAGAACTCTAAAAAGTTGGATGACTTCATTGAATCCGTGGTTAAACAAGGAGAGAATCTTCCTCCTTAGTTCTTGTTTCTTTTACGCTGGTGATACTCTGTTACTTCATATATACTGTCTTTAGTCTGGTATTGCTGTCTATGTTGTTTATGTTGGGTAAGCAAATTATGTTGTAACTATTTTGAGGCTCTTTTGTGCTGATGCCTCTGGGGTTTCTGTTTGCTATTTTGTAAGGGTTCGGCCCCTCATTTTAGCCGCCTTATATTATCAAAAACAAATCAATATTCCACTGAAAAACAAAAGAAATAAATGAACACTTATTGCATCAACATTTGCCAAGATAATAATGGCAAACACCCTACACCCATATTGAGAAAAAGAGATTCTGAGTGGGCTCAAAAATAGTTTGCATGTTCAGACGAGAGTTAAATTTATAAATCATTGCATTGTACTTTGAAGATATCTAGATAGCGGTGGGAATGCATTATATTCTACTGTGGGTTTTGCATGGGTGTTGAAGGGTGTTCAACTCCAACTATGGCTCTTGTACATTGTTGGGTTTGGGTTTTCTTGGCGGCAGTGGGGATTGTGTTTGGAAGGGTAGATGATGAGAAAGTGGGCATTTGGCCCATGCCTGCACATGTTCAATATGGCAATCACACTATGGGTGTGTCGAAGCACTTTGCTCTTTCTATTATAGGGAATTATCCACCCTCTTCTTCTGAATCCTTTGCAATTTTGCACAAGACCCACCTCTATCATCAATCCAAAAAATAGTTAATCCTAACCTCAAATCTCTAATATTTTATTACTTACAATATTCCCAAAAAAACTTTAAGCACAGGTGCTATGGAATCTATAGAATGGCCTCCTCTAACAAATCTCTAGGTAAGTATACCCCATAAATGAAGATCACTTGCTGAGTAGAGACTTAAACTTAAACTTAAGGCTCCCTGGTTACTTTCCTAATTACTAACTGAATTTAAACTCTTTGTACCGAAAATGGTATCATGGGCATTGCATTTTAGCGCTGGTTTTACCTAAAAATTTTATCAGTATTGCAGCATAAACAACAACCATAGAAAATTTCCTCCCTAACATAACTGCCTGAGGAAGATTCCAATTCTAGCATTTTCCTATTGTGTAGCAGATCACATAAGGTTTGGCATCTCAAATGAAAGGTCTCCCAAGTGAGGGTAACTGCCCATTTGCAAAAGAAAAACTATATGCGCTACACATAAATATTCAATAGATAGTGCAAGAACCATACTCATCACGAGCTACAGTGTATTCATAAGGCCTGTAGTTGTAACCGGCAGGATAATACATAATTATTGGAGCAGGCTCTGGGTTTTTCTTCTCTTTCTTTTGCTCCTATTTGGGAGTCTCTTTTTCTCTTCCTTGGCAGGCCCCACGCTTAAAAGCTCTGTGTGTCCAAATTTCCTGAGCTTTGATGTCAAATACATAGGGTCTGCATCCCCAATTACAGTGTCTTCTTCTCTTTCATGTCCACCGCCATAGAATCCACCCCTGCAATATAAATTTTTGTTCATTCTCTTTTTCACTCTGTGTGACAAAATTGTTATACAATTATATCAATGATTTTAAGGAGAGTAATGATACCTTCTACCCCTGCAACTACCTTGAAGGTCCTTCTTTTGCTTTTCTCGTCCTCAATAGACAATTTTAACACTATTTTCTGCACAATCCATTGGAACTTTGACATCAATTGAGAAACTAATTGTTCAATCCCATAACTAAAAGATGGATTTCTAGATCCAACTGTTTACTAATTTTCTTTTATAATATTGTCGTTACCAATATCTACCATGGAGTCTACAAATACATAGAGCGCTAGAAATATAGGCGGCCTCTGTGCTTCTGCTTTTAGAGCATATAATATCAAGAATGAAAAAAAAAGCAATATTCTACACTTAAACCATAACTACCGACGCCACTATTCTCTCCTGCCACTACTCAAACTATAACTACCTATCCACTATATTAAATCTTTTGAATGTAATGTAAAACTATTATTATATATTAAAATATTAAACTAAATTAGTTTTCTATATGACAGTTCACTACACGTTAATTTAAATAGAGTGAATAAAAATGTACACACATCCTTGTGCTGCCATTGTAAACACCTCTAGGCTTCGCCTCTCAACATAACAAGTGTCACATAGTAAGTATGGTTAAAATTAGTTTTAATTAAATTTTGTGTTAGTAGTTTAATTTTTTTAGATTTTGAGATCAAAATCTTCTATAATAATTATTAAATTGTCATTTTTTTAATAATGCATTATCTTCAATAACAATAAATTATTTTATAATTACTTAAAACTAATTATATATTTCATAAATAAATTATATTTATAAATATAATATTATTAATATATATTATAAATATTTTAGAATATCAAAATTCTTAATAATTTAGTTATTACTATAATCTAGTTATAATAGTTATATAATGCTCACAATATTTTACATAAAACTTTATGTCAATTTCTAAAAATAGAAAATTTAACTCATACTAAATACTTTAAACATGTCATGTTTTGTAAATATATAATCGGAAATAATTATTAGTATAATACTTATAGTATTTATAATTAATGAAAGACGTTGAGAAAATTTAACATGATATTTTATAGCAAATTACATCGTCGTAACATACATCCCAGCCGATATTCAAAGTATCCATCATTTGGGACAAGAGGTAACATGATGAGGTAATCTCAGTCAAAAAGATGGATGCGCTCTGCTAGGGTTTTTAGGTTTTCTAAGGTTTTTCTCTTCTAATTTTTGTGTGCTACTTGGGGATGGAGGGTGCTACAATCAGCAATACCTCTATTCCCCTACCCATTTCAGACACTACCAGCCTACAAACTGGAAAACAGTTCTGACGGGACAGGTGGAATCTCCTAAGAATGGACAAATAGTGATTTGTCACCAAAAAGAGACGGCTGAAGGGTCTTCCCTTATGGTTCCTGACAATCTAGTGGATACGATTGTCGCTTCTATGGATCTTGCCCTAGTCAGCAAGTTTTTCTCTCTCCATCCCAGCATTGAGATGGTTCGCAAATGGGTATCCAATTGTTAGCATGTTAAAGGCAGTGTGACTGTCGTGGGTATGGCACAAGGGCTATTCCTTTTTCGCTTTACCAGCAAAGAAGACATGTTGTTTGTCTTATCTAAAGGACCATGGCTTTATGGTACACATTCGCTTTCTTTGCGCTGTTGGAAACTAGGGTTTGACCTTAGTACTGATCTTAATAAAATTGCCCCAGTTTGGGTATGTCTGCCTAGCTTTCCCTTAGAATACTAGGATGAATCTATTTTTAGTTCTATTGCTAATACTTTTGGTAATTTTTTTACCCTTGATAACTCTACATGCACCAAATCTCACTTTGTTTATGCAAGATTTTGTGTTAATGTGGAAATCAATAAGACTCTGCCCATATTCATTGACAATAGCTCAAAATATGGAGTTTGGAGGCAGCCCATTTCATATGAGAATTCCACAATTTATTGTCAGAGATGTAAGAGGAAAGGGCATCTCATCTCGCATTGTAAGTTCAAGAAAGATGAGGAAAATATTAATAAGGAAGTTGATGTGGAGAATAAGGAGGTGACCTTGGTTAATGTTGAACACTCAAAAGAAGATTCTGCTCTTAACACTTTACAGGTTTCTAAATCGGAGAAGGATCAGAACCTCCACTCTCAAGAGATTCCACAACCAACCCTAGAAGAAGGTGATATTTTGAACCAAGTTAAGAATATTTAGTTAGAGGTTGGTAATCTTGAAGAGCCCCAAATTGAAACTGATAAAGTTAAGGAGACCCAGATGGGTTTTGACAGAGTTGAGAAGACACAGATGGGTCATGATAAAGTTCAGGAGACCCAAATGGGATATGACAGAGTTGAGGAGACCCAGATCGGATATAACAGAGTTTAGGAGACCCAGATGGGATTTGACAGATTTGAGGAGACCCAGATGGGAGATGACAAAGTTAAGGAGACCCAGATGAGATTTGACAAAATTAAGGAGACCCAAATGGGTTTAGACAAAGAGGTAGAGTCACAGATGGGATTTGACAGAGTGGAGGAGACTCGGGATGATGAGGTGAAGTTTGTGACTTTGCAGTCTTCAGCCCAAAAAAGGTCTCACCCTTCTCCAGGGAAACTCACTTTGGGTTTTCTCAAAGGAGGGCTCTTTCCTCCTTCTCTAAAGAAGCATTCTAATCAGTCTATAGCTTCTCCAGGCACAGCTACTACTTCATTGAGTGACCATGAAGAGTGGACATCCCAAAAGAAAAAGAGTCACAAACCAAAAAAGAATGTTGATGTAGGTTTAGATCCTTTGAAGGGTAGACCTTCATTGAGAGAAACCAGACAAAAAGAAGCAGCTAGGGAGATTGCCAGTGGAAAGTAGAAGACATTGGAGAATCACTCCAGAAAGTTATTTAAATGAAAATTCTCTCGTGGAATATGAGGGGACTTAATAACCCCTCAAAATAATTTGAGGTCAAAAACTGTATTTTTGATCACAAAGTGGATATTCTTTTACTTCAGGAAGTTAAAATGTCTGAAGAAGGTTTCAAATTGATTGTTGATAAGATTTGGCCTAATGCTTCCTTCTACATAAGCCTTGTTGTTGGTGCCTTTGGGGGAATAGTGACTATGTGGAATGCTTCCAGATTTCATGGTAAACTTTCTTTCTTCAACAAAAATTGCTTGGTGATTGATTTCTCTTTGCCTTCCTTTCGATGGGGTCTGGTTAATGTTTATGCCCCTAACACTAGGGTCTTAAGGAAAAATATTTGGGAGGATTTGGCTAATCAACTCTCTTCTTATCCTGATTCGTATTGGATGCTGGCGGGTGATTTTAATACCACTCTTTATCCTTCTGAAAAGTCTGGGGGAATTTTGGACTACTCTGATAGTATGTTGGACTTTGCTAATTTGATTAATACTTTTGGGCTTAGTGATATTGATTTGATGAATCAAAATTTTACTTGGACAAATAGGAGGAAAGGGGACCAAATGATTCAAGTGAAGCTTGATCGATTTCTTATTTCCAATAATTGGCCAAATATTGCCTCCCTTAAATTGGTTGATTTGCCTAGGATTGTTTCTGATCACAATCCTCTCATTCTGGAGTGGGCTAATCAGATGAGAAAAGGTCCTTTTCCTTTTAGATTTGAGGCTATGTGGACTAAACATCATGATTTTAGGAATCTTCTTTCTAGATGGCAACTTCAGGTTGTGGGCACTCCTATGTTCAGACTCTTTAAAAAGTTGATGCATGTCAAGAGAGAAGTTTATGGTTGGAACAAATACAGTTTTGGAAACATTTTTTCTCAAAAAAAGATCTTATCCAATAAGCTGGCAGATATTCAATATAAGATTGCTCAAGGAGATACTTCTAATATTTTGTTCCAATTAGAGATTGGAAGAATTTAATGAACAGAGAAGAGCTATTCTGGAAGCAAAAATCTAGAGTTCAATGGCTTAAAGAAGGTGACCGTAATACTGCTTTCTTTCATGTTTCTGCTCTAAAGCATAGAAAATCTAACTCTATTTCTAGAATAATATTGGAGGATGGTAGTATGATTACTAATGATGAGGAGATTGGAGATCATGCTGTCAGCTTCTTTCACAATTTGTTGTCTGAACAAGGTACGAGTGCTGATAACTCATAGGATGTGAATTAGCTTCTGAACAATATCTCATCTCTGATTTCTGAGGAAGATAATGCTGATATTTTAAAGCCTATTTCTAAGGAAGAGGCTCGTGCAGTGGTCTTTTCTATGGGCCCTTTCAAAGCTCCGAGGCCTGATGGTTTTCCTCCTTTTTTCTTCCAAGAATTTTGGGACATTATAGGATATGATGTCATTGCTGTTGTTAAAGACTTTTTTAGAACTAGAAAACTTCTTAAACAACTTAACAATACCTTTATTGCCCTTGTTCCTAAGAATTCCAACCCGGAGATGCTCGCTGACTTCAGGCCTATTAGCCTTTGTAATACTATTTACAAAATTTGTACCAAGCTTCTAGTGGTCAAAATCCAACCCTTTCTAGATAAAATTATATCTCCTTCTCAAAAGAGGTTTTTTCCAGGGAGACAGATCTTAGATGTTATGATTACTACTCATGAAACTATTCACTCAATGGATAAGAGTCTCATTCTAGGTATGGTTTTCAAACTTGATATTTCTAAAGCATATGATAGGGTGTCATGGCAATTTTTATTTAAAATCATTCAGAAGCTTGGGTTCAATGATAAGGTTTCCCTTCTCATTAAGGAAGTTGTTACTACTGCTAAATACGTAGTCCTTGTTAATTGAGTTCCAAGGGGTTTCTTTTCTCCTTCTAGGGGAATAAGACAGGGAGATCCCTTGTCCCCCTATCTTTTTATTATGATAGTTGAAGCTCTTGGTAAATCTATTCATAGCAAGATCAACTCTAAAGAATTAACTGGGATTAAACCTGCTTCTTCTTTGTCTCCTATGCCTATTCAACAGTTTGTTGATGATACCATTCTTTTTGGCATCTCCTCTATTTTAGAAGCCTCCAGATGGAAATCTTTACTGAATGATTATGTTATGGCTTCTAGTCAGCATATTAATTTTTAAAAATGCAATGTTTTCTTTTTCAATACCCCAGGGGATCTTCAAAGAAAAATTATTAATATCCTTGGTTGTGTGGCTGCTGACCTTCCTTCAGTCTATCTTGGCCTCCCTTTGACTACTAAGGAAGTTTCTCTGGGTTTTTGGCATAATATCCTTGAAAGAACTCAAAAGAAATTGTTGGGATGGAAAGGAAAACTTTTAAGCAGTGCAGGAAAATTACAGCTTCTAAGGGCTTCTCTTCAGGGTATACCTACCTACTTTTTATCTTTATTTAAAATACCTAGATATTTGGCTGATAAACTAGAGCAAATTCAGAGAACTTTCTTGTGGACTGGAACTGAAGAAAAAAAGAGAATCTCTCTGGTTAAATGGGATAAAGTCTGCCTTCCTAAGTCTCGTGGTGGGCTTAACATTAGAACCATTCAAAATATGAATAAGGCTCTACTGTCCAAGATTATTTGGAACTTCATAAACAAAGATACTGATGGGGGAGTTATTATAAAGGCTAAATACTTCAGGGACACTGACAGATATTCTTTCCTTAATTAGGAGGGCCTTCCTCAAGGATCTGTTATTTGGAATAAAATTATAAAATCCAGAAGTCTTATCAATAAGGGTATCAAATGGAAACTTGGTGATGGATCTCTTATAAATTTTTTGGAAGATCCTTGGTTGGGTGATGGTCCCCTTTCTAAATAGATGGGCAATGAAGCTATTAGTGTTCTTGCTAAACATTTTTTTGGCAACAAAGTTATTCATTACATTCATCAAGACCATGGTGTTAGAAGTTGGAAAAATCTATTTTAGTGATGTACTAATAATCCGAATCTCCTTCATAGGGCTAATAAAATACAACAAATTCTTCTTAATACTAGGATTCCTCTTTTCTCTAGAAATGATCAACTTTTTTGGTCTACTGACAAAAAAGGGCTTTTCTCAGTCAAATCTGCTTACCATTTGCTGATCGAGGAGGATCTTACGGATGATGTCTGGAGGAAAGTCTAGAATTGTAAACTCCTTCCAAAGGTTAACTTTTTCTGGTGGACTGATGTTCATAATAATATTTTGACTCAGGATAATCTTCAATGAAGGGGTATGCAACTGGTTAATAGATGTGTCATGTGTTTGAAAGAAGAAGAATTTGTCTCTCATCTTATCCTGCACTGTGAATTTGTGACTGATATATGGAGTAAAGTCTTTTTGAATGTTGGCTTACAATGGGTCTGCAATAAGGAAATAAAAGAACTCATTCTTAATTGGATCCCTCCTCTATCACATCCTTGGTTAGTGAAATTATGGACTCAAACTCTTCCTTTTGTTGCTTGGTTCCTTTGGAAAGAAAGAAATAATAGAATCTTTAGAGAAATTGCTAGAAATTTTTCACAAGTTTTCTATTCTTTTTCTAAGGCTCTCCTAGAAAATGTTTCTAATTCCAGCATCAAAACTGTTGATAAACCTCTTACTCAGCATGAAGTTCTTGTGGCCTCCAATTGGGGGATTGTGAATCAAATTCCAGCTTTTGATGATTCTAAATGCATTAAAAGATTAAACACTATTTGGACTCCCCCTGACCCAGGTTGGTTTAAATTGAATTTTGATGGAGCTGCTAAGTCAAATGGCAAGGCTAGTGGTGGAGGAGTTATAAGGAATGATAGAGATGTTCTAATTGTTGCTTATGCTGGAGGAATTGGTAACTAGATGAATAACTTTGCTAAAGCTTCTGCTCTTTTATGGGGTCTCAAGTTGTCTATATCTCTAGGTATCACCAGCTTCATGTTCAGGGTGATTCCAAAATTATTATTGAGGTTGTTTCTAAAGCTTCAGATTGTGGATGGCAACATAAGGATATAGTGCTTGCTATTCAAACTCTTTCACAGGTTATTCCTGTCATTTCCTTCTCTCATATTTATTGTAGTGCCCCTCCGTATTCACTTTGGTTGTGCAGGTAGTCTAGCTAAGGAGTCTGAAGATGAAGATGGAACATAAGCTTATGTAGTACTTTCGTGAGTACGACACATATTGTTATTATGCAGAGATTTATTTGAATAGTTAGGTGATGCAGTAGTATATTGTTAGGATAGGTGGAAAGGACAACATCATACCATTGAACGTACGAGGAACATACGGGAATGAGATACGAATGTTAGAGTTCCTTTCCAAGTGCTTCGGCTATTATGCACATGTGCCCTAACTTGTATGTTGAGTGAACATGTACCAGGCATCAACTCCAGCTAAATTGGTAGGTTGAGTGTACCTTGAAACAAATGGAATTAGTTGTCTGGAGATAGCACTTGGTCCCCTGTTCTAGCCACCATCCTTGATGATGAGTACCTAGTTTGAAACCTCATCAGTTTTGTTGGTATGGTCATGATAGTTAGTCAGTGTTGCTTGAAGTTTTGCATTTGACCCTGGTTAGTGGTCAGGTGGTTGTTTTGACTTATGGTTTCATTTGTCTAATAATATGCCTTGGTAAATAAATATATATAACCATAATTAATAATAAAACCTCTTGCCATTTTGATCGATGGATATTCATGCTCTATTTCATAGTTCTCATTTTGGCACTTAGGATAATTTAATTACATCTACCAAATTTTGGTGTTAAATTAGACTACGCTCAATCAGTTCCTAATAATGTATCTATTCCTAGGGTGAAATAAAATTAACCTTTGTTGGCAAAGGTACCCTATTTTTACCTTTAGTCTTAAAACACTATTATCTTGCCCTAACAAGTTACAATACAATGAATGGGTGCCAATATGCCTAATTTAACCTTGATCCATATTCTTTATGTTGTTAATTCATACAAACCTTGTGCAAAGATTACACTTTCAATGGTGGAATTTTTACTACCATTTGCCTTTGCATGATCAAGACCTTAAACTTTAACCAAATCCATTTTTGGCGCTTATCATGTAATTATTATAGTCCAAGCATTTTTATCTAAGTCCAAGATTTGCATGAATATATACATTTAGAATTTCCTAAAACCACTAGTACTTAAACTACTATAATAACGTTCCTGGCACTATTTTATTTTTTTAGGTATATTAGAATCTAGTGTTTTTTTGCATGCACGGCTACCAAGGTAGTTACAATTATAAATGTCTGACAATTTCTATTTTGTGTCCAGGATTCTGGGGATATCATTTTTTTGCCACAATCGTGGAAAGAAGATGGACGGAAGGAGAAGTGATGGCGACTATCAAAAATGTGTTTTGTGTCTTCACCACGGGCCTGTCTTGGCAACAACGTCACTCTCTCCCTACATTTTGTAGAAGAAAACTCTTATTAAAATGGAATTAAATGGAATATCTCAAGGGGGATCCAAGGGGGAACTAGCTCAACATATAAATGAAGAAAGGCGTGATATGTCTGGCAGCGGTTTCTACCATTTTGATGCATCTTTCTACAGCCAATCTAGAATGAGCATATCAAATGGCAAGATTTGAGGAGAGCTAAAGGGGAGTGCGAACAGAAAACAAGAGAATCATCTTCTGTGGGATCGATCCAAGGCCGGGGAGGAAATCTTCCTTTTAAAAAAAGAGGTATTTGCATCAGTTCTTTGTTTTTCTTCTTTCTAGCAAAAAACTAAAATCTGTTTGCCACAATTTATTAAGCACATAAAAACTAGAACCCCATTACACTAGCCTGCACCCCACTCATAGATCTTCCTATGCACAGATTATCTCGATAAGAATCGTATTCACTCAATCTTGAGATTTATGGCCTCTGGCACCAAGAAAACACAACATTATAACCAACACAGATTTAATAGGTACCTCAATGATTAAGTTTAGGGTGTCTTCAAGATAGCCAGCACAGGCTAGGAGATCAACCATGATTACATAATGATCAATCTAAGGTATAGTGCAATAAGGGTTACAATGTGATAGTAGTATGAACATCTCTCATCTGTTATATTGAACGACTGCATGCACCTAGTCTGCAAGCAAAGCCTACAATGTTAGAATATATTCCATGTGCTTCATTAGTTCAAAGATTTTGAGAGCATCCTTGCAAAACCCACTTTGTGCATAACCTGCGATCATCGCTTCCCATGAGAGGATATCTCTTGGAGGAATTCTGACAATGAGTTCGTGTGCTCGTTATGCTTTCTCATTTTGTTTAATATCTATCTAGGCACTAAGCCATGGAATTCAGATTCCTTTGTAACTACCTCCTAAAGATTTCTTCATTAATCTGAATATGGTGCATATCCTTTTATCAATTGGTTTGCTTGCCTTTTTTATGTTTCCACTTTTCACAAGTATGTCTATTAGAGAATTTCTATCGATTTAATGCTCTAGCTTTCCCTTTGGCGCAAGACTCTGAAAAGGGATATAGAATCTATTTTTCTTAGCTTTGATAGATGTCCACACATCCTTCCATAGCTTCCGTTTTGGCGTACTAGGGATCGTTGGAAAAGGCCAATGAATTTGGTTTTATTTCTACCAAATTGTTAGTAAGTTTCTAAAAACTATCATAATGTTTTCCTGTGTTATCTATCTTGCATATAAAAAAAAAACATTCCATGATATCAACTTCTAGAGCTTTGTAAACATCTCTCCTGTAGACATTGTATTCTATGCATGGTGGCACCTTTTCCCTACTGTTGCATTCATATAAGAGTTTCTTAAACCTTTTTCAGTGAATTCACCTTGTGCAGATCCATTTTATGCAATCCTGCATTCGCTACACTCCTCGAAGATGACGCCTCTTAGAGGCATTTTATTTAACAATTTGTGCAGCCTATCTATGCATCCACTTTTGCTAGAGTATTTCTTACCATATTCAATTAGCTGACAAAAGCTCAAGTCTACGTTTAGAAGGTTTCATCCTCTTCTTTTAGTAATTTCTTTCGTCAAGCAATTCTTTCGGGGTGTCGACTCCTTCATAGATGATTTATTTTATGGCTTACCTTCTTTCCTTCCTTGACCTTTGAGACCCTTTCAAAGAGTTATGTTTTCATAAGTGTTTCATCAATGAGACGTTACCCTCTTGCGTGGTCGGCTCCACTACTTAAAACATTTATTTTGGATGCAGTATCTCATTGAATAACACATCGTGTATAGCTCCATTACCTTGAATGAGAACTTTTGCATCCTCTTAGAATCCTACTATAATCTGAAGCCCATATTATCGCTAATTGATTTATCCTTAGAATGGTATAAATAGTAAATAAATTCTTGCAATAGTTAAATAAGATTAACTTTGCAGTGCATTTAAAGGATGCTTGGATAAGCTTACTTGGTTAGTAATTACAAAATTCTACTTCCCTCGTATTGTGGAATTTTTAAGTTTCTTTCTTACCTCTTGAATCGTAATCATACATAGTATATATAGTATATTTACTTATTTCTATTTCTTAGTACTTAGGAGGGTAGGTTTATCATATCAGGAAGTTTGTACTTTTGAGACTCTAGCTAGTTTAATATTTATACTTTAATATCATAGGCTCTATGCTAGAATTTAACATTGGCATGAGTATTACAATTTGGTATAGGCTTAAATCTATATTGTTGATTGAATAATACTTGAATAGAGAATCTCTTGTATGGAAGTCGCCTTATCTTTATGTCTATGACACTTATAGATGATAGTCTTGTAAGTAAATCATGTAGGCTAAACTATGAGGATAGTTTACCTTTATAAGCTGTGAAACTGTTTACTCTAGATAATTGTTTAAGTTCCTTAAGAACTTATATGGAATTTTATTGCTTTTGAAACAATTGACTCTTCTTGATTTAGAAGATGATTTAATGATTTTACTTCTTTCTTAATTACTTACGATAAATTAGGTTTAAGGTCAAAATCTCTAAGTTATTTGTTTATCTATTAGGAAACCTTCAAAAGATTATTATCTATAGAGATCAATTAGTTGATTGTATGTTATCAATTTATTGAAGGATCATCAATGATGGGATTAAGTATGTATAAGTGCTTCTTTGGAAAGATGTAATCCTAACTTGGTGAGTGTATGCAAGGAAGCAGACGCAGGGAACCTTGAGGATGGCAGTATGTGAGGCTATTATACAGCTAGGAACCACTACCCACCTATGTGTGATGACTATCTATTTGAGGCTAACCACCTTATACAACAAGAGAGAGGTCATTGTGGTCTTGCTTGGATGGTCTCACCCTGTGTGTGACCTAACACCAAAAAACCACTGAGTGTGAGGTATGGATTATGTGAGATGGATATTTGCTCTTGGCTCATGGATTATGTATCATGGATTAGTATGATGATTTCCAACATCTAGATGGACCCTTATGTAGCCTTGCAATGTGATTCCCAATGATGTGAATTTGTGTGTATGTAAAGAATGCATGTTAAATCATGAATATAGCACTTATGGAATGATAAACTATGTTTGCATGCCTCAACAAGGTGGAAAAACATGATCTTTTGTTGAATATGTTATGAGATTTCATGTTGTAAAATAATTAAAGTGAAATGTCTTGCTTATAAATGATGGATACTAAATGGAAACATGTGTGTTTTACGTGTAAAAATATGTTGATATGTTGCATCCTGACCTATTGATTGCTTAACAGCAAATTGGTAGAAGAATTTCAATAGTGGTGTATGTGAAATTGAATAATTTATATGATTATGATATGGGAATTTCTGCCAGTTAGGATTAAAAAGAGTGCAATGTTTTCCTTGTCCTGAAAGAAATTAATGGGTGTCAATGCTAACATGTAAGAATTTTGGGTGGTTTATGTATTATGGAATCATTGTGAAATGAAAGTCTTGATGGTGCTACTATTGTGACATTGAAATTTAGAAGGGTAGATTATGTTAAAAATGAGTATATAAGTTTATATTTTAGTGAGATAAATTCTTTCCATAGGCGAACTAGTGTATATTATTTTTATGAGATGAATCAGCCTTTATGTTGGTACTAACGTGTTATGCTTCCACCCTAGTTTGCGACTTGCAGGAGTAAGTCAAGTTTTAGGGGGGGAGGATGTAGTGCCCCTCTGTATTCACTTTGGTTGTGCAGGTAGTCTGGCGAAGGAGTCTGAAGACGAAGATGGAACATGATCTTATGTAGTACTTTCGTGAGTATGACGCATATTGTTATTATGCAGAGATTTAATTGAATAGTTAGGTGATGCAGTAGTATGTTGTTAGGATAGGTGGAAAGGGCGACATCCTACCATTCAACATATGAGGAACATACGGGAATGAGATACGAATGTTAGAGTTCCTTTCCAAGTGCTTCGACTATTATGCACATGTGTCCTAACTTGTATGTTGAGTGAACATGTACCAGGCATTGACTCCAGCTAAATTAGCAGGTTGACTACCCTGTTCTAGCCACCATCCTCGATGATGAGTACCCGGTTTGAAACCTCATCAGTTTTGTTGGTATGGTTGTGATAGTTAGTCAGTGTTGCTTGAAGTTTTGCATTTGACCCTGGTTAGTGGTCAAGTGGTTGTTTTGACTTATGGTTTCATTTGTCTGATAATATGCCTTGGTAAATAAATATATATAACCATAATTAATAATAAAACCTCTTGCCATTTTGATCAATGGATATTCATGCTCTGTTTCATAGTTCTCATTTTGGCACTTAGGATAATTTAATTACATCTACCAAATTTTGGTGTTAAATTAGACTACGCTCAATCAGTTCCTAATAATGTATCTATTCCTAGGGTGAAATAAAATTAACCTTTGTTGGCAAAGGTACCCTATTTTTACCTTTAGTCTTAAAACACTATTATCTTGCCCTAACAAGTTACAATACAATGAATGGGTGCCAATACGCCTAATTTAACCTTGATCCATATTCTTTATGTTGTTAATTCATACAAACCTTGTGCAAAGATTACACTTTCAATGGTGGAATTTTTGCTACCATTTGCCTTTGCATGATCACGACCTTAAACTTTAACCAAATCCATTTTTGGCACTTACCATGTAATTATTACAGTCCAAGCATTTTTATCTATGAGTCCAAGATTTGCATGAATATATACATTTAGAATTTCCTAAAACAACTAGTACTTTAAACTGCTATAATAACGTTCCTGGCACTATTTTATTTTTTTAGGTATATTGGAATCTAGTTTTTTGTGCATGCATGGCTACCAAGGTAGTTACAATTATAAATGTCTGACAATTTCTATTTTGTGTCCGAGATTCTGGGGATATCATTTTTTTGCCACAATCATGGAAAGAAGATGGACGGAAGGAGAAGCAATGGCGACTGTCAAAAATGTGTTTTGTGTCTTCACCACGGGCCTGCCTTGGCAACAACGTCACTCTCTCCCTACATTTTGTAGAAGAAAACTCTTATTAAAATGGAATTAAATGAAATATCTCAAGGGGGATCCAAGGGGGAACTAGCTCAACATATAGATGAAGAAAGGCATGATATGTCTGGCTATGGTTTCTACCATTTTGATGCATCTTTCTATAGCCAATCTAGAATGAGCATATCAAATGGCAAGATTTGAGGAGAGCTAAAGGGGAGTGCAAATAGAAAACAAGAGAATCATCTTCTGTGGGATCGATCCAAGGCCGTGGAGGAAATCTTCCTTTTAAAAAAAGAGGTATTTGCATCAATTGTTTGTTTTTTCTTCTTTCTAGCAAAAAACTAAAATTTGTTTGCCACAATTTATTAAGCACATAAAAATTAGAACCCCATTACATTAGCCTGCACCCCACTCACAAATCTTCCTGTGCACAGATTATCTCGGTAAGAATCCTATTCACTCAATCTCAAGATTTATGGCCTCTGGCACCAAGAAAACACAACATTATAACCAGCACAGATTTAATAGGTACCTCAATGATTAAGTTTAGGGTGTCTTCAAGATAGCCAACATGGGCTAGGAGATCAACCATGCGTACATAATGATCAATCTAAGGCGTAGTGCAATAAGGGTTACAATGTGATAGTAGTATGAACATCTCTCATCTGTTATATTGAACGACTGCATGCACCTAGTCTGCAAGTAAAGCCTACAATGTTAGAATGTGTTCCATGTGCTTCATTAGTTCAAAGATTTTGAGAGCATCCTTGCAAAACCCACTTTGTGCATAACCTACGATCATCGCTTCCCATGAGAGGATATCTCTTGGAGGAATTCTGACAAAGAGTTCTTGTGCTCGTTATGCTTGCTTATTTTGTTTAATATCTATCTAGGCACCAAGCCATAGGATTCAGATTCCTTTGTAACTACCTCCTAAAGATTTCTTCATCAATCTGAATATGGTGCTTATCCTTTTATCAATTGGTTCGCTTGCCTTGTTTATGTTTCCACTTTTCGTAAGTATGTCTATTAGAACATTTCCATCGATTTAATGCTCTGGCTTTCCCTTTGGCGCAAGACTCTGAAAAGGGATATAGAATCTGCTTTTCTTAGCTTTAATAGATGTCCACACCTCCTTGTATAGCTTTCATTTTGGCGTACTAGGGATCGTTGGAAAAGGCCAATGAATTTGGTTTTATTTCTACCGAATTGTTAGTAAGTTTCTAAAAACTATCATAATGTTTTCCTGTATTATCTATCTTGCATATAAAAAAAACATTCCATGATATCAACTTCTAGAGCTTTGTAAACATCTCTCCTGTAGACATTGTATTCTATGCATGGTGGCACCTTTTCCCTATGGTTGCATTCGTATAAGAGTTTCTTAAACCTTTTTCAGTGAATTCACCTTGTGCAGATCCATTTTATGCAATCCTACTTTCGCTACACTCCTCGAAGATGACACCTCTTAGAGGCATTTTATTTGACAATTTGTGCACCCTATCTATGCATCCACTTTTGCTAGAGTATTTCTTACCATATTCAATTAGCTGACAAAAGCTCAAGTCTACGTTTAGAAGGTTTCATCCTCTTCTTTTAGTAATTTCTTTCGTCAAGCAATTCTTTCGGGGTGTTGATTCCTTCGTAGATGATTTATTTTATGGCTTACCTTCTTTCCTTCCTTAACCTTTGAGACCCTTTCAAAGAGTTATGTTTTCATAAGCGTTTCATCAGTGAGATGTTACTCTCTTGCGTGGTTGGCTCCACTACTTAAAAACATTTATTTTGGATGTAGTATCTCATTGAATAACACATCATGTATGGCTCCATTACCTTGAATGAGAACTTTTGCATCCTCTTAGAATCCTACTATAATGCGAAGCCCATATTATTGCTAATTGATTTATCCTTAGAATGGTATAAATAGTAAATAAATTCTTGCAATAGTTAAATAAGATTAACTTTGCAGTGCATTTAAAGGATGCTTGGATAAGCTTACTTGGTTAGTAATTACAAAATTCTACTTCCCTCGTATTGTGGAATTTTTAAGTTTCTTTCTTACCTCTTGAATCGTAATCATACATAGTATATATAGTATATTTACTTATTTCTATTTCTTAGTACTTAGGAGGGTAGGTTTATCATATCAGGAAGTTTGTACTTTTGAGACTCTAGCTAGTTTAATATTTATACTTTAATATCATAGGCTCTATGCTTGAATTTAACACTGGCATGAGTATTACAATTTGGTATAGGCTTAAATCTATATTGTTGATTAAATAATACTTGAATAGAGAATCTTTTGTATGGAAGTCGCCTTATCTTTTATTGATATGACACTTATAGATGATAGTCTTGTAAGTAAATCATGTAGGCTAAACTATGAGGATAGTTTACCTTTATAAGCTGTGAAACTTATTACTCTAGATAATTGTTTAAGTTCCTTAAGAACTTATATGGAATTTTATTGCTTTTGAAACAATTGACTCTTCTTGATTTAGAAGATGATTTAATGATTTTACTTCTTTCTTAATTACTTACGATAAATTAGGTTTAAGGTCAAAATCTCTAAGTTATTTGTTTATCTATTAGGAAACCTTCAAAAGCTTATTATCTATAGAGATCAATTAGTTGATTGTATGTTATCAATTTATTGAAGGATCATCAATGATGGGATTAAGTATGTATGAGTGCTTCTTTGGAAAGATGTATGTTTGCATATGTATGTTACTTTCTTTCATTCTTATGAATGTATCATTGGATGTTTTATAATTTGTGCTACGAATGCATTTTGTATTCTTGCATTGATGTAAGATGTTTAGAAAAGAACATGATGGGCACTGAATGTGGAGGCAACAGAGAAGGGTGAATTCTCGTTAGTGTTCCACCTGACGTCCAAGCTTGTTAGTCAACTGTAATGTCGTATGATTTATATAGATTGTAATAGAAAACAACTTAAGACCATCTATGAATTTTATTCATCCTACAAACATCTACTGCAACTATTCCTGAGTATATACATAAGATGTGAAGCTTTATTATGGGGTTTAGTACCTTGTTAGGTAAACTCTATACATCTCCTGCATGTTACGTTAATCCTATATTATCCATGATTGTGTTAGTCTGTCGCTTCATACCTGTCTATTTGTAGTGGGACCTAGTTTTATCTCCTAGCACGGCGGGTGGGCCTCAGGGTTCCACATGGTTGGGTGGTTGTGCTATTATCTCTATTGGTTCTCCATGCTAATGTTTGTGTGCAAGAAGGATGTACCTCTTATATCAGAATTTGGATTTTGTTCTAGCCTGAGGAGATAGATTTATGATCATATTCTAGTTCTGTATATCAGTTGAATCATGTAATCAGGAAAATGATATTGTAAACAATGTAATCTCTTGTAAAGGAAATTGTATGTGTACTTGTAAACTTATATGCAAGAATCTTGATAATTACTTATCTTCTGATATAATATGGAAAAGTATGTGTTTATTCATGGAATGCAAACAAAATTTATGTGATCTAATGTTGTTAGGTAACTCATAATTTTGGTTAGATCTTGTTATTAGTAATGCAGTGTGGAATCCCTAGAGGACAGAGCTTATTAGATGTTTGAATAAATATGATTTTTAGTTCTTCATTATTACTTTGTTTTAAAAAATAAAAAATAAAAAAAATATTTCCCTTTTTTTTGGTTAGCATAGTTGAACTATTTTCTAGGGTTTCATGGTGGGGCATTACATTTGTAGAGAAGGTAACACTGTTGCTAACAGCCTAGCAAATTTTGGTCAGCAATTTCAAAACTGCATTGTTGGCGCCAACTCCATAATATCCCGCGTCAGATTGGGGATATCATTCAAAAAGAATAAGTTACTATATGATGATTACACATCATTTCACCTAGCTTATCTACGTGGCTAGTTCTTTAATTCAGGGCATGCTGATTAGACACTCTATTAATGATGAGAGTGAGCTTAGATAGCTTTGCACACATGTGGAAGATAGCCGATTAATATGGAAAGATTATATAAGGACCTCGGGCTATTGTCATAATGATTGCCCTAATTCTGATCGTGTTTTCTTTATTACCTTTTATACTCATTACACTATGATCAAAGTCTCAATTTTCTCACAGTATTAATAGAAGTTTTCTGGAAAACAACTCTGCTTATTCCTTCTTTAGGCCCCTTCAGTTTCACTAGTTTTTTATCATGGGAGGTGACAAGATTAGAACTGAACCCAACAACTGCGGAGAATTTAAAGAGAATGCCTTGGTCTGGCATTACTGTAAAGAAGGAGGAGTCACCCCATTCCTTGAATGCTTGAATGGACATGATGAAAACCTGTCTATTCAATTTGCTCAGTCTTGGGAAAATCGTAAGGTGCAAATTGGGAATATCAGTTTTGAGGTTTTAGAGAATGAAATTGCTATGGCTATGGGTCTTTCTCCAAAGGGTACAAAGATGTAGAAAAAGTCTAGGGTTTCAGATGCTCAGAATTAGAAACTGTTTCTTGGTGAAGGTGAGGAATTGGTGCCTTACTAGGGTGGTTTTGAGAGAGCCCGTCTTCCTAAACCGTGGGCTAACATGTGCTATATGGTGATGAAGTATTTCACCCTTGAGGGTTATTTTACCAGGTTTTATCACTGTCATCTTCCTTTGTTAAATCATTTTAGAAGGAATGCCACTATTAGTTTCCCTTTCTATTTGCTTTCTTCTCTTGAGCACTTTATTCAACATGTTAAGAAGCTTTGCTAAAAAAGCCTAATGAGAAGCCTATTCCCTTACATCAAGGGCTCATTCATAGATTATACCAGTTTCACTTAGCTCTGTGTCCTCCTTCCTCTATTCAGCCCTCTGGTTAGGATACCCCCTACTGCCTCTGTGAAAACTAGTCTTACTACTCCTAAACGGCTTCCTGAAGGTGATCCTTGTTCTGGGACTTCTAAGTCTATAGCCAAGAATGTCCAAAACCCTCCTTTCATATTCAAATTGAAATCTAAAAGACGTCTCTCAGATGTTGACATGGAGTCTAACCTTTTGAAAGAGGATATTGGGGATTCTAGGAACCGGAATGAGCAAAATCAGGGTAGGGAGGGACCCTCAAGGAATTTCAAAAAAGTTAAACTAGAGGGTAAATTTCCTGTTGTTAGGTGGTTTGGTCGTATTACTGGAAAATGGGTTCCCAAGCTGAAGCTAATCGACTATTCTGAAAGTAATTATGAAGCCTCTACCCATGAGGAGGAGGATAAACCCAAGAGTGATGTTCAGGAGATTACTATTGAAGATTCTAGTGGTGATGAAGAAATTGATGGGCAAGACATTCCTACGGAGGCCTTTGATACTGAAGATAATATGGGGGTTCATAATTATATCCCCATTGATGATTGTGTGGATGTGGGAGATACTACTACTCAGGTGGAGGTGATTGTTACTGATGATAGCACTGGGAAAGATGCCCACTTTGTTCCCACTGTTGTTCATGTTGATCCTAATCTATTTCAGGAGGATGGTAATAATGCTCAAGATGGTAGGGAGGAATATAATATAGAAGAAGTAAATTATGTTGATGATCTATCTCAGTTGAAGGAATGGGTGGAGTTTTTGGAAAAGAGGGTCTTTTATCTTGGCAATTTCATTACTAGCATGTTATGCAGGATGGCTATGGCCAATCTCTCTCTGTTGCAGGAACATGAAGTCCTCATTCATGGTGCTAATAATGACAGGGGTAAAGAATTTGACAAAATGTTGGAGTTTCTTTCTAAGGGAGAGGATGACATTCCTTCCTAGTCTTTCTCTGTTTTCTGTTAGCTGGCTTTTTACTATTACTATCTTTTTGTTGTTTATCAGCTGTATGTACGTTGTCTGTGGTGGTTCTGGCTCTTTTTGTTTTTTGAGCCTTTTTGCCCTTTTGGGTTTTGCTTTGTAAGGGTTTGGCCCCTAGTTTGCTACCTTATAATATCAAAAACATGATATTTTATATTAATTTTTAAAAATAGAAAAATAAATAATAAATCACTTGACATTTGTGATGTCTTCTAAATTATAGATAATAGTTTTTAAAAATAAATAACTAATGAGTTAAAAATAACTATTTTTTAAAATCTATGTGTGGGCTTTAATAAGAATCCAAATATTTCATCCAATAATTTTTCACATAAATAATATTTTTCATTATTTATCAAAGAATATGAATGTTAATAGTTGGAAAAATAAATATTGACATTGATTTTTAAAATACTCAAAAGCTAATTGGAGATAGATAAAATGCTTGTAATTTTGATTATGGTATAGCTATTATATTATTTTCATATAAACATGAGGAGAAAAATCTGGTGAGGAGGTGGCAATACTAACAAATTAACTTGTTTAATTAAATTATGAGCGACTAAATTCTTGTTGGGAATTTGGTTATTAAACATATAATTTTTGGTTATTAAACAAATAAATTTTTTCAATGTTAAACAAATAAATTTTTTCTTAAATCTATGCAAAAATTATAACAAAAATTTAATATTTATATTAATATAATATTCATATTAATGTCATTATTTAATTTTGATCGTTATATATAGCTATTATATTTTTTTATGTATAAACATTAAAATTAAAATATTGTAGTGATCTAAATATTAATATTATTTTATTGTGTAATATTTAATGTTAATATAATATTCATATTAATGTCATTATTTAATTTTGATCCTATTATATTCTTTTATGTATAAACATTAATTAAAATTAATTAAAATATTGTAGTGATCTAAATATTAATATTATTATATTGTGTAATATTATATTCATATTAATATAATTGTTTCAAGTATAAACCTTATTAATTAAAATATTGTAGTGATCTAAATATTAATATTATTATATTGTGTAATATTAGGGTCCAAGCATGAACACTTAGAAATTAGAACACATCCACATTAGAAGCTAAGAGTCACAATTGCACTAACTATAAAAGAGGAAGAGTCACTTAGATGTCCCTCAATAAGAATCCAATGTTTCAACTAGCTCAACCCCTTGACATAATTAATAATATATTAACAATAATATTTATATTATTTAATTTTGATCATTTATAGTCATTATATTCATTTCTGTATAAATATTAAAAATTAAAATATTGTAGTGATCTAAATATTAATATATTATTAGTACATGGCAAATTTTTTTTATTTAGTGATTAATCTAGTAAACCAATCAAAACAGAGTATTATTATTCATGTTTGAACAAATTTTATTCAGAAAATCACTTATCTCTGTTGTGATTTGCTCAAAATTTGACCTCTTAGGAGAGATTTTGTGGAAATACTATTTGATTAAAACAAATACACACACACATATATATATATATATATATATATATATATATATATATATATATATATATATATATATATATATATATTGATTATACAAATAAACAAAATTATCATTATAATGTATTTATATTTAGGTTATATTACAGTAAAAATAAAACGGTTTAAAGTTAGTTATTTTTTGATATTACCATATTATTAAAAATAAATTGTTATGAACAGAGAGCTAAGAATTCAAGTGTAGAAGCACCACATGCTTTGTGATTCAAGGAAAAAATTTAGAATGAAGATAGATGAATAATAAGTAAAACAATTTAGTGGAAGTTCACAGGGCATATCATCATTTTGAAGTTCATGTTGGGTTTCTCTACTACATAAACTCATAAACATTATGAGTTTGATTATATATATGAATATTTTTCATTTATTATGTTATAATAAATTTTATTATTTTCTTTCATTGTAATTATAATATTGATATTTTAAATATGTACTCGGGTTTTTAGCCTGGTCCAAGCCTAGAGAACCTTACTGGAGATCTCTTTCCATGACTTTATCACCGAGACCAATCACAAAGGCATGACTACCGTGCCTTATATATGAAAATTATTTAATATTTTATTCATTATATATTATTACTAATAAAATTTATATTAAATTGTTTATTATACAAATTTATAATGTATTTATATTTATGTTATATTATAGTAAAAAAAATTGCACTTTAATAGCAAAAAATATATTAAATATCAATTAATATAAAATTTATTATTAATATATACAAAAAGAAATGTGAGATATTGGAGTGCAAAACGAGATATCTTTCTAAATTCCCTACTTGATAATTTACTTATTTTATGTAATTTCATTGTTTATTATTAAAAAAGCCTAATATAGGTTTTGAAGAGATCTAAAACCCTCTAAATGCATTTAAGAATATTAAAAAATATATTAAATATGAATTAATATACATTTTATTATTAAATAAATATTAAATATTAAACAATAGTAATACATTTGTATATATTAATTATAAAATTCTTATTTTAAATATGAATAGAATAATTAAATTCATAATATATTAATGATAATATTTATATTAAATTATTGATTATACAAACAAATGGAATTATCATTATAATATATTTATATTTATGTTATATTATAGTAAAATGAAATACTGATATATTTGTGTATAGATTTTAAATATTAATATATTTTTAATAATCTAAATAGTAATATATCATATTGTGTAATATTCATATTTAATTTTTCTTCATTGTAATTATAATATTATAATTAATATATATATATATATATATATATATACAATGAAGGACAACATAAATAATCATATAAATATCAATATTATATTAATATGAATATTACACAACATAAATTGAAATAAATCTACAAAGAAATGCTAGATATTGGAGTGGAAAACAAAATATCTCTCTAAATTCCCTACTTGATAGTTCAGTTATTTTACGACACTTCAATAATGGATATTCTTATGACATGTTATGTTAAGGCTAGGGATATGTGGAGGTGTTTTTTTATCATTTCTTATCTTTTCCTTCCTTTTCATGGAGTTGATTAGTGCTCATCCATACCTATCAGGTACACTTATGTAATTTATGCATGAACATAATGACGATCATATGGATTGTGATAGTTGTGAGTACATAACTAGTGAGGATATAATTATGGCACACCTTGTAGGAGGGCGATATAAAATATAGTTTTACCTCGCTCACCTATGTATTAAATGATTACAACTTTTAATAATACATCTCTTATATGCCATGCTATATTGTCTCCATAGATTATGTTCTTTGAATGCATTAACTTCTTTTATACTTAGATAGTGTGTATAATGATATTTTTTCTCTCATTTTAAACCTATGGACATATGATATAGATACACATCATACCTTCATCCACATATGATTATGATCCACCTTCACTCATCCCTAGTGATATGTTTGTTGCTTTTAGAATATTTATTTGTAATGTTTATCCTAGCAATCACCTTCACATGAGGTCACTAACCCACTTTACTCATGATGAATATTAGGCAATATAATAAATTAATATTTGGATCACTATAGTATATTTATGCCAAGAGGTGTTCCTACATTCACGGATGGGAGCTGAAAGATTCTGGAATTTCTATGTAAACTTAGAAGATTCCAATCTAGAATCTTATTTTTTATTTTTTCCAATTTCTTTTTTTGTTCCATTTTTTTGTGATTTTCTCCACCTTTCTATCCTTCATGGTTTTTATTTTTTATTTTCTCTAAATTCTTTTTTGGTTTTGATTTTTTATTTTTTCTAATTTCTTTTTTTATTTTTATTTTTGTAGAATATTTAAAAAATATATTGCCAGGATATCTTTTTTTCCATAGTCTCTTTGATTTTCTCACTTTTTTTCCTTTTTTGTTTTTGTTTTTAATATTTCTAATTTCTTTTTTGGTTTTTATTTTTTATTTTTTCCAATTTCTTTTTTTGTGATTTTCTCCACCTTTTTATCCTTCATGGTTTTTATTTTTTATTTTCTCCGATTTCTTTTTTGCTTTTTATTTTTTATTTTTATTTTTTCCAATTTCTTTTTTGGTTCTATTTTTTTTTTTCAAAAAGAGATATCCCTTGGCGTGCTTTAGATATATTTTTTTAAATATAAATATACTAGTAATATTTAATATTTATAGACAAATATATATCAATATTTTATTTTACTATGTTATTACGCTGAGAGGCATTCCTACATTCACGTGGAGTTGAAGAGTTCAAAGATTCCAATTCCGTGTAACTTTATAAGATTCCAATCTAAAATTTATAAAAAAAAAAAGATTCAAATCTAAAAACAAAAACAAAAAAATTAAAATTTGATTTTTATTTTTTATTTTTTCCAATTTCTTTTTTGGTTCCATAGTGTTTGTGATTTTCTTATTTTCAATTTTCTTTTTTGGTTTTTATTTTTTATTTTTTCCAATTTCTTTTTTTATTTTTATTTTTTATTTTTTCTAATTTCTTTTTTGGTTCCATAGTTTTTGTGATTTTCTTATTATCAATTTCTTTTTAAATCACCACAAATAAAAATGATGAAGAAAAAAAGTGAGAAAATCAAATAAACTATGGAAAAGAGATATCCCTCTTAAAAAAATATACTTGAGATTTATGATGATTGCACTTCTTCTATCACTAGTAATAGGTATGTTTTATTCACCTTCACATGAGGTCACTAACCCACTTTACTCATGATGAATATTAGGCAATTTTATATTGCTAGGATATCTTTTTTTCCATAGTCTCTTTGATTTTCTCACTTTTTTTTCTTTTTTTGTTTTTGTTTTTAATATTTCCAATTTCTTTTTTGGTTTTTATTTTTTATTTTTTATTTTTTACAATTTCTTTTTTTGTTCCATTTTTTTTTTATTTTCTCCACCTTTTTATCCTTCATGGTTTTTGTTTTTTATTTTCTCCAATTTCTTTTTTGGTTTTTATTTTTTATTTTTATTTTTTATAATTTCTTTTTTGGTTCCATTTTTTTTTTCAAAAAGAGATATCCCTCGGCGTACTTTAGATATATTTTTTAAAATATAAATATACTAGTAATATTTAATATTTATAGACAAATATATATCAATATTTTATTTTACTATGTTATTACGCCGAGAGGCATTCCTACATTCACGTGGAGTTGAAGAGTTCAAAGATTCTGATTCCGTGTAACTTTATAAGATTCCAATCTAAAAAAAATTTTAAAAGAAGATTCAAATCTAAAAACAAAAACAAAAACAAAAAAAATAAAATTTGATTTTTATTTTTTATTTTTTCCAATTTCTTTTTGGGTTTTATTTTTATTTTTTCCAATTTCTTTTTTAATTTTTATTTTTTATTTTTTTCTAATTTATTTTTTGGTTCCATAGTTTTTGTGATTTTCTTATTATCAATTTCTTTTTAAATCATCACAAATAAAAATGATGGAAGAAAAAAAGTGAGAAAATCAAATAAACTATGGAAAAGAGATATCCCTCGGCGTACTTTAGATATATTTTTTTAAATATAAATATACTTGAGATTTATGATGATTGCACTTCTTCGATCACTAGTAATAGGTATGTTTTATTCACCTTCACATGAGGTCACTAACCCACTTTACTCATGATGAATATTAGGCAATATAATAAATTAATATTTGGATCACTATAATATATTAATATTTAATATTTATAGACAAATATATATCAATATTTCATTTTAGTATGTTATAATAATTGATATTATAATTAATATATATACAATGAAGGAAACAAATAAATGTGAGATATTGGAGTGCAAAACAAGATATCTCTCTAAATTCCCTATTTGATAGTTTACTTTATGTAATTTCATTGTTTTTTATTAAAAAGGCATAATATAGGTTTTGAATCCTAAAACCCTTTAAATGCACATAAGAATTTATCAAAAAATATATTGAGTATGAATTAATATACATCTAATTATTATAATATATATATATATATATATATATATATATATATATATATATATATATATATAATGAATCAAATTTAATAATCATATTAATATGAATATTATATTAATACAAGTAATAGACAATATAATAACTTAATATTTGGATCACTATAATATATTAATATTTAATATTTATAGACAAATATATATCAATAGTTTATTTAACTATGTTATAATAATTAATAGTTTAAATATATATCAATAGTTTATTTAAATATTATATTAATATGAATATTACAAAATAAATTAAATTAAATGTACCAAAAAAGTGAGCTATTGGAGCGCAAAACAAGATATGTCTTTAAATTCCCTACTTATAGTTTACTTATTTATGTAATTTCATTGTTTTTGATTAAAAAGGGGTAAAATAGGTTTCGAAGGGATCCTAAAACCCTTAACATGTAGATAAGAATCAACAAAACAATAGCAAAATAGTAGCCATACTACAAAGAAAACCATATACAATGATATATATATATATATATATATATATATATATATATATATATATATATATATATATATATATATATATATATATATATATATATATATATATATATATATATATATATATATATATATATATATATATATATATATATATATATATATATATATATAATTAATATGAGTTTTACAATACATAAATTGAATTAAATCTACAAAGGGAAGGGATGTGAGATATTGGATTGCAAAATAAGATATCTCTCTAAATTCTCAACTTGATAGTTTAGCTTTTTTATGTAGCAAGTAATAAAATGCTATAATAAATTAAAAAGAGACTCAAGAATTAGCAATATTAGACTAAAATTCACATTTTCTAACATTCTCCAATGTAAACTCCATTCTAGTGTATGCTAACCAAACAAATATTAAATCAAACTCAAAATCAACTAATCAATTCATGAAGATTACCAATAAATGAGTTCCACATCAATATTAAACAAATGTTTAATCTAAGAAAAAAAATTCAACTACAAAAACACATACTATTATTACAACACTACAAGGCAGGTACTCGCCACTATGTGGCACTTGTTTATTAGATAGAATAGTGCTCCAATTATTACAACACTACAAGGCAAGTACTCATCACTATGTGGCACTTGTTTATTAGATAGAATAGTGCTCCAAAAACCTGGCACCGTTGGGCCATGAGTGATAGTTGCCACATGTTTAAGTGGCATGTAACAAATCGGTAATAAATTTGTTCAACATGAAAAATAATACTCTGTTTTGATTGGTTTACTTTAGATAGATTAATCACTAGATAAAAAAAAATCATTGCAATAGTAAATAAAGATTATCTTTGGAATTCAATTTTTTAAAGTTGATTTTCAATATTTTGAATTGAGTGTTAAAAAAAATTGTATTTAAGGATAAGGTCTTGGGTCGATCATATAGATGTAGATATTGGATATCACTTACATTATATAGAGATTTATAGCTTATATCAACACTCACATTATATAGAGATACTATACACATTTATTGTCTAGGTATCTTGTATCTTTGTTTAGTGTGATTTCATATCTTGTTTATTGATAATTGAGCTTGATTGATACTTGTTGATAACTGAGAGGGGGGTGAATCAGTTATCTTAATTATTTCATCTTTCTGAACTTCCTTATCAATAAGTGCAGATTAAATTAAATAAGCAAACATAACCATGAAATGGAAATAACATCAATACACATGACACAATGATTTTGACGTGGAAAACCCTGTTAGGGGAAAAACCACGGGGTGATTAACCCAAGATTGTATTCTCTGTTAGAAGAATAAGATAGTACAAAATGACACTTGCCAATTAGGGCTCACTACCCGAGCACACTACTCACAAGAGGCTCACTGCCTACAATAGTTAATACAAGGAAACTAGATACTTGAACTAATGAGAAGCATCCACATATGCTGAGGTTCAATTATGGTTAACCCTAACATACTGATCTGCTGCACTTCATTCTTACTCTCCTTAGGTGTTGTTGTCCTGTTACATTCTGGATCTGTCTTACTGCCTTCACACTAATCTTCTGCTTTTCTTCGCACCACACAATATACCACACACACATTCATATCTAAATCCATCTGGTATATATATCCACACCAAGGATTTCATCCACTTTCTAGTCGGCATCCAGAGTGCTTAATATTTTCCCAAACTCTGATCTGTCGGCTAAATCTTTGCCTACCAAGAATGCGGATCAAAGAGATGCTTATAGAAGTCATCAATCATGTCGGCCAGTCATGAATGATACCTTAGGAAGCTTGATCACCATCAATATCTCATCCGGATTTAGGTCTGATGCTCTACCAATTAGTTCTTCCTCTGTCTACTCTACCAAACAGAAACCCAACACTCAAGTGCTCATGTCTCTTCACTCTTCCATCACCGGAGGCTCAATCCCTGGAATCTATCAGTCAAGGTACTCCTATTGACTTCCCCAAATCCACACTTTACTGAGATACTTCCTTTGAGAGATCCGGACCTGACTGTCAGACCCTGCTGCATGCTCTGTTCTTGCTTACCAGACCACAACACTTCTTCAATCTGACTTTCGATATAGGCACACCATGTTCTGCGGATGGGTGGGATGAACTTTGTTGCCATCAATGACAACACTCATGAAGCCATATAGTGTCTCTTGCCAACAATCTCCCCCTTTGGCATTGATGGCAACACTTAGTGAAAAATGACTAAGTGTCACACTATACTCCCCCTTGGCTGATGCTCTATTCTTATGTACATTTTTTAGAGCTCCCCCTTAGCTGGATTCCTCATTTTTCACTATTCCTCACTCCCCCTTTGACATCAATGGCAAAGGGTGGGGTCCACACACCAAAATTTCCAAAAAAAACAATCTATACTTAGCCACATAAAACATATATACATGTTTTACCTATATATACTGAAATATATCTGCAAAAGTGGTCTTTAGCTATACCACTTTTGTCACCCAACTTTGCTTCATCCTGTCCAAAATTAAGATGTGACCACTCAACAAAAATGCAAAAGCTTTTGCCCTTTTTAGATCTGTGGGATCACTAGCCCGGGCTGTAGTCTGAGCGTCACTTAGAGCCTCATGCATGGCCTCTAACTTAGGGATAATGATCCCTCTTAGTTCACTCAACTTACTTATTATATTTTTCTTCTCCTTCTCAAGCTTCTTAATTTCATTCAAGATTGCAATAGTCTGACATTCTTGATTTATTACGAGAGATGAGAGAGGATCAAAAATTTGAGACAAACTTAGTAGTTTATCTTCTTGCTCTTTTACTTTCTTATCAACATCTTTGGTCATTTTGGGCCAGGATAAACAAAATTTATAAATATTTCCGCCATCTTTGAGAGCATTTTCTAAACTCTTTATCCCAATATCCATAACTCTCCTGTCATTTGAGATTAGACCTTGTACTTCAAAGAATCTCTTATCCAAAAATTCTTTCCTGACTTTCTCTTCTGCTGCTTTCTCTAAAGAATCAAAATGAGTATTAATAGAATTTATAAGAGACTTTAGATTACCGGATGTGGAGGCTGTAGGATCCTTTTGGAAGGATGGCATGATCTTTTCCAATACACTGGATGCAGTTTCTATGAGCTCACAGTCTTCCATGTCAGACTTCAACATTTTTTCTTTTGCCTTTTCTTGAGTGAAGGAAGCTAGTTTCATGGTTTGAACCAGAGAGAGGGAATCAAAATTGAATGGACCTTGAAGCAATTCCAGTTCATCAAATTCCATCATCCCTTTGGTCAAGAACTCTTTGACTACTTCTATTGTGTCTCTTGCCGGAGACAAAATTTTCTCCCCTTTTGCAGCCTTACTACTGTCATCTTCTTTTTCCTTCTCCTCTGCTTCTTGACTGACCTTTTCTTCTACTCTTTCTTCTTCTTTGGATCCGGAGTCTGCAGGGGAAACTAGAGGAGAGATGTTTGTTTGTTCATGGACCTCCTCTTTCAGAGCAGAGGAATCTAAGTCCTTACCTTTTTCTTCACCTGTCTCCTTTACCTCTTCTGCCATTGTCTCAGTAGATTCTTTTTCAACATCTGTAGCCGAGGGATCATCACCTAAGTCCTCTATAATAGGAATGTTGAATCTTTTGTATGCATTCTAGAGGATCTCTTCTGTCTCTTTTGCTACTTTGTCAGTTTCTCCGAGCATGAGCTGATTCATTCTGGCTTTGCTCCGGAACTCATCCTTACAATCTTTGAAGATCATATTCTTCTGCCTAGGAGTGATTGAAGGATATAGCTGAATAGCTATCTATTCTCAGATCTCAAGATCCTTTGCCATAGCATTATTCTTTCTTATTTCTAATTCCTTCTCTAAGCTTTTGGGAATGAGAGATATGATTTCAATAAAAGCCTTGTTGTAGATATTAAGATACCTAACTGTGGCTTCTTGCAATATCTTTTGGTCAGCTTCATTGTAATCATCATAGAATTTAGCCATTGGTTGAAAGTTCCCATCCACAGTAACTAATTTTATGATGTCATCAATGCACAGAGTAGGCTTCTCAACAAATTCTTCTGTTACTTCTTCAGTAGAGGGTTCATCAGATGTTTTCCTTTTCTTCTTCATTTTCTTTACTTCCTCATTTGATTCTGTCTCTTCTTCATCCTTTTGGCTTGTGTAAGACCTTGTTGCCTTTTTCTTGGTTCTCTTTTCTCCTTTTCCGGATGTTTGAGCTTCTGGTTTTGAAGCCTTTTGACCCTTGGAAGTGGCAGGTGCAAATCTTTTGGTTGATCTAGTCTGGGAAGGGGCTTGCACTGAAGCACTTTCTTTTTCTACCTTTTCCTTTTTTGCCCTTTCCATGTTTTCTCTATTTGCATCTAGTGCCTCTTTTGAGATTCCATGCCTCTTGGCAAACTCTTCTACTTCCTTCCTCACTTTTCTTTTTATTTCTGGTTGTCTTAGCTCCACATGGATCTTCGCACTTAATTCTTCAAATGTTCCAAACCTTTCTACTTTAGGATCCTTGGGTTGACTGAGCATGTGTTGAACGTGTAGCTCAACAATTTTCTCATCTACTTCATACCCCATTGGCATGATCCAGACTATTCTTGGCTCTACTGCCTCCATTAGACATTGATCAGTTTCTACCATAAAGCATATTGTATCTTTATACTTTTCAACGAAGGATTGGGGGATTCTCTCTCTTTCTTGCATCATGCTCTGAAAATTCTTGAAGTAGCCCCAGAGTGCTGTATTCTGCACCTTGGCATCACCAAGCCCATGTATATAATCTCTGATTTGGATGGCTACTGGTCTATCATTCTGCCATACCCAACCACTGGATCTGGGAAGCTCATTCATGAAGTAGAAGAACAAGCACAGTAACAGCCCACCATACTTGAAGGAGTTCTTCTTGTCCTTCTTGATCTTTTGTAGGTTTTCCATTAGTTGGTTCAGAAGGAGTTCACAAAGATCATAATCTGCATTTTTTCTCAACATTTCATAAGTAGTGTAAATTGCAGTTTCGGGTACTGAATTTTCCCTACTAGAGTGATATAGCTTATAACCGATGATCATGGAGGCAAACTTGACATCTAGATCAGTGATGTCTTCTATTGTCATTGCTCTTTGGTCAAATTTTGATCCGGTAGCCTCACTCACAGTTTGATTCTTGATGGATTTGAGAACAGGAATCCCACCGGATGAGTGCAATCCGGTTACTGCCCTAATGGCATCCTTGGTTATCTTAAATGGTCCATTCAACCACATGAAGTTATCATGCACTCTGCTCAAAATATATTGGACTCATTCTTCTTCTGCAAAGTAGGGGAAATGAATGCATTGTGCAAAATGCTTGTCCCGGATGGCTTTATACTGAGTTTTGAGTTCAAATGAGTCATCTATCAAATGCTTGTGATAGATATCAACCAGTTTAGATTCCCCAAAATCTTCAATATTCGCATGAATATATGCCCTAACGTCTTCTACATGCAGAACCCCATGCGGAATGCTTGAAAAGGCGCCTAGGGGATCAACTTCTAGGAATTTATATGGATGTTTCTTGAATTTAGGACGCGGCCTATCAGTGATCTTTACAACATTTGGTGTAGTCATCTTCAAAGGATTTTATAGAGAAATATTTAATAACAGAAAATACCTTTTGCGCTTCTAGGGTTCGCTAAATGAGCTGAATTAATTTGCTGGATGAATCGACTTCAACGGTTGATCTTTTGAGAATTTGAGATAATTTGTTGTAGAGCTCCTTTTCTCTTCTTCTTGAATGCAAATGTGCAAATGACGAGCGAATGAACCCTTTTATTTCTGGGAAAACCCTAATTTCATATTGCAATAAATGCGCAACTCAAGTCATTCTGGTTGCCTGGTTCTTCTTATTTTGAGAAAGATCTTTTTCTGGATCACTGAGATATACTTAGAGAAATCCTTGGTGATTAATAACAAATTATCTTGCTTTCCCTAAACACTTGATCTATCATAGAACAAGATGCCTCAAATTTGAATCATACTGGATTTAACTGTGATAATCTTGTTTTACCGGATGACTATTAAACCGGATCAATCTTGGAAGATTAGACTCTTCAAATCTTTCTGCGGATCTTCCATATCTTTACCAAGCTTTCTCTAGATGTTTCTCTGAGAAACCTTTTATTCCACAACTTCTCATGTGCCAATTTTAGGCACCAATTAACTAGCTGGGGGAAAATGTTTTTCCTTGTGTCTTCCCCTGAGCCAGAGCTCACTTTTTAATTTCTGAAAGGAATATTAGCACCAGATTCTGGTGCAGATCCATCCCCTATATTATTTGTACTTCTCTTTACCCAAATCTTGTTCATCTCACTTTTAACTTCATCCGCATTCACTTTTCCTTTGTCTTGATTCTGATTATGATGCACTAGACCCCTTTTGTCCTAATTCTTGCTTCTACAGAATTTGGCAATATGACCGGATCTATTGCAATTGTGGCAAACAACATTTCTTTGCATATTTGAATGATATCCTCTTAATCTGCATTGATTAGCCATATGTCCCATTATATTGCATGCAAAGCATCTACCATTGAATGAATTGTTCATTTGCATATTTCTGCATTCATGAGATTTGTGACCATACCTTTGCAGTTGAAACATTGTCCAGAGAATGATGTATTGGTCTAATTTATTCTCTTTCTACACTAATTAGCTTTATGACCAAAGTTATTGTAGTTGTGGCAGTATCCATTGAAGGATGGATATCTTTGAGCATTAGGTTGCCTTACCGAAGGTCTTCTAGGCCTGTTCCTTGGATTTCCTGATCCAAAATTCTTCTGACTGGATCCAGAGCTTTCACCTTTCTCATATCCCAAGCCACGCTTGTCATCTACCCTCTTTTGGCTTTCAAGAAGAACTTCAAGTTGAGCAGAACTTATCTTGAATTTTTCTTTGTATTCATTTGTTGTTTGAAGATCCTTTTTAAGAGTATCAATTTGATCCTCAAGTTTTTCTTCATTATCTCTAGCATCTTCAAGATCAAATTCTAGTTGCCTAATTATTCTATCCATTTTGTGGCAGTCTTCTGACTTCTCCTTGAGAGATTGTCTTAGATCATCTTCAGTTTTTCTTTTCTCTTCAATTTCTTGGGTGAATTTCATAACTCCTAATTCCATTTCATGTCTTACCATAATGACTTCTTTTGATAACTTTTCACATATCTTGGTTTTCTCCTTCAGATCTTCATTTGTACCATTGTCTTCACTTTGATTTGCCAATTGCTGAAGTAGATCTTTTCTCTTTTTCATAGAGATACTCAGTTTCTCTTTTAGTTCATTTATGAAATCATCAGCGTGTTTGAGTCTTTCCTTCAATTCATTGACTTCAGAGTTTGATTGCTCAAGATCATCTAGGGTAGACTGAAGTTGTTCCCTCATACCATACACATCCATTTGAGTTCCTAGATCTTCCTCAAGATGTTAGGCTCTTTTGGAGCAACTTGGCTCTGATACCAATTGTTGATAACTGAGAGGGGGGTGAATCAGTTATCTTAATTATTTCAACTTTCTGAACTTCCGTATCAATTAGTGCAGCATTAAATTAAATAAGAAAATATAACCATGAAATGGAAATAACATCAATACACATGACACAATGATTTTGACGTGGAAAACCCTGTTAGGGGAAAAACCACGGGGTGATTAACTCAAGATTGTATTCTCTGTTAGAAGAATAAGATAGTATAAAATGGCACTTGCCAAATAGGGCTCACTGCCCGAGCACACTACTCACAAGAGGCTCACTACCTACAATAGTTAATACAAGGAAACTAGATACTTGAACTGATGAGAAACATCCACATATGTTGAGGTTCAGTTCCAGTTAACCCTAATATACTGATCTGCTGCACTTCATTCTTACTCTCCTTAGGTGTTGTTGTCCTGTTACATTCCGGATCTGTCTTACCGCCTTCACACTAATCTTCTATTTTTCTTCGCACCACAAAATATACCACACACACATTCATATCTAAATCCATCTGGTATATATATCCACACCAAGGATTTCATCCACTTTCTAGTCGACATCCAGATTGCTTAATATTTTCCCAAACTCTGATTTGTCAGTTGAATCTTTGCCTACCAAGTAATACAGATCAAAGAGATGCTTATAGAAGTCATCAATCATGTCGGTCAGTCATGAATGATACCTCAAGAAGCTTGATCACCATCAATATCTCATCCAGATTGAGGTCTGATGCTCTACCAGTTAGTTCTTCCTCTGTCTACTCTGCCAAATAGAAACCCAACACTCAAGTGCTCATGTCTCTTCACTCTTCCATCATCGGAGGCTCAATCCCTCGAATCTATCAGTCAAGGTACTCCTATTGACTTCCCCAAATCCACTCTTTACTGAGATACTTCCTTTGAGAGATCTGGACTTGACTGTCGAACCCTGCTACATGCTCTGTTCTTGCTTACTGGACCACAACACTTCTTCAATCTGACTTCTAGTATAGGCACACCATGTTCAGCGGATAGGTGGGATGAACTTTGTTGCCATCAATGACAGCACTCATGAAGCCATATAGTGTCTCTTGCCAACAATATTAAGGAATTGAGAAGGATTTCCCTATGTCAAAAATAGGCCCCTAATGGTGCTTCTCAACATCACTGAATTTTAGACACATGTAAAAGTGTAGGTGCACAAGTTTCAAAAATTGATAACAACAAATAATATAACCATACCACTAGAACTAGGAGGCCATGTACACCCACCCATTCAAGAGTAGAGTAGATTCTTTGAGAAGGTTTGTGATAGTTGAGACAATGTTGATTTAATATCAAACATGTAATTCTTAGACGTAAAAAAATCAATTTCACCATGAAAATCATTTGTGATACAACATGCTTTTGGGTCATATGACATATATACACTCTAATTTAGCAACACAAAATCTAACAAAAAATAATTCATATTTCTTATTTGCAACTCACAATAAAAAAATAAATCTAATTCAAAGTAGGTACAGTACGTGGCTCTTGTTTTTCTTGCGATGGTTGGTAGATTTTGTTTTAGAGGTGGTGATAATATTAGGAAAGGGCTTTTGTTTATATATAATAGGGGACATTGCTTTAGAGTATGTAATGTACAACATCAACGATGCATATATTAATATTTTGTATATATTTTAATTTTTAACTGAAGTTTACTTGTTAAAAGGATTTGGATTTCATTAAATATTTATATAAAAATGTGAGTGTCATTTTTTTTATAATTTTATTTTATAAAATAGTTTAAATTTATAATATTTTATTAGTTAGATATATTAAATATATCAATCTAAAAAATGTCGAGATATATTAGTATGAAGGCATTTGTATTAAATGTCACAGAGGTTAAGGTTAGATATGTGACTAGATATTGATAACTATGAACATTTTTTTAGGTAGATGTGTTCAAGATATATATAATAGTTAATCAAATTCAAAGAAGCACAATAGAAAAAGTTGGAAATTTTATGCCCTCTACTCAAATCCATGTTTTTTTCTTTTTTGAAAGGAAATCAACGAAGCCACTTATCTTTTGTTTACTTTTTTGTGTCTCATCTCTTAAGTGATTTTTTTCTTCCAAATATCAACATGTCAATTTTAAATACAATCTTGAAGACTTTGTACTCTAAACATGTATAATCTTATCAGACACGTGATATTTTGAAAAATGAAAATCAATATTAGAGAGGTTATGATGACAATGATGATGATGTTGAAGATGCTTAATATCTTTTAATCTAAATAAGTTTTATAGGTTCAATCAACCTATGAGTTACCTGACATCCCTTCTTTGGAGTTGTGTATTGGAGTTTGTCTTTGTTGATGCCAAGGTATCTTTGGACTCTTTCTAACTCAAATGCCTTGGAAATGAACTAACAAACCATGAATAATTAGATTAATAAACTAGAATACACTAAATATAAAATTGAGATAAATTTAAAGGAAGATTTTCACAGCCCATTGATTCATTGAAAAATTCTTAGGTCAAAATCATTTGTTTAATTACTTAGGAAACTATTTCAATGGGTGGTTTAAATTTAGAATAAAGTTTCAAGCTTGTCTAGCTACCCTAAATTGCAATTTTATGAACCAACTTTGATTGCAAATATTTGGTTCATAAAACCAATCTCTCTCCTCTCCCTATTGACCACTGATATGAGAAAATATTATTATCGCTTTATGCATTGTTTTTACCAACATTTGTATTGTTGGTCATAAGCTTGAATCCTCACATTGTGTATGTCTTTACTATCTTCATCTTGGTCTTGTCTCCTAGTATGCATACATGGCATCTTGGTTTGTTAGAGTTTAAGTGAAGGTTAAAATTTTCTTATATTCCATGCTTGTGTTATTCTGTTTTGTTGATTCACTTGCTAAAATGATCATCTTACTCTTAAGTGATTTGTTTATTTCTACCATTTGATTTCTTACCAATTTGTTTGGATATGTGGACCGAGTGGGCTAGTAAAAGATATATCTCTTGATATACCACAAAGAGTATATATATGTCATCAACATGTGTATATCCAAAGTGGAATTTTCTTATAAGTATATGATGATGTGTTTGTTCTTGATTAGATCACAATTGAAATGGCTTCATGTAAGTACATTTGGCATAATAGAGAAGGATACCTCTTTGAAGGTAGAACAAAAGATGATGTGGTAGCTTCTAATTGATTTCTATGAATTGGTGGATGGCTAAACTGGGTCCCTCAAACATTCTTTAGATCTTCCATTAGCATTGGTCTTCTCTGAGAATGCTACAAATGGTGACATATGGTACAATCTAGTTGGATTCTATAGATTAATAAATCACCTTGGTCAAGCACTTTAGCTTCTATTAGTATGCCAAAGCCATTAATATTATATAAAGGTATATCTATGTTTTTGATCATTTATGAAATAGAAAATCATTAAGTAGCATAATGGAGTGACTAATGTTACCATGTGGCATAGTTTGGTAAAAAATTTATATCAGTGGATCAAACCACCTAACACTTTATCAAGTCTCCCTATCTACCATAACCTTTGATTTTAAAGGAGAAGAATGTGGACTACTAGTTATGGTTGGCAATTAAAGGCTTAAGATAATATAGTCAATAGCTGATAATAGAAAATACATCGCATGTATTGATTGGCTCAGATTAATGGGTCAGTAAGTTTCTTTATAAGTGTACAAGTAAATATTGACTATATACTTTCTCAAAAGTGGTGTGACATGGTGTAATCTAATTAACTTATGTAGATTGGTAGATCAAAGGGTGTACACATATTTATGATCCATATATCTACTGCAACTATTAATTTTAAGAGCAAAGACATAACGATCATCGATTGTGGTTGATGCTTGATAAGCTAAAGAGGTGATATAGGAGCATCTTGGTCCACAAGTAATCATGTGTCACTAAAAATAATAGGAGGTTATATTTTAGTTTTCTTCTTTATTTCTATGTGATTGTTGCATGGTAGTTTCTTGTCAACTTGTTTTCTCAAAAGGATGCCCCAAACATAATGTAGGTTTCCAATAGGTTTCAACCCATTTGTAGTTGTGCTATAAACATCTTCAATTGCTATGAGTTATTGTTGATTGGTGATTCATTATCGATGTTCTTCGGCTTCCCTTATATATTCTATGTCTTGTCTGATTTGAATTGGCTGAGATAAGTTCTCCCTAATCTCATTTAGGATAGATTTTATGGAAAATCTTCCCTAATGCTTGGGCACATCGAATGCTAGACAAGAGGGGGAAATGTTTATTGTGTTGATTCTATTGAATGTATTGAAAATGTTGACCTCATGAGAGAATCAAGTGTTTGAATTGATCTTTCATTTTGTTTTTTTTGTGTTTTCTAATGTTTTTGGTCTTTAGATGAATGCAAAACTATATGAATGTAATTTTTTTTTGGCTCTTTTTCTCTAGAGAAATAAGGAAATTTAGTAGTGGTATAGGACATTTAAATGAAGGAGATTTTAGCACTACTCAAAACAATAATTACATTCAAAAAATGATGGGAAGAGGAAATTCCTCAAGAGAAAGATGTTATTAGAGAAGAGGAAGAGGTAGAGGATTTACCAAAACTTGTTATAGATGTGGTAAGGTTGGTCGTAGGGTATTTGATTGTCAATAAGTACAATAGAATAGTGGAAGAGTAAATGAGGCAAGAAATCATGTTGCCCATCTAGATGAGGAAATTGTGGCTTCACCCAAGTGTATGGAAGAGCCAAAGCAAGGACAATAATTTATGATGAAAAGAGTGTTGTTAAAACTTGATAAAGAAGAGCATGAGTTGATACAAAGAAGGAATTTATTTAGGACAATATGTAAAACTAGAGGAAAGTGTTAAAAAGTCATTGTTGATAGCAGAAGTATAGATGATTTGGTATCCAAGTAAGTGGTAAAGAAGCTTAAGCTAAAAAAAACTAAACACCCAAACTCATACACGGTTTAATGGCTAAAGAAAGGGCACCAACTCTTGGTAAGTGAGATATGTTTAGTGAATTTTTAGATTTGCACATATAAGGATGAAATTTATTAACAGATCATCAATCCTTGCAATTTATTAACAATCAAGGTAAATTGAGTCAAAAGCATATGAAGTGGGTTGAATTTATTTAAAGCTATTCATTTGTTTTAAAGCATAGAAATTGTAGATCAAATAGGATAGCCAATGCATTAAGTAAAAGGTATCTTTTCTTGAATGAGATTAGGGTAAAATTAGATGGGTTTGACTCCATGAGAGATTTATATGAATATGATTTAGATTTTAGAGAAGAATGGGCAACATGAAAGAGTCCTGCTAATAGGTACACAGCTCCATGGTTTGAATAATTCATTCAAGAAGATTTTTGTTTAAGGGGCAATGTTTATGCATACCTCAATGTTCAATGAGGGAAAATTTAATAAGAGATAAGCATAGTGAATGTCCCACTAGAAATTTTGGAATAGATAAAACATTAGAGCAACTATGTGAAGGTTATTATTAGCCAATGATGAGTGTGGATATGAAGAGTATTGCACCATGCAAAGTTGTATAATTTGTCAGCATGGAAAAGGGAATATTCAAGATATAGGTTTATATAAATCATTACTTATAACAAAGAGATCATGGGAAGATGTGAGCATGGACTTCACTCTTAGATTACCAAGAACTTAGTGAAGTAATGACTCTATTTTTGTTGTAGTAGATATATTTTTAAATATGGAACATTTTATACCTTGCAAAAAGTCAAGTGATGCCACACATGTTTCTATATTATTCTTTAGAGAGGTAGTTAGACTACATGGTTTTCCAAAGAACATTATCTCGGATAGGGATACAAAATTTGTGGGTCATTTTTAGTGTACTTTGTGAATAAATTTATATACTAAGTTGAGTTTTAGTTCAATCTATCCACAAACGGATGGGGAGATAGAGGGTGTTAATAAAGCCTTAAAAAATTGTTAAGATGCTTGATCAGGAAGAAACCAAATCAATGGGACTTAATATTGGCACAAGTTAAATTTTCTTATAACAAATTAGTTAATACAAGTACAACAAGAAGTCCTTTTCAAATTGTGTATAGTTACAACCCTAGAGGGGTAGATGAATTGGGGAATATTGTAGATTTAGAAGGTAGAGAATGATATGATTGGGGATTTTGTTGAATACATGGAGAAGTTACATAATTAAGGAGACACTTGGAGAAGAATACAATGAGATGAAAGCTACATGTTGACCTTAAGATGAGAGAGAAATAAGTTCAAATTGGATATTTAATTTTAGCTCATTTGTAGAAGGAGAGGTTTCCTAAGAAACCTACAAAAAATTAAAATAAAAAATTAGACCATGTAAGGTCTTAAGGAAATTTATGTTAAACTCTTAAGAGATTGAACTTATAGAAGAAGTGGACATTTCATTAGTTTTTAATGATGTTGATTGTACCATGTTACCATGAAGGACAAACAAGTGTGTTGCAAGGTGTGCACCCTTGGTCTCCTTGTGTTGTGCAACACAGCTATAATGCCCCGCCAAGGAACCCAAAGGATAACACAACCAAGCTTACAAAAAGGACAAATTTATTTTTTTTAAATGAAGAAAATAACAACAATCATATATTTATTCATAACATTTAAATTAAGCTTTATACTGTAGGGTTTCATAGCTGTATTACTAACGAACTAAAACAAGATCTAACCAACATTATGAATTAACTAACAAACACAGTTCATTCAAGTCAAATTGCATCAGATAAATAAACACATACAATTCCATATTATATCATCAGATAAGTAAGCATCAAGATCCTGCACATAGGATCATAAGTACATAAACAAGCTCCTTTACAAGAGAGTACAACATTGCATTATTTACAATATTGCTATCCAGATTACATTGGAGTACATATATCAAGATAACAGTACATGATTTAACTGATATACAAGACTAAAACATGATCATAAGTATCTGCCTCCTCAAGCAGGAGCAAGATCTGAAATCTGTCATACAAGGTACATCCTTCTCACACATGAACAACAGCAAGGGAAACCAATGGAGATAAAAGCACAACCACCCAACCATGTGGAACCCTAAGGTCCACCCTCTGTGCTAGGAGATAACAATAAGGTCCCACTAAGAAAATAATCAAGAAAGACAGTAGACTAACAGGTGCAAGGACTACACAAGACTTCAATACAACACGGGTCAAAAAGAACACAAGTAACTCAAACATCACTTCTAGAGGCATTCACAAAACAAAGGGGAGAACACAACTAGAGAATGCTAGACTACAGTAGGGATGAGTGTCATCGCATGGTCCTAGCATGGGTTACCCTGATAGTCTCTAGCTAGACGTCGGCCCCCATCCATGGGTTACCCTGACAGTCTCTCGCTAAGCGTCAGCCCCCATCTATGGTTACCCTGATAGTCTCTCACTAGACGCTAGCCCCATGGGGTGACACATGCGGAACCAAAATTCCTTTCGTGAGGACAAGGAGGTTGATTTTTCCAACCACGGCCTTCTCATCTCATCCTTAGCCTGAATAAGCACTACAGGCATGAGTGAGGCATCCAATTATCTTGATTAGTGTGAAAACTACCCAACCCTCTAAATTTATTATTATCACTAGATTAACAACTTCCAATGGGTTACCCTAACAAGCCACTTTGGGCGCTGGCCCCACATTGAAAGCCACTCCCCCTTCACTGCATCTAGATTCTCAAAGCCCAAAACAAAACCCAAGCATGAACTACCACATTCTCATCATGATGCATTTACAACACAAAATATACATCATTTCACATTACACAGAGCAAGGCATTACCCATCTTGCATAGTTATCATAACCACATGAATAGGTACACTGAGCAAGGCATTATCCATCTTGTACAGTCATCATAATCACATGAATAGGTACACTGAGCAAGGCATTATCCATCTTGCACAGTCATCATAACCACATGAATCCATAAACAGAGTGGAGTCAACATATAACCAATACATATTCAACCATTAGCAAGATTACATAATCACTGGAGTCATACACACGACTACCCTTCTTGGCCTCTGGAATCAACTTTCCCAAATGACACAAACACTTGACACACTAAACACTATGGTCTCACATCACATTCACTCTCAAATGTACATCATCACCTAATAGACCAAACTAAGATCATCAATAATTCAAATACAACACCACAATTGCGACATATGATATAATGCACTAATTATGGGTCTTGAAGAATGTAACATTAATTGAATCATGATCAATCATCTAACAGTCATAAAGTGAATCTTCCTCAACAAGATAAAACTATCATATTCCAACCACTAGTAATAGTTACTTTTAGGATCATAAGATATAAGAGTCCACAAGTAACAATATTTTAACTAATAGTTCCCAAAACTTATGTTAATTTCATTTAATTAAAATGACTGCAAATAACTCTAAGGCATACAAATTAAACACAATAATTATTTACACTATTTACACTGATGAAGATTTCATTAATAATCTAGACAATTGTAAATACTATTAAATATAACTGTATAAGCAAGGTTAAAAGCCTATAATATTAGAATGCTATAAATAGCTTACACTAGTTAGAATCACAAGATACAAAACCCGAAGCTACAATGAAAGAACCTTATTCTAAGGTTAGCTTGAGAGGAAAGGAATACAGAACAACAAAACATTCATATAGATCTAACATCTTCATCAAATCTACCACACTTTTAACCACATGTATATGATAGGATTAGCACAAAATAAATTTGTTGAGAAGGCTTTAGAAGCTACCAACAATGCAAAATGTGAAAGCATAGACAGGGCACGTAGACTGATTGGTAGAATGCCTCAAAGAGAGTCATATGATGGGAAGCAATGATCGTAGGATATGCACAAAACAAATTTGTTGAAGAATCTTAGAGAAACCCAGTTCAAAAATATACAGTTATTGGTGACGCAACTAACTGTTTTAATAGAGACGAAATGGGTGAGAGGTAGACAGTCACAAAATATTCATATCTCAAAAATGACAAACTCGATATGGCTGATTTTTGGATATGATTTAGATATCCAGGCCATGCACCATATATAAAAAAATTAGAGAAACCTAGTTCGTAAAAATAAAGTTATGGCTAACGCAATAGACTAGGTTCAAAAAATGTAGAAGAGAATTCACATAATATTTTACTAAATATAATGCAACAATAAATCAGACTCATATCTCAGCCCGTACCTAGAATATTGCTTCTATCACATCTTCACAAAATTCCCAACTCGCATCCATTTTCCCCCAAGTCTTTTCTTCTGGAAACTATCGTTTATGGTGCCAAAAGAAAAATGAAAACTTCCTGAGAGAGAGATCCCCAAAACATAAAACATATTCCCTATTTGAAATGCACGCTCCCCCCAAATTATGTCTTGAGATTTCAAAATAAAGTTGAGCATGCATAACCACCCCCCATAATTTCTTCCAGAAGATTCTCCTTTATTACTTTCTTACAATTTGCTATTTTTAACCAAACAATAATTTCTCTCTAATTTTATTTATTTTAGAATTTGCTATTTATTTCATTTACAACCAAACAAAAATAGTTTCTTTCTACTTTTCTAAAATTAATCTCTTACACAAAAGAAACAATTATTTCTAAGATACCATCTTGAGGTGCGTAACTACCACTTCTTCCAAGTGGCCAAAATGGAAAATAATTACTCAAGGCAATAATAATAAAGAAAGAGAATCTTTTTCAGACATAATAATACATATTTCCTCACAACTATAATTTACATAAAAGCATCTATATTTATTTATCAAAGTTCCCTCTTGACTTAATAATTTTATTTTAATGAAGCAATTAACCAAAACATTAATCAAACAATTCCAAACAAAATAACCCAAATGCCAAACAATACCTGACACTATGCACGATCGAAAAGCATGACCACAATGACAGTGACTGACTATCACGCCCATATAGACAACACTGACTGGGTGCAAAATTGGATACTCATCCTTTTCAAGGATGATGGCTAACTAGGGGACCATATGTTATCTTCGTTCAATAGTTTCCATTGGCTTTAAGACATGCTCAGACTTGTCAATTCAGGTGGAGTCGATGCCTGGTACCTGCATCTTGTAGCAACCAAACAGTCGAACAAATAGACATATATATATAATCATATAGTCAAATACACCATTAAAAGGGAATTACAGCGTAGCAGGGTACTCACACGAGTAATGCGACACTGTCCCTTTCACCATCACATCAAACATGTAATCACAACACACATAGCAATCAGTTACTAAATGACTAAATAAGAATCATCATCAGATAATTGCATGATACACATAATAAGATTAATCCACACAAAATATCACAACATAACATCCTATGATATAGAATCAGTCACATAAAAATCAATTCTAACATATGGCAATCATAGTAAGATCAACATCATAATCACCTGAATGTAAAACAATGTCAGAGCATATAAATTATCAGTGTCGCAACAAAGATTATCAATAAAACATGCTAACTGTCATATGAAACCACACATGAGGATAATCAGGAATGTCACCAACATGAATGTAGCATCTACCAACATCATATAATATACAACATCAATTGTCTAACATGCCCTAAATATTCCTATTATTTTACCTTCATCTTCATTCTCCTTAGCCAGACCATCTGCACATCTAAGATGAGAATGGAGGGGCATTACAATAGCGCTTGGGTTCATGACAAGGCTTAACCTCCTCCTATAGAATCATTAACTCTGGCGGTTGTATCAAGCATTAATAGGTCTATCTTTTGGTGCAATGGCAATCGTCTTGCTAACAATTAGTATCAAAGCCTGGATCACGATTTTGAACCCCTCGCTTGCACTGGGGGGATTGTTGCAAGTTGTGCGCCCTTGGTCTCCTTGTGTTGTGCAGTGTTGCACTTGGGTTCGTGACAAGGCTTAATTGCCTCCCGTGGATTCATTAACTCTAGCAGTAGTATCGGGCATTACTTTCAAAATTTATAAAGGAATAATGGATGCAACAACTTCCAAAGAGAATGGGATGAAGTTGAGGTAGTGTTAGACTCCTGAGTGACCAAGAAGATAAGGGAAAAAGAGTATAGAGAATAATTTTGGTAAAATAAAAGAACAAAACAACATGTGAAGCAACATGGATGAGTGCACTTGAGATTGCTAAACATAGAATCTCAATTTTAGATTTTATAAAATGTTCATAAGCAATCTTGTGTCACCAAAAAATAATAGTAGGTTATGTTTTTAGTTTTCTTCTTTAGTTTTGTGTTATTTTTGCCTCAAAGTTTCTTGTCAATTTGCTTTCTTGAAAGGTTTCCATGGGTAGAATGTAGGTTTCCAATAAGTTTTAGACCATCTAAGGTTGTGCTATAGACTATAATGAAACAACTTGCATAATAGACTTGAATATAATAGGAAATATGCTGCAAATACTTGATAATAATATTCCACTTCAAGGAGGCAATCTTTGAACCACTTCAAGGGGGATACCTCCAATAGTCTTCAGTAAGAACACAATACTCAATATGATCATAATAACTAACCTCTACCTCCTATATATACCATACTTATGCCTTAGATGTCACTCAGGTTGACTTAACTACCTATATAAGACTATATTAATAATTATACAACTCAATTAAGAGTTAAGGTAGCCACAAAATAACTATTCATAACTCTATGTGTTAGGTCCCAAAATATCTCATCCTAATCCCTAGAACATTCTCTAATCTTCGAGGCTAAGAATGTTATCAAGGAGATAGAAAAGAGGTTCATTAATAGAATAAGGATGATTAAGGGCCAATGGTTGGGAATGGGTAATCTCCCCTTGGCTTCTAGCTTAACTAAGCCAAGGAGGGTGTTCCTAGAGTCATCCCTTAACGGGGATTAACAATAATGGAAGATGTTTTCAGGCTCATATCATTGCAACAATATCTAGAGTGTTGTTTTAATCCCTAAATACAGTCACTAGATTAGTGTCAAGTTTGTTGCACTAAAACCTTTGCTTAAGTTGATGAAAAGCATTCTTTCAATAATGGAAGGTGCTAGTATGCATGTTTAGTTTTCTAAAATTGGCACTTTGAAGATTCACTAACAATATTTCTTGATTACAACACAGAACCACAACAATGCATACAGTAGTAACTATTTACTTCACACTTGATAAATTTGTTTTAGTTTTTAAAAGAGGTGTGAGTGATCAGACATTTTAGACTAGTGCCTATTAGGATGGGCTACAGAGTCCACAAATCAGCATAGGATAAGATAATACAGAAATGGAAACAAGCATTTTCTGGATATCCAAATGCAGAAAAAACAATAACTAGTGAGGAATATGCTTAGTAATCCTTTATCAAAATGAAATAGTTCATATACAACCATGGAAGAGAACATCACATAGCATGTATTATTTTAAGAATCTATCCTATTCATTCGATCAATGGTTACAATCATACCACGAAGTGTGGCAAGAGGAAACCCTAGCTGAAACTTAGGATTTCCTTGAAAATTTACATGAGAAAAAGGAGTTCATAAACTAATTCTTGAAACCAATTTGAATCTTTTCATAACCTTGTTATCTTCCCTGCTGGAGAACTGGAACTTTTGTTCTTTGAAACCCTAGAGAGCTTTGTACTTTTATTGCCTAAAAAACTGCCAAAAGACCAACCCTTGAAAAGAGTTTCAATCTTCAATTTATAGCCGTCACAACTCGGATTGGATGGAAAAATGGGAGGGAAAACCCAGCCAACTCCACCTACTACAAGAAAAACATCAAATTCAACCACCCATTTTGCATTAATGGCGATCTGGAGAGTTGGTTGTACATGTTTTTCATGTTTCTCAGCCTCTAGTGGGTGGAAGCTAGAACCAAAAGTGGCAAAAGTCAAAAATGAAAGTTTGACCCAAAACTACATAAAATACTTAGCCAACTTCTAAAAATATTACTTGAAATTTTAATTTTTTGCACCTTCAAATTTGACTTGAAAATTCAGGGGGTCCAGAAAGATTTTGGACTTAGAAGACCTTTTGCTAGCAAGTCACGAGGTTGTAGAGGAACAAGGAACTTTTGGAAAAAGTTCCAAAGTTCCGATGGGTCCCAAAGTCCTGCAGGAACCTGGTGCAAAAGTTCTTGCAGGTCATAAAAACCCATAGGAACAAAAGGGCCCAAAACAAAAAGAGGTTGAGGATAGTATATACATAAAATATGAAATATAAGTATAAGAAATTAATATACTTTATTTATATTTTATGTATATACTGTCATGATGTTTGAGAGTGGTTTCAGATCCATCAGAGTTAAAATGCAAAATCTAGAATTTGGAGGATCCATCAAATTTAAAACAACCAAATTTCCAAGGTTTTAGGGTTTCAGACTTAGCCAAATTCAGGGATTCAACAACATGCATCAGGGTAAAGGCTTAGGAACCCCTTAGGAAAATGTTGAGGAATTTGACAAGATTTTGCAAATACTTGGCTTGAAAATAGGAATCCCACTAGTGGCTCTAGTTGGGGATGTGTGTTAAACATTGACACAGAGAGAATCCAGAACATCTCTAGGCAAACCACAAAAAATGGGAATGGGAAAAACATAGCAAAAACACACCATCATGAGGTTCAAAATATGAAAGATAGAACTTGATTTCACCATTCAAAATTTGAAGGAAATCATTCTTATGAAAAGCAATGCTTTAAATGCTGACCGTGAATAGGTAGCTCCATGAGTTCTCCTTCTAGATTCATCAAACGGTAGATGTTGAGCTCCAATTTCTCAACCACTTCAAATGGCCCAAGCCACAATGGATAGAACTTACCATGCCTCCCTTTATCTTCAGATTTTGCATTCTAAAGAAGGACCAAGTAACCAATCTAAAAATCTCTTGACGCAATATTCTTATCAAATAAACACTTGATTTTCTACTTCTGATTCAAGTTTTTATCATGTGCATCTCTTCTCTGCTCCTCCAAATTAGTCAACTGCATGATCCTATGGAACATTGCATCAATTGATCTTCTTCTATATCTTGTAGCAACTGATAGACTAGTAGTTCCATGCTAATGGGCATCTTCACCTCTATTCCATATACCAGTTCAAAGGGGCTTTACCTATGGCCTTTTTGAAAGTTATCCTATCAGACCATAGAGAATATTTCAAACTAATGTCCTATCTTTTCTTATTATGATCCAATGTTCTTTTATGATCTTCATTAGGCTTCTATTACTTGATTCAGCCTATCCATTACTTCGGGGGTGATAGGGGGACGAATGCACAAGGTTTATACCACACTTAGAACACATGTTCAACATTTCTTGAGACTTGAAACACATTGCATTATCTGCCAAAATCCTAGCTGGCACTCCAAACCTGGTTATTATATTGCTGACTAGAAAATTGATAACCACCTTGGAAGTTGCATTGCAAGTGGGGCCTACCTCTACCCACTTGGTGAAGTAATCATTGTCCACAAGGATCCACTTAAATCCATTGCTGTATTTCTCTATTATTTCTTCAATGAAGTCAATTCCCCACTACTGGAAAGGTGCAACAACTACGAGGGGCAAAAGGGGAAGTGCTCCAACAAATTTCATCTTACCAAAAAATCATTGGCAAGCATCACACTTTCTTATCTTTTGTGCTACATCCTTGAATAAAGTAGGCCACCAATGCCCAGCTCTAAGGATCTTATGAGCAGTGGTCTTAGCTTTGAAGTGTCCCCCACAAATTCCATGGTGACACTCATTCATTACTGCTTCAACTTGCTCTTGATCCAAACACTTGAGTAATACACCTTCATGATTGAGCATTTTAGAAATAGTCTTAGTCTTCTCTGCAAAATTAGGAACAAACCTCCATATGAAGTTTATTTGCTCGAAGAAAGACTAAATTCCCTTAATTGATTTAGTTGAGGAATGAGGTCAATAGCCTTGACTCATTCCAGATCTATTCTTACCTCATCCTTTGACACAATATGTCCTAGTAACTTGCCCTCTTCAACACCAAATATACATTTCTTGGCATTAAGTGAAATCTCGTACTCTAGATATATTTTGAAGATGATTTCAAGGTGCTTTCAATGCTCACCTCTTTCCTTCAATAATGTAGTCAAGTCATCCTGATAGACCACCATGATCTCATCAATAAGACCAGCAAAAGCCATCTCCATGGCCCTCTAAAACGTTGACCCTATATTCTTCAAACCAAATGGCATCCTCACATAAACATAGGTACCCCAAGGAGTTGTAAACATTGTCTTGTATTGCTCTGATTCCTTAACCATCACTTGATTGTACCCAGAGAATTCATCCATCATGGACATGAATTTTGATCCAGTCACTTTCTATAGTAAATGGTCCAAGCTTAGGAGCGGATAGTTATCCTTAAAAAGATTTGATATTCAAATTTTAGAAATCCACACACAACCTAATTTCCTTGTTCTTCTTTCTTATCGAGACAAGGTTGGATACCCACTTAGAATGTCTGATGGGTTTAATGATACCTCCCTCTTTCATGTTTAGCAATTATTTTTGCATCTTGGGAGCTATGGTAGGGTTTATAGGTCTTTGCTTATGTCTGAATGGTTTTGCATCAGGCTGGCTCAGGGAATAGTTTGCTGAAACAAGTCCTCCCTATAGGCCTTGAGCTTGTCATATGACCATGCAAAACACTTCTTGAATTTTCTTAGCAGAGAAATCAACATTTGCTTCTCATGAGGCTTCAACTTCTTGCCTATGTAAACCATTTTAGTTGCCTCCTTAGTGCCAAGGTCAACACCTTCAATGTTTCCTCTTTAACTTGTTTACCTTTACTCTTCCAACAATCAGCATTATCAAATATCCTTTCAAGTACAACCAAACCCTTGGGAATGGTAATCGTCTTCAACTACATGATCTCACTACCAAACAAAGTTTCCTTGTCATATTCAAATTCTATCATAGGCTACAAATCAATTAACTGATTGTCAAACTCATCTATGCAATTCAGGAATTTGTAAATCTAATTGTTGTCATTAAAAACCTGTCAAATGTAAATGTTATCAGGAATTGTTGGTTTGGTGACAACTTTAACAACATATTGGCATGAAGAAGAAGTTGACTGTGGATTAAACCTTGAACCAACAACAACCAAAGCATCCACTTTTTCATTTCTATTTCTCTCAATCCATTTAATGCCAATAGTGTCAAATAGTTCCAAAGTGTCCCAAACTGCATCTTGTTACAATCTTAGATTGTTGTCCTTGGTTGCATAAAAAATTCTGACCTACTGTACCACCAACTCTAAATCTCCTAAGACTCAAACACTTTATCCCATGCTTGTGAGCAATATTCAAACCAAGCAAAAGAGATTCATACTCTATAATGTTGGTACACTAGAAATCAAGCCCGAAGGAAAGCCTGAAATGTTCATCATCTAGTGATATTAAAACCACACCTACACCTAATCCTTCTCTTGAATATGCACCATCAAAGTACATTGTCCACAAATCACTTGTATCACAAGTAGGAATAATTGGAGAGGAAGGTAAAATATCAAGGCTGAGATCATTCTCACTACAATATCCCATGAAGTGGTCAATGTCAGTGTCAAAGAAATTGGCATCATCATTCTGTGTCTTATATCGGTCCTCAATATTTTCATCTTCCACCTTTTCTCCCTATACAACTTCACTTCCATGCCCTAGACTAGAATAGTGGCATATGAAAGATCCATCTAGATACTTCCACCCATAGAGGCTGCCCACTTTCTGGATAATAGAATACCGCATTTTGTAGGGCAGTCCACAACAATAACATCCATCAAGAATGAATTGTCTAGATAAGAAGCAAGTTGGACCTCAACATCTTTAACCAGACCAATCCCATTAACTTCCCTAGAATCCATGGAAAAGCACTTGCCAAAAGATCTGGACAATTTTAGTCCCAACTCATTCATTATTTCCAAGGGAATAACATTGCTAGAAGCACCAGAATCGAGCATACAGTTATGTAACAACCATCCATTTATGATTAGTACTATATAAAAAGGGTCTACACCCATCCTGCTATTAACAATAGTTGACCCTAGGTACACCTCTATAGTTTCATTTTGGCCTTTACCCTCGTTATCATCACTAGGAATAACAGGCTATTCTTGTGCATCAACAAAAGTGATGAATGACACCACCCTATCTCTATGTTCAGGGATTCAAAGAAGTTCCCCTACAAGCACTGATATTATGACCTATCATAATACTTGGGCCATGTTAATAGGGCAATAATTTGGTAGAGGAGTACCACAAGGGACAATAATATCATTTGCACAAGGAATGTAAGGTATTACTTGATTAGAAGATACATCCATACCTTTTTCCCTCATCTTCTCATTTCCCTTTTTTGGTTCTTTTGGTACCTAAGGTCGATCATGCTTCTCACTACTCTTTAGATTGCAGACCTTGAGAATGGACGCAGCAGCTGATTGTGCTACTTGTGTCGGACTCTTCTACACATATTTCTTCTTTTTTGTTGATGGTTGCATTGGAATTTCTTCTTTTCTGGCACATTCTTCTTGGGAGCACTGTTGTCTTTCTTCTCCACATTTATCTTTTCCTTTTCTTTCTCACTATCTAATGCACCATGTCTTGACTCTAGAGCAAGAGAGTTCTACATAGGCACTTACCTATTCATTAGTTGATAACCCCCTAAACCTGCATAATGGCTGCATCAGCCAAATCTTTCATATCTTCCTCAGAAGGTCTGGACTGCTTGTACTTTTTGTGCATAAGATCCCTCAAGTGCCTGAAATCACAAGCTAGCAGTTGATATCTCTTTGGACCTACATCATAAACATATTGAAAAATATGATCATCCTCTTCATAGCTATCATAATTGACATCCTCACCCATCTTCTCATACTCCTCTATATCAAACTAATTTATCTCCTCCTCATAGTACTCGACTGCACCTTCTTCATTTGGAAATTCTTCATCTCTTCCCATTGAACGAGAAACAACACAATTTTTTGAATCATGCGGGAGATAACATGAATTGCACAAAGGAAAGGCATCTTTGTAATTTATCCGATCCTTCCTTAATGGATCAGGCATATCTCTTTCAAGTTGTTTGAAATTGACCTACCTAGGGGCAGCCATTCTACCATTTTGCTATTGTGGCCTTTTAAACCAATCTGTGTTATAAGGTCTGTTATGCAACCTTTGACCTTCATTGAAATGTGTTGCAACACCTTGTGGAGGCAACCCTTTTTCATTCCATGCTATCTTATAAGACATATCTTTCACAACTCCCATAACTTTGTATAATTTGTCTTCTGTCGTGAGAGGTTTGATCGAGGCTACCCTATCTAGCTGGGAAATCTTCACATCAGACCTCTTCACATCCTTTCCAAAAGCTCCCATATTACTTTCTATGTTTATAGCTACAACATAAGCCTCTCTTAGTGCTTGAGGACTTTTGTCCCTCAAGCAATAACCTATCTTCGAATAAAATGAACTAAAATACAACACTAAGCACATTGATTCATTAGGTCTGAGATTAGTAGGTACCTTTCTCATTGTCATGATAAATTTGTTGTTTAAGTCTACAACAATATCATTGATTCCTTTCTTGATTGTAGTGAGTTGATGGATGGCAAACTTGGGGTCAATCCTGTCTCCATAATGCATTATGAACACCCTCAAGAATTCTTCCCATGAGTCAATACTATTATCAAGGATAGCCTTATACCATTCTTTGCCACTTTCTTTCAATGAGTGTACAAATAGCTTCATCATCACATCTTCATCCTCAATCTCATACTCATGGGTGACATTAATGAAGTGCCTCAAGTGTTCCTTGCCTGTGACTGCGTTGTTGCCTTGAAACCTTGGAATTTTTCCTTGATCTCATTTGGAATCAGGTTGGGAAAATCAAGAATACCAAAAAATTCCAACTGCTTGTATCTTTCCATACCCAAGGGTTGTCTAGGAGGAAACCTCTAAGCCTGCCTTTGAACTGCAGGTCTGAGATTCCCTGACATTCAAATACTGTTGTTTTACCTACTGCTAAGGTGGATGATTTGGAAATAGATTATTTTGTCTATTTTGATTTTAATTTTTGCCCTGTTTTCCCATTTGTTGATGATATCTCTTATTTGTTTCATGCCTAGGATTGCGAATATTTTGATGTTGAGGCTAATTCTATGCATTTTGAGCAAGTTGGGCTTGTTGCAAATCAAGCATGGCCTGCAATTCTCTCTACCTATTTCTGATGTGATTGAGTAAGTCTAACTCATCATAAAGGGTGCTTTCCCTTTCCTCAACATCAAGTTGTTCCTGCTGATCATTCTCATCATGGACATTGTCTTGTTGACTTCTAAGTGACCTTGTGGGTGAAATATGATGCTAATTATTTTGGTGGGCCTCTTCATTTTCATTAAGCATGCCAAATGTTCCCATTTCTGCATTATGCAGCCTATCTCTTCTTCCCCTGCCAATAATATTTTGATTTCCTCATACCTCATACTCACATATGTTCATTCTCCTATTCATTTTGAGTATATTACCAGCAGAGTCCTCATAAGTATATTGAAACTAACTTCTGCAATCATCAAATGCATCATCTCTGCTAGAAGTACATGCCTGACCTCGGGCATTAGGATTTCTTGTTCACCACTTGTTCCTTTGGCTTCTTGAATAGTTGGAAGAACTCTCAAGTGTTGACATATCTTTGAGTCTTCTCCTATGATCCATCTTAATTTCTTTTCTTTCCTACGAAGTGTGGCAAGAGGAAACCCTAGCTAAAACTTAGGATTTCCTTAAAAATTTTCATGAGAAAAAGGAGATCATACATTGGTTATAATCAGCTAGATGAATCTATCTTATTCATCTGATCAGTGGTTACAATCATACCATGAAGTGTGGCAAGAGGAAACCCTAGCTAAAACTTAGGATTTCCTTGAAAAATTGTATGAGAAAAAATTTCAAATAAGAATCTATCTTATTGATTTTATCAATGGTTACAATGATACCACGAAGTGTGGCAAGAGGAAACCCTATCTAAAACTTAGGATTTCCTTGAAAAACTGCATGAGAATATATTTCAGATAAGAATCTATCTCATTCATTTGATCAATCGTTACAATCATACCACGAAGTGTGGCAAGAGGAAACCATAGTTGAAACTTAGGATTTCCTTGAAAAATTGAATGAGAAAAAAATTCAAATAAGAATCATTCTTATTCATTTGATCAATGGTTACAATCATACCACGAAGTGTGGCAAGAGGAAACCCTAGCTAAAACTTAGGATTTCCTTGAAATTTTGCATGAGAAAAAGGAGAAGTTCATACACTGATTCTTGAAACCAATTTTAATATTTTCATAACCTTGTTATCTTCCTTACTAGAGAACTAGAGCTTTTGTTCCTTAAAACCCTAGAGAGCTCTGCACTTTTATTACCCGAAAAAATGCCAAAAGACCAACCCTTGAAAAGAGTTTCAATCTTCAATTTATAGCCTTCACAACTCGGATTGGATGGAAAAATGGGAGGAAAAACCACAACTCCACCTACTACAATAAATATGTCAAATTCAACCACCCACTTTACCTTAATGGCGATTTGGAGAGTTGGCGGCACATTTTATCACATTTTTGGGCATTTTCAGGCCTCTAGCAGGTGGCGGTGCGGCAAGAGAACTTGGCACCCAAGAACTTTTGGAAAAAGTTCCAAAGTTCCAACGGGTCCCAAAGTCCCGCCGGAACCAAAAGTGGTGAAATTCAAGAATGAAAGTTTGACCTGAAACTGCATAAAATACTTAGCCAACTTCTGAAAAGAATACTTGAAAATTGATTTTCTGCACCTTCAAATTCAACTTTAAAATTTAGGGGGTCTGAAAAGATTTCAGACTTAGAAGTCCTACTGGCAAGTTGCGGGGTCATGGAGGAATGAGGAACTTTTGGAAAAAGTTCCAAAGTTCCTACGGGTCCTGAAAACCTACAGGAACAAAAGGACCTGAAATAGAAAGAGGTTGAGGATAGTATATACATAAAATATAAGTATAAGTATTTTAATTTCGTATACTTTATTTATATTTTATGTATATATAGTGTAGACACCCTAAAATGACCAAGTCGTCGCATCACTTGCATTTCGTCATCTGTCTAATCACCTGCATTACAACGTTAATTAAATAATCTAATTATTTAATTAATTTCATCAAATTCTTCTAAATCTCCTAAATTCAACATTAATTAAATTAATTATTTAATTAATTCATCACAAAGTTCCTCTTATCTACAATTAAATAATTCTTTAATTATTTAATTAAATCAAAATCATTCTTCCAAAATCATGCACAATAATTAAATAAATTTATTTATTTAATTTGCTTTCAAATCTTCTAAATTAAATAATTCTAATTATTTAATTATTTCTTCCAAAATATCTTCTCTAAATTTAAATAAATCAATTATTTATTTAAATTGCTTTTTCTTCTAATTTGAGTTATCTCTAAAATAACTCAAGCTTTCTTGCTCATCAATTAAATATTTCTATATTTAATAAAGCAAAATATCTTCTTTTCTCATGCAAATCTCTTCTTCTTGTTTTAAATCACTTAACTGATCATTATATTCTGTTAATTGCTTTAACTTATTCTTCTATTCTTGATAACTCCTCTCATGCAAAAGAAAGCAAGACACATGTCTTCTTCTCATTTGTTGCACATTCCTCAACTTATCTCCTCTGTTGATTCTTCTGAATTATCTGGACCGTTGATCGATCTTATTTGAAATCTATATAAACCCCCCTCATCTCCTTCATTGAACCTCTCTCTTCGATCGTATTCTCAGGCATACTTAACAGAGCTTCGAGCATACAAAACGCGTCGATTGAGCACTATCACGATCTTTTGACATTGATCTCTTGAGCACACTACTTGCTTGTTGTAGCTATGGCTTCGCAACTTCATTGAGCAATCCACATTCAATCCAAAGGAAACAATACAGATTTCGGTAAAAGTCTTTATTTCATTGATTATTTGTCATGGCTTTTATTTAAATTCATTTTCTTTATGTTATTGGGTTCTTTGATTTTATTTAGTTTAGATTTAATCGATTTTTCCTCATACAGATATAGTCAAGATGTTTGAGAGTGGTTTTAGATCCATAGGATTTAAAATGTAGAATCTAGAATTTGGAGGATCCATCAAATTTCAGACAACCAAATTTTTAGGGTTTCAAGGTTTTAGACTTAGCCAAATTTAGGGGTTCAACAACATGCATAAAGGTAAAGGTACAAGGACCCCTTAGGAAAAATTTGAGAAAATTGACAAGATTTTACAAAAATACCTTGCTTAAATAGGAATCCCAACACTATGCACCTATAGGATTAAGGGCATAGCATGCCCCCTCTCTTCAAATAAGAGTTATCCTTGACATTGATCAATTGTGGATGCTTCTGCATAAAATCTTCATCTTCCCATGTGGTAACTTCGACTAGAAAAAAATTCTATTTAATTAGGTACTTTGTGATTGTTCTAGTTCTTAGCTTCTTCATGCATGTCCAAAATATTAACCCAGTATCTAAGATGGGTCTTCCCTTTGCATCTAACTTAGGTAGCACTATCTGTGTTAGAATTTTGCATTGATCTGCTTGCCTCTTCATTCTATTTTGTGCCCTTGTTCTCCTTGAGACTGGAGGGTACATCTAGCTAGTGTTGAATGTTATCTTCCATTTCTCTAACCTTTTGGTGTACCTTCAATAAAGATGTGAAGGGTGATAGATGATACCTTAGCATTAATTGAATGGCTTGATTAGGATCTCCTTTAGGAGGCAATCCTCTTCAAATTTCTCCAAGTAGTGATAATGAATGACAAGATATTATTGACTTGACTTCATCTCCTTATTTTTATTCTTCTCCTTCACTTGCTTCTCCTTCTCTTCCTCTCCCTTCTCCTCCTTCTCCTCCTTCTTCTTTTCCTCCTTGCATATCATTCATTGGTAATAGGTTCCAAGATCCCATAGATGTGCTTGACATTAAATTATTTGGGTGAAGACCCCTCTTCAAATCTAAGTCAAACCCAAAAGCGTCATGTCCCTTAGAAGAAATATTTTCTTCCCAAACCTTGTGGTGTGACTCCATCGATTTGGAATCTTTAGAACCTTGGTGAGAAGTTATTCATTTGAGCCTTGTGATGATATCTTCCATCTTTGTATCCATCCTTGTCAAGATTTCATCCTTCATCTTGTTGGTCTCTACCCTTACATAATCTAATACTATGGTATTCCTCTCCTCTGTTGATGGTTCCTCTTTCTAAGGAGTCTTTCTAGGAGTGACAAGATTCCTTCCCTTACCTCTTGTTGAAGCCCCCACCATGGTGCCAAAAAATAACTTTGCAATAAATTACACAAAGCAAATCCAATCAATCTAAAAATTTTACTATAACTTAATAGGGCCTAGTTCTCACTTCCCAAAATAATATCTAATAATTTCATTGATTTGCAATGTTGTGAGCAAATATTGCGGAAATCATAATTTTGCAATAAATCCTTGAATTATACTCCAAATGGCCTCAAATATAGATTGTCTTAGCTTGAATATGTCTTTGAAAAACCCTTTAAAATTTTAAAAAAAATTGCCAAATTTAGAGAGATATGCACTTTATAAAATTTTCCCTCTAAATTTTTTTTAAAAAAATTTCCTTTCTTCTTGCCCTTTGATTGCCAAGATCATGCTCTAATACCACTTGTAATGAAACAACATACACAATAGAACAATATAATAGGAAATATGCCAAAAATACTTGATAATAATATTCCACTTCAAGGGGGATAACTTGAATAGTCTTCAATATGAACACAATATAATCAATACAATCATAAAAACTAATTTTGACCTCCTATATATACTATACTTATGCCTTGATGTCACCTAGGCTGACTTAACTACCTATATAACATTGTATTAATGATTATATAACTTAATTAAGACTTAAGATAACCACAAGCCAACTATTCATAACCATATGCACCTATAGGATTAAGGGCGTAGGACAGACCATCTTTAATTGCTATAGGTCAATCCCTTGTGTAAAAGGGTTTTTAAGACATTACAATAGGAAATTTTTCATATGCAATAGGGAATATGTATTATGCTACATGATTATTGTGTGTGTTAGATAATGTATTACTTTGGTAATGACCCTTAGTGTCTTGAGGATGTGATAGGGAATATGAATATGTGCTATCGAGTTATGTGTTGGGATGATAAGGGAAGCACATGATTAACTATGTTTCCAATAATTTAGTATGTTAAAAGTCGATGTGTCAAACTACCAGTGATTGCCTTGCTAAATAAATGTACTTTTTGTCTTTTTCTAACCTTGGTGTCATAGGTCAAGTTGTTTCAAGTGAATATTATTGCTTTTAGCAATGTAGTCAATATGTAGAGATTTTTCAATGATTCATTATAGACATTCTACTCTTATATATAATTTAAAGTGTCATTCTATTTTGGAAATCTCACATCATGTATTACTGAAAGCTTTCTCATTCATTTTCATTTGTGGCATTTTCCCTAACATTTACATGAATTGATTTCCATTTAGCTGGGCATTTCTTGGTATTTTCTTTGGTAGTGTGTGTTGTTTTCACCTCTTTCTTGGCAATTTGAAATCATGATGGGGAAAATTAATTATTGGTGCCATGTGTTGTTCCACTAATGAGGTTTTTCAATAGGGGTTAGAAAGAGTTTTCTTGGTTGGATCTACAATTACTCTTTGGGGATCTTCATTCTTATTTGAATTTTTGTAAATTGATAGGGTTGACCAGTTGTATGATGAAAATAAGATTAGAGAAGAAAAAGAATATTATCTTGTTAATTTTAGAGAAGGATTTTGATGAGAAACCACTATGAGAGAGAAGAGATAGGTTATAGGGACTTTCTATAGTTACTATTACAATGTATAGTTTTGTAAGCAGTTTGTATCAAGCTACAAAGAGTTAATAAATTTAGTGTCATTCAATATTGTTTCTTCATATTACATATGAATATGCTGATTAATAATTCAATTGCTAGATTAAGTCATTTTTTAGTAGACTCCCTATTCTAGGCTACATTAAGAGGCATAATTAGAGGAATACTTGAAGGGCGTGTAGTATGATGTGGTTAGTTTCTATTAATCAGAGGAAAATTATGGGGACTTCCATATATGCACATCTCTATTAGTTAGAGGATAATTATGACAACCTCCACATGCACACATCTCTATTGGAGTGAGTGGAATTATGTCACATGGAGTTTAGTGGAAAATATAGTGGTGGGCTTGTAAGTGCCCAAAATTGCATGGGCATACATGATAGTTTGATTATGATCTAGCAGTTCATCTCATGATCCATGTCGCATGAATAAAAATCCCTTTCAACCTTTTTAAACTTTGTGGAAGTGTCTTCTTAGCTTTTAGGACCCTACCTTACTCTTGTCTTGGCCTCCCCAAGCTTTTGCCTTGCTTGTGTACCCTTCTTCTCTTCAAAAACTACATTCTCACCTTTCAAATGGTGGGTTCACTTGAGCATTCTTAGGGTCACTTGGTTGACCTAACATAGCAAAAAGGGTTGACCCCTACTAGAAAAAGAGGTGAACCTACCTGGTAAAAGAAGAAACCTCAATGTTCTAGATTGGTGGCTAAAAATTGTTAATTATGGCCATTTCTCCACCATTTTTGTACCTGATCACAAGCCTAATTAGTCCTAACTCCACCTACTTCTATTAGCTCTTGGGTCCACCCAACTAATTGGGTATGTGATTAAGTTTTCAAGCCTGTTAAGCACCCCCATTTCAATTCCAAATGGTCTTTGTTTATTCATTTGAAGCCTCCTCTGAGAATTGTGATTTTGTTGCCACTCCTTCCATAGTTGTTTGATTAGGCTATAAAGTTAATTCTGAGGTATCCAGACCAACTCCCAAGTTTTTATTGCAATATCCATGCTCCATACAAGCCTCAAGAATTTTTCTTTGTTAGTTTTAAGATTCAAATATTCATAGTAGCACATAACCCCACATTTTCCCTTTGCTTAATTTCCTATCCTTCTTCCGTTAATAGGAGTAGCCTAGGTTGGAGAGAATATAAGATAATACAAAACTTGATCCACTAAGGACTTACATGGCACAAGTATCTTTTTGGTTAATCTCTAGGTGTGAGGTTTCAGTTTATTTATTTTTAAATTATTACATCAATTTGCTTTGAAAAGGGTTAAAATAGAATTGAAAATAGATTAATTATCTTCCATCTTGCTTGAATAAGTGACATTTTGTCACTATATTGTGGATTTAGTATACGATTAGATAGAATTATTTGTTTTATTGCACTAGATTATTTTATATTAGATTGTAGATTTTAGTTTTGACTCATCATAGTCATTATTGATTCATTTCATAAAGCCCTTGCTATCAGGGTGAGGCAATCAACAAATTAGTCACAAAATTAAAACAAAACAAAAATATTTTCTCACAATGCACATAGATCATTTTATTGCATTTAATTATTTATTTAATTCACTTTTTTTTTTGGGAAAATACAAAAACATGGAATAGTTGCTTACTTCTCACATTTAAATTAAGTATTCATCTAATTCATTTTTCAAAAACATCAAGCAACCAAAGTACTTGCTAACAAGTCCAAGGCAATCAACCAAATCTAAAAAGTGAAGGAAATCAAGCAAATGATCAAACAAGGAAAATCAAATCAAGTAAAACAAGGTAGTCAAACCAACAATCAAGAAAGTGAACAAACACCAAGCAAGTCAAATGCACAACACAATTAAACAAACTAGGATTGGAAATATTCATCTCTTCTTTCTACCATCATTGAACTTGTGCGTCTTAGGGTTAGAGAGGATTGGGTAGAATCTATCCTTCACAAACTTAGAGAAACTCTTTTGAACTTGGAAGTAATTGATCAACAAGTTCAGGAGAAAACTCTCATCCTACAACAAATATAGGGAGAAAACACTAGAAAATAAAAGAGAGAACTAGAACATCTCCAAGAGTTCATCAAAGTAGAAAACTATTAGCTAAACACCTTTCTCACTAATGCTCAGCAAGAGCTAAACTTAATCAATGCTAACAATGCACCTAACCACACAATAATTATCATAACATCTCATTAGAAGTTTGCCAGAGACCATTGACACATTCCAACCATAACACTCCCAATCAACATAATCATTAGCCATCAAACACTCTTTCCTCATGAATTGATTAATCAAGTTAGCACAACAACTACCCTACATGTAAACATCATTGGCACTCATGGGACTCTCCTTCCTTATGAAGAGAATAGTCCTTTAGATACTCCCTCATTCCACTAGCTTATGCCACATGAACATGAGTGATCTATCCATACATAGGCCAAATGAGTGTAATGCAAGTGTTGTCCCTCATCCACATCATACATGGTAGTATTTAGAGAAACACATATTTTTGTGAACTTGACATGAAGAGAAAATCCTTCTAGGACATGCTCTCTCACTTTTTTCTTCCATTTTATCTCGCTTCTTCTTCTCTTTTGTCATCTCATTTATTTTGTGGTACCTAAGGTACCCCCATATATGTTAGGATTAACAAACCATTAGGGATAGAATCCCTCTAATGAACCCATCATCCCCTCATTCAATAGGTAGCTTGTTTCAAATAGGTATACTTATGAGGATATTGATTTAGATGATAAGCACCTAGAGCATGATAAAATGCCTATTTGGGCCAAGAATTTACTACCTTTGATAACCTTAGAGATGGGGCCAATATCAAGGAGCCATTTTACAACCAAATTTGGTTGAAACATGATCCTAATGAGTTCTAGTTCAGTTAAAAATCCAAAGGTAGGAGGTTAGCTTGGCCACCTATAGGGATACAACCATGCAAATTGAAAACAAGGTAGATCACCTTGAAAGGGATTTAGAAGATGCTAGAGTGGTATTAGGGGCCCTCAAAATGGTATTTTAAAATAACCAAGTCTCCATACAAAAATCAAGACAAAAATCAAACAAAAGTAATAACAAATGGAGCCACTCAAGCCCCATGGTACAAACAATAAAAGCCACCTCATGGTGGTGAAATGTAACATACAAAAAGAGCAACCTAGAGGCACCCTTATCTACCTTGGTACAATGAATCATGATGATTAAGGTTGGGGTGCCAAGTGACTACTTCAAAACTGAACCTAAATGAATCATTGACCAAGGTCTCTAAAGGCACTAGCCCCATACCAATCCCTTCACCATTGACACAAATAAACCAAGCTAAGGGGAAACCTAGTTACTCCCTTATGTCAACTTCTAATCACTCAATGTGAGAAATGAGGGTTTCATGCCTTCATTGTATGACATGGCAATCCTATACTAACTAGGTGGGATGTTTACATATCAAAATTTGAATCAAATAATCCCACCAAATTTTCAACCCCTAAATGCACCTCCCCAAAACTATCTAGTATTCCTTAGATATCAATAGCTAAACATGCCTTTCCAAGTGCAATCCACTTAGCAAGGTCCACCCATAGGAATCATGTTCAGAGGGATCTCTTATTCCACCCATAACCCATTTTCTAGGACATACCTTGAGTATCTAAAGGATCTCTTAGATCATACAATTCATAATGTGATGATACCATGACCTCTCCTTGAACTACCTAAGTTTAAAGGGGTGGCAGATCCTAATTCCCACATTAAAGATTACACCACTATCATTCAAGAGATCCTTCCTTAGGATGGGAATGTTTCTAGAATATTCCCAAAAACTTTAGAAGGGATAGCTCTGGTTTGATATTATATACTCTCTGAGGCATCAATTCATTATTTATAACAACTCATTGGTGAGTTTGATGTTGACTTCGACATGAAAAAGCTAGTGAAAATAGGAATTTGAGAGTTCTTAAGCATCAAACATGACCCCCATGGATTAGTTTCACATTTCATAACATGATGGAGATAAGTTCCTTATTCATCTACAAGTGCACCAAACATGGATCATATGGAACTTTATGATCTTTTCTTGCATGTCCTGCATAAGGATATGCAAGTGGAGTTCCAAAATATCCCCATAGATCATACATAGAGAATCTCAAGAGTGCTCTTAATGAGCGTGTCCTCCACCCAACACACTTACAATAGAAAAAAAAATAGCAACAAATAGATGAACTCAAAGATTCAAGGAAATACTATCTTATTGATTATGAAAATTGCTTGAACATTGCTTACAAAAATTGCCTTCAAGAGAAATCCAATTGCATTGCAATTACTTAAGGGTCATGGGACCTATTGTTATAGAAATATGGCTATTGAATAATAGTTAGACCCTAGTGGTCTTGGAATATAGAGAGATAAATTTTAGAAATTACAAGCAGAATTAACAACTTACAACCCTCCAATCTCTATAGTATTTTGCATTTGCTAGAACTTCCCAATTGGTATTGTTTACCCTCCTCAATGTCTTGCATGGCATGTAGCCACAAATTACCTTCAATACCTCACCTACTAATTCTCACCTCTCTTGGCCATTCAAACCCTTACTCGTTCTTTTTTGTAACTCTCCCCTCCCACTCAAATGAAATAAATTACTCTTTTATAACCAACCAAGAATCTGGGACCCTAATTCGAGTCCATCTGATTTTTTCCCACCTTTGAATGACATTCCCAATTAAAATTTTGGTTTTCCCTCCTTTTATTCTGCTTACATGGGCATTTAGTTTCCATCACTAGAAATACTTGAAAATAGCACAACTTCCAAGAGCCATAACTTTTGATCTCCGTACCTAATTGGGCCCTCATTTTTTTAAACTCAAGAGCTCAGAGTGCTCTACACCCCTAAAATTTAATTTCCCCAAATTGTAGGGCCTCATTCAAGCATTTAAAGCATCAAAACTCAAATTTAAGATTTTTTTGAGTTTTCTAGAAACTTGAAACTTTAATTTGACATCTAGACATGGCCTTAGGTTGAAACTCACCCATAGAATTCATTTAGCAATTCTAAAGCTTTGGGTAATATGTTAGGTCCATACGTTCTCAAATGCGAACTTTCTAAAAATAGAGGCGCTGCTATTTTTAACCTTTTCAAAAAATTTGATTGTGCTAAACCATCCTATAATACTTTTTAGAGGAAATAATCTTGATGGGTATTCTAGAAAAATGCATAATCCAAAAATAAAATAAAATCATCTTTTTGGGTGATACAAGATTTCCCTTACACCTTTGGATGCTTTTGCATTAGCTCTTAGGATTGATCAAGATGCAATGAATAGAGGGAAGAAATAATATAATGCCAATGAGAGATTGGTCACTCAAAACAATAATAACAATAACCCCTCAACACCCAAAATTCTAGAAAAAGCTAAAGTGCCACAACCGATGGAGTTACAGATGCCCCATTACCTAATAACAATAACAATAGTCATAACTATAAAACAATAGCTATAGTGGAGGCTATAACTACTCAAGAGTGGGGAACCAAAATGTCAACACCTTGATTATTCCTTAGAAATAACTACAACCAACAGAATAATAAACAAAATGAGAATACATATGATAACAATCAATATGATCCATTCATAGACCTCATGATTTCTATCCTAAAAAACTCTACTAATTCCATAAGAGTAGGAGGCATGACACTAAGACAAGTTAGGAGTATAGTTAGTTTATATCAAAGCTCCTAGAGGAACAAAACCACATGTTTATTGATGTGATCCTCCTCCCTCTAGGTAATCCAAACCATAACCAACAGGGATTGATTACCCCTCAAAATTTAAACTTGTGGATCTAACAAGATCCTTTCCCATCACACCATCAAATCAACAACTCTAACTAGCTAAATTCTTCCAACCAATGCACATTAGGGTCAGTTGTTACTACCTTACCCAAAGAGTCAAACACCCTTAGTTAATTGGGCATAAAAGAGGAAACAAAAATGCTTGGATTAATTAAACTCGTCCAAAATGGGGATGTCTAGGAGAACCACACCATACCAAAAGGGAATACCATGGATGTTTGGTCTCAGTATTAGAACCAATGTTAAGTCCCATTGGTCCATCTAACTTGATTGAGGACCTCAAGAAAATGTCTACAAAGATCTCTTTCATTAATCTTTTAAGGGATTCTCTATCACACTACACAACCCTCTTGGAGGCAACTAAGTTAAAATACTTAAATCACATAATGCCACCTCTAGAGGAACATATTAGCTAAGTCAACCTTCAATTAAGTCCCCTAAATGTAAAATTACATGATCAAAGATTTTTCTTTTATCTCAAGAAGATGCTAATTGAGGCTAAGTTGTCTAGGAGAGGATATCCTACCTTATATCTATAGCTATGGATCTACAATACTTGTACTAAGAGAACCTTTGTCAACAATGGGTTTGTGGTTAACAATCCCTTTTCCCTTTTAGAGAGGATGGGGTACAATCATACAAACAACACAACCTACAGAAACTCTATGAGTCTATTCTAATCTCAAGATAGTGACTATTGGGAAGATCACACTTCTAGTGTCCCTAGGGTCTAAAATGGTCTAAAAGATGTTCTATGTAATATATAAAAACTCGGGTTATAACTTTTTACTAGGAAGACATTGGATCCATAAGATGAAGGGAATCTCTTCCACTTTATATGAAGAGATTCAATTTCTTCAACTAGGAAAAATTTATGTTGCTAAAGGAGACCTAAATTCATTCAGTGTGCTTAAGGTAGATTGAATAGGAAGAAAATTGACATACCAATAGATTACAATCTTGCTACCAATAAGGTTATAGTACCCAAACCCACTCCCTAGACCATATAAATCAAGAAAAGGAGGGACTTTTTAGAACCAATCAAAGAACAAGGGATTAGGATGTATGAAAAAAGGGAAAGTTATAAACAAGTTACAATCGTATCAACCAATACCACTACAAAAATAATGTAGTTACTAGAGAATGACAAACTATTCTAATTCCCCTTTGGAGAAATCTATATGATCGACATATCCTTAGAGATAGATATCTTCATAGATGTAGAAGAGGATGTATTGACCAAACAAAGTAAACCTACCTTAACACACCCAAAATCAAATGAGACTCCTCAATCACCTCTTATGAGATGGGGCACCCCTACATAACAATTCAAAATAAACATAATTGACATAGCCAATACTGTCCAAGGGTTGAATCTTGATATCTTTATTGACGCTAAGGGAAAGTCTTCAAAAAGTGACTCGGCAATTATTCTTTGACCAAGAATGAAAACTATCTCAAGCCCAAAAATAAATGAAAACCCATGTAGGGCAATAATGGGACAAAGGTTCCTAATCATTATCACACCCACAAGTCCCATAGTCACAGATGGTTACACCCATGTCAAACTTCTAAGGGGCATACCCTCAAGTGAGTCTTATACTTGAAATGAAGTAGGGGTGTGGAATATGCTCCCTACACTAATCTAAGAGAGATGGTATGTGTAAAAATTAAATTTCTCATACACTTAAGGGAAATAAATGCAAAAGTAATATACCATAACATAGTGATTTACATGGGTAAAACCCTTTTAGAAGAAAAAAACCCATTCCAAAGCAAATCAATGTATTATTTGAAAATTAGTGGCTATAATACACTTGTAGAGTCTAATCCTTTATAGGAGTATCACCAACAAGAGATATGGAACAATTTTGGCAGCATAATAGTACCTATAAAACTCACTATGAAACATCCATCTCAAGCAACCAATAAATAGGAGAAAAAATAAATGAAACCATAAAATGGTAATTAGGAAACCACGAGATAAAACCACCCAAGATATGTCATCTAAACCCCTAGTTAAAAATATAACACCCAAATACCAAGATGAGTCCACAAGATAAAAATAGCATATTCCTTCCACCTACCATAAGCTCATCATAATCCACTCACTAACTTGGGCACTCCATTTTGGCTCCATTATCTCCATTTAAATATGCTTTATGACATGTAATAACACATGTCATAAGTTGGTCGACAAGTTTAACTCTTTTACAACTCTCTTATGCATCATATATTCTCTTACATTTCTGATATGGGATGCCTAACTTTCAGAGGCCATAACTTTTGATCTAGGAAGCTGATTGAGCCCTTTTTTGTTAAAATTATAGATCTTAAGGAGGTCTATGTTACTTTAAAAAAAATTCTTTGGTTAAGTCCAATTTTAACATTTTTTTTGGGCCAAAATGGCCTCTAAAGCCCTAACAAATGCATTTTTATGTTCTATAACCCAAAATTGTATTTATTTTTCTTAACATTAGGATGCAAGATTGAGACAAATTTCCTAACAATACTCACCTCACACCTATGAGTGAATCCTATATTCCTCTTATGCCTACAAGCGAGTCTTACACTCCCTTGACACCCTCGTTAGACTAGATTCTAAAAAGTCTTGGAGAAATTGGTGACATACCTATGCCTACTCGCTCGATAACAAATCTATGAACAACCTTGAGATTCTTTTGAGAACCCTAATAAAGGATGATCTTGTAGAAAAATCCTCACCTACCACTTCCATTGGATCTAATTAATTTGAGAGATATGTTTAGTCCAAGTTTGAATAAAAAATTCCTCCATGAAGATGAAATGAATATGGGGGAGTTTTGACTAAAGACTGTGATATTCACCACCATTGGGATGACAAACTATAAGATTTGGATGTGAAACCACCCAAGAATATGAATGATTGAAAGGAAATAATTAATAGAAAATTAGAAATTTGATAGAATAAACTATATTCTATTCAATAGGAATGCAAATGAAATATTACAATAAGATGGTAGGATGCATATAATATATAGCCTCATAATTTTTGAATCCGATGAGGATGAAGAAAAGGAAAAAATCAAAAATCAAGGGATGACCTCTGAGTTTCTAAATCTAAGAGGATACAAAAAATAGAATCTCATTAAAGAAGGAAATGACTTGTACTCATTAACTCTATCCTACCTAAGTAAACTTAACTAGGTGTGAAAAGGACCTAAACAAACTAATTCATGGGCTAGTTTGTCATATGTCTAAAAACTAAAAGATGGAGAATGAAAACTAACTCAACTACAAGTAAGTGTGGGGTCCCACATGCCTATTTTAGGAAATGACACTTACCATTCATGTAGACTTTCACACGTGAGGAAACAAATATCTAATTGCCCAAAATTGCATGGGTGTGTACATATTTGATGGTTCATCTCATGACCCATGTGGCATGAATAAACTCCCTCTTAGCCTTTCTAACCTTTATGGAAGTGTTTTCTCAAACTTTAGGACCTTACCTTGCTTTTGACTTGGCATCCCTAACCTTTTTCCTCACTTTTGTACCTTTCTACTCTACAAAAACTACTTTTTAACCTTTCAAATGTGGGGTCACTTGAGCATCACTAGGGTCACTTGAGCATTCTTAGGGTCACTTGGATGACCTGTCCTTGAAAAAGGGGTGACACCTAATAGGAAAATGGGTAACCCTATCTAATAAAATGGGTGACCTCAACATTCTAGATTGGCACATGAAAATTATCAATTCTAGCCATTTCTCCACCATTTTTGCACTTGATATCAAGCCCAATTCAGTCCTAACTCCACCTAGTTCTATCATCTCTTGATTTCCCCCCCTAATTGGGAATTGAATTGAGTTTTCAGGATTATTTAATAACCCCCATTTGGATTCCAAATGTCCTTTTATTCTTCATTGGAAGCCTCCTATGAGAATTGTGATTTTGTTCTACCTCCTTCCATAGTTGTTTGAGTAGGATAGCAAGTTGATTTTGAGGTAACAAATCCAAATTCCAAGTTTTCTTTGTAGTGTCCATACTCTACATATAAGCCTCAAGGATTTTCTTAGTTAGTTTGAATATTCAAAGATTCCATGATGGTAGCACAATACTCCACCTTTTCCCTTTGCTTAGTTTCTCATCTCCCTATCATTCTTCCATCAATTAGAGTACTCCAAATTTGAAAGGAGAGAAGAGAATAAAAAGTTAAACCATTGAGGACTTATGTGCCACAAACATCTTCACCAAGCATCTTGGTTGTTAATCTCCAACTATGAGGTTTCAATTTATTTATTTCTAACTTGTTAGAATACTTAAAACAAAACAAAAATATTTTCTCACATTGCACTTAGAATCATTTATAATCATTTTATTGCATTTAATTAGTTTATTAATTCACATTTTGATTTGGGAAAATAGAAAAACATAGAATAGTTACTTCTCACATTTAGATTAGGCATCCATCTAGTTCATTTTTCAAAAACATCAAGCAATCAAAGTCCTTGCTAATATGTCCAAGTCCAAGGCAGTCAATGGAATTGAAAAAGCCAAGGAATTCAACTAGAAAATCAAACAAGGTAATCAACTAAACAATGAAATCTTAGGCAATCAACTAAAATATTAAACTAGGCAAATCAAATCGAGAAAAATAAGGTAATCAAACCAATAATCAAGCAAGTAAACAAACACCAAGCAAGTTAAATGCACAACACAATTAAACACACTAACATTAGACATATTCATCTCTTATCTCTCCCATCATCAAGCTCATGTTCCCTAGGGTTAGAGAGGATTGGGTAGAATCCATCCTTTGTGAATTTAGAGCAACTCTTTATAACTTGGAAGTAATTAATCAACAATAGGTTTAGGAGAAAACTCGCATACAATAGATATAGGAAGAAAACACTAGATAGTGAGAGAGAAATATCTCATCTCCAAGAGTTGATCGAGGTAGAGAACCACTAGCTAAATGTGTTTTTTCTAATACTCAATAGGAACTAAACTTAATCCATTCTAACAACTCACCTAACCACACAAGAATTGCCATAACAACACCTCTTCAAAGGTTTGCTAGATACCACCCATGCATTCCAACCACAACACCATACATCAACATAATCATTATCCATCAAGCACTCCTTCCTCATGAAGTGAGAAATCATGTTGGAACAACAACTACACCATGTCCAAACATCATTGACACTCATAGGACTCTCCTTTCTTACAAAGAGGGTAGTCCTTCAATAACTCACCCATTCCACCTAGATTCTACTACATGAGAAGGAGTGATCTATCTATGCATAGGCCACATGAGTGAAACATGTGTGTTATCCTATGTCTAAATCCTACATAGTCATGGTGAGTATATTTGGAGCAACACGAGGCTTGTTATGATTATTCAACAATGTTTCATTGTGTTGATGTATTTGACATGCCAACACATTGGAACAACAATTGTTCCCCTACTTGAAGGGTGTTAACCTCAAGAGTCTCTATTTGATTTGTAAATTACAAAATTACTTGAAATGACTAAGTAGGAGAGTGTTTTGACTATCATGTTCAATGGGCTCTACAAAAAATTGTATGGTTACCAACAAAGTCTAAAAGATTAAGGTGATAGAATCAATTGCGTGTAACCTAAATACACATTTAATAATGTTTAAATCCATTATAATGAATGTATTTTAGATTTAATTTGCAAATTTTAGACTTTAACATAATTAATTTCAGCCTCAATTTGAAAGAGAAGAAAAAATTTAAACTTCATTATAGAATATGAACTTTCAAAATTGGAATTACAAAGCATGAAAGTTAAATAAACACTTAAATTTTCTTCCTTTTATATGAATAGATTCATCACTTTGTTCATTTTTCAACTATAAAACCCTAACATAAAAATTAGAAAATAAAACCAAAATTGTAGCTAATTAAAACTATTCTAACAAGATAAAAATTTATAAAAAGAACGGTGAGAAGAGAAGAGTAAGAAAGCCTAATCTTGTTATTGCTGAACTTCAAACACCATTTTTTGAATATATGAATCTAATTTAAAAACTCCCTTGGCTTGACCCTGTTGGTGCCTGAATCGACAGAGGGTTTGCCAGTTCCAATGCACGGGCAGATTCGGCCAACAGATACGAGAGGTTGTGTGAGTTGCCTCCCCTTCACTTCTGGTTCTGCCGCACCAAGGGGGGTATCCCTATAGCTAAAGATGTAACATTGACTAGCCCAATGATGGAAAGATTTAGCTTGACAACAACAGGTAGAATACTCTCATGTGTGGACCAAGATGTACATGATACATCACAAGTTTGGCAACATTCTTGGACATATTTGTCTGATTGTGGATGAGAGTATGCAGGGGTCCTAATCCTACTCCTACAACTAACAGGATGGAAGTTATGAAAAGATGGATTTTATATATTGGATGCAAGACAAGGGGTTTCAGATCATAACTACTAACCCAGGTGCAGACCAGTGCCTATCTCAGGGCAAGGAGTCAACTAGATGTATGCAAAAGAATGGATTGCATCTAGCATTCAAGTTTCAAGGGGTTATATTGATGCTTGCCTTAGAAACATCACCCAGGGATGGGTCTTTAACTGCCTCTACTTACATCACCCTTAGTAACCAGATTCAAAAGAAGGAAATACATACAACACATGGAGACAAGTAGCTAAACACATGCATAAGAGCATTTTTCATGTAAAATGACATGAAACTGAAAATATCTGCAATATACATTCATGATGTAACTCATAAACTCCAAAATGAGATAAAACAACAAGGAAATGCCCTGTTTTTCGTTATTCACACAAAAATGTCGAGGTCTTCAACCACAACAATGAGTAACACAGTTTGCATTTTATAGCAAAACCGTGTACTCAGCAAATTAATTGCAAGGTAGATCAAAATTTTGCCATATGCACTGCATCTCCAAATTGGCGCCCAAAATAATTAATGCAGCAGCAAGAAATAGGAGGAGCAGGCAAAATGGGGATTTGTGCAGCTGACCGGAGATTTTCCCATTGAAAATGGTGGTTGGTATGTCATTCCATCACTCATGCCTCTGCAATTCTGCCATCAATGCCTCATCTACCCACAGCCTCCGAAGACGCAGCAACAACGTGCCTCTTGAAGTTTTTCCCGCCTAAACGCGGCCTCAGATGCAAAGAAATCCATCGCTGCTGCTTATTCGAAAGATAGCCGTTGATCACTCTCCCATCGCTTGAGATTAATGACCTCAAAATACACTAAAAAGTCACCAACCAGTGAAAACGTGCCATGTAGGCACTTCATGCTTCTATCGCCGACTTTTCTGCCCTTCATTTTGCCTTTTTCGCCCTTGTATATGCATATACAATCATTTTTTAAATCTTTGTATCTGCAGGATGCATATACATACAACAGTTAACATACAAGGCGGACCCCAAATCTGTAAAGAGCAAATTGGAATTTTAAATCGGGTCCGGGCCTTGCATGTGATTCCTTGCACATCTCAATGTATATCTGAATATACATTGCTTTTACATACAAGGCGTGGATTTCAAATTTTCATGCAGCATTTTGAAATTGCTTTGAAATCTAGTTTGTATCTAACCTCTTGTATATCGGCACATATACAAGCACTCAAACATACAAGCCGTGGATGCCAACCCTGAATTTCCTGAATTTGATCTTCGCATCAGGTCCAACTTGCATATTGCTCCTTTGTATATTTGCTTGTATGTTGCATATATAATGCGAACATACAAACAATGGACCTCAAATTTGAATTAACTACATCACATGCTTTTTTGGGTCCAGCTCTTGCATCTTGGGAATGCATGTCTCTCCTGCATATCGCGAATGTATCATTCACATACATTCACCTTTGTATGTCTATGGGCCCACCAAATGCATTTCCACCGTACTGTAGCAAATGTATGTGCGCCCTTTGCATATTTTTCATTGCACATTTCCAATGCATGTAGCCGACGTATGTTTTGACATACAAGCCCGATATACAAGCAGAGCCGATATACAAGCAGCGAATATCCCTGGGAATCTACGAAAGATTCCCCCTTGTATATGCAAGCCTGATATGCATTCAAAATGCATATAACTCATTTTTTCACCATTTTTCAAAGGATGATTGAGATTTCTGACCCGCCAATATACATTTGCTCTTGTACATACAAACCTCTTTGTATATACAAAGTGACATGCATACAACAGATTTTTGCATTTTTTACAACTGTAGAGGCCGAAAGTGTTAGAATTTTTTGGATTTTTAAGGAGGGTGCCTGCGAATTAAAATGCTTGAAACCTGAATGTTTATGTAGGCACCACCAATGGCTCTATCTGGGGACACATCCGTCTTGCAGACATGGCAAGAACCATAGATCTTTGGGATGTAGACCAGTCCCTTGTCCATTGGGCACAGAGTCAAACACATACCAACCTGCATCACAAAACATATTTAGTTAAAATTTACTCGGTGGCCCCAGGCCACCAAAAAGGAAAAACTAGAATTTTCCTTTGTCAAACACTTGATTTTCTTCTGATCTCACTGGGTCAAGCCTGAAGATGTTGCCATGATTTACCCACAAACAACCCTTGTCATTTGCATATTCAACCATCTTATTTAGCTTGTCTATGTCATCCTTATGCAAACAACCTTCAGCATCAAGCAACATGTGAATGTTATATTTATCAAACAATGCATATTCATATAGCATATAAAGCTTATCATCATCTATATCAGCAATATGCATTGCACAATGATCTCCTAGCTGGACTGAAAACTGAAAGCACTCAAAGTCCACCACAAAGCTGGGAGCATCAGGCCTCATTTTATCATAAGCTGGCATATCAAAGATAAAGCTCTCAAACATATATTTGTGCACATCATGCACACAACCATTAGCAGCACCAAACTAGAAAAGATCAGACTCAGGCACCTCTCTGCAATAACCTTCATGATGTGTGTTGGCTTCTCTTTCATCAGGATGAGAACTAGAATCCATATCAACAACAATGCCTTGATTTTCACCATACTCAAACAGATCCTCATCATTATATGTGTCAAAAAGGGTTGATCCAGGTGTTTCAGCTTCATCATGGTATGCCCCTGGTTCATGGCTAGTAGAACATGCATTTTAATTACCAATGGATTCCCTTTGTGGAGGAGTATCAGCCTGTGTGTCATAAGCAAAAGAACAATCAAATAAAGAACAATCATGCTCAGCACTAGCACTTGTTTCAATCCCTGATTGCTCTTCATCATCTCCATGTGTCTGAATAAAAGGTAGTGATTCAAACATGGGATTGCTCCTCTGTTTACTTATCTCTTCTCTATCCTGAGAACAATACTCACAATCATCTCCACAAACCCATTCAAACAAGTATTCATTGTTGTCCATAACCACATCATTATTTTCAGAACCAGATACCTCAGCCATGAAATGGGAGTCATCATTGATCCTTTCATTGGCATCCTCAACATCTATCTTTTCATTTTCATCTCTGTCTTCACATGATGCCATGATCACTTGGTTATTTGTAGCCATACAACTATTATTCACACCAAATCCTGTGGACAGGGAATTCTCCATATGCTCATTTCTCATTTTTTCTATATTTTCTAAAAACTTGTATGCCATCTGCATACTTGTTATCTTGAATTTGCTCAATAATGCACTAGAGTCCTCCTCAAAAGCTTCAAAATATATGCCAATGCAGGCTGAAATATCAGGTCTGAAGTCTTCAGGGATTTGTGAAAGGGCAAGTACAAATCTATGATTGAAATCAATAGTGGGCTCTTCATCTTGTCTTCTAATTTCCATTAATCTTGCAACAAGATCAGCAGGTTCTCTTGCAAATTCTTTTCTAAAATAGTCAGCAAGTTCATCCCAACAAGCAAAGGACCTCTTTGGAAAGTTCAAATACCAATCTCTAGCTCTAGCACCAAATAATCTAACAAAAAACCTCATCCACATATCCTCATCTCTAAATGAGTGATTCTCCATAAAGCTGTGAAAAATTTGGATATGTGCACCCCCATCACATACACTGTGTCCACTAAATCTAGGCATCTGATTATAAATTTTAGTAGGCATACATTCAACTTGATAATCAACCCTTGACAAATCTAGTTGGTCATATAAAGGATCAAAAGGGCTGGCAAGAGGTTTAGCATTCTGACTGGTAGACAAAACATTATTACTATTTAACTGAGCTTGCCTAGCCTCTAAGGATATCAACCTATTCTTTATCTCTTCAATTTTTTTTTACATAACACTTCATCCCCCTCTTGACCGAGTATGGGTGAATACATATTGGGAATCATATAAATTTTACTTTCAGACATTTTATGTCTGCTTAAGACCTAAGGCTTCCCATTGGGATTTAGCTTATGCAATAAAACAACAAATACAAGTCAGAAGAAACCGTGTACCTTTTCTGATCCAAATGCTGAAGTCTTGAACAAAAAATCCTTTATCACAACAACACACATCGGCCTTTCATGTGCACTTAAATCTTATTTGCAGAGTCGCCACCTCTCCAAAGAGGATAAAATTTTCAAACAACTGAAAGCTTATCACAGAACAAATATTCTTCTGAGTTCATTCCACCAATAGAGCACCATCTTCACATGAAAGAACCAGATATGCAACAATGATTTCACACTATTTGACTCTTGTCCCCAGCGGAGTCACCATTTTTGTTGGTGCCCGAATCGGTAGAGGGTTTTCCAGTTCCAATGCATAGGTAGATTCGGCCAACAGATACGGGAGGTTGCGTGAGCTGTCTCCCCTTCACTTCTAGTTTTGCCGCACCAAGGGGGGTATCCCTATAGCTAAAGATGTAACATTGACTAGCCCAATGATGGAAAGATTTAGCTTGACAACAACAGGCAGAATACTCTCATGTGTGGACCAAGATGTACATGATACATCACAAGTTTGGCAACATTCTTAGACATATTTGTCTGATTGTGGATGAGAGTATGCAGGGGTCCTAATCCTACTCCTAGAACTAATAGGATGGAAGTTATGAAAAGATGGATTTTATATATTGGATGCAAGACAAGGGGTTTCAGATCATAACTACTAACCCAGGTGCAGACCAGTGCCTATCTCAGGGCAAGGAGTCAACTAGACGTATGCAAAAGAATGGATTGCATCTAGCATTCAAGTTTCAGGGGGTTATATTGATGCTTGCCTTAGAAACATCACCCAGGGATGGGTATTTAGCTGCCTCTACTTACATATATCCTAGTTGACAGACAACCTTCTCCATGCTTAACCTAAAACAGTTTAATCCACTCCTTGAATGGAAGTCACAGATTAAACATGCAATACAGAAACCTGTATCCTCGAATCTATGAAACCCTTAGTAACTAGATTCAAAAGAAGGAAATACATACAACACATGGAGACAAGCAGCTAAACACATGCATAAGAGCATTTTTCATATAAAATGACATGAAACTGAAAATATCTGCAATATACATTCATGATGCAACTCATAAACTCCAAAATGAGATAAAACAGCAAGGAAATGCCCTGTTTTTCGTTATTCACACAAAAATGTCGAGGTCTTCAACCACAACAATGAGTAACACAGTTTGCATTTTATAGCAAAACCGTGTACTCAGCAAATTAATTATAAGGCAGATCAAAATTTTGCCAGATGCACTGCATCTCCAAATTGGAACCCAAAATAATTAATGTAGCAGCGAGAAATAGAGGAGCAGGCAAAATGGGGATTCATGCAGCCAACCAGAGATTTTCCCATTGAAAATGGTGGTTGGTATGTCATTCCATCGCTCATACCTCTGCAATTCTGCCATCAATGCCTCAGCTACCCACAGCCTCCGAAGACGCAGCAATAGCGTGCCTCTTGAAGTTTTTCCTGCCTAAACGCGGGCTCAGATGCAAAGAAATCCATTGTTGTTGCTTATTCAAAAGATAGCCATCGATCACTCTTCCATCACTTGAGATTAACGGCCTCAAAATACGCTAAAAAGTTGCCAACCAGTGAAAACGTGCCACGTAGGCACTTCATGCTTCTATCACTGACTTTTCTGCCCTTCATTTTGCATTTTTCGCCCTTGTATATGCATATTCAAATGCATATACATCATTTTTTAAACCTTTGTATATGCAGGATGCATATACATACCACAGTTAACATACAAGGCAGACCCCAAATCTGTAAAGAGCAAATTGGAATTTTAAATTGGGTTCGGGCCTTGCATGTGATTCCTTGCACATCTCAATGTATATCTGAATATACATCGCTTTTACATACAAGGCGCGGATTTCAAATTTTCATGAAACATTTTGAAATTGCTTTGAAATTTGACTTGTATCTAACCTCTTGTATATCGGCACATATACAAGCACTCAAACATACAAGCCGTGGATGCCAACCCTGAATTTGTTGAATTTGATCTTCGCATCGGGTTTGGCTTGCATATTGCTCCTTTGTATATTTGCTTGTATGTCGCATATACAATGCGAACATACAAACAATGGACCTCAAATTTGAATTAACTACATCACATGCTTTTTTGGGTCTGGCTCTTGCATCTCGGGAATGCATGTCTCTAGGAGCATATCGCGAATGTATCTTTCACATACATTCGCCTTTGTATGTCTGCGGGCCCCACCAAATGCATCTCCACCGCACTGTAGCAAATGTATGTGCGCCCTTTGCATATTTTGCATTGCACATTTCCAATGCATGTAGTCGACGTATGTTTTGACATACAAGCCCGATATACAAGCAGAGCCGATATACAAGCAGCGAATATCCCTGGGAATCTGCGAAAGATTCCCCCTTGTATATGCAAGCCTGATATGCATTTAAAATGCATATAACTCATTTTTTCACCATTTTTCAAAGGCCAATTGAGATTTCTGACCCGCCAATATACATTTGCTCTTGTACATACAAACCTCTTTGTATATACAAAGTGACATGCATACAACAGATTTTTGCATTTTTTACAACTGCAGAGGCCGAAAGTGTTAGAATTTTTTGGATTTTTTAGGAGGGTGCCTGTGAATTAAAATGCTTGAAACCTGAATGTTTATGCAGGCACCACCAGACCCAAAATACTACAATCAATACACAAGATGGTGCAATCTTCAAATGGATAGGTAGACTATGAAAGTCACAACCACAACTACCCTATCTAGGCACATGTTGAAGAAACAACTCTCATGACTGGTGTACACAATAATTATTCAATTTCCAAACTATTTAGGTTCACCAAGTAAAGAATCTCACCATCAACAATATATTAGTGATGTGAAGCACATTTCAAATTCATCCAATATTCATGAATTAAATGTATAAAGTTCTAGATAGCATGCTTAGTGATTATAAAATTAGAAAGATAAAGAAAAAGAAGAATGGAGCCACAATGAATTATATTAATGTAAAATTAGGTTTTCAACCCTTTCAAATAAATTGCCATTACACATTTATAGGTTTGATGGTAGGTAAATATGAATTTTTCCCTCTCAAAACCATATGAGACAAATAATACATAGAATATGAAGAATCATATATAACTTGCACTTTAAAATCTAATTCTCCATTACCCTTAAGTTTAAATATAATATTTTTTAAGTATAAAATAAAGTATAATCAAATTAATTTCCCTAAAGGGATGGTAGAGCTTTCTTTCACGATTCTAGGCTTGAGTCAAGGTTTTGAGGTCTACTTGCAGCTACGAGGGAGAATGAGACTTTTCATGCACATTCACACATGTGAGGGAGAATTATACTTTTCATCCACATTTACACATTTGGGGGGAATCAGACTTATGTACATTTACACATTTGGGGTACAAATTAGACTTTTCATGCACATTTCCACATTTGGGGGAATCAAATTTTTCATGAACATTTGCACATTTAGGGAAATGGACTTTTCATGCATGATTGCATATGTGAAATTCAACGTGAAAATCCCCCAAGTATAACTTGTCAATGTTTTAGAATTTCAGTGCCTGACTGCATATGTGCAAGTCAAGGTGAAAATTCCCCAAGTATAGCTTGATAGGATTTTAGACTTTTAGTGCATGAATGGATATGTGCAAGTCAAGGTGAAAATCCCCCAAGTGCAGCTTGTTGAGGTTTCAAACTTTAGTGAATGGCCGCATATGTACAAGTCAAGGTGATAATCCCCCAAGTATAGCTTGTCAAGGTTTTAGAGCTTTTTTGCACATTTGCAAGTGTCAAGGTTTCAAACCTTTTTTGCACATTTGTAAGTGTCAGGGTTTTAGATCTTTTTTTGTACATTTGAAAATGTTAGGGTTTCAAACCCTTTTGCACATTTACAATTGTCAGGGTTTCATAATTTTTTTGCACATTTGCAAGTGTTGGGGTTTCCAACCTTTTTTGCAAGATTACAACTTGCAGAATTGCAAGAAAAGTTTACTTCTCTACCAAAGGAAAAATTGACTTTGCGGAAGGAATGACTTAATTTAAATTAGAATTTATGCTCCTCCCTGGACCAAATAACAATAAAAAGGTACAACCCAAGGTCTTTAACACACTTTTCTAAGCATGGGGACAATCATAACTTTGGTGCAAGTTTGAATATATGTAGGCTCGGTGAAAAGTTCCTAGAAAATAGGCAAACTTTTGGAGGCCATAACTTTCGATCTAGGAATTTGTTTGATCCCATTTTATTTTTATAATGAAGGTCTCATAGAGGACCATTTCATGGTGACCATCTTGTATTGGTCTAATTTCATCCTAATATTTTTGAGGGCCAAATTCCACTAGGGCCTCAAAACTACATTTTAATGATTTTTTGACTTTTTTTTAAATTTTTAGCCCTCATAATCGTGTGTGTGAGGATGAAATTAGGTTGTACATCACTCTTGAGATTACTTTAGGCTCAAAAATGGTAAGGGATAATTATTGGGCATTTTCATGAATTTCAAACCCTAACTAAAGGTACAAACCCAACCCCCTAAAAATTGACAATCACAACACAAAGTAAAATTCACATTAGACACATAAGTAGCCTATCCAAAACCTAATGACAAAAATCAAAAACGAATTTGAGAAAAAATGGTCCCAAATTCTAAAATAATAGGGGTGCACATTGTGGATGCCACAACACCATTCAAGTTTTATGAATCCATTTGGCACTTGTGCCTTACTTCTTTACATCTTCTAAAATCTTGAAGTGACTTTGAATCATAGATATTTTAGTTACACTTCAATCCAATTTGGTGAATCATTAGATCAAATGATGCACTTTTTTATAGTCTATAGATTGGCCACAACCATTCATCTTAAAAGGTGATGAATCTACACCATTGGTTAAGGTTGAAATTCAAACTAGTTACTTGGACAAGACAAATTTTTAATTTTCAAAACAAAAGCAATGATTATCAAGGAATAGTGGCAAGGTACCATTAATGAAGAGTTTTCATGACATTTCAATCTATATATCAAATGAAATTAGTATTTTTCTCACATATGAACTGATGACATTTCAATCTATATATCAAATGAAACTAGTATTTTTCTCACATATGAACTAATTTCCAAAGAAAGAAACCATACCCTAACCAATGAATAGGACACTACAATCAATTTCATGCTTGGAACTATGTGTTTAAAGAATTCTTGGGTAAGTTTGACTACTCTCATTTGCATCAATCTTATTTTAAACAAACTAAATGAGAAATTTCCCTAGAAATCTATAAAAGACATGAATTAAAGCAATTATGGTGATATACTATTTTGGGAAAGAATTTAGTGTTATCATTTTACATTTATTATAATATTAGGGCATACAGCTAACACTGGTGTCTTTAGCAAAAACCCTATAAAGATCATCATACCTCTAAATTTGCATGAAAATTAATTCTTAATGATTTGAACTTAAAGCTAAGTGAACTTTTTCCCTAATTTGCATCAATGACCCCCAAATGAGCTTCTATCCATGACATCACTAAAACTATCCCATGGGCTATATTAAACAAAAACCTACTAGGAAAGAGGAAGCTTCAACTAACCTCTATAAGGATGCTAAATTTTACGTTAGGTATCCTATGACTAAGTTGTCTATAATAAAATTATTCACAAGAATGTACGACAAGAGGGATAAACTGAGGTCAATATGCAATACTTGGAGCTTGGATACGGTGAAGTTAGTAGTCCCTAACTACTTCCATACACCATAAATTGTGGAGTGGGCCTATAAGTTCTATAATGTAAAGACCCAAGTGATTAATGGTTCAAATGGAGAAAATTTTCAAAAGGTTTTTAATCTAACACCTAAGGGAAGGGTAGAGTTAAATTTGAGAAATCTAGCTTTCATGTATAAGGACATACGTAATTATAGGTGTTAAGGATACCTCATTTTAGGTTACCAACTAAGATTGAGGAACCTGCTAAAATAATTATTCCAAATGAAGAGAATGAGCCTTCAAAGATAGATAAGTTTATGCCCTATTTTTAAGACACATTTCAAGCCTTTAGCTAGGTCATTGGCCAAGACATTGTAAATAAGATATCTAAAGCAACCTTGGTATTCCTTGCAGATAGTTAAAAACCTCACAAGAACACACTATATAATTTCAGAGATTATATAGTAATAGAAATTTATGCTATTTTTCATTTCAATAATGTGAGTCCCCCTAGAATATTTAAAAATATTCAATCCTTTGTTATGTTTTCTTTCATGTCTTAGAAAGAGAGTGGGATAATAGGCTAGTGGCTAAATATCCATCTCCAAATATCATAGAAGCTAAGTTAAATTAGTGCAATTGTGGTCTATCCATATGGATAAGCATCGTACATATTCATCCTATGATATTTTTGAGACCTGTTCTGTTAATCCTCTGTTGAAGAAATTGAGAGAATAAATCTTAATTAACAAAGGAGGTGATTCATTTTATCAAGCCTTTGGAAATGAGTATTAAAGGAACAATGTAACATAATTGGGGAGATTGTTTTTTTTATAAAAGATATACTTTGATTAGGATATATGGGGCTATAACCAAACCATAGAAATTACCTCACACAATATTCTCTACAATTATAAGACAATGTTTTCATAGTCCATGTTAGTATTCAAGAGTGATTCTAGCTTTAACTATGTTAGAGTTTGCATCAAACTCTCACATAGATATATCCATTAGCACTCTTGAATCCTCTAGGATTTATTTTTTAGAAGTAATCAGACAAATCCACTTTGTTGATAAATTTTAGTTTAAAGATTATCAAAAGTGTGGGTTCTTTCCTCCCACCATATAAGTTGGGGATTTCTCACTCTTGGGAAAAGATGCATTTGAAAATGTAATTTCATATATAGATAATATGAGAATGTATTTTGATACATGGAGACCCTATGAACCTAACAAATTCATTGATAAATTAAGAAGGGATCAAAAGAAATTAGGGTTAGACCTTAAGTATAATGAACTAGAATATTTGGTTAGAAGTTGCACAAATAAGATAAGGAGGGATGCATAGTTACAAATTATCTTAGCTAAAATGAAAAAACAAAAAAATATCTAAGCTATCCAAAAGCTCTGAAATCTATGGACAAATATTGGTGTGAAAGATCTAAATTAACTGCAAGGTGTAGCACATGAAGGTAATGGATTTAATAAAGAGGAGTCTATGCATCTTATAGAAGTAATTGTTACAATGCCCCAATCTTTCACCTAAGACCTTAATAGACAAAAACTAGAGAAATATTTTTTTCAAATTATAAATGTGATATAAAGGATGCCAAATCATACATCTACATGTGAAAGGTGTCAGGATGCAACATGATGAAACACTTGACATGTTGACCAATGCACTATGTATGGTGACACAAGTAGAAAACCTACTACACTACAACCTTAAACACCAAGACTGACTCAAGAAACAAGATCTAAATTAAGGTTGAGGCTCCTTTTCCAAAGGATGAACCCCTACATCTTATTCAATGATCCATTCCTTAGGCATCTTGAGATTTAGGAAGGCAAAAAAAAAACACATTGGTTTGGGCTTTAAAATCCATCCTTTAAAAGTTTGGACTTGGGGACTTGATCTACAAAAAAATAGACTTTAGAGTCTAAGTTGCATGAGCCCATGCAAACTTGGGATTTATCCCTCAGAGTGTATTTCACATCCTACACAGTGATAGGTTGTCATGAGGTCCTAACACTTTAGTTGAAAATTATTAGTTTATTGACCGGGGTAGTGTCCAAGGTTGTATGCAATAGGGAGTATTGTTTAGATATCTCATCTAGAAACAATTTCCTAAATCTTTAAAAAGGGCTTAAACAACATATCAAACTAGAAAGCATTTGAACTCTTTAATATAAGAAAACATATAAACTTTATACTAGAAATTCATACATGCAATTTTTACTATGAACTCAAGCAGTGACTAATCCTATAACTACACACATTCAAACTTCCAACTAATAGTTAACAACAATTTGAAACTAAAGTCGATGCTCCAAAAATATTTAAACAAATAGAGGTCTAAGAATTAACGTCTTAAATATCACAATCTGCAGGAACACACCATAAAACTAGACATAAAATAACACTATCTTAAACAGAACATTCACGAAAACATAAATACTTATCTACTCTACAATCCTGCGAGTGGCCAGCTCTTGGGAGAAATTCATCTTTTAACTCAGATCACATTCAATTATTTCCACAACAACATAGTAACTCCATTCATATCTTCATAACTCAAAAGGAAATACTTAGAATAACACTATTTGTATTCATGAAAATATTGCAGAACATAACTCTTCGATTATTTGCCAAAAAGAGATTGATATTCATTCTTCACATAGTATGATATATATATCCATGTTTTGAGCGACTAACTAAAACTAAACTATTATAAATTCCTATATTCCAGATGGCGGTAAAATACCATTGAAAAAGTCTTATAACAGAAAAATAGAATTTCAACTACTGATGTCTTTATGGAATAAAACATATAAAAGGCTCTGAGTGGAGCCATAAAGTCTCAAATAACCAACAGAAATAAGCAAAATTAAAAGAGTCTTCAATCAATGCACGCCTAAAATTTCTGGCGCCATCAACTTCTGACACACTTGACCTTAGCTACTTGAAGTCCACTCCTCTCGTAGGCCATACATCAATCCTACACAATTACTCAACACTACATACCATTATATCAACATTTAATAGCTAATTTCAATCAATTTAGGAAATAAAGATTTGTACAACATTTTATTAAAAATAGATAAATATTGCTTATAAAAACAAACAAATTGGCAAGGCTAGGGTGATTGAGCAATGCAAAAAGGGTTATTTGTTTTATCAAAGGAATGAGGTTGTTTATACCTCATCATCCTACCCTTCTTAGCCTTGAGCAGGTCCTCCTGCTCTTTGATGAATCCTCTGCCTTTCTGCATCTCTTTTCCTATTTAACTCATCAAACTTTGAAATGAGATCATACAGTTCCTCTACCTCCTCATCAATATGGTCACGGTATTTCAGAAAGCCTTTGTTCAATTTGATTCTCCTCTGCCATGTATGTAAGTCTCTAGGATCTTGCTTTGCAACCACTAAGATTGCAGGGGGTGGCTGTAAAAGTAGTGGAGGCCTGTAACGCATCCCTATCCACTTAGTTTGAGCTGACGTAGTATCTCTGTTAATGCCTTAGCTCTTCTATAAGACCATCTAAGGTTGGTAGGGGAAAGCATTTCTCTCCTTTTCAAATACATAGGTAGAGGGGTATATCTTTCTTCGCAAGCACTCCAAGCTCTGTCAATCAATGGTGGTCCATTAACTTTGAAGTCTTCAAAATAAATTCTAATACTTTCATTGTACTTCTCTCTCATGTGTGTATAGCTCTTAACCCTTCGAAACTAAGCTTTAAAAGCAAAATGCTTCCTATTAGGGTATCTCATTTGTAATCCCACAGTCCTTTCTGCATGGAGACACTCCCTAGTTCTGTCCTGCCAATGAATCTGATTTTGCATGTTGGACATAAATGCCCTTAGTTGAACTTCCCCCACAAATAGATTGATAAAGAAATCATTATGTTTTTCAAGAAACAGATTATGAATGAAAATTTCACATAACAATTTTTTTCTGAACAAGAGGTGCTTCTTTAAATGCTTCTAGGAACTGTTGATCATCTGGGTCGTGTGGCAAGTTGCAATAAATTCTTAAGAGCTTCCATCTCAATAGCTGCTCATTAAGGAACATGGAGTACAATCTGGATGGATTCCTACAGGCCAATAATAGTTCTCCAATTTTATATGCATCTGTTTTAGCCTGATACAACCTGTCATAAGATTCCTTTAATAATACCATTTCCTTTTTAAGTCTAGCATTTTTAGCCCCAAATTGTCTTAGGAAATAGCATTTTTCCATCCATTTGGTCAACATGGGAGGAATGTGGACTTGAAACCACTCCATCTTAGTTGGCTCAGTTTGAACCTCTTTTGACTCCATAGTTGGCCTAACATTGACTTACTGTAAATCCTGTTCCAATTCAATAGTTCTGCTCAAAGCTCCATTCAATTCCAATTTTTGTTTTTCTTGTTCCTCTACAAATGTTTTCAAACACTGCTCCAAATTGAAGGTTAAATTCTTAATTTGTTTCTTTTTCAGATAGACTGGCCAAACACTTCTTATCTTTTTCTTCAATTTGTTGCAATTGGGACTGTAATTCTTTAATGGTTTGATCTTTCTGTTCCAGAAGTTCTATTTGTTTCCTTATCTCCTGTTGTTGTTTGTTTAACTGTTCCTCATTCAGTTGCAGTTTATTTTTCAATTGCATAATTTTTGCTTTCAATTCCTTTGTTTATGGTGTCATATACTTATTTTTGTTATCCTCTACATCTATAGAAAGGAGGGAAATAAAAATTTCTGCTTCACTGTCGGAGACATGTCCTTCATTAGTCGCTTATAATGGACCCTATTCTATGTCACTGACATTATTTATAGGAGACAATTGTCTCACCTCAGGCACTGTATCAATTTCTTGAATGTCCACTCATTGTTGTGAGGGAGGAATTATTTTTACAGCCTCATATTCATGACCCTCTTCTTCTTCAACTAGAACATAATTGGGCATTTGTTCACTTGTTCCTCTTGTCCTTTCTCTCCTATTTCTTTTTGTTCTTCCTTAGATGGGTCAATTCCTTGTTCAAATTCAGGGGGTTTACTACTTTCCAGGGTTTGAGCTACATTCACACAGGGCTAAGATACATTTTCATCTGGCTGGGCTACTTTTTCACAAGGCTGGGCTATTTCTCCACAAGGCGGCCTCTCTTGTCTCTTTTTCTTAGGAATAGGGAGCAATTCACAGGCTGCGACATAACTAGATTCAATGGCCAACTGTTTGCTCCTTCTTGGAGGAGGAGGTTTTTGCAGTTTTATCTTAGGCCTCTTCTTCTTTTTTACGGGGCTGAATATATTCATCCTCTAAATCCACTAAATCCACATTTTCTCGTTTCTCTAGGGTCTCAAGCACATTATGTGGTTTAGGTATTTCTTCAGGGCCTGAGAGGCTTACTAAAATTTTCAGTGCCTCGCCACCAGGAACTTGTCTGTCATTTTGAGGCATAGGGGAGAGTTCTTTCAAATTTTGGGCTGCCACACCAGATGACTCACCTTCCTCAAATTGTCTTGAGGGCTCAGGGTTCTCAAATTTTTGCCATTTTGCATCTAGTTTTCTTTTCTCATGGAAATGATGTTTGCAAATTAAATGAACAAGACCATGATGTTTCAAGGGCCCAGACCCTATCTTAAACCTCTCTATCAGACTAACAAGGGAATCATTGAGGAAGGCAGGAAGGTTAACCCTTAATTCAGGGTTTTCCAAGCCATGACACAGGGGGATGAGTAGTCGAAAGGGGGGCCAACTACAGTGGTGCATTGCCCTTCACATGTGAAGTATTTAATAATCCATGCAACTTTTGTTTTCCATGGTTCTGCAATAGACATTCTGTGGAACCCCTTATTTTGCCCCCAGATGTTTATAACTAGCAATGGGTGAGGTTCCCCTTCCCGTGCAAAAAGTTCTATCATTTTCTGATAGGAAATGTTTGTGGTTTCTGACAAATTAACACCTTCATTCTTAATACCAAATAAATTAGAGATGATTTAGGGACTCACCTTGAACTTCTTCCCACGCACAATTGACTAGCCGTCTGAAAAGTTTTCTACAAATTCTTTGACCAGCTGTGCATGATGTCCCTCAAATTTCTTTATAAATTTTAGCCATCCTACCCTCTGAAATAGCTCTGAAATATTCCCTAATGTCAGCAACTTATCTGGTGAAGCTGGCTCAGACTTGCGCTTGGCTCCTTCCATTCTATTTCTTACTGGTAATATTGCTAAGTGACTACTGAAATATCATGGCACTCCAAAATGATAAAACTATTCAAGTAATTGATAGGCAAATTAAAGAAAATGCAGTTTTTAAGGCCACCTATACTTCAGCAATGTTGATAAGACAAGAATTAATTCAAGGCACTTAGCTTCTCAGCAGTTCATTATGACATTGCATGAGATAGAGTGAGCAAGCCACCACCTTCTCCAGTGAAGAAACAGTTTGCACATTTTGCCAAATTTGGAAAAAGAAAGGGGTTCATGCCAACTTATCTATTTTTATTCACAATAAATTACCTATTTAAAATAAAAGATGTACATACCTTTCGTTCCGTCATTGATTTGAAAGTTGCTTATTTATGCTGACGTAATAGCATCCTACATGGCGGTACCATTTAATTCAGACATAATGAATTTATTATGACATGATAATGGGGTGGCTGAAAGTATTTACTTATTATGATGACAGGTTGCCATAATAATAATATTTATTATGGTAGGGAATGACAAACTCACAATGGCTTAACATGGTGTATTGTGGAGGTGAAAATGGGTGTGTTTTAAGAATGTAGGAACATTTACATAGAAGGGAATCACAAGCTCACAATGGTCAAATAGTTCATGCAGACCAAAATATATTTGTTTCCTTGCAAAGGGGGATCTATAGGACCGATGAAATCCAAACCCCACTTTTCAAATTGTTCAAAAACTACCTGTGGCTGTAGAGGCATTTCGTTGGATGTCGTGGGTCTTCCCACTCATTGGCATTCATCACAACGGCGAACAAAGTTCTTCACATCCTTGTGCATAGATGGCCAATAATATACTGCACTTAAGATTTAAAGGGAAGTCCTTTTGGTAGAGTAGTGTCCACCAGATGGATCATCATGGCAAGCTCTGAGGATGTTGTATGTTTCATCTGGTCTGACACAACGTCACAGGACCAAGTCAGGGCCACATCATAATAACATGCCATTAATCCATTTGAAGTGAGCACTTTCCCGAATGAGGTGTTTCTTTTTTTTTGATGTAAAGTCTAGTGGAAGCTTAGGGGTGGCTAAGTAATTGGAAATGTCTACAAACCAAGGTGTTTTAATGGAGATAGCGAATAAGTTTTCATCTAGAAATTCATCCTGTACAAGAGTACAATCTCCATTATCTTGTTTTACCCGGGATAGAAAGTCTGCAACTACGTTGAATTTCCCAAGCTTATCCATTATGGTCACATTGAATTCTTGGAGAAGTAATAACCATCTGATTATTCTCCCATTTATTGAGGGTTTGTTCATCAAGTATTTGATAGTTGAATGGTCTATGAACATAGTCACTTTGTATCCTGTAATGTAATGTCAGAATTTGTTTATTTCATCAAGTATTGTTGGAAATTCTTTCTCTGTGGTGGTGTAGTTTCATTCAGTGGGGCTCAAATTTTTGTTTATGAAATATATAGCATACTTTCCTCCATTCTCATCTTCTTGACCTAACACTGCTCCAATAGCATCGTTGGAAGCATCAACATAAATATGGAAGGGGAGTTTCCAGTTAGGTCCCCAAAGGACTGGGGCTGAGACAAGGTTTTCTTTAATAATGTCAAAGGATATTTAACATTCTTCTGTCCAAACAAAATCCACATCTTTCTAAAGAAGAGAAAACATGGGAGCTGCAATCTTACTAAAGTTTTCTATGAACCTACGGTAATAACCAACATGTCCTAAGAAACTTTTGACATCTGTTTGATTCTTTGTGGTTTCTAGTTGTTGTATCACTTCAATATTCTTAGGGTCAACCTTTATCCCTTCAGCTGAGATATGATGTCCCAACACTATACCTTGTTCTACCATTATTAGACATTTCTCATGGCTTAGAGACAATTGATGATCTTCACATCATTGTAATACTCTATCCAAGTTTTTGAGGTCTTCATCAAAAGTGGAACCATAGATTATGAAGTCATCCATATAGACTTCTACACAATCGTTTACAAGTTCAGCAAAGATAGCCAAAACGGCTCTCTGGAATGTGGCAGGAACATTACAGAGCCCAAAGGGAAGAACTTGATATGTGAATGTTCCCCAAGGATAGGTGAAAGTAGTTTTATCCCAATCCTCTACTGCCACTTGTCTTTGGTTATATCCACTAAATCCATCCAGGAATGAAAAATACTTCCTTCTTGCTAGATTATCCAAAACTTGATCTATGAAGGGTAGTGGGAAATAATCTCTATAGGTTGCTTTGTTGAGTTCTTGGTAGTCAACGCACACTCTCCATTTTTCATTTTTCTTTGGCACTACTACCAAGGGTGAAACCCATTTGCTATTAGAGATAGGATAGATGAATCCTACTTGTAAAATTTTCTCAATTTTTGTTTTGACAATATCTTTGAGAGCAGTATTGAGTCTTCACTATGGTTGACGGACCAGTCTAACATCCTTAGTATAGATGTGGTGGGTACAAACACTTGGGTGAATTTCTCTCATGTCTGTATAGTCCCAACCAAAAGATTTGGACCTATTCATCAAAACATCAAACAATTTGAGCTCATCTGATTCTATCAACCAGCTATTGATATTTAAACTTTTTCTTGGTAGTAACATGATAGTCTTGGTCCCAGGGTAGTTGGAGGTGACAGTATGAACTTCTTTTGTTAAAGTGTTGAGAGGACAGCTATGTGGTATAGTTTTATGGAGTTTGGCAATATCTTTGAAGAAGTGATCTATTTTCATAATGATATTAGCCAGGGGACAAGGTAACGTTGTTAAGTTGGTGTAATCATGTTCCTTGTCTTCAATGTGGATTAGATGTCCCAAAATTTCTTCCACTTCTAAAATCTCTTCATCACCTGAGTCTAAGGAAAGGTCTTGGATGTTTTCTAATTCATCTTCCAACTCTTCACCATGTTGTTTAATGACTACCATAGCAAGTGAAGCTAGATTCTCTTGTTTGTCAGAATCATCTAATTCATTAACCCAAACTTGGTTATGCTCAGCAAGCTGAGCAGGGGGATATAGGCTTAAGTGTTTTCTATTGGGACCATGTGAAATGATCATTCCTCCTGCTTTGCAGTCAATCTTAGTTGCAAGTGTAGCTAACCATGGCCTGCCTAATATTACTGGGTAACTGTCCTTGGGTGTGAGGGACTGGATGATTTGGAAATCTACTGGATATTCCCAATCGTCAACCTTGACAGGGACATTTTATAGGACACCTTTGGGAATGGCTATGGATTGATTTGCCATTTGTAATATGGTAGTTGTGGGACAAAAATTAGCGAGTCCTAGTTTTTCCATAACATCCACTGTCATAACGTTAATGGTTGCTCCCAAGTCCACCAGTGCATTAGTTATTGCTACCTCATTAATTGTTATTGTTATGAGTGGACTGCCTAGGTCACCATATTTTGGGGTTAAGGTTTTTCTAGCCAAAAGGTCAGCTAGATATCCATTGATGTGCATCGTATTAATCTGTTTCGGTTTCCTTCCTAGTGTTTTTATGCACAACTATTTAACTAGCTAGTTAAGTTCAGGAATTTCTTTAATCACCTAATAACAAGGGAATCTTGATATGGAGTCGTTTAATTTCTTGTATTAAAGTGGTTTCATTAGACAATGGTATTTCAAAAGAGTTTCTAGGAATAGTTTCTCTGAGGCTTTCTGGAAAGGGTACTGAGTTTTCTTTCTTAGAATAGAATCAATTTTTGGAGTATTTGATGGTCATTTGGCGACTTCTTCTTGAGATGATTCTATGGTAGGTGGTGAAGTTACTTGAAATTGTGTTGGGGATAACTTCTCCTGATTATTCCTGGGGTCATTCTCTAAAGGTACAAGAAGAGTCTTTGGTTCTATGTTCAGTTCCTCGCTTGGTTCTTTTGTAATTTCAACAATGGTGGGTTGATTAAGTGTTTTCCCTGACCTCAACTATAGGTTTCCACAATAGATAGCATTAACTCCCGCCATGTTATCTTGATCAGCAGCATATACTGGGGCATTTTGTTGTGTGTTCTTGGGATTAGGGATAGGTTGTGTCGGTAGTAGTGGTTGATTAACTCGTTCATTCTGTTGAGGATTCTAGGGAGCTGGAAGAAGGTTCTATTGCAGATTTGGCATTCATCTTGGACCATTATAAAATTGATTTGGTGGTAGGGTCCATTGTGGAGGTTGATTGTGAGGGTGCCATTATTGTTAAGGTTGGTTTGACCATGGAGGATTTCCCCAAGTTTGGTTCATCCATTCAAGTAGTCCCCAAGATGGGTAAGATCCCCAACTAGGTGGTACTAAAAGCTAAGGAGCTGTCCACTGTGTATTGTTCCAATTATTTGGAGGTTGCCATGTAGGGTTGGAGTTTTGACCATAAGAGAAATTCCCTCCAGGTCTTTGACCCACAAAATTGATCTCCTCCTCAGTGTGAGATGACCTTATTTTAGAATTCTTGATTGCATTCAGGATCTCACATTGATCAGTGGCATGACTCTTTTCACAAATTTGGCAATTGTCAACTTTGTCCAAAGAGCTCTCTTAACAGATGTTTGTTCTAATACCTAGGGCAATAGATGGATAAAGTCTCAGGATTATGTGTTTTGACTAGTATTCCATCTAAAGTGGTGTTTAGCTGAACAAGAATGTCAGTTTTCAGATTAGCTATTTCCTCTTGTAGTTTACCTATTTCATTTGAACCTCTTAAAAGACTATATTTATGGATACCTCCTCAAGTACAGGATAAATTCTAGCATAACTCAATGATATCACCAAGTTCAAGTTGGGACACATCTCCCTTTCCTATTAAATCTAGGCTTCTCCTAGAATCCTCATCAAGTCCTTTGAGAAATATAGTCTTTAGAATTTCCAAACTTATGGCTTCTTCACCACATCGTTTGGTTAGAAAGATAAACCTATCAAGGTAATCTTCCATGCTCCCATCTTCTTTTTGTCTTAGAATCCTCTTTTCTATCATTAACTCTGCAATAACTCTGATATTTGTCTAAAAAGACAATTTCCATTTCATCCCACGTAGTTATTGACCCAAAAACTAATCCCATGAACCAACGCATTGCAGTGTCTCTTAGAGTGGAGGGAAAGAGTTTAAGTTTATGGTTATCATTCTTGTAGTCATATGTTTGACACAAGAATTTAAACTCGAAGAGGAAATGGTAAGGATCTTCAGAGGAGAGTCCCCTGAAAGTTAGTAAAATGGATGGTGAAATGTTTTTCATTGGTGCATCATCATATTCATTGAGAGCAATAGGGCAGGTAAAGCTTCATGCTGCCGCTATTCTTGGGTTATCACCATCTCCATGGTTTTCTCTCCCAATGAGAGGGTCATTATTGTGATTATTAGCCATGATGTCAAAAGGAATGTTCTCCTCCTCGAAGACTAGGTTTGTTGGTTGAATGATCACCTCCTCAAAGGTATGGTCTGATGGTAGAACTTCTGGGGTATTTTGGGAGGTCTCAGGTTGATCCTACTCGATCAATTCGTAACTTAGTTCTTCAGCTAAGACTTCAACCTCCCTACTTATGGTTGGAACTACTATTGGGGGGTTTTTGGTATAAATCTTCCGTGCGGACCTCATTTCCTGACCATGCAGAAAGAGAGGCTTGGCAACTATTTTTGGGTGTTTACTACAAGAGGTCTCCAAGCATTTCCCTAATAACACTTAGAACAGAATCATTTCTCTGGCAATCACACCAAAAAGTGACAGGCTGTCGTGAGGTCCTAACACTTTAGTTGAAAAATATTAGTTTATTAACTGGGGTAGTGTCCAAGGCTATATGCAATAGGGAGTATTGTTTGGATATCTCATCTAGAAACAATTTCCTAAATCTTTAAAAAGGGCTTAAACAATGTATCAAACTAGAAAGCATTTGAACTCTATACTAGAAAGCATTTGAACTCTATACTAGAAAGCATTTGAACTCTTTAATCTAAAAAAACATATAAACTTTATACTAGAAATTCATACATGCAATTTTTACTATGAACTCAAGCAGTGACTAATCCTATAACTACACACACATTCAAACTTCTAACTAATAGTTAACAACAATTTGAAACTAAAGCAGATGCTCCAGAAATATTTAAACAAATAGAGCTCCAAGAATTAACATCTTAAATATCACAACCTGTAGGCACACACCATAAAACTAGACATAAAATAACACTATCTTAAACAAAACATTCATGAAAATAGAAATACTTATCTACTCTACAATCTCGTGAGTGGCCAGCTCTTGGGAGAAATTCATCTTTTAACTCATATCAAATTCAATTGTTTCCACAGCAACATAGTAACTCCATTCATATCTTCATAACTCAAAAGGAAATACTTAGAATAACACTATTTGTATTCATGAAAATATTGCAGAACATAACTCTTCGATTATTTGCCAAAAAGATATCGATATTCATTCTTCACACAACATGATATATATCCATATTTTGAGTGACTAACTAAAACTAAACTATTACAAAATCCTATATTCTAGATGGTGGTAAAATGCCATTGAAAAAGTCTTATAACAGAAAAATAGAATTTCAACTATTGATGTCTTTATGGAATAAAACATATAAAAGGCTCTAAGTGGAGCCATAAAGTCTCAGATAACCAACAGAAATAAATAGAATTAAAAGAGTCTCCAATCAATGCACGCCTAAAATTTCTAGCACCCTCAACGTCCGGTGCACTTGACGTCAGTTGCTTGAAGTCCACTCCTCTCATAGGCCATGCATTAATCTTGCACAATTACTCAACTCTACATACCATTATATCAATATTTAATAGCCAATTTCAATCAATTTAGGAAATAAAGATTTGTACAACATTTTATTAAAAATAGATAAATATTGCTTATAAAAACAAACAAATTGGCAAGGCTAGGGTGATTGGGCAATGCAAAAAGGGTTATTTGTTTTATCAAAGGAATGAGGTTGTTTATACCTCATCACATAGTCTACTTAGGATTACAATTTGACCTGATAATTTAGACTTGCAACTCAGAGTTGTAATTTGGGCTCAAAACTTAGCATGGTCACTTGACCTTTGGCCCCTGGGATACACCTTGTATCTTGCAACACCATTTTGGAGTTTAGTATTTGAGTTGCATTATGCAATTTCATCATCGTCTTAAACATCTAAACTAACCTTGCAGGACCTCAGACTTCAGAGTTTGAGTCGCATCCTACAATAAACAACCTCATCGCCTCCTCTAAATGCCAAAAACCAAACCTAATGATAGACTCTTCAAACTTTAGAGTCGAACCTACAAATTTTAGTTTAGATGTTAGGGTTTGAACCACAACAACACCCCAAGAAAGACCCTTTAGACCTTGGGGTCTAATCTACACAGGGCAACACAAGTTTCGGGCCTCAGGCTTCATCCTTCAATAAATATTTTGCAAATTTTGAATTTGCTAAGGGAAGTCTGGCCCAAATAACATATAGCTTGACCTTTAGAGGTCGACTCACATCTTGCATTTTAGATTTTAGAACCTAAAATGCAACTTACCTCTACACAGACTGCTGACACAAGTCCAAACTACTAGACTTAGCCAAGTTAGACTTTGGGTTCTAACCTCTAGAGTGCATTTTAGACTTTAGGGTCTAGAATCCATATGGAAACTCCCAAAATTTGGACCATCTATGCTCTTACAACTTGGGATTTAGGGTCCAAATAATAATTTGCAACTTTGATTGTCACAAGAAATTTTTACAAGACAAGGACATCAAATATGCAACTTATAATCAATGAGGCATAACTCCATCATTTTGTGTGTTATTTGAAAATGGTTTAGGGAAAACACTTGGGAACACATGGGGCCTATGTTGGCCATGCATGGATTTCCTAAACACCTTAAGAACTTGTCCAATCCCATGCAAGGTGGAACCCACTTTCTCAAGAACCCGCCATACAAGAAAATGGAAAAGTTCATAAGAGAATAACCAAGGAAGATGACAAACATAACCAACCAGCATATAAACATGCAAGCATATAGAATGAGGTATGAATCCCCAATGAGATGATGATAGGATTGGGCCCAATAGATAAGAATGAATTCTTAAGAAATCATATCTTTTAGGCTATGAAAACATGATAAAGACCATTAAGACAACCATACACAATCTTGACTTCAAGGTTAGCTACACCATAGAAAATTATTGAATTACAATATCCCCAAGGGTGGAAATTAGTACAAAGCATAGTTATTCAATAACATCATATACATTTTACAAATAAGGACAACAAAGGTCCTAAGTTAATACATATACTACAAAAGCATAAAATGATCATGATACTAAATGAAGTGATGATGGAGTCCATGTAAGCTCTCCATGCTACTCCAAGAATACATAAACTTCCCCAATGGTGGTTCACACCACCCAACAATTTTGAACTATTAGGACCAACTCGTAAACTAGGAGACAATTGATCCGAACCACACATGAGGATGGACAAGTACATAACACCACCACACATGCAATACCTCATCAATAAAGCATGTAAGAGGGATCACATTTACCATCCAATGCATGCACATGTTAGTGCACTAACACATTATGACACAAGCAAACATTCATGAGGAGAACATCCCGACACCATCAAGAAAGAACCTTAAAACTTATCCAAGTATAAGATGAATATACACATGGAATCAAGAAAAGTACACCAATCACATATAATAAAAGAGATCACAAGCTCTCATTTAAAGAGAAATTCAAGGTACAAAAGAAGAAGGAGATGAGCACTCCTATGTTGTTTGCATCACATACAACACATAGGAGAGAGAAGCATCCTCCAACCAAGCATGCACCTACTAATTACATAATACATACATTACCAAGCATACACACAAAAGGTCCTACCAACACCATCCATGCATACACTTGCTAAATCCAACAATACTCTAAGATTGACAAGAAACATCCATGAGGATTTACATGTAAAGTACTAAAGTTCCTACCAAATGTAAAGTACTGAAGTTCCACATTCATACAAAACTGAAGTAAAGCTAAAATAACTGCAAGTAAAGTAAAGTAAAGTAAAGTAACTACAACATCATCATGTAAAAGAGATAACAACAATATCTAATATCGATGCAAGATTTCCATTTAAAGTTTGATAAACATTGATGTTTCATTACATCATTCTGAAGTTGCTTACAAAGTTTCTCAAAATCAAATAATTTACAAGTTTCAATAATGGATTTTTGCCTTACAATCAATTTGAGTCCAATGAATACATATATCTATCAAAAGAGTCAAGTGAATCCAGTAATTAGTCCTCGACCGCCATCGACCTTCTGGCCATCTGCTGCATCGAAGCACAAGAACATGGTTCAAGTGCTTTTCTTCCCAACCACAAAGCTTGCGCTTCCCCAGTATCCTTCAAACTGAAGGATGCTCGACCATGCTCGAAGGGCCTAGCAACCTATAAACAAGTGCAAGGTGGAATCTGGTGTGTGCCTACCAATCTACATGCATTACTTTTATGAATGCAACATCTCATCAATAGGATATGGTAGGGAAAATATAAATATAAGTACTAGGCAATCAACCATCTGTTTGAATGGTACATATGTCTAATTCAACATCACATTTGGTTTGGCCAAAGCATTATCCGTTTTAATAGCATGTAGGTTTTGAAAAAGAAAACCTACTTCCATGTTTGCCCATACTCGACACTCGTCCCAGAAGGCAATCTTTTCAAGCATAAACTTTAGAAAAACACAATAACCATCCTTATTCATTCACATGAAAATACAATAACACAACATTTTCTCATGCATTATATATTATAAAAGTAAGTATTTCAATTAGTTGATTTCCACATTTGGTTGTTCAATTGATGTTGGTTTTTGAAGTATCTTCGTTGCTATGAGATGATTACAAGGTTTCCTTCATCGTTTGTCTAATATGTAGATAGTTTCAATTCAATGGTCTTTCGTTATTGAGAAAGTAAAAACAAAGTTTTCCTCCTTATGCAAGTGATAAAAAATATTTCATCATAAGTCTATCACAAGGGCATACACTGCTTAAACATTTGCATCTCCATTCTTCTCCTAGGAAACTAGTTTAATTATGAATAAAAATAAAGAAAAAGAAAATATAGATCAAGTTAACAATTTCTTATTTCATACCTTGGGTTCTCTTCACTTTACCTACTTATAAAAGATAGCTCATACCTAATGTTTTTCACCAACTTAAACCAACTGAGGTTAATAATTATAAGGAAACAAGACATGGTCCAATGTTCAAAAACAAAGACAAACAAGCTGTCGGTCAACCCCATTACACATGCCATTTAAATTTATATGATGTCCAAATAGACAATTCTCAAGGAATTGGTCATATGGAAAAACAAAAGAAAAAGATTGATATAGAAATTATAGTCTAGTTATTAAATCACAGAAAGAATTATGGACAAATTTCAAGAGGTAAAAAAAAATTGTAGATCTGATATGCTTCGAACCACACATAGATAGCGGAGTTGAATTTATTGGCAAAGATTGATCTATTCGTTGGTCGTAGTATAAAGAAGTCAGTTTTAAATAAACAAAGAGATCAATTCATAGGCTGTTCTAAAGAAATCCAGGCCGCTTCAATAATAAGGTACTTGAAAGATCTTCGAGGACTAAATTGCGCTGCCTAGGCCAATCAGGCATTTAAGATTACAACAGAGAATTGATTTATTCTACATTTTTAGGCCATAATAAAAGGAGAGGTCGACAATGAGAAACTACTGCTCTTAACTTCAGTAATTTAATGAAACATTAGATCGAAAAGAAAAAAAATGGAAAGAGGATAATAAGAAAGGTCGATAGATTGCCAAAACTAAATAGGCATTTAGCTTTTCTACAAGCGGTTAAAAGAAAGATAGATCAAACTAGATTTTATAGTCAGTTCAGTAATAGAGCAGATCAAATAATTTTATCAAGGGAGAATCTAAGGCAAAAGTTAATCTGGAGGCAGTTATAGGTTGGAGTCTTCTATTTGGTGCGTATGCCAAAAGAGATATCTAAATCTTTTTAAAGAAGAAAAACAAAATAAATGCCACTCAACATTAGATCAGTCATTTTCAGAGAGAGAGAGAGAGCAAGTTTTAAATAGCTTTGCAAGATTTATATTGTAATCGCTGCCTGCACTAAGGTGTTTTGGTCTTGGAGAAGTTTTTGCAGATCGAAAAGAAAGAAAAGAGTCTTAGCAAGTGCATATGGCATTCTGAATTAGAGTCACTCCAGTTTATAAAAATTTAAAAACTGATTTACATACACAGCAGTTTACAAAAGACTGATCAGAAAATAAATGGGGTTCGACAATATATGAAGATTACCAAGTTTCTAAGATCAATCCATAACAACAAACATCATAACAAATACATAGTAAAATACCTAGAATCTTTGAAATTCAATGTCCTATTTGGTGGCTTTCCCGTGTCGATTCCTCTCTTCCACCAATCCCTTTCCTGAATGTCATATATCCCCTTATCTTTTTCCTTTTTTGTTTGTGTCAAAAAAAAATCCTTCTAGAGATATTTTCTTTCTTTTTTATCATTTTCTAAAGCTGAAATTTTTGCCAATGATCTCCTCCATGCAAAACTTCCCATAATGCATGCCACACATGCCAATTTTGCTCCTCTTTTTCCTTTTAAAAAAAAATCTCATGCACTAAATATAATCAATCTATATATAATAAAGTAAATATGTATATATAGCTTATCGTGGTTTTCTATTTCAAATATAAGGAAAATAAAAAGAATACTTTAATTTATTTTATAATTTGGTTTTATAATTGTTGTCTCTCAAATTTGCACCCTTGCTGAGTTGTAAAACTTGGCAATCTGGAGAAACATGGGATCTTTCCAGGTTTGTGGGTCACCTGTGTTTGGAAAGAACCTCCGGAAAAGGTCAGCTTCCTAGCTAGTTATCACCTAAAATTTACTGGATTTGCAGAGGAAAAAGGAGAAGGAATGCTTTTAAAATGAAAGATAAAATTGGAAAACCTGAAAATAAGGGTGATGCACTAGATTCATTGAGCGATGGTGATCTTAGTGTAGACACAACAATGATTTCAATGATGAAGGGGATTCACACAAACTTATTAGACTGATTGAGGCTTCGGTATGAAGGTCAAACCTACAAAGGAGCTGTTTTACTCACAGAATAGACTATAACTCTAATTAAAACACAAAAATTAGGACACAAGAGAGGCAAGAAGTCATGCATATATTAATCATGAAGGCCATAAACCATTACATTACATAATATTCAGTAGCAGAAGTAGACACAGTAGAGCTAATCACATTCATTTGGTGGATAAAAGGAAGACAGCAGAGCCCAGATTCAGGCACAGTGAGTCACATTCCCATACCCTGCAATTACACTAAGAGATCTGACTACAGAAAAATTGGCAGCATAACAGCTCAAAAATAAAATCATCCTCTCTAAAACTAAAGTTACAATGTCATTTATATCAAATTCCTATGCTGAGGACATTGAAATAGTTGCATAGGATCCCAGGAATGCAGAATGTATTCATCAATGCAGGAACAGGGATGTAGAGGCAGGGGCATGGTGAAAGGACAAGAACCATGTCGCTGGCAGGTCCACAACCATCAGAAAATGGTTACCCAAACACAAGATAGGACAGGGCATTGAAGAGAAGAGCCCCAAAGTCGTCGCCAAACACATGAAGATCTATCAGCAAGACACAGAGCCCATACGCATTGAAGAGTGAAGCCATCTGCCATGAATCCACCTGCAAAGCCTACCAACTGGAATAAATACAACAATATCAGCCCCTGCATATGTCAAATCAATCGCTAAAACATCCAGTCGGTCGAGCCTGCAAATTTGCATCAAATTCTGAAAGTGAAGATATCCTCCTAAAAGCCTGCCAGATGAAAGAGGAGGCAAAAACAAGCACATTTGCCTTTTGGAGCATGCAGAAATTCCTCAGGATGAAGGAGATATGGGCGGTCAAAGTTGAGGTCAACTGCATCTTGCATCTGTATATCGCTTCACATTTGCAATTGTATACTGTTGTATCTTGCAATTGTATATACAATTGCACATGCACTTTTAGGTTCACTTGGTGCAACATACAAAACCTCCTTCGCTTTTCTGCATACCTCGGAAAGCACCTCACCAATGTGTATTTTATCTTGTATTGGCCATTGTATATGCGACATGAATTGCCATCTAAATCAACCTTTGAATCTACTTTTGAATATACCTGACACGTGGCACAATCTGATTGGCCATTGAGCTAAACCTGGGACCCATTGCTGAACATTTGCATCTTTATCGGCCATCGAAGAGACCTCAAACTAAGCTGTTGATAAGGCCTGTCTCATCGAAAATCCTTCGTATGTGACTTTGTATATGCAATTGTAAATGAGATACAATTGCATGTACATATAATTGCGGAACTCAAAGGATTATCAACCATATTGGATCATTGAAATAGGTTCGACCTTGTATCTTTGCTTTTGCATATGACTTTGTATATGCGATACAATCGCATGTACATACAAAGGCAAACCCCAACATTTTTATAAAGCAAATTTAAATTAACATCGGGTCCAGCTTTGTATCTTACCTTCTGGTATGTTGCACTTTTTTGACCTTGTACATGCGATATACAACTGCGAACCCCAATGGATTATCTGCCACATTCAATTCCCTAGTCACGTCTGGATTGTATGTATTTCCTTTTGCATCACCTTTTGTATATCGCATATACAATGCGAATATACAAACAAAATTGCATACAATCGCTTGTACATACAAACATTGCATCTGACCTTTGCATGCGACTTTGTATATGACCTTGTATTTGCCCTTTGTATTTGCAAATATACAATGTGAACATACATAGAAAGATGCATACAACCGCATCTGCCTTTCTAAACCAAATTGCATATTCTTTTAGGTCTGGGATTGTATCTCAGGATTGTATATGCCATTGTATATATGATTGTAGTGGGATGATACAATCGCATATACATACAAAAAAATGGACATACCTTTTGTATCACCTTTTTGCATCTCGTCGATGCATCTTTGTACATCCCTTTTTTGTACCTGTCTTTGCATATGCTTTTGTATATGCAATTGTATATGAGATACAATTGCCCGATATACAAAAGCGGACCTCATATTTTGTATAACCTCTTGTATATTGCATTGTATATGTAATTGTATGCGCAATATACAAACGAAGATACATACAACATAACCTACAACGAACCCGATGTATAGTAACATTGCACATGACCAAGATACAAGGAAAAATTGTATCTGAGATACAATTCAACCAAATGATAGAAAACCCCAAAACAAGGATGACGTCATCATCATATATATGAAAAATGGCTAAGTATAAAACTAAGAAATCTATGCGATAGAAAACAATTTGATACAAAAGATTTCTGGGTTTCTTTGGGTTTTCTACAAGGATTCTCCAGGCAACCTTTTTGGGATTTTTGGCAAGGCAGAGCATGGGTAATGCGAGATTTAAGCCTTTTCCTCCTTCTATTCAGGCTTTCTCTGATTGGATTTCTCTAATAGAAGGAGGGAAATAGAATATTTTGGGGTCAAGCAAAATATGACAACATTTTTGGTGACCTCTCGGGGATGTTTGCTTGCTAAACATCAGACCAGTTGCCTAGACCTTATCCATTGGGCACAGGGTCATACAGAGACTTAAAAATACCTTTGACAATCAATCTTGACCTCAGTAACTCAGCATATCAGCAATAGAGAATGCTTGGAAGACCAAAACCAAAACAAAATGTTGAAAGCAACTCATCTAACTGTGTTAGACAACACTTAGGGAAAATAAAAGGTATCTAAACTATTGTGCAACAACACTTATTGAAAGCAAGAAACCTAATCTACTGCTTTACAAGGCAACTCATACCTCAAAACACCTCTGCAGCTGTATCCCATTGACTGGGATAGGCAAATTTTCTCCATCAATGTTTGATAACTGAAATGCATTGTGCTCCTTGCATTCAGTAATGATAAATGGGTCACTCCATATGGGGAGTTTCCAATAGACCTCTTGGGAGTTATTTTATCTACCCATAAAGTAGATTTCAGATTGGTGTGCCAGGTTCTCTGGTTGTCCTCCATTGATCTTTTGATAATCCTTATGAGATTCTTATTTGTGGATTTAGCCAAACCATTACCCTGTGGATAATAATTTGATGAAGTGTTCAAATAGATTCCATTCTTCACAACCCAGTCAGTTATCTTCAATCCAACAAAGGATAAAGCATTGTCTGAGATAATTGACTCAAGTACTCCAAATCTAGATACCAAATCATAATAAAAGTTCAAAACAACATTCTCATTGGCTTCCTTCAAAGCCATTGCTTCAGTCCACCTTGTGAAATAGACTGTTGTTGTAAGTACCCACTTGTGGCCTGCACTTGACAGTGGGTTAATGAGACCTATAAAATCAATACCCCATCTCATGAAGGGTTGTTTTACTTGAATCAGCTGCAAACGTAAAGCTGACAGCCTTTCTTTGCCTACAAAAATGGCACATTTTACACACTTTCTGACCCATGCATGGGCATCCTTGAATAAGTTGGGCTAGTAATATCTAGCTCTCATTATTTTCCAAGCAGTAGTCCTTGGGCAAAAATGACCCCCTGCTGTTCCATCATGAAACCCATGCAGCACCTTGTCAGTTTGATCATTATTAATGCATCTTAACAACACACCATTAAAATCTTTTCTGGAAAGGATATCATTAATTAAAACATATGGAATAGACTGCAGTCTAAAATATCTTCTCTTGGTTCTATCTAAACCTGCTGGACATTCACCAGTTTGCAAAAAAGGAGTCATGTCATTAACCCAACCTGTTCCAACTGCTATTGTATCATCCTGATGTTCAACTTCAATGGTCAGAAGCACCTCTTCTTCCTTCTCTGTTTCATTTTCAAACCTAGTAGCAAGTTGTTCACTAAGTCCTCTATGTCTGATGAGCTTGGTTATCTTGATATCTATGTCATATTCCATGACTTTGGTAATCCAACTAGCCCTTTTCTCATTAACATCCTTACCTAATAGAAACTCTTTCACACCAGGGTGAGCAACCATCAAATGTACCTTATTGTTAGAAATAAGATGCCTAAACTTCTTGAGACTCTTTACCACTGCAAGGACATGTTTTTCAATGAAACTATACCTCTGTTCATACTCCTCCAGTCCTTGACTAGAGAAAGCAATTGGCTGCTCAAAGCCTTCACTTTGCTATTGTACCAGAATTGTAGAAATTGTATCTAAACTGCCATAAGCATACAAAATAAAATCTTTTGAGAAATCAGGATTTACCAGAGTTGGTGCAGCCTATAACGCTTCTTTTATGGACTCAAAGCTGAGGTCAATGGCTTCAATAAATTTGCAATGTCAGGTATAAATCTTTGCAAAAAATTAATTCTGCCAATAAAACTTTGCAGTCCTTTCTTGTGACTGGGTAAAGGCAACTCCAAAATAGCTCTTACTCTTTCTGTATCAATGATAACTCCCTCTTTTGACACAATATGTCCTAAAAGCTTGCCTTCATGCACAATAAAAATGCATTTCTTGGGATTGAGAGATATCCCAAACTCTTTACATCTCTCAAATACTTGCTTCAGGTGGGATTAATGTTTAGCTGCATCCTTAGAGAAAACTGTGATGTCATCAAGGTACACAAGTACCAATTTATAAAGCAAACTTTTAAAAGCCATATCCATAGCTCTCTAAAAAGTAGAGCCAACATTTGATAGACCAAAAGGCATCCTTTTGTAGGCCATGGTGCCCCATTTGGTGGTAAAAGTAGTTTTAAACTGATCTTCCTCCTTGACTAATACTTGATTATAACTGGAATATCCATCGAGTAAGGAGAATCTTTCTGAACCAGCCATTACTTGCAGAATTTGCTCCATTAAGGACAACGGGTAGTGGTCCTTCAGAGAGGCTCTATTAAGGTCTCTAAAGTCAACGCACAACCTAATCTCTCCATTCTTTTTCCTCATAGGAACAAGATTCGAGACCCAAGAAGTATGCTTGATCAGAAAAATGATATTTCCCTCGATCAACTTGGTTAATTCCTTAATCATCAGAGGCTCAAGTTTTGGATTTAAAGGTCTTTGTTTCTGCCTTACAGGTTTTGCACTTGGCTCTAACTCTATAGTATGCTGGGCAATATGAGGGTCAAACCCCTTTAATTCTGAGTATTCCCAAGCAAACACAGCCTCAAATTCTTGACAAAGACCAATAAAAGTTTTCCTATCCTCAGGTGAACAGATTTTACCAATTTTGAGAAACTTACCTTTAAAAATTTCCAGCTCCTCGTAATGTTCCTCTTTGACTTGTATGCCAATTTTGCTCTTTTTCAGCTGATCATCAGTACCAAAAATGGATTCCAAGGTTACCAACCCTCTGGGCAGCTTATTGGTCCTTAACTGAACAACTTGATGATCACCATATTGCTATTTGAGTTTGTTCTGATTCATCACAAAGAACTCATCCTCTTCTAACAAGAAACGCATAACCTACTCATCACTCTCAAAAACCTGTCAATGAATGTTATTGTCAGGGACAGAGGGCCTATTGACTATTTTCACATGAGGCTGTACCTTTTCTCTTTGAATATCACTGGGGATATTAGACTGAGCCCCAATCGCAGCTAACCTATCTGCATGACGATTTTGATTTCTTGGAATGGAGATTAGATTGAAAGCGTCAAACTCCTCAATCATATCCCATACCCTATGTTTATAGCATTTCAAAGCATCATTCTTTGTAATATGCAGTCCCCTCACCTAATTTACAATAAGTTCATTGTCCCCATACACCTGCAAACAACCAATTTTCCTCTTTCTTGCCACTGCAAACCTTGAATCAACCCTTCATACTTAGCAGTGTTATTTGTACATGAAAAAGCAAAATGGAAAGCGAAATAATATCTGTCACCTTGTGGAGACACAAGCATTGCACCACCACCAGATCCATTCCTATTCCTAGAGCCATCAAAGTATATTTTCCATACCTCATCTTGCTGTTCTATCTGATGTTCTGCATTCTTTACAAGGTTTGGAATTGTTGTTTCAGGTTTGTGCAGCATGTAAACCCCCATACCAGTTTCTTGAATGTGTCCCTCAGGATAATCTACAATATTTTCTAAGGCCCACTCCTTTAACATCATTTCTGGTATACTCTTAGCTTGCAGTTCTTGAGCAGCAACAAGCTCAAGATCATAAAAAAAATGCAATTTGCATTAACAGCACTTGGGACATAAGGCTCTATGTGATCTTTGGCAAGCAATTCGGATTTTATGGTCACTTTTGTGCCATATCGGGTCCTAAAAAACATGTGGGACCAATCTGAGGATAAATATCCTCCTATCTTGGCTGTGAACTCCCTTGACAAACACATGGCAAAATAAGGAGGTAAATCTACGATGAACACCTCTTGAGAAATAGAAACATTTGGACAGGTATGCAAAGTGAGGCCTAGATCTTTTATCACACCTACAGTGTTAACAGTTGTGCCATCTAGCTAGAGCACACCCTTCTCAAAGGGCTGGTATTTCAATCCTAATTGGTCTGCAATCTGTTTTGGCATTACAGAACTACTTGCACCACTATCCACCATGCAGTTATGTACTAACCTGTCTCCTATTATTAATGACACAAAAAATGGAAGTGGTTTAGCACTCTTATTTGGCTGTTTACTGTTGTCCTAGGATGAATTGGTAATAACAACACTAGTCGAGTCAACAGTTGCATCATTTGACACTTTTAAATCAGACAAGGCAGATTGTAACATGTCCTTTTGACCTGGGATGGCTAAGGAATCCCACATAGATATTGTCACATTTATTTTCTTCATATTTTCAATGATATTAAAAGGTGAAGTGACGTTTACCTTCTGATGTGACTTTGTAGCAGCAATATCAGCCTGCAGATGAGGTTGTTCCCTGGCAGTTGCTTGAGTATTCCTTTGCAAAATATGGGGAATATGAGATGTAGAAGGATCAGCAGGTCCTTTTCTTTTTTTTGCTTCTTGATCTATCTCATAACCCCTCTTTTTAGCTCTCGTATTTGTTGCAATTGAAGTATCATCTCTATTTATGCCATAGAACTCATCTCCCTGCCAGTTTAGGAAGGCAGTATCATTCTGAGGTTGTTCTTGCTGCTGTACAACCCCATCATTAAGTGTGTTTGGCTGTGAAACTGCAACATTTTGTACCATTAGAGCTTGATTTATTACTCCATTTGAACAGGTTGCCTGACTGTGTGGCTGATTGCATGGAAAACACCATTTATACTCGGCTGCAAGGTTATTCTGAACAGGGACAAGGTCTCTAACTACATTAATGGGTACGGGATTATAAGGCTGGAAAGGCCTCTGGTTCACATTCTGCATGGCACCCTGGTAATTGCTTTGATATGGAGGCCTATTGGCTTGGTATGGTTGGTTTTGCCCCTAATAAGGCTGATTTTGCCCTTGCCTGTGTGGCTGATAAGGCTGTCTATTATGGGACTGTTGTTTTTTTATGTTCACCAGCTCATTCCCAAAGGTTTGCAAGATATTCTCTATTTTCTGTTGGTTGTTTTTGATCTCTCTTAACTCTTGTGATGAGCTAGAAACAACAGTCTCAGGATTGGTAGTACTTGGCAATGTTGCTGCAGCAGGTAAAGGGGCAAAAGATGGGATCGACAAAGGCATTAAAGCTTGAATCTCAAGAAAAATGGGCACTAGTGGTCTAGGTGTTATTTTCCCAGCCTGAATCAGGTTATTTTTTGCTCTAATAGCCATTTCATATTCATCAGGTAAACTTGTACCTCCCAATGATTGTATCATTACTGAAATGTCACTATTTAGAGCTTTCAAAAAATATAGAAATGCATATTCAGATGAAGGCCTTACCGTGGTAGGAAATTTGTTCCATGTCTTCTGAAATTGGAAATTGAAATCCATCATTTGCTCTTGGGGAGCTCTCTTTATTATAGTCAGTTGTTCAACCAGCAATAAGTTATCTAACATATCTTGAAATTGTTTGTTCAACTTATCACCCAGATCATCCCAAGTTCCAATGGTTTGCACTGGTAAACTCTTGAACCACTGTAATACTTTTCCTTTAAACGAGGTAGCCAACAACATGATGGCTACATTTTCTTGAGTTACATGATGAACACCACATAGAGAAACTACATCTCTAATGTGCTCGATTGGGGTAGTTTGATCCTCCCCAGTGAAATAGGGTGGGCTCTTCAAAGCTGCCATGGGTATATTATCATGCACTGTCAAATTCAATGGGCTACCCCCTTCAAAAGCCACAAATGGCTAATTCCTTGCCATTGGAATAGCTGGAGGTAGGTTTGCTTGAATCGGTACAGGAACTACAAGCACTACTGGCCTAAAACTTGGTGGGGTTGATTGTATTCTTTTTGAAACCGGTGTCCTTACCACAGTTCTACTTTGTCTTCTAGGCAGAGACAGCTGCAAATAATCAAAGGAACTCAAACTCTGAGTTTGAATTTTTCTCATAAAAAATGTAACACTGATCTACTTATCCTTTCTCAGTATGAGTCGCCAGATATGTAGAAAACTATCTCTTAAAGGCCTGATAATGCTGGTAGCATATCAAAACCAGCAATATAATTGTAACGTAGGGCTGTTCAGACTCGAACGGTCCCACCGAGCATGCCAAAAATGTTGTCTCTCAGATTTGTACCCTTGCTAAGTTATAAAACTTGGCAATCTAGAGAAACATGGGATCTTTCTAGGTCTGTGCGTCACCTGTGTTTGGAAAGAACCTCCAGAGAAGGCCGGCTTCCTAGCTGGTTATCACCTAAAATTTACTAGATTTGTAGAGGAAAAAATGAGAAGGAATGCTTTTAAAATGAAAGATAAAACTGGAAAACTTTAAAATAAGGGTGATGCACCAGATTCATTGAGTGATGGTGATCTTGGTGTAGACACAACAATGATTTCAATGATGAAGAGGATTCACACAAACTTATGAGACTGATTGAGGCTTCAGTATGAAAGTCAAACCTACAGAGGAGCCATTTTACTCACAGAACAGACTATAACTCTAATTAAAACACAAAAATCAGGACACAAGAGAGGCAAGAAGTCATGCATATATTAATCATGAAGGTCAGAAACCATTACATTACATAATATTCAGTAGTAGAAGTAGACACAGTATAGCTAATCACATTCATTTGGTGGATAAAAGGAAGACAAGAAAGGCCAGATTTAGGCACAGTGAATCACATTCCCATACCCTGCAATTACACTAAGAGGTCTGACTACAGAAAAATTGGTAGCATAACGGCTCAAAAATAAAACCATCCTCTCTAAAACTGAAGTTACAATGTCATTTATATCAAATTCCTATGCTGGGGACGTTGAAACAGTTGCACAGGATCCCAGGAATGTAGGAACAGGGACGCAGAGGCAGGGGCATGGTGAAAGGACAAGAACCATGTTGCTGGTAGGTCCACAACCATCAGAAAATGGTTACCCAAACACAAGATAGGACAAGGCATTGAAGAGAAGAGCCCCAAAGTCGTTGCCAAACACATGAAGATCTGCCAGCAAGACACAGAGCCCATACGCATTAAAGAGTGAAGCCATCTACCATGAATCCACCTGCAAAGCCTACCAACTGGAATAAATACAACAATATTAGCCCTTGCATATGTCAAATCAATTGCTGAAACGTCTAGTCAATCGAGCCTGCAGATTTGCATCAAATTCTAAAAGTGAAGATATCCTTCGCAAAGCCCGCCAGATGAAAGAGGAGGCAAAAACAAGCACACTTGCCTTTTGGAGCATGCAAAAATTCCTCGGGACGAAAGAGATATGGGCGGTCAAAGTTGAGGTCAACTGCATCTTGCATCTATATATCGCTTTGCATCTACAATTGTATACTGTTGTATCTTGCAATTGTATATATAATTGCACATGCACTTTTAGGTTCACTTGGTGCAACATACAAAACCTCCTTCGCTTTTATGCATATACAACTTTTGTATATATCGGGCTGTCGGGGAGACCTCGGAAAGTGCCTCACTGATGTGTATTTCATCTTGTATTGGCCATTGTATATGCGACATGAATCACCATCTGAATCGGCCTCTAAATCTGCTTTTGAATCTGCCTGACACGTGGCACAATCTGATTGGTCGCTGAGTTGAACCTGGGATCCATTGCTGAACATTTGCATCTTTATTGGCCACCAGAGAGACCTCAAACTGAGTTGTCGATAAGGCCTATCTCGCCGAAAATCCTTTGTATGTGACTTTGTATATGCGATTGTAAATAAGATACAATCGCATGTACATACAATTGCAGAACTCAAAGGATTATCAACCATATTGGATCATTGAAATAGGTTCGACCTTGTATCTTTGCTTTTGCATATGACTTTGTATATGCGATACAATCACATCTACATACAAAGGCGGACCCCAACATTTTTATAAAGCAAATTTAAATTAAGATCAGGTCTGGCTTTGTATCTTACCTTCTTGTATGTTGCACTTTTTTTACCTTGTACATGCGATATACAATTGTGGACCCCAACGGATTATCTGCCACATTCAATTCCCCAGTCACGTCTGAATTGTATGTATTTCCTTTTGCATCACCTTTTGTATATCGCATATACAATGCGAATATACAAACAAAACTGCATACAATCGCTTGTACATACAAACATTGCATCTAACCTTTGCATGTGACTTTGTATATGACTTTGTATCTGCCCTTTGTATCTACAAATATACAATGCAAACATACATACAAAAATGCATACAACCGCATCTGCCTTTCTAAACCAAATTGCATATTCTTTTAGGTCTGGGATTGTATCTCAGGATTGTATATGCCATTGTATATAGGATTGTATGTGGGATGATACAATCGCATATACATACAAAAAATAGACGTACCTTTTGTATCACCTTTTTGCATCCCGTCTGTTGGTATTTATTTCCGAATCAGCAGTGGGTTTGCCAATTCCAATGCACAGGCAAATTTGGCCAACGAATACAGGAGGTTGCATGAGCTGCCTCCCCTTCACTTCTGGTTCTACCGCACCAAGGGGAGTGTCCCTATTTGATAAAGATGTAACATTTACTCTCCAAATGATAGAAAGATTTAACTTTGTAATAACAGGCAGAATACTCTCATGCATGGACCAAGATCTAAATGATAGATCACAAGTTTGGCAACTTTCTTGGACATATATGACTGGTTAGGTATGAGAGTATGTAGGGGTTCCTAATCCTACTCCTACAACTAATAGGTTGGATGGTTTGAATTTGATGATTTGGATGCAAGACAGGGGTTTTGGATCATAACTACTAATCCAGAAGCAGACCAGTGCCTATCTCAGGGCAAGGAGTCACATAGACATATACATGAGAGTGGCTTACAACTGGCATTCAGGTTTCAAGGGGTTAGATTAATGCTTGCCTTACAAACATCACCCAAGAAAAGGTATTTAAATATCCATACTTACAAATATCCCAGTTGACATATATTCTTCTCCATACCTTAACCTAAAATAATTTAATCCACTCCTTCAATGGAAGTTAGAGATCAAGTATGTGATACAACAAAACTATACCCTAGAATCTGAGAAACCCTTAGCAACCAGATTCAAAAGAAGAAAATGCATGCAACAAGTGGAGATAGACAGATAAATACATGCAACAGTGCATTTTTCATATAACATTAACACTGAAACTGAACATATGTGCAAGATACAACTCAGATGCAACACCTGAAACTGAACATTCAATTCCCTAGTCACGTCTGGATTGTATGTATTTCCTTTTGCATCACCTTTTGTATATCGCATATACAATGCGAATATACAAACAAAACTGTATACAATCACTTGTACATACAAACATTGCATCTGACCTTTGCATGCGACTTTGTATATGACCTTGTATCTGCCCTTTATATCTATAAATATACAATGTGAACATACATAGAAAGATGCATACAACTGCATCTGCCTTTCTAAACCAAATTACATATTCTTTTAGGTCTGGGATTGTATCTCAGGATTGTATATGCCATTGTATATAGGATTGTATGTGGGATGATACAATCGCATAGACATACAAAAAATGGACATACCTTTTGTATCACCTTTTTGCATCTTGTCGATGCATCTTTGTACATCCCTTTTTTGTACTTGTCTTTGCATATGCTTTTGTATATGCAATTGTATATGAGATACAATTGCCCGATATACAAAAGCGGACCTCATATTTTGTATAACCTCTTGTATATTGCATTGTATATGCAATTGTATGCGCAATATACAAACAAAGATACATACAACATAACCTACAACGAACCTGATGTATAGTAACATTGATGGCTAAGTATAAAACTAAGAAATCTCTACGATAGAAAACAATTGGAGACAAAAGATTTCTGGGTTTTTTTGTGTTTTCTACAAGGATTCTCTAGGCAAGCTTTTTGGGATTTTTGGCAAGGCAGAGCATGGGTAATGTGGGATTTAAGCCTTTTCCTCCTTCTATTCAGGGTTTCTCTAATCGGATTTCTCTGATAGAAGGAGGGAAATAAAATATTTTGCGGTCAAGCAAAATATGACAACAATAATATTTAATTATTGTCATGATTTGTAATACTATAGAATAGGAGTATCTATTATAATTAATTACAACACTCTATTCCTCATAAAATTTTATATTTCTTGATATGAGTATAATCACTACAGAAGGAAAAATAAATTTAACAAGTATTTACATACATTAGGTATTTTATGTTTCGAAGAAGTGATATTTTTAATTTAATATATCCATTTAGATTAAAAATGTATTACTAACTTATTGTCTTTGTCACAAGTAGGTATTGAACTTAAATTAAAGTTAAAGCAAGGCATTAGACATTATCCATCAAGGCAAAATTAGCAAACATCCATCGAAATAAACATGAAATCTATGCGAGTGTGTGTGAAAGAACACCAGTTAGAACCTAACAATTATTGCCAAGTAGCTAGGTCCCCTCTACCTGAGCCATGTTCTTATCCTTCGACAAGACCTGCAAACAATCAAACTCATCCCACTATCAATAGGTTAGTCCCAAAATATAGCCGAAGCAACTAAATTTTAAACCAATCATATATCTCTAGCAATTTATCCTTGATTAAAGTTCAATGATTTCCCATAAGTTTAACCAAATCAAGTAATATGAAAGTTTGAGATGTGACATCCTTCCCCAGTTGGAAGAGACATCGTCTCAATGTCTTATTACATCAAACAAACAATAAAGTATCATACTAAACTACTCAAAGCATCAAATGTGTCATCAATAAAGTATCAAGGTATTTGATTATGCATGAAATAAAACATTTATTCTATTTCCCTAAATGCAGGAAAGATCTATCAATGTCTGCAACATCCTCCTAAGTGGCATTGTCCACTGAATACTGGTCCCACTGGACCTTATATTGTACTATGTCTCTATTATGCAACTTAACGTTGTGCTTCTCCAAGACTTGAATGGGCTCCACTAGCACCACTCCTGGATCTTGTACTTGCAGAGCACGCCAATCAAGAATATGCAATACATTAGGATGATAAGGTTTGAGCAAAGACACATGAAAAACATTATGGATCTTGGTGAGAGCTCGTGGTAGAGCAAGTATGTATGCAACTGGATTGATCACTTCTATAACGTCGAAAGGTCCTACGAATCTTGGAGCTAGTTTGGACGCCTTGCCAAATGAAATCAAACTTTTATGTGGCTTGACCTTTAAAAACACTTTGTGACCCACTGAGAATTGCCTAAAAGTCTTGTTCTTATCTACATAACTTTTCTATCTATCTAAGGCTTGCTTCAATTTCTCTTTTATTAGCCTCATCTGATCTTCCATTTCTTTTAACACGTCAAGTCCAACTACTATTCAATCTTCAATCCTGTCCCAACTAATTGGAGTTCTATACCTGTGCCCATAAAGAGCCTCAAATGGTGCCATACCTAAGGATGCATGGTATGAATTATTATATGTGAACTCTACCAATGGTAGATATTCTTCCCATTTATACTGCTGGTCCATACAGTACATCCTCAGAAGATCCTCCACTACCTAGTTGACTCTCTCTATCTAACCATCTGTTTGAGGATGATAAGTCATGCTAAAGTTCAACTTAGTCCCCAATGCAGCATTAAGTGTGGTCCAAAACCTAGAGGTCATACAAGTGTCATGATCTAAGATGATCATCCCTGGCACTCCATGTAGTCGAAAGATCTCTTGGACAAACTTTTTCGCTAAGGTCAATGACCCATCCGTGAGATTTCTAGGAATGAAATGAGCCACTTTAGTCAGTTTTTCCACCACTACCAAGATGACATCATGCCTATTCTTTGACATGGGCAATCCCTGAATAAAGTCCATGCTAATCACTTGCACTTGTACTCTGGAATACTGTGTGGATAAAGTAGGCCTGCAAGATGGACATGTTCTGCCTTGACGCGTTGACACTGTAAACATCGAGCAACAAACGCAGTCATGTCCTTCTTAAGCTTAGGCCAAAAGTACAATGGTCTCAATCCTTCCATAGTCTTGGTCACTCCTGGGTGTCCAGAATATGGCACACTGTGGATCTCCTCGAGAACTAATTTCCTCAACTCACCTGAATCGGGGATATACATCCTCCCTTGGTATCTCAAAAGCCCATCTGATTCTATCACATACCCATCAAATCGATGATCTGAAGGGTCTGCTTTAATGCTTGTTTAAACCATTCATAATGCTCATCCCCTTGTAAGTTTTGGATTACCTGCTGGGGAAGGATGTCACGTCTCAGACTTTCATATTACTTGATTTGGTTAAACTTATGGGAAATCATTGAACTTTAATCAAGGATAAATTACTAGAGATATATTATTGGTTTAAAATTCAGTTGCTTCGGGTATATTTTGGGACTAACCTATTGATAGTGGGATGAGTTTGATTGTCTGCAGGTCTTGTCGAAGGACAAGAACATGGATCAAGTAGAGGGGACCTAGCTACTTGGCAACAATTGTTGGGTTCTAACTATTGTTATATGAAGCCTAATCAGACTTAGAGGTTAAATTTACCCCACTTTTATTGGTGCGATTTCCCCCTAAATTATTTAATGGGGTCAAGGGGCAGTGCCTCTAGCGTGCTCCTTGTCGCAATATAGGGTGGGGTCGAGGGGCAACGCCCCTGAAACCTCCAACGATTTTTTATTATTTTATTAAGGCGTCAAGAGTTATTTTTCTATTGGCCGACATAAAAAAAAACCCTATTTTTGTAACCGACATAAGGCTTGATAAAAGCGGCTAAGGGTTAGGGTTTCGTTAATGTATTGTAGTATTTTGCAGCGGTATTAAGTTGCAAGGATTGCTGGTTGTAATCAGGTTGATTTACTAGATAATAATATTGGACTCTCTGTTGGTGGATGTAGCCCGAGTTTGGGTGAACCACGTTAAAACTTGTCTCTCGCTATTATTATTTCTGTGTATTTTTCATTCCTTTGTTTAATCTTTATTTGTATTTAATTGATATCTTCTGCCAGCTAACCCTCACACTAACTGGTGTTCTTTCACACACACTCACGTAGATTTCATGTTTGTTTCGATGGATGTTCGCTAATTTCGCCTTGATGGATAATGTTTAATGCCTTGCTTTGACTTTAATTTAAGTTTGATACCTGCTTGTGACAAAGACAATAAGTTAGTAATACATTTTTAATCTAGATGGATATATTAAATTAAAAACATCACTTCTTCAAAACATAAAATACCTAATGTATGTAAATACTTGTTAAATTTATTTGTCCTTCTGTAGTGATTATACTCATATCAAGAATCTAAAATTTTATGAGGAATAGAGTGTCGTAATTAATTATAATAGATATTCCTATTCTATAGTCTTACAAATCATGACAATAATTAAATATTATAAAACCAAATTATAAAATAAATTAAAGTATTCTTTTTATTTTCCTTATATTTGAAATAGAAAACCATGATAAGCTATATATACATATTTACTTTATTATATATAGATTGATTATATTTAGTGCATGAGATTTTTTTTTTAAAAAAAAAGAGAGGAGCAAAATTGGCATGTGTGGCATGCATTATGGGAAGTTTTGCACGGAGGAGATCGTTGGCAAAAATTTAGGTTTTAGAAAATGATAAAAAAGAAAAAAATATATCCCTATTTAGATTAAAAATGTATTACTAACTTATTGTCTTTGTCACAAGTAGGTATCGAACTTAAATTAAAGTCAAAGCAAGGCATTCGACATTATCCATCAAGGCAAAATTAGCAAACAACCATCGAAATAAACATGAAATCTACGTGAGTTTGTGTGAAAGAACACCATTTAGAACCCAACAATTGTTGCCAAATAGCTAGGTCCCCTCTACCTGAGCCATGTTCTTGTCCTTCGACAAGACCTGCAGACAATCAAACTCATCCCACTATCAATAGGTTAGTCCCAAAATATAGCCGAAGTAACTAAATTTTAAACCAATAATATATCTCTAGCAATTTATCCTTGATTAAAGTTCAATGATTTCCCATAAGTTTCACCAAATCAAGTAATATGAAAGTCTGAGATGTGACACAACACTAATAATGCATGCCCAAGGGGTATCAACATATCATCCATGAGGCAACCATAACCAAGGTTGAAGAGGCACACCATCCAAAGAAACATGATATCATAATGACAAATTTGATATGCAAATCCAAAATAAGGCATACATGAAACTATAGATTTTCCCATCTTGTTCCATGACCAACCATACCCCCACATTCAACATGTTCATTGCAATTAAAATCTCAATAATGCACAAACAAGTTTTTTCCAATTTGGGGATTGTCAAATATAATTTTTTCACCAAAATTTCAAACTTTAAATTTAAAAAAAAACCTTTTAAATCTAAGGGTATAGAAATCATTCTTTTCCAATCACATATAAATTTTGAAAAAAAATCTCCATAGTTTCAACATAAAATGCAGTTTTTCCAAATATGCACAATGAGGATTGTTGAAATGATTCTTCATCAATTCAACAATCCCTACAAATAATCCTTCCTACAAATGAAAAAGCCATTGCACATATTTAAGGATGGAATGGAAAACATACATGAAAATAAGCACAAGGAGGGGAGGATGAAACCCTTATCTTTCACCAAAACTACCACAAAAGAGAGGGAAAGTTGTTGTCTAAATGAGGCTCCTTCCACACCCAACAAGTAAATAATCTCTCACCAATCTATTCCAAAACCATGGGCTGCACTTAAAAAACCCAATACCCGAGAAAGGATATTTTCTCATGGAGAGGAGCAAGCCAAAATAGCTCCAAATTTGTCCCCCAAAATGCCACACCCAAAATGGAATTTTTTTTCCTTTTATTCAAAAAGGTAATTTACTGCAACCTTTATAATTTCAAACAATAATAATCCATTAGTTACATAAATAAATTCACTATGTCGACACCTTATAAAACACATGAAAAATTTATTAAATAATTTGATGTCGACATAAGGGGAAATACTCACTTTTATAGAAATAAATAATACAATCTTCTAAAACAACATATATTTGACAAATCACATGTCATTAAAATAAATTGTGCAAACATAATAATTTATAGTTGAAATCATTGGTATTATACATATAATAAATTTGTAGACACCCTAAAATGACCGTGTCATCAAATCACTTGCATTTCGTCATTTCTTCCTAATCACCTGCACACAACGTTAATTAAATAATCTAATTATTTAATTAATTTCACCAAATTCTTCTAAATCTCCTAAATTCAACATTAATTAAATAAATTCTCTTTATTTAATTAATTAAATTAAATTCCTCTGTTATTCTTCCACGATTAAATAATTTTAAATAATTTTAATTATCCTCTTTCCAAAAATCAAGTCCATATTAATTAAATAAATCCAATTATTTAATTAATTCATCACAAAATTCCTCTTATCTACAATTAAATAATTCTTAAATTATTTAATTAAATCAAAATCATTCTTCCACAATCATGCAAACAATTAAATAAATTTATTTATTTAATTTGCTTTCAAATCTTCTAAATTAAATAATTGCAATTATTTAATTATTTCTTCCAAAATATCTGCTCTAAATTTAAATAAATCTATTATTTATTTAAATTGCTTTTCTTCTACATTTGAGTTATCTCTAATATAACTCAGGCTTTCTATATTTAATAAAGCAAAATATCTTCTTTTCTCATGCAAATCTCTTCTTCTTGTTTTAAATCACTTAACTGACTGTTACATTCTGTTAATTGCTTTAACTTATTCTTCTATTCTTGATAACTCCTCTCATGCAAAAGAAAGCAAGACACATGTCTTCTTCTCATTCGTTGCACATTCCTCAACTTATCTCCTTCGTTGATTCTTCTGAATTATCTGGACCGTTGATCGATCTTCCTTGAAACCTATATAAACCCCCCTCATCTCCTTCATTGGGTCTCTCTCTTCGATCGTATTCTCAGGCATACTTAACAGAGCTTTGAGCATACAAAACGTGTCGATTGAGCACACTCACGATCTTTTGACATTGATCTCTTGAGCACACTACTTGCTTGTTGTAGCTATGGCTTCGCAACTTCATTGAGCAATCCACATACAATCCAAAGGAAACAATACAGATTTCGGTAAAAGTCTTTATTTCATTGATTATTTGTCATGGCTTTTATTTAAATTTGTTTTCTTTATGTTATTGGGTTCTTTGATTTTATTAGTTTAGATTTAATCAATTTTTTCTCATACACATTCTAGCACGCCCGGTGGGACGCACTAATCCCTTTTGTTTCTTTGAGAAATTGTTTTTTTGAAGTCACAGTACGGCACAGCGCAAATGATATTGCACAGTGCTTCTCGTAGTATCTTTCAGCGCTCTTGGAGGCACAGTTAAGCGCCCTTGGGGGCACTACCGCGCTTCTGCTACCACAGAGCAGCGCTTTCGGTAACACAGAAAAGCGCGACCGGCAGTCTTGGGAAGCGCTTCTAGCTTAATTAGGTTTTTGACCACATTAGGGGTTTTTGCAGGGTTTTTCTCATTTCATATCAGTGGAGTTGTTTGACAAGCTGTTGTATTTATCTTTCCAAACCTGCTTTTAATACATCCTAAGCTGATTTATTTAGGGGTATCTTTGGTAGTTGTGTTAATCTATTGTATTGCTACACTTTCTGAGCTTTCTGGATTTCACTATTCATATCTATCAGATACTATTGTTCAGAGCAGTAGATTAAACATGAAATCCCATTTTGATCTGGTCCTTTTTGACAAAAGCTAATATTTCCATGATCTGAGACGGTGTGGCGCATTCAGCATAACAGTACAACGCTTCTGGTTATTTTGCAGCACGTCTGGTGGTATCCTACAGCGCTTCCGCTATATACGACATCGCTTTTGGCAAAACAGTGTTGCGCTAGTGGATGCACAGTACAGCGCTTCTGGGTATTTTTCAACGCTTGTGGTAATATTCTGCATCGCTTCTGGTCTCTATTACAGCGCTTTTTGAAAAATAGTAAGTCACTTCTGGTAAGATTGTGCAGCGCTTTTGGTCAAAGTTGATTTATTTTTTGCTAACCTGTGAATTTTTGGTGGAACTAACTCACTTGTTGCAGCTTCTTATTGTTGGCAAGAGACACTATATGGATTCATGGCTGTTATCATTGATGGCAACAAAGGTCATCCCACATATCCGCAAGTCATGGTGTGCCTCTACCGGAAGTCAGGATGAAGAACTGTTGTGGTCCGGTGAACAAGAACAGAGCATGTGGCAAGGTCCGACAGATTGGTCCGAACCTCTCAGAGGAAGTGTCTTGGTGCAGTGCGGATTTGGGGAAGTCAAGAGGACTACCTTGAGTAGTATATTCCAAGGATTTAGCCTCCGATGATGGACAAAGAAAAAGATATGAATAGCTGAGTACCGGATTCCTGAAAGACAATGAGAACAGAAGGAAGAACTGACTGACAGAGCATCAGAATATTTTCCGGATATGTTACTGTTGATGGTAAAGGTTGTGAAGGCATGAATCATGTTTGGCCAACATGATTAATGATATCTACAAGTATATGCTTGATCCGCATTGCTTAGTGAGCAAGGATTCAGCCGACAGAACAGAGTTTGTAAGAAACTAGACTGTTCCGGATGCCGACTAGAAAGGTGATGAAATTACTTATGCGGATATATATAGAGGATGGATTTAGTTGTGAAAAGAGTGATTGTGTGATGGTGTATGCGAATAAGTACAGAGCAGAGCAGAAGTAGTAAGAAAGATCCGGTATGTGAAAAGATAGCAGAATAAAGAACAGAGGAAAGATGAAGTGCAGCAGATCAGTGTACTGAGCCTAACCGGAACTGAACCCCAGCATATGTAGGTGCTTCCAATCAGTTCAAATATTATATAACATTCTTTGTAGACAGTGTGTCTCCTTGTAGGCAGTGGGCCTCTTTGTGAGCAGTGTGCTCGGGCAGTGAGCCCTAATTGGCAAGTGCCATTTTTGTAACTCCTTATTCTTCTAACAGAGAATAATCTTTGGGTTAATCACCACGTGGTTTTCTCCCTTAACCGGGTTTCCACGTCAAAAATACTGTGTCATGTGTTTCTCATTTCATGATAATGTTTGTTTGTTTAATTCAATGCTGCTTTGATTAATAAGAAAGTTCAAAAGAAGAAACAATTAGGATAACTGATTCACCCCCCCTCTCAGTTATCAACACTTATTACTCACACAGAGCAAATAGGTGTTTTCCTAACATGTTCATGCAGGATGAGCATTGAAGACCTCTTTGATTTATCTCACTAAGTCTTAGAAACACATTGCATGCTTAAAAGGATAATTGAACAAATCTTTTCTTGCAATCTAAGTCTTAGGAACATACTGCTTTTCTTAAGGGACAATGGACATGTATGAACAAACACCTCAATTTTCTAAAGGACAATGGACATGAATGCCAAACACTTCATTTCATAAGGGACAATTTACAACTACAAACGTGTGTGTGCCTAGCTTAGTTGCACCTTATTTTTCTTATAACGGGACAATTGAACCTTTGCTTGACGTGCTTGCTCTTACTTTTTTTGTACTTCCTTTAGAAGGGCCTGCTTTTGGATTGCGCTTCATCCAAAAGGGATGACTTTAAGTGGAGTTTTCCTTTGAACCGCTATATAAGAGGGATAAGGCGAAAGCCAAGTCCTAACCGACGTCAGCCTTACCTTGTGGTGCCAAACTGAAAAGAGGTGTACTAGCTCTTTGTGGAAACGATTTTCACATTGAGCGAAGTGTTTGAAACTCTTAGTAGGATTGGTTAAAGCTTTTAGTAGCTTGTCGCATTGCTCGTAAGGCGTTGGTCCCTCAAAGTCACTAAGAACCATTTTAGATAGAGACTACCTGACCTACCTCTGAACATTGCAGTAATCATCAATGCAAGGGAAATTGATTTAAACCCTTAAGATACTCACCATTGGCTCCCTTGAGAAGAGACAGTATTCCCTTGGACATAAAGCTCTTGTGACCTACTTGAGCTTTCCAAGGGGAGGGTGAGATATCCCTACCTATCATCTCTCGCAAGGATACTAAATATCCGACACCTTTATGGAATGATATTTTTATCGACGGAATATTAAGCTGTGAGCTAATCTACTGCAATGAAACCTTGTCTCTAGGGATAAAAAATGCTTGTTATTGATTACAAATTGTCTTAGACCTGTGGAAACATTGGGCTTGTTTGGAGCCTTGAACATACACTATCTGTTGTGTTAGTCCTTGTGCTTTTTTGACCACTTGTTTGTTGTGTTTTCTCTTGCCAAAACCAATCCAATCAGAAACAGAAACAATCTACCAAAATTTTGCCTTTGAAAAACATCAGACACTGCTTCAGCGCCCCTGGTAATACAGCAGCTCGCCTTTGGTAGTACAGTAGATCGCCTTTGGTACAGCAGTAACCCGCCTCTGGCAAAACTCTACTTCAGCGCCCTTGGTATAACAGTAGCTCACTTTTGGTCACTGTAGCTCACTTTTGACATAGCAGTAACTCACTATTGGTAGCTCAGTCCGTCGCCTCTGGTCCACAGTAGCACGCTTTTGGTAGCACAGTCCTGTGCCTCTGGTCAAACAGTATAGCGCCTTTGGTCCAGTACTTCGTGCATCAGAAGTTTGTCCGTTTCTTAAAGCATCTCACAGATTCCCAGCATTACATTTTGTCCTAGTGTATCCCATGGTAACCACTAGGCTACAACAAACTATGAAATCCAAGCAAGTTGCCCCCAAGAAGCGCAAGTCGCCTCCTCACACACCACAATCCGGTCGTCTCAACATTACTCCCAAGGTGACTCCTAGTACACCCGTGGCAAAACCAATCAGCTCTCTGAACATGCCACACATTGAACAACTAAGCAATCCTCATGAGGATAGAACCCCTTTGATAAATGCGCCTCAGTATACCACAGGCTTGCCTCCGGATTTTGTCCCACAAGGTTATATCGTAGATCAAACCCCATCTCAAGAAGAGCGACACTTTGAAATAGGTCAATCCTCTCAAGAAGATGGGCAAGATCTTGATGAATTCATACAAGATCCTAGAGCTATAGCTGCCTTTGATAAAATCCTTAGTGAGAACCAGGATCATTTCTTTCGCTTGCTTGCAAAGCAAGGCGCCAAGTTACCTCAAGATTTTGATTTATCCACTCTCAAGGAGAGCAACAACGCCCAAGAAGCCATACAGGTGGTGCAAACCATGTCCACGGTGACTACGCCCTTACCTACTCAAGGCTCGCAATATAGGAATCCCCTTTTTCAAAACCCCACAGGGGAGAGGCCCATATCACCGCTTTTGACTCCTATGGAGATCTATCAAAACCAACAAGAAACTCTCCAATGTCAAGCAGAGTTAGCTAAGCAAGCCACCTTAGCTCGATCGAATGTGCAACCACCTCCTAAAGTGTCCACCCCAATCGCAAGTGGAATCTTGGTTACCCCATCACGCGTAGGTTTCCCACCCAATTATAATCCGGGGAACAATTATGTAGCCATGCAACAAGGTTCTCAACAAATGCCACCCCCTATATCATCACACCTTCATGTCTCTCAACCAATTAGAATCATGCAACCCCAACCACAACATTCTTCTACTCTCGTCCTTAAGCAGCCCCAACCACAACATTCTTCTACTCTCATCCTCAATCAACCCCAACCGTCGCAAATCACTTCTACCTATGTTCCTCCTCCACAACGTTCATGCTCGCTCAACTTCTTTCACACATTGCCTAGCCACTCCCAACATTCCCAACATCAGGTTTCCCAAAGCTATGTGCCGCCACCACAACCTAATCAAACGCACTTTAGCTTTCCTCCCCCTAATACTTTTCTTGAACCATCGCAAAGCCAACATTCTTACCTAGCGCCACCTCCACCTCTGCCTAATCAAGGCCTCCAATTCCAACCCAATCTGAACCAAACGTACAACCCATATGATCCCAATCAATCTTACAACCCTTATAATACCAGTGCGCATGGCTTACATTATAATCTTCCATATGGGCAACACCAACCACTTTTTGGACAATAGGAGATGTTACCAACCCCTCCCATGACTATGGAGCTAAAGATTGCAAAAGTTCAACAGCAGCTCTCTGATCTTACGTTTGGCCACACCAAAAAGACCTTCTCTTTAGAGGAAGTGTGTCCTTATCCTTTTGATCGGTCATTACCAATGATCCCTTTTCCTCAAAATTTCACTATTCCCAAGTTCGATAAATACAAAGGAAAAGGTGACCCAAAAGACCATCTTAGGAAATTCTATCTTGCTTGCTTCGAGGTCTCTCATAACGACACATATCTTATGCGTCTCTTTCCACGCAGTCTTGGAGGTCAAGCAATAGAATGGTTCTCACACTTACCTACAGGTATCAAGTCTTTCAACGAGCTAGCAGAGAAGTTTGCCACCCATTTTTCTTACAACGCAAAGCATGAGATTTTCATGACGGATCTATGCAACAATAAACAGAAAAATGGTGAAACTTTCATTTCTTTCCTTCAACGATAGAGACAAATGGCTAGTAAATTCCCTTTCAAGATTCCAGAGAAACAGCTTGTTAGCATATTTGTGCAGAACCTCAACCAAGAGTTAGGTTTCCATTTACAAATTCTTAGTGCTACAACCTTCGATGAAATCACATACAAGGGTATCAACATTGAGAAGGCCCTCATTGCTAAGGGTGTGGTCAAAATCTTTAAGGAGACGAAAGATAGCACTTCTCATCAACAATCGAACGACAAACCCAAATATTGGAACAAAAACAAAAATGTGATCAACGATGGGGTGGTCGATACTAAGCATGTCCAAAAGTTGCAAACACCGCTGCAGCTCTCCAAACCAAGTCAAGCTCCACCTCAACAACAGCAACAACAAAGGCAGCCTTATCCAAACCAACAGCAACGACAACAAGAGCGGCCCAAAAGATTACCCTCCGCGACGTTAATTCACTCCCTTGGGAGTGCCCATCGAATTGGTCTTACAGCAAGCTTTGCAGAAAGGGCTCATCACCTTACCTGATGCTCCCCCATATGGAGAACCTGTCTACAAAACGGCACGTTACAGAGACAATGAATATTGTGAGTTCCATAGGAGCAAAGGGCATAGAACTGCGTCTTGCATGAAACTTAAGCACCTCATCCAAAACCTCATCGACGGTAATCAAATCACTTTTGAGGATGAATCACCAGCGCAACACACGAACAAAGATCTAGATATGTACAAGGAACCATTCCCTCATCACGGTCCACCTCCTCCTCAGGATAGAGGTAAAGGTATCAATCATGCTTCCACGTCCTTCAATTCCATTGTAGGTCATTTTGAAGAGAGTCGAGTGTCTACCCTCACCATCAAAGGCAAATCTACGGATTGTGCTGTTACTACTCGTCGAGGTCATGTCACCATCCGTGCACCTACACCTAGGCTTCTGGTTCAGTCTAATTATAATCTTGTCGAACATCTAGGGAGAACACTAGCACAGATCTCTATTTTGGACCTTCTACGGTCATCACCTGCACATAGAGTGGTGCTAGAAAAAGCCCTCCAAGAGTCTTCCGTTCCTAACAACATAGCAGTCGCAGATTTCCAATCTATAGTGGGTAATATTGCTTCGCCTTACAACGTGGTCTTCTCTGAGAAAGACCTCCCCTCCCATGATCCTTGTCACAATGATGCCCTTCATATTGAAGTTCTCATCCATAAGCGCAAAATCAAACGTATACTCATAGATGGTGGTGCTGGTCTCAACATCTGTTCTTTAAAGTTACTAAAGCAATTGGGATACTCTGAGGATCACGTCAACACTGATCATAGTATTACAATCAAGGGGTATGATGATGCAGAATGCCGTTCAGAAGGTGTTATTCACTTGCCTATACAACTGGGCCCTGTCATGCTTGAAACTAGGTGCCAAGTCCTTGATATTGAGCTACCTTACAACATTATCCTAGGCCGCCAATGGATCCATGCAATGAAAGTTGTTCCCTCCACGTACCATCAGTCCCTAAAGTTCCCATACAATGGTACGGAGATCACCATCCCAGTTGATCCTAATCCTTTTGAATTCTGCCGTGTCTTGCAAGGAAGCCATAAAAATTGCAACCAAGTGCCTAAAAATGACAAAGCCCTTGAATCCCCTCTGTATGTTGACCCTGAAACTCTCACGCAAGCCTCTACAAGTAAACCTACACCCCTCCCCAAAATCACAGCTCTCATCCGAGATATAGGCTTTGGCACTTATGATATCTCAGAATCTTGTGGTGTAGGGCGGATGCCCTTATCTCCAAAATCTTACGGCAAACCACCCATTGCCAAAGTAACCAAAAAAGTAGTTATTCCTCCCCCAAGATTCCTAACCCAATTCCAACATGGACGGTTACTGGAAGAGGAAACCATTGAGGACATTTCTTCTTGGCTCTATAAGGAGAAAGAACCAGTCACAATACCAGTCAAGCAATATGGCAATGGCTTAAGAATAGTAAAAAACATGGGCTATAAAGGCAAAGGTGGCCTTGGGAAACAGAATCAAGGAACTATGGAGCCCATTGTGGTAACAAAGAAGCTAGACAAGAAAGGATTAGGATTTGGTAAGAAGGTACCACGAGCCTTGGACATCGAGTATATCCTCGACGAGGTAGCCAACACTTTTCCCACCGATTCAACGTCTACAGAGGATATCATCAATGACTCTTCCCTCCACATGACCAATCTATTCGCAGAATCCTCCATTTTTACACTATCCTCCGTCTCCTTAACTTCCACCACCACCACCCAGAATGTCACGCTTGTCTACCCTGAACTTATCGATTGGGACCAACAAGGGACCCCCATTATAGATGTCTTTCAGAATGACGAGGCTTTAGCTGAGTTCATGGGACTTCGGGAAGGTATCCCTCTTGGCGATCACAAGGCAGGTTTTGTAATTGAACTAGAGCCCACGGCTTATTTTGGTGAGAATGCCAAATCCTCCAGTCGCAAAAGTACAAACAAAGAAAGATCCCTAGGTGAAAACCACACTGTGGCACCTCCTGATCACAAAATAGTAAAAACAAAGGACGTATCCAAAGGTGAAAACCCAACTGTGGCACCTGAGGATGGAGGATTTGACCTTCCCTTACCATCTAAGTATCAAGAGAAATCAGCTCTCCTAGTGGAAGATTCTACAGAGATCAACCTGGGCACAGAACAGAATCCAAAGACCACATTCCTAGCGGCATCATTATTTGACACAGAGCACAGAAATCTTAACGACTTCTTCTTGCAACGAACCATCAACTTTGCATGGACCGATGCAGATATGCCAGGTCTAGACCCTAAGATGGTAGTTCATTATCTCGCAGTTGATCCCAAGGTGAAACTAGTCAAGCAGAAGTTGAGAAAAATGCACCCACAGATAACTCTCTTGGTGAAGGTGGAAATACAAAAGCTGTTAGATGCAAAGTTCATACGACCTATTGACTATTCAGATTGGGTCTCAAACATTGTACCTGTGTCTAAACCTAATGGGCGCATCCACATGTGTAATGATTTCAGAGATCTCAATAAGGCATATCCTAAAGATGACTTTCCACTACCAAACATTGACATTATAGTGGACTTGACAGCAGGTCACGAGATGCTTTCTCTCATGGACGGATTTTCGGGTTACAATTAGATAAGGATAGCTGAAGAAGACCAACATAAAACAACCTTTACTTGTCCTTGGGGCAATTATTGTTGGTGTGTCATGCCGTTTGGTCTGAAGAATGCAGGAGCAACCTATCAGAGAGCAATGACAGTGATATTTCATGACCTCTTTCATCACATCATGGAAGACTATGTTGATGATATATTGGCTAAATCTTCTAGGGCGGATCACATACAGGTTCTAGGACAGATCTTCGATAGGCTTGAAAAATACCAAGTAAGACTCAATCCAAAGAAGTGTGTATTCGGTGTAACATCAGGAAAGCTGTTGAGATACATTGTATCTCGTAGAGGCATCGAAGTAGATCCAGCGAAAGTAAAGGCTATAGTGGAGATGCCTCCACCCAAGAACCTTAAAGCATTAAGGAGCCTTCAGGGAAGGTTGCAATCCATCCAGCGCTTCATCTCACAGCTAGCAAATAAATGTCAACCCTTTCAACACTTGCTCTGAAAGGATGTCTCATTTCGATGGGACAACAAGTGTTAGGCAGCATTTGATCAACTTAAAGAGTACCTAGCTACACCTCCTGTATTGGTTCCACCAGTTGCGGACAGACCATTGATCCTATACATCACTACAAATTCAGCCCTAGGGGCCCTGCTAGCACAGAATGATGACACAGGAAAGGAGCATGCAATTTATTACATCAGTAGAACCTTGGTGGGATACGAGCTCAATTATTCACCAATGGAAAGGGCTTGTTTAGCAGTAGTATTCGCCTCCCAAAAATTGCGGCATTATATGTTAAACCAACATACAAATCTGATAGCCAAGATTGATCCCTTGAAGTATCTACTAGCCAAAGCAGCTCTCACAGGCAGACTAGCTAAATGGGTTATGATCCTTAGTGAGTTCGATATTGAGTACACGGATCGTAAAGCAATCAAAGGACAAGCCCTCGCGGATCAACTAGCAGAAGCACCTATGAAAGATACACATCCTATGGTAGCAGACTTTCCTCATGAGAATCTCTTCACTCTTACTAACTCCATAATGTGGAAGTTATACTTTGACGGTTCTTACACACAGCATGGATCAGGAGCCGGTATCTTATTTGTTACACCTCAAAATGACTATATTCCAAAATCATATCAGCTTGCATTCCCTTGCACCAACAATATAGCCGAGTATGAAGCACTCCTTATAGGTCTCAATACAACAGTTCAATGGGACATCACAGAATTACAAGTATATGGAGACTCACAGCTAGTCATTCGCCAAGTCACGGATGAATACCAAACAAAGGATGAAAAGTTGGTCCCCTACAAGCAACTAGTGGATGCATACAAACCACATTTTTCTAGCATCACATTTGAGCAAATTCCAAGAGAACATAACAAAGCTGTGGATTCTATGGCTTCTGTAGGATCACTAATTGACATGCTTGCAAATACACAGAAGTGTGAATTCTTGATCGAACAATTGTTGATACCAGCCGTCGATGTTCCTGTTACTGAAATCATCTGCGAACTTGTTAGTCCCAATTCCCCATGGTACGAAGATATCTATGAATACCTCAAGAACAAAACCTTTCCCCCTGACCTATCATCCACTCAACGCAAAACCTTTATCCGTCGATCCTCTTGTTACATCATTCTGGGTGATACACTATATCGCCGGAGTCTCGATGGTATCCTCTTACGATGTCTTAACGCGGAAGAAGCCGAAGCTACCTTACGAGACATACACGAAGGTGTCTGTGGCGCACATTCTACCGGTCCTAATCTTGCTAAGAAGATACTCAGAACAGGTTATTACTGGCCTACAATAGAGCAAGATGCTGCACAGTTTGCTAAGAAGTGTCTACAATGTCAGCAGCATGGCGATTTGATTCACGCACTAGCTCATGAATTACAACCTGTGACAACTCCATGGCCTTTTTCTCAATGGGGTCTCAACCTCGTAGGACAAATCCACCCTTCCTCCTCCAATGGCCACAAGTTTATCATTACAGCCACTGAGTATTTCACGAAGTGGGTGGAAGCCATTCCTATGACCTATATCACCGGTAAACAAATAGCCAAGTTTATCCTAAACTACCTCATATGCCGGTATGGTATTCCTCAAGCCATTATCACTGATAATGGGAGACCATTCAAGAACCAAGATGTCCGTGCCTTGTGCACACAATACAATATCCAACATCGCTTTTCAACTCCCTACTATCCGCAGAGTAATGGCCAAGCTGAGGCTTCCAATAAAACCATTCTCAAGATCCTCAAGAAAACAGTCAATGAAGCTGGTCATGATTGGCACTTGCAACTCAATCCCGCCCTATGGGCCTACCGCACTAGTATCAGAACACCAACGGGTGCCACACCATATGCCTTGGTCTTTGGCTCTGAAGCCATCCTACCTATAGAGGTCGAGATCCCATCCCTCAGAGTATCCATGCAGGACCTGATCGGCGAAGATGAGTATCGCACTTCCAGATTAGCTGAGCTTGAACTACTAGATGAGAGGTGCCTTGCTGCACTTAATCATCTCCATGTCTACCAAAACTGCCTCCGGCGTAATTACAACAAAAAGATCAAAGAAAGACGGTTTCAAATTGGTGATCTTATACTTAAGGAGAATCAGAGAAATCAAGCAGATCGAGAGAAGAAGGGTAAGTTTGAGCCTAACTGGTTAGGTCCCTTCATTGTGACAGCAGCATATGGATCAGGAGCTTATACTTTAGCTACACCTGACAGCATTCCTCTAGATGAGCCACTTAACAGTGTCCATCTCAAGAAGTTCTATGCCTGATCCTCAGAGTATTCTAAAAAAATAAAAATAAAAAATAAAAAAAATAAAAAAAAAAACAAAAAAATCCAAAAAAATTCGTCCTCTGGTGAAAACCTGGCAAACAGGCGCCTTGGATAAGTACCATAGTGAAAACCTGGCAAACAGGCGCTATGTGTAGAGTCAGCATCCATCGTCTATCGAGTCATGTCCACTCCTTGTCCAGTTTGCAACAACATGCTTCATCCATCCATCCATAATAAAACCATTGATTTTGTTTACCTTTCCATATCTAATATAGCTTAGAAATTTGTCAATGTCCATCGTCGTCTTCCCATGTCTTGATCTGTGTCTACAGTTAACACTGTCTTGTCCTAAGTCACGTCTTTCTGTGTCTTCTTCGGCAGTCACCCCTACAGTTTCCTCTACCAGAATGGGGGCAACTCTTTCCTTAGCTTTGGTCTAGGATTGGTTCCTTGTTTGTGGTTCGCAACGCATACTTCAATCTTTTCTCATTTCCACAAGTAACACCCTTTAACGGACACATCGCTCCTACGATAAGGATGTTATCTTCTCAACGATTTTCCCCCTTCATCACACTAACCAGAACTACATATTATCTCTTCTCAGTCTTAAGGTACCTTGATCCCATTGATATGGGTATGTAGGCAGTCTGGAATACGAAGGAAGTTTCCAGTACTCAGGTACATAAGATCCCCTCTTCTCAGCCCTTTTCCCACATCATCACACTAACCAGAACTACATAGCATCTCTTCTCAATCTTAAGGTACCTTGATCCCATGGATATGGGTATGTAGGCAGTCTGGAATACGAAGGAAGTTTCCAGTACTCAGATACATAAGATCTCCCCATTTCACCTTGACTCATCTCATCACTCTATCCAGAACTACATATTTATCATTTTCATCTTTCATCGTAAGTGTGCCTTGATCCCGTGGATACAGGGTATGTAGGCAGTCTGGAATACGAAGGATGTATCCAGTACTCAGGCACACACGATCCATCATTCTCCACCCGTCCCAATCCATTAGCACTGTCATCCTTCTAGTCTTCCGTTTGTCAAAACCCATTCACCTCAACTTGACTAACTCAAGCAGCAAACTAGTGCATCCTTTCAGAAGCAAAAGTCCTTAACAAACTTGAAGCAAAGAGGCCTACTTCCAGAGTCATCTACTGTCCTGCATACCGATTGCCAACATCAGCTAAGTACCGCTTAACCAAAGCCCAAGATCAACAAGCTTGTCTTTTGCACAGTGTTCCATTGTCGAGACCAACACACGCGTCTCCTGCGACATGTGGCATTTCCTACAGCAAGACATTATCTTTTTAGGTAGATAGCACCCTTTAACGGACACAGAGTTCCTACGATAAGGCTGTTATCTTTCCTATCCAATCTATCCTGAGCAACCTCTTTGGCAAGAGAATATGTTGGCTGTATGTTTACTTTGTAAGTCAGTCAATTTGATTTATGGTTTATCTTTTGTTCCTTTTCCATTACCTATTCAAAGCTACCTTGATTTATCTATAATCTTGGTATGTTGCGATGTAGTACGGATTGGGGGCATAGTCATTGTTGTCTGTGTGCCGTGTTTGAGGAATGATCTTTCGTATCTTTCTTAGCATTCTATTTATCTTGTGTGTGTTACGACCTAGCATCTTACATATTAATATTCTTCTTGCATTTGCATGTATTGAAGTTTATTTTATGTTCAAGACTATGGCTTATTCACATGTTCCAACAAGGTCATATTATGTCTAAGGGATCTAAGTTCAAACCGTTTGCTTGCACAGTCAACGTCCACGCACTCGGATATTACTACACCTTGGTCTTTTATACCTTGGTGGCAAACTATCCACGTGCTATATCAAAATAAGGATTGCTCTTTATATACAAATGCGAAGCCATTGCAACAAGCTCACCTTTCATCCATTTCCACAACCTTTATATCGCTTTCATTGCAGTAATCAATCAACAGTCTTTGTCTCCATCTCCTCCTGTTCTTCTCTCTGGTGCATATCTGCAAAACCCACATGTCAGATATCACTAGTCATCACATCTATATCATCATATATCTCTATCATCATACATCCATATCATCATATATCTCTATCATCATACATCTATAAGCATCATAAACGCAACATATATCATCACATGAATCCATAATCATACATACATATCATCACATCCACGACATCAAGGAATGCATACACAAAAGCATGAACAACAGTGAGCCAAATCGATCATCATATATATCATGTAATCATAATACAAAATCTCGGTGTCTACATCAATAATACAAAGAATGTATACATCCAAATATACATCAATATAGTACATCAAGGCTATCAAGAGCCCACAAAATACACATCGGAATGCACGCAGGCATCTGTCCAAAATGATACAATATGATACAATATGCAAGTGTATGTGCCCTAGTGGGTAGAGCTGCCCTCCTGCTGTGGCCCCTGTCCTCCCCTTGTGCTCAGTGGAGGTCCCCCTGATGGTCCTCCTCCTCCCCCTGGTGGCAAAAGTGGCCCTCTAATTGAGGACGTTGACTGCCCTGTCCTCCGGGATCCTGATGCCCCCGACCTGCTCCTGTCTCTATAGCTCAGTGCCTGCTGAGCTGCTGGCACCGCACCCACATACAGACCCCTATAATACTCTGCCTCCCTGCCGGCTGATACTAGCTCACCCTGCACTCGGACAAGCTCACTGTATAAAGTCCTCTGGTCTGCACCCAGTGCACGACGTGCCTCCTCTCTCTCCTGCCTCACTCTAAAGAGTGTGGCCTCTACCGTTAACCGCAGCTGCACCTCTGCGTCTCTCTCTCTCCTGGCTTGTGCTAGCTCCTCGGCATCTGCTGCTGGTGTGGCTACCGGTTGCACCTGCACCTGTGCCTGTGCCTGTATCTGGGCCTGCAGCTATCTGTATGCCTGCACCTGTGCCTGTAGCTGCGCCTGTACCTGTGCCAGGGCTATCTGTGCTGCTGAGGCCGCCTGTGTCTGTGCCTGGGTTGTGGCCTCTACCTGCCTCGCATCTGCCCGTGCTGCATCCCTGTCTCTCCTAAGTCGTGCCATCCGGAGCTCTAAGCGAGTCCTCTGGGCTATCTCCTCCTGCAGCAGTCGCTCTACTCTCTGTAAGTCGGTCTCTACGACCGGGCCCACTGCCTCTGCCATCTCCACATCGGCCTGCTGGCCGCTACCCTCTCCACCTGCCTGCTGGCCCGCTGCCTAGTTGCCCTGGCCTGCCGCCTCATCCTCGCCTCCCCTCCGAGAACCAATACCTCTCCCACTGCCCCTGCTACACCTAGTGTAGTCAGTCTCATCGGCCTGTGTGTCTACCAGTACTGATCATACTCTGGCAGCGTCCCTGGGTCTACTAGCCCAGAGTCCCAATCCCATCTCACGGGGATAAGTCCTTGTACCTCTGTCAATGCTGTCGCCACTGGGATCTCAGCATCCCAGTCTCCAACCTCCCTCTGTGTCCTGGCATGTGTGGCCTCCCCCACGGGTAGTCCCTGCGGTAATCCAAACTGCCTGCGAACTCACTCTGGAAGGTATCTCTCTATCATATCTGTCCGTCTACCGAACAGATAGCGAGCCTATTTGTAGTACATGAGCTGCTCATGCTCATCCTCCCACTCCTCACATAGTAACCAAGGCCTCCATATGAATAGGTCCATCTCGTCTATCTGCCGCCTCCAGTAGCTAACAGATCCCGTCCTCCGATGTGTCATCACCCCGTCATATAAAAATGCATATGGCTCACCTCTATCTCGGTGGCGCTGTGCCATGGGTCAGATAACTGGAATGTGCTCCCACGCCCATACCTGTAGTAGAGTCACCCCTGCTGAGAGGCCCCTGCCTCTCCTGTAAACACAATGGTGCATATCATGATATAGCTGTCCTAGCACGCAGGGTCCCCACGTATATTGTCTGCCATGGGTGAACATCCCTGATAGCACTGTACCCCAGCCAACTGATAAACCTCTAGATCTCCTGTCTAGACACAGGAAGCCGCCAATCAGTGACGTAACTATCCATCTAATCCTATCGCAGAGTCTCGAGACGTCTGCCCATCGGATCTCCCCGTCATCTATCCACAGGTCATCTGTGCAGAAAACCTCCTCCAAGCATGCCTCACCCTGTGCCGGGTCAAAGTCCATTATCTCCCCATCTATCTGAATCCTCAGGATGCGGTATACATCCTCTAGTGTCCCTGTAGCCTCCCCAGTCGAAAAGTGGAACGACGAAGTCTCACTGTGGTATCTCTCTACGACTGTAGTCACTAGGGCGAGATTCGCCCTAATGTGTGTCAAGTGGGCGACATGCCACAGTCCCGCATGCTCCAAAAATGCATCCTCCTCCCAAGTCAGCTGTACAACCTCGTGGGCAATCGCGTGATGTCGCTCCCGCGACATCAGTGCTGGCAAAATCCTCTGCATCCATCACAACTCACTTGTCAGTTCTGCTTTAACCAATCCCTCCACATCCTATCTACATCTCTCCTATGCCATCCCTTTCCCCCCTAGGCATCCCTTTTCTAAAGCCCTCATTTTCCTTACACCCTCATTTTCTTCTATTCCAACCAACCGCCCTTTGTTTTATACAAAAGCGCTGTCCCTCTCTACCAACAGCGCCATACTGTTCATCCAGACGCGCTGTGGTTTCTAAACCACATGCACCTTGCTTTTCCAGAAGCGCCACTCTGTCCTACCAACCGCGCCACTCTGTCCTACCAGACGCGACGCACTTTTTCCCACCTACCCACCACTTGCGCTAACCTGCTTTGCCAAGTGCGCTACACTGCCTAACCAAATGCGGTGCGGGATTTACCAAATGCGCTGCAGCGCGAACACTTTACACCAAAAGCGACGCAATTTTACCATTAGCGCTGCAGGTGACTACCAGCCGCGCTACAACGCGCCAAAAGCGCTGCAACCCTATACCATACGCGTTGCGGCTTCTTAAAGCGCCTTTAGCTGACTTGGCTAACCCTACCTAAACCTAGCCCTAAAACCACCCTAAACGACAAATGCAAAGGGGGTTTTCGATCACTTACCGTTGCCGGAGCTCCTGCTGGCCTCCTGTAGGTCCGCACCAGCTCCGCCCGATGACTGTGTGCTGGAATCGGCATCTCTCCTCGCTGGCTGCTCAACTCCCTCCCATTAGGTTTGAATTCTCTCCTCTCTAAATTTAGAATCTCCAAGGGTGCAAATGAGGATTGTGGTCCCCATGGGACCTATTTATAGTGTCCCCCCCTTAGTTTTTTCTTTCCCCCCCTTCTTCTGCTTTTCCTCCTACTTGGTCGCGCACTCTTCTAGTCGACCGTCCACACCATTCCTCTGTCGCTTCCCTATCTTCCCGCTCGAGGGGGCATACACTGGGGCAACTACTTACACTGGGGCATAAATTTTTTTTTGTATCATGTATTCAACTATCGATTTCTTTGACGCAACGCTACATGCTGCATTGCATCAAAGAGGGGCAAAATGTAGACACCCTAAAATGACCGTGTCGTCAAATCACTTGCATTTTGTCATTTCTTCCTAATCACCTGCACACAACGTTAATTAAATAATCTAATTATTTAATTAATTTCACCAAATTCTTCTAAATCTCCTAAATTCGACATTAATTAAATAAATTCTCTTTATTTAATTAATTAAATTAAATTCCTCTATTATTCTTCCACGATTAAATAATTTTAAATAATTTTAATTATCCTCTTTCCAAAAATCAAGTCCATATTAATTAAATAAATCCAATTATTTAATTAATTCATCACAAAATTCCTCTTATCTACAATTAAATAATTCTTAAATTATTTAATTAAATCAAAATCATTCTTCCACAATCATGCAAACAATTAAATAAATTTATTTATTTAATTTGCTTTCAAATCTTCTAAATTAAATAATTGTAATTATTTAATTATTTCTTCCAAAATATCTACTCTAAATTTAAATAAATCTATTATTTATTTAAATTGCTTTTTCTTTTGCATTTGAGTTATCTCTAATATAACTCAGGCTTTCTATATTTAATAAAGCAAAATATCTTCTTTTCTCATGCAAATCTCTTCTTCTTGTTTTAAATCACTTAATTGACTGTTACATTCTGTTAATTGCTTTAACTTATTCTTCTATTCTTGATAACTCCTCTCATGCAAAAGAAAGCAAGACACATGTCTTCTTCTCATTCGTTGCACATTCCTCAACTTATCTCCTCCGTTGATTCTTCTGAATTATCTGGACCGTTGATCGATCTTCCTTGAAACCTATATAAACCCCCTCATCTCCTTCATTGGGTCTCTCTCTTCGATCGTATTCTCAGGCATACTTAACAGAGCTTTGAGCATACAAAACGCGTCGATTGAGCACACTCATGATCTTTTGACATTGATCTCTTGAGCACACTACTTGCTTGTTGCAGCTATGGCTTCGCAACTTCATTAAGCAATCCACATACAATCCAAAGGAAACAATACAGATTTCGGTAAAAGTCTTTATTTCATTGATTATTTGTCATGGCTTTTATTTAAATTCGTTTTCTTTATGTTATTGGGTTCTTTGATTTTATTAGTTTAGATTTAATCAATTTTTCCTCATACACAAAATCTACAAAAAATAATTAAATAACTTAAATCACAAGAATCCAACAATTTAATTTTTCCAATGGGTATCTACTCTAAATTTTCTAAGAGAGTGTTTGAGTGAGGGCGGGCGTGCAGGGTTTCAGGGGTGTGAGGCACTGCAAGCACAACACGCACAGCCTAGAACTTGCCTTGCAAGGCCTTGGGCCTATTTCTCTTTTGTTTTCTCTATTTTTTTGTTTCTATAGGTGCACAGGGTGCTCATTAATGGGAGGGTGTGATTTCCCCTCACGTTTCTGTGCAAATCGGTTTCAATTTAGCTTTGTGCTTCTGTGTACTACAAGGGGTTGTTTGCATAGCAACCATTGGGGGTCTAGGGGACCCCCCAAACTTGTCATTTAAAGTTGTACTCTATAGATGAGCCTTCTTCATCCGGACATGCACATGCAATTGATTTTCTCTTGAATGCAATGAAGGAATCCAAAAATGTTCAACCTTCAAGGTTATGTCAGCGATCCAACGGTTGTTTTGAGAAATGCAAAGATTGCTCACTTATGGTGATCAATCTTGATCCATTGCCGATGAAGTATTGTATTTATCAAAGCATGCTTTAATCTACAAATTTATGGGTATCTGAATCTCTATGGCTTTTTTGGAATCGTGGGTTAGAAAAAATTGGAACCCAAAAGGTGATATGGAGATCATCTTAGCGGCTAATGGATATTTCTTTGTGGTGTTCTCTCAGATGATAGATCACAACATGATTTTCAAAGGAGGCCCCTTTTTCCACAACCAAGCAAGTTTATTCATCAAACCCTAGCATTTAGGGTTTGACCCAATGGAGGATCTCCTTTCTAAAATCCCTATTTGGGTTTGTCTCCCCAAGCTTCCAATAGAGTTTTAACTTTTGGCAACAGGACATTCTTCTTGCTATAGCGGTAGTCATTGGGAAGCCCCTAGGCCCTTCACGTCAAACATTTGATAGGAAGTTTGTCACTTTTTCTCATTTTGTGTTGAGATAAATTTGAATAATCCACTCCCAAACTTAGTGGAGATCAAATTGAGAAGCTTGAACTAGGTACAACAAATTGATTATGAAGCTCTGCCCTTTTGTTGTTGTGCATGTCATGTGAATATGGACATCTTCAAAGAAATTTCCTGAAATTGGGCCCTAAGCCTCCTGAGCCCCCTCCTTCAAAGCATGCAACCAATCTTAAAGCAAAAGGTAAGCCCCTTTTCAAAATGATGTGCCTGATTCGAATGGATTAATTCCTGTGAAATCTTGGTCCAAGGCGAAGTCCATGAATCGCTAGAATAAAGTAACTTCTAGAGTGACTTCAAGCAACAGGTTTGATGTCCTTGAAAGTTTTGAGGATTTGGATTCAATGGAGCATGATGTCAATTTGGATGGATAGGATATAGTTCCCTCTCATTTTGGTTTATCCAATGCTCATGTCCTAGGTCTAGTTTTAGAGATGACAGTAGATTTATAGGAAGTGGGTGGTTCTATAGGGTTAGAGGCTAGGACTCAGGAGGCTTCGGAGTTACCTTCGGAAGGGGCCATCATTTCACTAGTGCTAGAAATACAAATGGAAGCGATTGATGGCCATGCTATGTCATCTCCTATGCATTCTTTGGGGGGGAAAAGAAGATGGAAAAAAGAGGGCTCCTCCTCCTCTATTAGGTCTATAACAAAAAAGTCTAAAAAAAGAGGCACTGAGAAGTTAGTAAAGGCAAGAAGGAACAAGGATTAGGAGAAAATGAAATTGATAGGGGAATCATTGGTGGAATCAGAGGTCATTAAGACACTTGATACTCACTTTTCTCATCCCCAAAAATGATTTTGATACCTTGGAATGCTAGGGGTTTGGGTAGCATCCCTTGACAAAAGGCTACTTGTAAATTAATTCACAAACATAAACATGATATTATTTTTATTCAAGAGACTAAGATTTCAATGGAAGATATATCTAACATCTCTTCCAAGACTAGGAGTAGGAGCCAATGTCAATGTGTTGGATCCCAAGGCACTGCTGGTGGTGTTTCTTATTTATGGGACCCCTATATATTCACTACTCTTTGGTGGATGAGAAGTAGAAACTCTCTTTCATTATTGGGATCTTGCTTTAATTCAGGAGAGATTCTTCTGCTCACCAATGCTTATGTACCCACTAACTTTCCAAGTAAGGCTTTGCTTTGGTCTCACATTAGATTTGTGTGGTCTATGGCTCCCTTGTGCCCTTAGATTATATTAGGAGATTTCAATACTATTTGCAATCTTGATGAAAAATCAGGGGGAGTCGGTTGTCTTGGACCATCTTTTGCCTTGTTGAGAGATAATGTAGCCTTTCTTAATTTGGTGGATGTGAAACCTAGCAATGGTACCTTCACCTGGCATAATAGAAGATGCAGAAATGATTTTATCTTAGAATGGTCAGGCAGGTTTCTAGTATCTGAGTTCTGGATTGGAAACAATTGGACTACTTCCTCTATTATCTTGGAGTGGAAAGGCTCTGATCATTGTCCCATCAAGCTTTCCTCCTCATTGTTCTCTTTTCCCAAGAAGCCTTCTTTTAAATTCTAGCTTATGTGGCTTCAGGACTCCAATTTACACAAGCTTATGGAGGTATGGTGGTTGGAAGGAAAGCCATCTTTTGGAACAGCTATGTTCTATATTTTTAAGTAGCTTCGATTTGTCAAATTCAAAATCAAGAGTTGGAATAGAACCTCCTTTGGAAATCTCTTCCAAATTAAAGGCCATGTGTAGAATCAACTGGATAGAATCGCATTCAAAATCAAGGAAGAGGGAATGACAAAGGATTTGTAGAGGGAAGAGATTAGGTGGACCAAGGAATTTTCTGAATGGGAGCTTTGGCAGGAGATCTTTTGGAATAAAAAATCTCAAGTAGATTGGCTATAGGAGGGTATAAGAACACTTCCTTTTTTCATAATTCAGTGAAGGAGTGCAGAAGTGGTAATGTAATTGCCTCTCTCATATCTTCTTAAGGATAACAATTATCATCCTTTCAAGCTATTTCAAAGGAAGATGTTAGGTTCTATTATGCTTTGTTCACAAAAAATGATTCTCAAGCTAGGGAAGAAGAGAAACTTGTCCTTGATTACATCTCTTCTTTGGTTTCAGAAGACATGAATAATTCTCTCATAGAGCCTATTTCCATGGAGGAACTTGAGACTGTTGTGTTCCAGATGAAAAAATGCATGGCTTCGAGACTAGATGGTTTTCCCATTAAGTTCTTTCAGTAGTTTTGGGAGATCCTAAGAGATGATTTGCTTGAGGTGGTCAAGGAATCTTAGTCAAATAGGTAGATGCTCAAAGCTATTAATTCCACCTTTCTTGCCCTTGTTCCCAAAAAAGAAGGTGCTAACTCTTTAGATTTTTTCCACACTATTGCTTTGTGTAATGTGACTTACAAGATTATTATTAAGATCATTGCAGAATGCTTGAAAAAATGTTTGGCTCCATTAATTTCTCTTGAACAAGGGGGATTTGTGAAAGGGAGTTAGATTATGGATGGCATAGTGGTGGTGGCAGAGGCTATTCATTACATGTCAAGTTCCAAAGAGAAGGTCATGTTCATTAAGTGGGATATGTCTAAGGCTTATGATCGATTCAAGTGTGTTGGCAATGTGTGTTGTCATTGATGTCAACTCGATATGTGTCAACCTGAGGTCAAAGATAATGAAGATAATGGATAGTGGAAGATTTGAGAGAGACAATTTGACTCAGGTCAGCATGGTTAAGGTAGGTCAGTCTGGAAGACCTAGCAGATGAAGAAACACTATCTAAGTGTGATACAGTGATCAATCTAGTGTCTAAGGGTGATGCAGAGGAGACTATACATGTCCTAATATGTTTTCTATATGTCTACATTGATATCTTATCAATTTAAGGTACCACACTTAGAGACAAGTTGCAAAAGTTTGGTTAAGGCTTTCGCATTGTATATCCTAAGGCAGAATTACATTATTTTGGTCTGCATTCCTTTGCAAAGCAAGATTTAGTCTTGTGGGTCAGAAGATAAGCTGACTGGTATATGAACGTGTTATATCCAAAATTTCAGCTCATTACACCTTCAGTAAAGAAAGTTATCAATGTCAGAGTTCAGACTATGACTTGACAGTGTAAAGCAATGGTGGAGACCTATTGGAATGCTCTGCATTCCTCCAGAAGAGAAGTTGTACCCATGTGGTTTTGCAAATATGTTTGGAGATGTGTAATGTATACTACCTTGCAGTATCAAGTGCTCTAACGGTCCGCAAGGTCGTATTTCAAATGACAGAAGTAATATAGACAGTTCCAAATGCAGAAGTTTTCTATAGAACACATGTTTGAGGACTTGTGGAAGATGGAGAAGGTATAGATCAACTATATGAGTGTCTATGGAGACTCTACATGCTTCATAGTATCTCAAGTTTGAACCACATGTAATTCTCTCTTACTTTCTAGACTGCATAAGGTACTCAAGTCTGTTAGTAAAGAATTGTATATGACTATACTCTAGATTATAGTAGACCAGAGTTAAGTCTTTGATTTCCTTTGGAAGTGATAGCTGAAGTTGTGTGGATCTACATGAATGAGTTCATAATAGTGAATAAGTTCATTTCCAAGAGTTTCAAATGTTTTGGTGTACCGCAATGCAAAATTCTAAGTCTTGGAATATCACAGTCTATCTGGAATGCTATGTTTTCATCAATTCAACATGTTTCTTGTTTTGCGAATGCATATATTGATTAGATACTTTAGTAGAATGGTGTATGGGTAGTGTTGAAAAGATACATGGTTGAAATCTTGGTCCACATAATGTTTTTGGCTTCTCACCGGTGATATGAAGATGGTCAGTTAGCAATGGTACTGTTGTTTGGGCCCACATCTCATTTTCCTTCATATGCGGTGGATCCTGATTGGTTGTTTTGGCATAGAAGGATGTGTTATGATGCATTTTGGGTCCTATTGCGATGTGTTGTGATCCGCAATCTATTTACTCTTCATATTGTATATGTTTGATGCTGACCAGTGAAGAATCACAACTAAGAGTCTCTTTGATACTGACCTAATCAATGTTTTAAGATGTTGTAGATGATATATATAGAAGAACCAATTCATTTGTGGGGTGAAAAAGTGAGATTGAATAAGATAGAGCAGAATGCGAAGAATGAAGTGTGCAAAGTTGGTATGATGGAGTAATTGTGTAGAAAATGAAAGGAAGCTCGGTGTGTGGAAATCGCTTCCTACACTAATCTAATGAGGAGAGATGTATGCAAATTCAATTTAATTCTTACAACTATAGCAACATAGAACATCTAACAGAGATATAGCAGCAATACACATACACACAAAAAGTAGACAGAAGAGAGAGAGAGACAAGATATACGTGGGGAAAACCCTTACGGGTGAAAAACCCCACACTCCAAAACATAGCTCAAATGTATTACAGTAAACAATAATAGATTATAATACAGTTTCAGAGCCAATGCTCTTTCAGGAGTCTTCGAATGTCGAATCTGGAGATATTCTGGTAGCATAACAGTACTTGTACCAAAGTTATCTATCTCCCATCCAAACACCTGTTTATATAGAGTTTACAAGGCAAATATGGAACCTTCTAGAGATGGGCGTCCATCTTGGACTCATGCCCCAAAACCCATGCCTAAGGACACTTGTCCAACATCCCATCCCGAAGTGGGCGCCTAGTCCCAAGATAGGTTACGACAGATGCTCTTATGGACCTTACATCTGTCAAAGAATCCGTCATATATTGACTAAAAATATCATATTCCTCTTGCATGTCATAACCTCCCTTGACCACCCAAAGATGTCTTTCTCTCATGCAAAGATGCTCACCGACACTTGTCATTAATTAAAAATCGGTTGAGGTTTCGGGGGCATTGCCCCCGAGCCCCCACGAGGGCGCTGCTCCTCAACCCCGCCTTGTACTGCGAAAGGGAGCGCACCAGGGACGCTACCCCTGGACCCCGCAAGGGGCTACGCCCCTTGACCCTGTCTTGGGGGCGCTGCCCCCAAACCCCCGTTAATTATTCAAGGGGGAAACTGCAGCTGCCAAAGTCACCAAAATTTATCCTGCTGCATATACACAAGGTGCTGACTATGCCAACTCAACATGGGATAAATAAATACAACATTAGGAATTTGCAAAGGTTGAGACACCTTAATTCCCAAAAGAAAAGAGGACTGCAACATCAACATTAAGTTAGATGCTTCTTTCATAGCAGTTCATAATTATGCTATCATTGTAATTCTTTGTAGTAGTGAGCTTTCTTTAGGGAGTTGTAGCTTCCTTGGGTTGTAGCCCTAAATTTCCCATTTTTGGGTTTTCAAAGTAAAAATCCTGGTGTCAATGTGTTGATTAATATGATGTATGTTTTACTTTATGTTCTCTAAGTAATTTGATTTGTTCTACAAATAAAATAGTTAAGTTTTTGTATACGCTGATTCACCCCCCAGCATCTCAGTGTGTTCAACAATTGGTATCAGAGCCAAGTTCCTTTGAGAAGCCTAACAACTTAGGTAGATCTTGCACTTGAACACATGGAATCTGAAGCTATGGATAATGAAGTATTTATTCCAGAACTAGATCTAGAAGCAATGGAACTTGAAGGCTAGGACTTAAATTTAGATGAGGTAGACCTTGAAGGAGAGCTCTAGTCAACACTTAAAGATCCGGATGAAGCTAGAGAACCAAATCAGGAATATGAGGACATGCTTGAAAAATCAAAGGAGATAATTGTGAAATTGAAGACACGAGCTAAAGAATCAAAAGAAGAAATTGGCAAACTGAAATCTCAAATAGGAGATAAAGGATGTGACATTAAACTCAAAGAGGCAAAATATATGATCTCTGGTTTGAAGGTCATGGTTGAAGAAGGCAAGAGAATTGAAGACTGCTTATACATCAAGCTCAATGAGAAAGCTGCTAAATGTTCAAAACTTGAGGAAGAAGTTGTCACTCTAAGAAAAGAATTGGAAAAGGAAAAATAACACATTGACAGGGGGTTAAAAATGAAAGAAGGATCTGAAATTCTTGATGAGATAATTAACTCTCAAAAGACATCAAAAGAAAAATCCGGCCTAGGTTTTGAAAAGGGGAAAAATCCTATAACTAGTGCATCTGCAAACTTATATGATAACTTCAAAACAAAAGGAAAGTCTGAAACAAAGCAGGAAAAAGCCTGTATTGAAGATCCTAAGAAGAATGCTTCCGAAGATGCAAAAGAAGATAAATTCATTCATGTATGGAGATAAAGAAAGAACAAGAAGAAGAACTTTAGAAAGCCTACTCCTAGGCAAACTACTCCTACCAGGTATTCTCAAGCCTTTAATGGTAATTTCTATACTTGTAATACGTTTGGTCACAAGGCTATTGAATGTAGAAGCAAGATGAATTAGAATTCATTCAGGCCTCCAAGGTTCAATGTTGTGAAATCTCGTGATCAGTGTCATGCTTGTAACAAGGTTTGTCATAAGGCTAATGGATACAAGAGTAAAATGATAAGGAAAGATTTTATTAACAAGAGCAATGCCATGACTTCTCAATTCTTCTATGGTTACTGTTACACATGCAACAAGTTTGGTCATAAGGCTGCTAATTGTAGATCTAATGTAAGAAGAAGTGGTTATGCTCCACAAACCAATATCACTTGCTACAATTGCAGTAAAATAGGACACATTGCAAGGTTCTGCAAGGGAAAGACTACAAGACTTGCTCCTCAAAAGAAGGTTGATATTGCTCCGTAAAAGAAGGAAATGAATAGGACATGGAGGAAGAAGAAAGAAAATGAAGTAAAGGAAGGATTTGCACCTCTGTCTGGTGCAGATGGATCCTCTGGAAACTAAAAGGAGGAAGTATTAGTTCAAGGGGAGTTGCAACTGTAAATATTTTCAAAACCCCTGAATGCATAAGATGTTGAAATCTTCAGCATAATGGCTAAAAGTGATATAGATATGTCCGATTGATGATATTATAATGTTTGATCAAATTTTCAAAGAAAATGGACTCTTTGCGAAGGATAGCTAAGTGATCATACATTTCTATTTAGCAAAAAGTTGATTAGGTCAAGTACAAAAAAATGTAATCAATTCGAAGCAGCTAGGATTGGTGAGAAGCCTATTTATGTGATACTTGATCAAATTTGATCTCATTTGAATGAATTTGAGTGTGGGAAAGAGCAAAGGAGAGAAGAAGATCTTCAACAAAGCTTGTGTGCAAACCCTAGCAACAACATTATCAGGCATTCTTCAAATTTGCCAGTTAAACCCTAGTTTACTGAAATAATTATCATGGCAACACTAGTAGTAGTTGATATTGTGGAGAAACCAAGACCGAAATTTAAGAAACACCCATACAAGTCCACCGAAACTAATAAGGATGGAGCTTTTTCTAGCATTCCAGCTAATGTGTTGCATACAGAAGATGTCCAGATATTCATCCACTCACAGTTGGATGAGTATGATCACCTGAAGCTAGAACAATTCAGGAATGATCTTCTAGGTGATGATTTTCAATTGAAGCCAAAGTTCACAAATGTTGCATCTAAACAACTAGATATTTGGAAGGGCTTCCCTAATTTCTGGTATGAGGAAGATTGGGTCAGGATTGCCTTAAGTCAGATTCATGAGGACTTCTTTTGCCTTGATCAACCCTATATGATCACTAAGGAAGCCATCAGGGTTGTGACTGGCTTGTACTCCTCTGGACTAGTGCCTATATTAAAAGCTGTGAAGAATGAGGAGGTGATGAGACTTACTGGAGCAAGATATAATAAAAGAACCCTAACTATGGATGACATCGAAGACCTAGGAGTTCGGTATGCCACTATGAGCATTGCTTACAAAGTGTACTACACATAGATAAGGGATTGCTACTACCACCGCCATTCACACTGCTTATTAGATGGTGAAAGAATTGAAGGACTATGACCTCCGTGAGCTCTTGTGACAGCAATTACTAGACAATTTGAAGAGAACCAAGGATATAAAGTATAAATTTCGGTATGGTTCTCTAATCATTTGCCTTATGTTTTATTTCCTGAGGGAATTGCTTGCTATGAAGGGTATGGTTTGGAAAAGTGATACCCCTATTGCACACCAAATTAAGGTCTATATGCACAACTTTCCTAATCATAAACATTGTGACACGTTATTTTAGGGATTCTTCAAAACTTTTCAAAATGATATGCAAAAGAGGGAAAGGATATCAACAAAAGTTGTAGAAAAATACAAAAATGACATAACATTCATGGTGGATAAGGATATTGCTATATGGAGGCAGTAGAACCAAGGACTTTTTGGATAACCACCTTGCCCTATGAAGTGTCTGAACATGATTTGATTGGATATGCTGATATTGGTCAGTAAGCCCAAGGATCTCGTTGCTGAAAGATTTGGAACTTATGATGAAATCACCAACAAAACAATCAAGAAAGATGTGGAGGAAAAAGTAGAGAAGATGAAGTCAAAATTGGAGGAAATGATTAATACTCCTGAGGGTTCAGCAGAAGAACCTCCAACCACTTATGCCTCACAAACTCCTAGAAGGACAAGTAGGTTTGTCCCTGCTACTGCTACCTCTTCAAAATCCTCTGGACCTGCTCCTACACCTCCCAGAAGGAAAAGAACTGTAATTGAAGTTCCGGTACATACCAAGACTACAGAGACAAAGAAACACATACCTAAAGTCCAAGAAAAGAGAGGACAGATCAATATGGTGAACATAGAAGATAATGAAGATGATGATGATGAAGAAGAAGAAGAAGAAGGATATCGTGTGTTTGTTAAGACAATGTGTTAGAGTGGTTTTTGGAACTTTTGGTGGTTATCTTCTGCATTGGAGGCGTTGAGGGCCTATAGACTTGTTTGGTTGCTTTACTTTCTAGGTGACTCACCTGTGTTGAAAAACTATATATATGTATATACCGAGCATTACTTTGATCATAACTGTTATCCAAATAGTGTGACTTCCAGATGTTCAGTGAAAGTGTGGTGATTATGGTTTCACATGGTAATAGAAGTGGGAATGGTGGCATTATCGTGCTACTAAAAATTCCTAGTTTGTATGGCCTATGGGGTGGCTACAGTATGATTGGTTTTAGAGACATACTTTTACCAGGATTATTGATAGCCTTTGCATTAAGATATGACTGATCAACAAGAAATGTTTACTAGAAATTTACATGGAGTTATGCTTGATAGACATTATACACCATAAAAAATGAGTAAAATCAATACCTTTGGTACCGAATACAATCTTCTGTGTAGTAAGTGAAACATTTATATGTTATCTACAACAAGACTAGTATGCAGTATACTTGGCTAAAGTAAGATTTTGCAAATGTATATCGACAAGTTACACCATGACTTGTTGTATCATGGCATACACCCTAGTATAATAGTTATTCTTCACAGTACCGAGAGGTTGAGTGTATGAGGCAAGGAATGGAACACCTTTATACAATTTCAGTATAAACATAGTATTCTTTGGACACATACATGCTTATGAATGGCTGAATAAAGTCCACAACTACACTTTGGATTCATGTGTTCCTTTGTATATCATAGTAAGAGATGGTGGGAACATTGAAGGTATTGACAGATTTTGTAGATGATCAAGGCGAGTGCCCCAAGTAAGGGGAAAACAAACCTGAATTTGGAAGTATACGCCACATAAATTTCACTTCAGGTCCTCCACAAGATAATTTTAGTTGGGACAAATACCTAGAATGGAGTAAATATTGATAGAGTAGCTTTGGTCATGGCATACTTAATGTGTTAAATTCTACATATGCCTTGTGAACATGATATATAGGTCAGGATGCATACGAAAATGATGGAGGGTTGGAGTTCAAATGGTGAGAAATTAAGGAGAGATAGAGGCTTTAAAAGGTTTTCTAAATGTAGTTGAATTGAGAGCCATAAAATATACATTCTTTTTGAAGGAGATAGATCACCGTCACTGATACAAGAAACCTATGTAGATTTTGAAGAAACTGACTTCAGAGATGAAACAAGGTTCCCTCGAACAACTATTAGAGTTGTTAAACATCCATGAGTATGTGTTGAATGTCTCACTGCAACTAGGATATCTTCCAAAGTTATTTACAATCACCACATGAAATTGTTTGACAAAGTATTATGATAGTCATTTGCATGTCAACTTCAAGTTGGGGCCTTACGTTTAATATAAGGTTCTTTTTATAACGTTTTAACTCATTTAATGAGTTAAAATACACGAGAAAGTGCACAAATTTATTTATCATTTATAATATTTTTCAAGAAGCTTGCAATTTGGAAAAGGGGAAGGTTACAAATTTAGTAGTTTTCTATTATATAAGATCTTTTTCTAATTTCTTATTGTGAGAGCTTGGTGGAAAGGGTTTTTTTCTATAAGCTTCTTGCAGTGCTATTTGCTTTTCTAGCACAACCATTGTATAGGGATTTTTGGGGAATATCATGTTCTCTTTTACTTGAAGAATCGAAGGAATATTTTCAGGATATTATGTCCATTTGTTTCCTTCTGGATTGTAGGTTTTCTTATGTCAACTTGTAGTTGTTCTTTAATGTTTTTCCTGCTATATGTGGCTGCATCTAAATTTCATATAGAACATATGTTCTAAGATGGTTGCGTATTATTCTTGTGTCTAATGTGTGACCTATTTTGCATGTTGGAAAGGATAGCTGTTTATTATATTCATTTATTGTTCTAGGTAGGAAACTGATGAGATTTGTATCTTTTGTTTCTACTCACTCTTTTATTTTATTCTATTCTTGGGAAACCTGGGTATTTTTATTATGTCTTTCATCTAGGGTTTTCTCTCTTTTCAATTTCAATTTTCTTTCCTTTCCTGCTTTCTAGTTAAAAGCATACCCCAAAAACCCAAATTAAATCATACAAGGGAGCTACCCCTCTCAACACAAAGGAAGATCATCATTTAGTTGGTGACCTCTCCAACTGTTGTAGATAGTTTTTGTCACACTTATTGGGCAAGCCACAATTTTATTATCTATTTTTGAAGTGACAAATCTGTTTGCCAACAAGTATAAAATGAAGGAAAAAAGTGCATGGTATGTATTTTTCATTATTATACCTCTATAACAAGTACCATGTAGTGGTTAGTTCTTGCCCACTATTTGTTATTGTAGTTAGTAAATGATGTAGTTAATAATGTTACAAGATCCAAATTGCTTAACTAAAACATGTTGCTATTTGAAAGAGTAATTTTAGTGGTTTCAAATAATTGCTAATGCAAGCAACAAAACATAACAAAAATCAACATTACAAGAACTATAGGAAAATATAATTAATTGGTTGAAAGTATAATAATTAATCCAAATATCGAAGAAATTGTAGGAATAACAATGTACATATTTTATGTAATTGTTAAATGAAGTAATTATGAAAATAGGAAATTGACTTATGAACTATTGAAACCTTAAGTAAGCACAAAGAACTTTACAATATATTGAATGATGTCAAAGATAAAATAGGATTCACTATTTTAAAGTTTGGACAATATTTTTCTATTATAAACTATAGTGCAATACATGTAGACATACCAAATAAAATAATTGTGCCAATTTGTGAAGGAGGCAATTGATATAATTCAAACATATTTTGTGTATTATTATAATTGCAACAAAAAAGAGAAGGTTGGATCTATATGTTGATAACTGAGAGGGGGGGGGGTGAATCAGTTATCCTAATTATTTCCCTTATTGAACTTTCTTATTAATTGATGCAGTATTGAATCAAGCACTAAAACATTAACATGAAATAAGAAACACATAACACAGTATTTTTGACGTGGAAACCCTGTTAAGGGAGAAAACCACGGGGTGATTAACCCAAAATTATTCTCTGTTAGAAGAATAGGAAATTACAAAATGGCACTTGCCAATTAGGGCTCACTACCTGAGCACACTGCTCACAAGAGGCCCACTGCCTACAAGAAGACACACTGTCTACAAAGTGATAAGAATCACAGTCTTGAACTGATTGGAAGCATCTGCATATGCTGGAGTTCAGTTCCGATTAGGCTCAGTACACTGATCTGCTGCACTTCATCTTTCTTCTGTTCTTTATTCTGCTATCTTTCACATACCGGATCCTTTTTGCTACTTCTGCTCTGTTCTGGACTTCTTCGCATATATCTTCACACCATCACCCCCTTCACAACTAAATCCATCCTCTATATATATCCGCACAAGTAATTTCATCACTTTTCTAGTCGGCATCCGGAACAGTCTAGTTTCTTACAAACTTTTGTTCTGTCGGCTGAATCATTCCTCACCAAGCAATGCGGATCAAGCATATACTTGTAGATATCATTAATCATGTCGGCCAAACATGATTCATGCCTTCACAACTTCTATCATCAACAGTAACACATCCGGAAAGTAGTCTGATACTCTGTCAGTCAGTTCTTCCTCTGTTTTCACTGTCTCTCAGGAATCCGGTACTCAACTATTCATATCTTTTTCCTTGTCCATCACCGGAGGCTAAATCCTTGGAATATACCACTCAAGGTAGTCCTCTTGACTTCCCCAAATCCGCACTGCACCAAGACACTTCCTCTGAGAGATCCGGACCAATCTGTCGGACCTTGCCACATGCTCTGTTCTTGTTCACCGGACCACAACATTCTTTATTCTGACTTCCGGTAGAGACACATCATGACTTCCGGATATGTGGGATGACCTTTGTTGCCATCAATGACAACAATCATGAATCCATATAGTGTCTCTTGCCAACAATCTCCCCCTTTGGCATTGATGGCAACACTTAGTGAAAAATGACTAAGTGTTTTTACTATGCTCCCCCTTTGCTGATGCTCTGTCTTTATATACAATTTCTGGAACTCCCCCTTAGTTGGATTCCTCATTTTTCACTGCTCCTCACCCCCCCTTTGACATCAATGGCAAAGGGTGGGGTCCGCACACCAAAATTTTCAAAAATTTTCTATACATAGCCGCTTATTTATATACTCACATATACTGAAGAATGTCTGCAAAGGATGTCTGCAATTGAATCATTTCTGTAGCCCAACTTTGCTTCATTCTGTCCAAAATTGAAATGTGACCACTCAACAAAAATGCAAAAGCTTCTGCCCGCTTGAGCTCTGTCGGATCTTTTGTTTGGGCGGTGGTCTGAGCATCACTGATGGCCTCATGCATAGTTTCCAACTTAGGGATTATAATCCGTCTAAGTTCTCCCATCCGGTTAGTGATGTTCTTCCTTTCCTTCTCAAGATTCTTTATTTCATTCAAGACTGCAATAGTCTGACATTCTTGATTTATTATGGAGGAAGAGAGAGGATCAAAACTTTGAGATAAGCTTTGTAGCTTGTCCTGTTCCTCTTTTATTTTCTTGTCAATTGCTGCTGTTGCCTTTGGCCAGGATATGCAAAATTTGTAGATGTCACCGCCATCCTTAAGAGCATTTTCTAAGCTCTTTATTCCAATGCTTACAATCTTCCTATCTTTAGAGATTAATTCTAATATTTCTGAAAATCTCTTATCCAAAAATTCCTTCCGGACCTTTTCTTCAGCTGATTTTTCTAGAGAATCAAAATGTGTATCAACACTGCTGACTAAGGTTTTTAGATTACCGGAAGTGGAGGCTGTCGGATCTATCTGGATTGATGGCATAATCTTTACAAGTACTCCGAAAGCAGCCTCTATCAACTCACAGTCTTCCATATGAGACTTCAGGAGTTTTTCATTTGCCTTGGCATTTGCAAATGAAGCTATCTTCATTGTTTGTACCGGAGAGAGAGAGTCAAAGTCGAATGGGCCTTTTAGGAGCTCCGGTTCATCAATCTCTAAAGTTTCTTTGCTCAAAAATTGTTGAACAGTTTGTGCAGTGTCTCTTGCCGGAGACAAATGTTTCTTTTCTTCTGCAGTCTTGGAACTGTCAACCTCTTTGTCTTTCACCACTGCTTTCTTCTCCTGTAATTGCTCTTCTTCTTTGGATCCGGAGACTGTAGGGGAAACCGGAGGAGAGATGCTTGTATGCTCAGGGTCCACTTCTTCCGGAACAGAGGGTTCCAAGTCCTCAGCTGTTTCTGTACCTAGGTCCTCTACAACAGGAAGATTGAACCTTTTGAAGGCCTTCCGGAGGATCTCTTCTGTTTCTTGGGCCACTTTGTCAGTCTCACCAAGCATGAGTTGATTCATCCTGGCTTTGCTTCTGAACTCATCTTTGCAGTCCTTGAAGATAATGTTCATTGTCTTGGGATCAATTTGAGGATATAGCTGAATAGCTATCTGCTCCCGGATCTCAAGATCTTTAGCATGAGCATTATTCTTTCTTACTTCCAATTCCTTTTCTAGGCTTTTAGGAATAAGAGATATGATTTCAATGAAAGCCTTATTATATATGTTCAGGTATTTAACTGTGGCTTCCTGCAGAGTCTTTTGGTCAGCCTCACTGAAGTCATCATAGGATTCAGTCATTGGTTGAAGGTTTCCATCCACCGTGACCGACTTGATTATGCTCTCTAGAGACAGAGTGGGCTTTTCAACAGATACCTCTGCCATTTCATCCTTGTCTTGGCCTGTGGAGGGCTTACCGGATCCTTTCTTCTTCTGTTTCTTTATTTCTTTTACTCCCTCATCTGACTCTGTTTCCTCTTCATCCTTTTGGCTTCCATAAGCCCTTGTGGCTTTTGTCTTGGATCTCTTACCGGATGTCTGGACTTCCAGTTTTGAACTTTTGGTTGTGGGAGGTGCAGATCTCTTTGATGATCTGGTCCGGGTGGGAGCTTCAACCGGAGCACTTTCTTTACTTTTCTCTTCTTCCTCAGCCTTCCTCCTCTTTTCCCGGCTGGCATCAAGTGCCTCCTTTGAGATGCCTAGGCCTTGAGCAATGTGCTCTACTTCTTTTCTCACCTTTCTTTTAATCTCAGGTTCCCTGAGTTCTACATGTATTTTTACACTCAGCTCCTCAAAGGTTCCAAACCTTTCTGCCTTAGGATCTTTGGGCTGACTTAGCATGTGTTGAACATGCAGCTCCACTATCTGTTCATCCACTTCATACCCCATGGGCATGATCCAGACAGTCCTGGGCTCCACTGCCTCCATTAGGCACTGATCAGTGTCAACCATAAAGCACACTGAGTCTTTGTATTTTTCAACAAGAGACTGGGGAATTCTCTCTCTTGCTTGCATCATGCTCTGAAAGTTTTTGAGGTATCCCCATAGAGCTGTATTTCTCGCTTTTGCATCCCCAAGTCCATGCAAATAGTCTCTTATCTGGACTGCAACAGGTTTGTCATTCTGCCATACCCATCCACTTGTTCCGGGTAGCTCATTCATGAAGTAGAAGAATAGACATACAATAAGAGTACCATACTTAAAGGAATTCTTCTTATCCTTCTTGATTTTCTGTATATTTTCCATTAATTGGCTTAGCAGTAGTTCGCAGAGATCATATTCTGCATTCTTTCTTAGCATTTCATAGGCAGTGTATACTGCAGTTCCGGATACAGAATTCTCCCTGCTGGAGTGATAGATCTTGTATCCTATTATCATGGATGCATATTTGATATCTGGATCCGAAATATCTTCAATGGTCATTGCCCTCTTATCAAATTTTGATCCGGTGGCCTCAGTTACAATGTTGTTCTTGACAGATTTGAGGATAGGTATCCCTCCGGAAGAGTATAGACCAGTTACTGCTCTGATTGCCTCTTTTGTGATCTTGCAGGGTCTATCCAGCCATAGAAAGTTGTCATGCATCCTGCTCAGTACATACCGGACCCATTCATCTTCTTCAAAGCAGGGGAAATGAATAAATTGCTCAAACTGTTTCTTCTGGATATCCTTATACTCTGGTTTAAGCTCAAAAGCATTGTCTATCAGTTGCTTGTGATAGAGGTCTCTTAATTTGAATTCCCCAAATTCCTCAATGCTTGCATGTATGTAAACCCTAATGTCTTCAGTATGTAAAACTCCGTGAGGAACACTAGAGAAGGCTCCTAGTGGATCTACCTCCAATGATTTGTAGGGATGTTTCTTGAATGAGGGGCGAGGTCTATCAGAGATCTTAACTATGTTTGGAGTAGCCATTCTTCAAAGATTTGCAGTGAGGTAATGAAAAACGGAGAATACCTTATGCGCCTTCGACTTGCACGGAGTGATTGGATTGATTTCTTTATGTAATGACTTCGGCAGGAGATCCTTGGTGTGCTTGATGAATTTTGTTGCAGAGCTCCACTATTCGCTTCTTCTTGAGTGCAGAATGAGCAAATGACTTTTGAGAAATCCCTTATATTGCTCCGCAAACCCTAATATCTGTCTGCAATAAATGCTTCACCTACATTATTCCGGTTCGCCTTGTCTGGATAGCTTGGAGTATCCCAGATTAGTCCTGATCTGTGAATATCATCCAGATCTTTCAATCATGAATAAATAGAGGTAACATATTACAAGAACATCCCAAACATTCTGTCCAATCCGCAGAACAAGATAGTGCACTTCCGGATCTCTCCGGACCCTTTTGTAATCCTTTGTCATACCGGAGCATCTCCTTGAACAGGTCTTATTTGATCGATCACAGCTTCTCCGTAACTCCATGCGGACCTCTGAAAACTTGACTGAAGCATCTCAAGACTCATATCTGCAAACCCTTTAATCCGCATCTTGTGCCACATTCGGCACCACTTGTTTGGCTGGGGGAACAGGATTTTCTTTGAGTCTCCCCCTGAGCCTGAGCTCACTTTTTAATTTCCGGAAGAAATATCAGCACCAGAGTCTGGTGCGGATCCAACCTCTACATTCTCTGAACTTTTCTTCACCCAAATCTTGCTCATCTGATTCCTAACTTCATCCGCATTCATCTTTTGTTTACCCTTGTCTTGATTCTGATTATACACCGGACCTCTTTTGTCCTGATACTTGTTTCTGCAGACTTTAGCATTATGACCGGACCTATTGCAGATTTGGCAAATAACATTTCTTTGCATATTTGACTGATATCCTCTTGATCTGCATTGATTAGCCATATGACCTACTCTATTGCATGTGAAGCATCTACCTTTGAATGATTTGTTTACTTGCATAATTCTGCATTCATGGGATTTGTGTCCATACCTTTTGCAGTTGAAGCACTGTCCGGAGAAGGATGAATTAATCTGATTCATTCTCATTCTGCACTGATTAGCTTTGTGACCAAAGTGGTTGCAGCTGTGGCAGTATCCATTGAAGGATGGATATCTTTGAGCATTTGGCTGTCTTACCGGAGGTCTTCTAGGCCTGCTCCTTGGATTTTCTGATCCAAGATTCTTCTGACTGGTTCTGGAGCTTTCTCCTTTCTCATATCCCAAACCATACTTGTCATCTGTCCTCTTTTGACTTCCTAGAAGAACTTCAAGTTGAGCAGAACTTATCTTGAATTTCTCTTTATATTCATTTGCTGTTTGAAGGTCTCTTTTGAGAGAGGCAATTTGATCCTCAAGTTTTTCTTCATTATCTTTGGCATCTTCAAGATCAGATTCAAGATGTCTGATAATCCTGTCCATCTGGTGGCATTCTTCTGATTTTTCTTTAAGAGATTGTCTTAGATTGTCTTCAGCCTTTCTTTTTTCTTCAATCTCTTGAGTAAACTTTATAGTTCCTGATTCCATTTCATGTCTTAACATAATGACTTCTTTTGATAACTTTTCACATAACTTGGTTTGCTCAGTCAATTCTTCATTTGTATTGCTTTCTTCACTTTGTCTTGCCAACTGTTGGAGCAGCTCCTTTCTCTTTTTCATAGAGAGACTTAATTTGTCTTTTAATTCTCTCATGAATTCATTAGCCTGTTTGAGTCTTTCCTTTAATTCACTGACTTCAGAATTTGACTGTTCAAGATCCTCAAGAGCAGTCTTGAGTTGCTCCTTTAAACCATATGCATCCATTTGAAATCCCAGATCTTCCTCAAGCTGTTAGGCTCTATTAGGAGGAACTTGGCTCTGATACCAATTGTTGATAACTGAGAGGGGGGGGTGAATCAGTTATCCTAATTATTTCCCTTATTGAACTTTCTTATTAATTGATGCAGTATTGAATCAAGCACTAAAATATTAACATGAAATAAGAAACACATAACACAGTATTTTTGACGTGGAAACCCTGTTAAGGGAGAAAACCACGGGGTGATTAACCCAAAATTATTCTCTGTTAGAAGAATAGGAAATTACAAAATGGCACTTGCCAATTAGGGCTCACTGCCCGAGCACACTGCTCACAAGAGGCCCACTGCCTACAAGAAGACACACTGTCTACAAAGTGATAAGAATCACAGTCTTGAACTGATTGGAAGCATCTGCATATGCTGGAGTTCAGTTCCGGTTAGGCTCAGTACACTGATCTGCTGCACTTCATCTTTCTTCTGTTCTTTATTCTGCTATCTTTCACATACCGGATCCTTTTTGCTACTTCTGCTCTGTTCTAGACTTCTTCGCATATATCTTCACACCATCACCCCCTTCACAACTAAATCCATCCTCTATATATATCCGCACAAGTAATTTCATCACTTTTCTAGTCGGCATCCGGAACAGTCTAGTTTCTTACAAACTTTTGTTCTGTCGGCTGAATCCTTCCTCACCAAGCAATGCGGATCAAGCATATACTTGTAGATATCATTAATCATGTCGGCCAAACATGATTCATGCCTTCACAACTTCTATCATCAACAGTAACACATCCGGAAAGTAGTCTGATACTCTGTCAGTCAGTTCTTCCTCTGTTTTCACTGTCTCTCAGGAATCCGGTACTCAACTATTCATATCTTTTTCCTTGTCCATCACCGGAGGCTAAATCCTTGGAATATACCACTCAAGGTAGTCCTCTTGACTTCCCCAAATCCGCACTGCACCAAGACACTTCCTCTGAGAGATCCAGACCAATCTGTCGGACCTTGCCACATGCTCTGTTCTTGTTCACCGGACCACAACATTCTTTATTCTGACTTCCGGTAGAGACACATCATGACTTCCGGATATGTGGGATGACCTTTGTTGCCATCAATGACAACAATCATGAATCCATATAGTGTCTCTTGCCAACACTATATGCATAGAAATCTAGCACACATGACTTTGCTAGCATGGTTGGATGACTATGATTCATAAGGTTAGGGTTGAGCTAAAAGCAGATGAAGTGGTGGCCCTAGTGGACACATGATCAAATTGTTTATTCAGTTTTGAGCAGTTTGAGGGCAAGGTAACAAAAAATGGACATGTGGATGAGGTGTTGGCTAGATGGGAAGTGGAGTTCTTAGAGTTGGAATGGTTGTGTTTGTTAATTGATCCTTAAGAATGTCAAGTTGTTTAAGGAAAAGAGCAATAAATTGATCCTATAGAATGTTAATTTGTTCAAGGAAAAGAGCAAGATGAAGAGAAGAAACCTCTCCCTATAGCTCTCTTACAAGGTTTGGTCATAACCCAAGACATATTGAATAGTAAACAAAGGGAACACTTGGGGAGCTTTAGACGGTCAAGAAATCAAACCTTACCTTGGAGGCATTGTCAAATATCCCTACAAAGAATACGTAAAGTTAATAAATGTTTTAACAATTTATTTTATAATGTGTCATTTTGAAATTAAAAAGAATACATGAAAGAATATATAATCCAAAACATTATGAAGTGGCATAAAAGTACCTCATGTTTGAGTGCGTTTAAATCTCATTTAAAAAAAATACATGGTTTGACATTTTATTGAAAAACTAATAAAACTAAATCAAATGAATTATATAACTAACAATACCAAACTATAGCCAACAAAATTAAAAAATTAATACAAATAGAACTAAATAAACAAATGGAACTAAAACATGGAACATAATAAAAAAATACAAATATAACTAAATTAAATGAACTATATAAGCTAGCCCACATAATAAAATAAATAATACAAATAGACTTAAATTAAATGAATTATATAACTAACAATAATTACCCGATAGGCTTTTATATGTGAGCATTATAGTGCTCGGAATTATCTCATGTCATAAAAAAATTCACGCCGAAAAGTTTTCTAAACTCATCGGTTGTTCCTATCAGCATATTCCTTGAACCTCCTATGGGTGCAAGTGCTAGTAAACTATAGATGACATAATTAGCCGATAGGCTTTTATATGTGAGCATTATAGTGCTTGGAATTGTCCATGGTTTGGTGTATTCCTTGAACCTCCTATGGGTGCAAGTGCTAGTAATTAGACTAGCATATCTATCTTAGATAAATCTATGTAAAAGACGGGGCTATTCCATTTACATAGCATGAATTTTTTAAAAATAGGTCCTCCATTATTCTATTTACATAACATGAATTTATTTAAAAATAGGTCCTTAAGTCCCTATCTTTTACATAGATTTATCTAAAATAAATATGCTAATAATAAAAACTCATATAATTTTTCTTAAAACTCTTCAATCCATAATTTTTTATGCGGAGAGGCGTTCCTACATTCACAACACGGATGGGAGGGAATTTCTATGTAAACTTATAAGATTTCAATCTAGAATCTTTATTAAAAAACCAAATAGTCACTCCACAAATTAAGAAAACCAAAAAAAGGTGAAAGGAATAAAAAAAGAAAAAAGGAAAATACATGCTGGATGTAAAGAAAGGTGGATGGCTGTTTCAAAGAAGCCATCACTATGCACCAAGATGAAAGAAAGAAATGTTACTGAATGGCATGTGAAAAGATACACATTCAATCTATTTATATTACCTCCTTAATTTTTTTCCACATGTAGAACAAACATATCAAATTGTAAGATTTGAGGTGAGCAGTAAATTGATGAAAAAATAGGCGCCTGAGAAGATATCTCTCGCGTACTTTAGATATATTTTGTAAATATAAATATACTAGTTTTTAAATTAACCAAATGCAATAATACACTCCATGAGGGGAGTTACTACTAATCATTAAATTGCAAGGGCATATCAATAGCTTAAAGAGCGTTAAATACACAAAACAAAACAAATAAATGTTTCATCAAATGCTTTGAATTCTATGAATTCTAGAAAAGGCCAAGACAAATGATGAAAGGTTTTTATTTTTTTCCTCCTTTAAAATATAATTTTGACATGTTGCATGGAGCCTGGAGGTAAAATAGTTTGTAATTCTAGTTTAAAGGGAAAGTTATTACCTACTAGTCCTTTTGGTTATGTACATGTGTCAAGAAACATAAAGGAACCACACTCCACCGACTGACTTCTCCGGTCAAACATACTGATGTCTTCTCCAGTCAAACACGCTGATGTGATGCGCACACGGTCACTTGGTTGAGACTAGTTTTGCACCAAAACACACTAGTGAAGTTTCGAGATAGACGGATGATAGATCCTGTTAGTGGAGACTTACAGGGATGCTTGAGTCTAATATGGTAAAAAATTGGCTTGTAGTAACCTAGTTTGGATAGTTTGATTTGTTTTTGGGAAGTTCTGTGAAAGTTTTGACGAGGTGAATGATGGAAAAAGGGTACGCTGCAGAAACGAATGAGAGAAGTGATTGTACGGTTAAATTTAATCTTAGAATTTGATACAAGGCTGAAATGGATGTCCAAAAAGGTAAATATTTTTCTGACAAACTATACGGAAGTGCTCACTGTGACAGATGCGCAGGAACGAAGTACAAATGCGCAACAACAGGAACAAAAGCGCAGATTTGGTGAAAAGTGAATGCACTGGAATAGAGGACAAATGCGTACTAATAGGTCTCAAAAGTGCAAGATTGGTAAAAAATAGATGCGCAACAGGATTGCGTAAAAGTGCAACAGAAAGCAGATGCACAACAGAATTAAGCAAATGCGTAGCAGGATGAAGCAGATGCGCAACCCTGTCTGTTTTACTTGATTTTGACTTGGTAAAGGCATGTTTTCAATGTTTTTTGGTTTCTTTGTTTAAATGTTGCTCTGTTTGACTTATTTCTTTGATTATGGCAATAAAGACACATTACACAAAGAATATTTTCATGATTGTTTGATTTTTTGGATTTTTTTTATTTTTTGACATTAATGTGAGCACAATCCCAAGGTAGGCAAGGATAGTATTCATTGAGTTCCAACTTGGTTTTTACACTAGCCACTTGCATAAAGGCAGACATCTAATAGATTGGTAGCACTGGCTACCCTCCACGACACTCACTTCTCAGGCTATAGTTACTCCGAAGAGTTGAACTTTCCTATCTCTACACTAAATGAGTGTATGATGTTGGACGGCTCTGGAGAATGTCTTCCTCCTGTGTCACTGAATAGAGGATTCTGGCTTCTACAAACAATGGATATGTAGTAAGGGCAACCATTCGAGTAATTATACTTGCGGCAACACTACTCTCCGTTATGGAGTCTCCCAGCCTACAAGGGTTGTGTCTTGCAGGGTTTATGAGGAGGTTGGCTATCGGTATAACTAATTTGCACTCATTTCTTGAAGCTTTCGCCTCAAACACAGTTTATTTATAGTAGATTGGAAGAGCTTGGCATTAGCTCGTTACCACTTAAGGTTGTCCCGCTTGGAAGGAAGGAGTTCCAAGGGCAGGCCTCTCTAAAGGAAACACATGCGAAATGATGATTCTGGCATTTTGTTCACCCAGTTAAGGGGAGAGCATAGTCCTATCATCATTCCAAAATCACGGAAAACACTAATTCTTTCCTCCTAGTTAAAAAGAAAAAAACTAAATGAGTTACTCTACTTGGGCACACAAGATTTGTTAACTTTGAAAAAGTTTTTTTTGAAAGCAATTGTTCAATTTTAATCCTCCTAGTTGGGACTATGTTCAAGTTGTGATGCAACAAGTACAAATTACTTCCCTCCTATTTAGAATCTAAGTGAAATTTGCATGAACAATTTAATTACTTCCTTTGCTATTTAGATCTAGAAGAGAGTTAACCATGCAACTATATGCCTAACTAGCTCTTAACCTGCAAGGTGGATATGAGAATATTCCTGCAAATGATGCTAGCATTAGAAGTTTCCTGAGAAATAGCCTAAAAAACCTAGCAGAATAGATGCGTAGATATAGTGAATGTATGCACAAATACATATGCGCAATTACAGAGGATGTACGCGCAGATACAACGAATAAAGGCACATATATTACAGATGCGCCGTAACAGAGAACAAATGTGCCGGAATAGTGAATAAATGCGCAAGTATGACAAATGCGTCGTAACAGAGGATAAATGCGCCGGAAGAGTGAGTAGATGCGCAGGTCTGATAGATGCGCAACAACAGAGAGTGGATGCGCAACAATAGTGAGTGGATGCAAAGAAATGCCCTATGTACAGATTCTAACACAAAAACTCAATTTTGAAGTTAAATTGGGGCAAGGTCCCCACAGTGGGCGCTAGAAATGTTATCAGAAAATGTGGTTAACAGTATTAAACTATTAAGAATCCAATAATCTCAATGAAATTGAAATAAACAAGATCAAACACAAAGAACACAATCCCTTGCAAACCTTTCTATTTCGTGGCTTCCATTGGTCGCCTATCTCGAATTGATCTCGTGTGTGAATAAAGCCCTCAGAAGGTGCACTTCCTTGCTTTTTTCCAAGATGACAATGGAGAACGACTGTTGATAGGTTTTGCAATGAAGAGGATCTTCACAATGCAATGATAATGGTGATAAAGGTGATAGTTGATCGCAAGCTATGGAGTGTTTTGGTGCCAAAGGCATGTTGTGATTCCTGCAGAGTAAGTTTATAAAAGATTGGATGGTTCAAATGGAGGAAAAGGGGTTGTATTTATAGATTTGTGAGAAAGAAGATCAATGGTGTAGAATGAATAAGAAGATCAACGGTAGAGGAAATTTGAGAGGATGTGCGCGAATAGGGAGAGGACATGTGTCTTGCTCCTTCATGCATCAAGGGAGTTAACAGAATAGATTGAAGAGTTAACTGAGATGACTAATCAGTTAATAAAATTGATTGGAGAGATACGTGGGCTGATTGGGGAGTTGACTGAGATGATTGAATAGTGAACTTAGATGACTAATTAGTTAACAGATTTGATTGATGAGTTAACTAATTTTGACTAGAGGAGAAATATGACATGTGTGCGAGAAGAATATAAACTAATTAAATATTGAAAATATTTAATTATGTGTGCACGTGAATTAATTGAATTATTTTTTATATTAATTCAATTTTGGAGGAAATGGACAATTTAAATAAATATTTGGATTTATTTAAATATGGAGAATGAGAAGAATTAATTAAATAATTTGATATTATTTAATCTAGAATGACTTTAGAAGAATTTGGATGATTTAATTAAATAAATGATTGTATTTAATTTTTGGAGAGATACGAATCAAATAAATAAATTGATTTATTTATTTATTGATAGAGGAATTTAAAATGAAATAAATATTTAAAATATTTATTTAGGTAGAGTTGTGTCATTTTTAGGTGTATACACAACTAAATTAAATGAATTATATAAGTTAGCCCACATAATAAAATAAATAATACAAATACAACTAAATTAAATGAATTATATAACTAACAATAATAAACTATAGACGACAACTCCCGATAAAGGGACATTTCATTAAGTAGGTTATCATTAGATGGCATGTCCCGCGATCTTTCTCGTGTGGAAAAGATTGATGGCAGGCTGGCTTTCTTTCCCAGTCTGATGGCGTGAGGCAGTGTATTGAGTTTTAATTTGTTTTGATGACGGGTGGTGTCTCGGTTGTGTTGTTTTTATTTTGTCCTTCGTTGGCTCTCGGTCTCCTTAATGGTTGCGTTTGGTGAGGGTGGTGGTTTGGCGGAGGTGGCTGCTAGTGGTGGTCTGGGGAGCAGGGACAAAGGTAAGAAGGTAGTGGGAATGCCACCTAAGAGACAATTAGTGTGGAAGATTGGTAGTAAGTATGTGGGAGGTAGGATGAAATGGAATTATACGGCAAGAAAGCGCTTGAAGAAGCTATCTGTTGATGAGGCGATGGTTGGTTTTGTCAAAGACATTGAAGGGGAAATCAAGAACCCCATTTTAAGGGAATGGCTGTGTAGGTTGCTTAAAATGGCTAAAGAGGTTGACGGTAAGGAGGGGGTTAACATTCGAGAGGCTATGGCTCATATGTTGTTAGATCCTGGTACGTCGAATGGAAGATGGAATGTGTTTGAGGCTGCTCAATCCTTAACGGTGGCTACAATGTTGTTTATTGTTGCGGCTTCGGTTCTTACCCACGAAGACTTGTTTGAGGCTTCTAATTAGATTGCTGAGAACCAGGAGTTGGTGCTCGGGCATATGCATGACATTCTGTTGGGGGTGGTGGAAACCAGGAGGACGGTGGAGGATATCGCAATGAAGCTTGGTGTTCCGGTTTAGGTGCGTGCTCAACCTATGTATTCCTGCACCTGCGATGAAGACTACGACGGTGTGGAGTTGTTCAGAAAGGAAGCTAAGTAGTTGTTAGGTTTATGTTAGTTTTTCGCTGTTATGTCTTCTTTTGTTTAGACTGTGGAGAGTGGGCCGCTATAATTTGCCCCTCTCCTTATGGATTACGGTTTTATCTGGTTCTGGATGCTTCTATTTATGGTTGAATGTTAAAAATAGTTGGGCTTGGCCCCCGTTTTTTGTTGGGTCCCTGGTCCCTTAACTAGGATTATATTATATAAAAAAAAAAAACTCTAGACGACATAATAATTAGACTAGCATATCTATCTTAGATAAATCTATGTAAAAGAGACTGCTATTCCATTTACATAACATGAATTTATTTAAAAATAGGTCCTCGACTATTCCATTTACATAATACAAATTTATTTAAAATTAGACCCTTAAGTCTCTATCTCTTACATAAATTTATCTAAAATAAATATGCTAATAATAAAAACTCACATAATTTTTTCTAAAAACTCTTCAATTCATAATTTTTTTTTTAAATTAATCAAATGCAATAATACACTCCATGAGGGGAGGTACTACTAATCATTAAATTGCAAGGGCATATCAATAGCTTAAAGAGCGTTAAATACACAAAACAAAACAAATAAATGGTTCATCGAACGCTTTGAATTCTATGAAATTCTAGAAAAGGCCAAGACAAATGATGAAAGGTTTTTATTTTTTTCCTCTTTTAAAATATAATTTTGACGTATTGCATGGAGGCTGGAGGTAAAATAGTTTGAAATTCTGGTTTAAAGGGAAAGTTATTACCTACTAGTCCTTTTGGTTATGTACATGTGTCAAGAAACATGAAGGAACCACACTCCGCCGGCCGACTTCTCCGGTCAAACACGCCGATGTGATGCGCACACGGTCACATGTGAGGGATCTTTTCTTCTTATACAGCCTATCATCTTCCTATTCCTACTCCTATTTCCTATTCCTCTTTCCTATTACACGCTTTGCTTTCCTTTCCGCCTCCTTTTACGAACGCACGCATAGATCGCCGTCTCCAGGTCTTGACCTCGATTCCTCCCAATTCTTTGTTTTGCATTGAATTTGGTGTCAAATTCGTGCCCGCCTGTCCAGCCATTGTTATGTTGTAGCGCGGAGCTTCGTAAAACTCAGTTGCGAATAGAAATTGGAGGCGCAGAATAGAAATTGGAGGTGCAGAGGAAAATATGAGCAGCAATGGAGGGAAGAAGGGTGGAGGAGCGACAGGCGGCGGCTTTTTTGCCTCTCTCACCTCTAGCCTTTCTAACTTTGGCAACGCCATGCAAAAATCGGTTAACAGGTATGCTGCTTCTCTCACTAGTTGAAAAAAGGGCTTCGATCTTTTGGTATTTGCTCATGTGCATGCATGCTCAGGAAGCTTTCATGATCGGCTTGTTTTTGTTTTTTTTAATAAAGTTTTTACTTAGTAAAATCTTTAGCTGTCAAGACGATAGCTTGTTTTGTTGTACATATTTGATTAAGTAATTCAGTGTGTGTTGAACGAATTTTTCCTTACTTTCACTATATCGCTAAAGGCGAATTTGTGCTCTCTTCTATGTATGGCTTGGCATTTACAGGTGTTTTTGTTAAGGCCATTAAATAAGTCCTTAGTATGACCTTAAGATTGTTCCCCTGAGGTGATTATCTTAACCCATGTCCCTGATGCCCCTCCCTTAACATGGATCTGTAAATTCATGTGTTTAACCGTCCAATTTGTCACAGCCATCTTTGTCTGAGGACACTTGTGTTAGGTTCATAACTTTATTCACCATCGGATTCGAAACGGGGGTAAAAAAAGCCTTCGCAGGCAGCCCAGGCAGAGTACTCTAGGAGTCTAGAGTATCTAGAAAAACAAGCAGATTCAGCTCATTGTCTAGTGATTTTCATGTTTTAGAATTTCATAATTTGTTTCTGAGTTTCACTTCAACTATCTAGGAAATCAAGCCAAGCAAAAGGCATAAATTATTCATAATCCATTTTGTTATATGAAATCATAATCGCAATGTACCGGCAATCACTAGTTTCTAGAATTTTTTAGTGCCATTGCAAAGGTATCTGCTGTACTCAGCCAGCTGTGGCAAAACATGATCACACCATTTAAAAATGATGCATGTAGAGACATTGAGTGAACTGAGGCAGAAGCATATATGCCTCAATACTAACCTGTTATTCTCTTAAACAATTTCCAAAGCCTAATTATTGTCTGAGTTCATTTCAAACCTTGATTCTGTGGGCAGACTTTAGTAATTTAAATGATACGTAATAAATAATTTTAGGAATACCTGTTAATTAAATTTCATAAATTAGTTTTTATATTCATGATCTACATTCCATATTTTTCTATGCTTTAATCTTTCCCTACTTTGGAGTTGCAAAATATTATTTTCAGATATGTTTTGATTATGTGGCTAATGTATACGGAGTTTCGGTACTTTTTCTAAATGTTGCTCCATGTTATACAGTCTCATGGGATATGAGGGCTTGGAAGTAGTTAATCCTGAAGGTGGACAAGATGATGTGGAAGAGGAAGCTCATAAAGGAAGATGGCAGAAAGAGGTAGGTCTGTACATTTGTTGTACTTTCATGGTATGTGATTAATGTGAAGCCTGGCATGTGTATTCCAAGATGCTAAGACCATTTTTCCCAGTCAATGCATTGGAAGCTGGTATTCAGAAACCTTTATATGCATTATCTGTGTAGAGGAGCTCATGTATAATTATTAACACCACTATTTGTAGTTTGCATATTAAGTTGATCTGTGTCTGAGTGGTGCCCTTTCCTCCTGCCTGGGGGCTAATACAATGCTGATTATCAGACAGGAAATTTTATCCTTCCTTAGATGCAGGGGCTCTGTGTTTGCAGTTGAAGTATGGTGTTGTACAGTTGCAAGAATTTCATGACCAAAACCAGCCACTATTAAATATGCACTATTATAGTTTGATTGATTTTGTGTTCAGAATCTAACCTGTTTAAATGAGTTCTTCTCAGGACCGGGATAGTTACTGGAGAATGATGCAAAAGTATATTGGATCAGATGTCACGTCCATGGTTACCCTCCCAGTCATAATTTTTGAGCCCATGACAATGATTCAGAAGATGGCTGAGGTATAACATACATCTGAAGTCTGGCTGTAAAGTTGTAAATTTATGAAGTGTGGTGATTATCTTATTTTGCTTTGACACTTTGTGTTGCAGTTAATGGAGTACTCTTATTTGCTAGATCTGGCAGATGAGTGTGAGGATCCCTATCTTAAGATGGTTTATGCATGTGAGTTTAATCATATTTAAAATTTTTGGTCTGTTTTGATATAGTTTTTAAATTTTATACTCTTTAAATATCTCATTTTGAAATTACCCTTCACTAGCCTAATGCAGTTTAAATGTATTATTTTGTCAGCATCATGGGCAATTTCTGTCTATTATGCATACCAGAGAACTTGGAAGCCTTTCAATCCTATTCTTGGAGAGACCTATGAAATGGTCAATCATGGAGGGATTAAATTTATTGCAGAGCAGGTGACTGGATTTGTTTGTTCTGGGAGCTCCTTTATTGTTGGAAAGAACTTTACTGTAGTTTAAACCACGAGTCTCCTTCTGGCTTGGCCTTCCATGTCCTGTTCATTCATGTTATTGCTGCTGAGTATGTTTTATTTAATTCAAAATAAATTCTTTATTTGTTGACAGGTTTGCCATCATCCTCCAATGAGCTCAGCATTTGCTGAAAATGAGCATTTTACATACACTGTGACTTCAAAACTAAAAACCAAGTTTCTTGGAAACTCTGTGGATGTATACCCACTTGGACGGTAAAATTCTTGAAAATCTGTTTTCTTCATCTTATTTGATCTCATAGTTCTAGCCTCTGGAATGGACATATGAATGCATAATTTATTGTGTTTTGAGATCCAAATTACTAGAGGCATTCATAGAAGCTGCATCTGAAGGAAGCACGCATGTGGGCAGTGATTGGCATCCATAGAAGCTGCATTTATAGTATGCTCATACAGGGGTGGATGGTTTGCATCCATAGAAGCTGCATTCAATGTATGCTCATATGTGGGTGGATGGTGTGTGTCCATAGAAGCCGCATAGAGGATGGTGTGTCTCCCTTAGGCTTTAGTTACATTGAATGGAGGGCTTCTGTTGTTTAACATGGGAGATGAGAGTTGTGGCTCTTTCTGGGACAGTGGCATTCTCATCACTCACTTATGGTGTATACCCAACACTAACAGCATGTCTCATATGAAACAATATTAGCTTTTTAGTCTTAACTATAATGTCAGTCAGTTTCAAATGCAATGATGATTTCTGGATATGGTCTTAACAGATGATTATAGTGCATCCATGAGTCTGTTGAAGGGAGGATTTCAACATTGTTTATTTTCTGAGACTGAATTGTTATATTGGTAGCTATAGACATCATGCCTTTTTCTTGGTACTGGAGCAAAAGCTAATTTGTGTCTGCTTGTTTACTTTTTCAGAACACGTGTAGTGTTAAAAAAATCTGGGGAGGTACTTGATTTGGTGCCGCCTCCAACGAAAGTTCATAATCTGATTTTTGGACGTACTTGGGTTGATTCACCCGGTGAGATGCTAATGACAAATCAGACTACAGGAGACAAAGTTGTGCTGTATTTTCAACCATGTGGTTGGTTTGGGTATGTAAATAAATTTCTATTGCTGCATTACTGATACAAATTATGATTTGAAGCCTTCTAGAAGCCTAAGGATAAAATAAGTGTCATTCCTCACTTCCTTTGATGCTATTTATTGATGATGCAAAGGTAATTCCAAGTCTATGCTTTTAAGTTTTAGTTATTACCATCATAAATTCTTGGCTTGTCTGTGCTGGGTCTTTTAACTTTTTAAAGTCAGATAGGGAACAGATCTGGTGTGCTACATGGTGTATATATATGCAAGAAATAAATTTAAGAGCATAGATAGCATTGTTGAGCTTGCTTGTTGTGTAGTCTCAATTGCGTTTTAGAAATGTCTTGAAGATTGTTATCTCTTAAGCTGCTGGTATTGTCTTGATTGTGCTGACTGTTTTTTTTTTGAGGTTTTCCCGTTCTCATCCAATGCCTGCCTTTATCATCCAGTCAATCCCTACTTGAGGTTTTACATTTTAAAACTGGTCTTGGTGGTAAATGATTGCCATGGAAGTATATTTGACTTTTTATTGTTCAATAAAAATCACTTCCATGTTGAGATCAGAACATAATTATACAAAATGGTAACATTGAATTTCTGAAAGTTGCAACCATAGACTAAATTCAAGATTTTTTGTGTCATTGGACCCATTATACTTTTCATTTACAACATAGGTAAATATATAAAACAAAAAGTGTATGGCCAATATGTATCTCAAGTAAACCAGATTATAAAGGGAACACAAAATCCAATGACTTAGTTGAGATCTTGTTCTTCCCAGCATGACAAAGGTATAGTGTAACTCTTAATATTCCTTGAATGGCTTTTGCATGATCCATCAATCCCTTTTAACTGATCAGTTTTGCTTTTCAACCCTTTTTAGTAGTTTGTACTAAATAGCTGTTTGGTCTGATTCCACTGAAGTTTCTTCCATGCCTTCATATACAGAGCATATTGTATTTCTTTGTTCTCCAGTGTACTTATAAAATGTTAAAGATTGCCGGGTACAGAGTTTGAAAACTCGGACTCGGTACAGACTCAGCAAAACTTGGGAAAGAAAACATAATTACACGAAAAAAACAGAAATTAATGCGTATAGACAACATGTAAGTCTATTCTGTTCACCAAGTTGTCATAATTCAAAGATTGCACTCACCTGTCAGCTCGATTTGCACCTGTGGAAGACCAAATGAGTGAAAAAAGTGAAACGAAACCATGTTTTAAAGCCCAGAATCTATTTTTCCATGCAGGATAGTTCAGGCATGGCTCTCGTGAGTTTCTGTCTGAGACTCACTGGTTTTTGCAGGAAACTCGGCTGTGACTTGGCGAGTACTCAGCCAGGACTTGGTGTGCAAGTCTCGTTCATGTCACATGTTTCAGTTTTTGACTCAGTCTGGAAACACTCTAATGTCTATCAGGTCATAGTTAGAAAACCTGGCCCAACTCATGTAGACTCGCACAGACTCATGAAGTATTTTCCCGATTCTTTTTATTTCATTTACTCTTGGATTGCAAATGTCTAGGATTGTCCTTACTCATGTTTTGATGATCCTTCTGTAAAGGGGGAGCGAAGGGTTTGCAAACTCCTCCATCTCCACAATTTATTGTGGCACTTATTAATTGCATGTTTATCGTTACATTATAGAGGATGGGTGAAAGGAAATACATAAAGGTCACATTAAGTGGGCATACATGTAAATCGGTGCATTAAAAGAAATTACAAATGCATATAAATTCTTTCACACTAGATGCTACAATGTTCTAAGAAACTTAATGGTCATGTCTGGTATATTTTCATGGAGACACCATTAAGCTGCATATGATACTAACAAACTTGTGTAAACAAAATTAAAAGCACACAAATTTGAGAAAGCATTCAAGGGTTGGCATATGTAGTGTGCAAAGTAATTAGTTCTGGTTAAAAATTCTGTCATACTTTTTTTTTTGGTACATCGAGTGTGGTCTCGGGGGCCACTTCCATTATATTAATATCAGAAAATATAAACAGTACAATTTGCATCAACCCATAAACAAGGGTGCATTACCATTTTCACTGCCTAAACTACCCACAGCTAATGGGATATCCTATTCCTCTTTAAGCCAAAAGGCAGGAAAAGCATTACAAAGTCCTACAGAGGAGAGCAAAAACTGGATTAAAGACCAGCACTCAACCACTTCTGCAGAGAGACACAAAAAGGGACACGTATCTTACGTGCTGTTACTATATGCCGAGAATCAACCTGCCTTGAGCTGCATTGTAAGCAATTAATCGATACTGTAGTCAGAGTCATCTTCCAATGTGAAGTTCCAATCTATCTCTCCCGTGTGTATAAGTCCAGTAACAAATTTGAGGAATGTTGACACTTTCATTGCCACATTTATGTGCTCCTCCTCAGCCTGACAATCGACGGAAATGAGGAAGGGTGTGCCCACCAAAGAGCCAGCTGCCACTGAGGGAGCCAAATCTGCATGCAGCAGTCGAACTGAGAGAGTAACACTGCTTAGAGTTTCCTCCAATTCACCAAGGAACCCCTTCTTGATGAAGACTTTGGCCAGTGAACAGATGACTCCAACCTCTTCTTCCATGTCCAAAAGAATGCCCGCGAATATGGAGTCCAAATCCAAATTTATCTTGTAGCGATGTGTAGTGTGGAGAAATTTTTCTCCTAGAATTATCTTAATGGCATGCAAGATCACCATAGCTTTGCTTCTGAACACTTTTCTAAGTTGTATGTCGGAGGTTTCGCCCAAAAAAGCAATCTGTCGTTTCTTGGCAACCAGGCAAACATTTGTGTTCATATGTATAACCTGGGAGAACTGCTACCTTTTGAAGGAATTGTGTTGTAAAGCGATTGCTGTCATTCCTCACATTAAGGACATTCCTTAATGCCACCACCCAACACCCATTATGACATCCAGCTAGTGCTGCAATGTTCTTGATTGGTATCATGGTGTGAGATGAGGGCCACTGCCACAATAAACAATCATTCTCCAATGTGTTCTTGAAATCTGCTGTATGATAGCAATGTGGGATGGATTTTTAATCATTACGAACAATAATCTCAATCCTAGGGCTGCAAAAATGTTTTCATAGATTAAATTGGTGACCAAAGTTGGCCCAAGCCAATGCCTTGCTGTCAATAATTTGCCAGGAAATCAACTTCCCTATTTATTTCCCTATAGGTGTGTTGATTAGAAAAGGAACTGAATGAATTCAGTAGGGGGCCAGATGTTGAGTAGAATGCTCGCCACTTTCCAATTTGGTGTGTTTCATTTCTTGACTGCATTGATAATCAGCATTAAATCTCCCTTGATGCATGATGAAGTGACCCAATACAACCTGCATACCTGAAGGATGAGGAATAATACCTGGTCTTCAGCCTCATTGTTGTTAGTATTTCAGAGGCCGCACAAAACAGCTTTCTCCATTCATCCCTGGCCAGACAGCTAGCACCAGATGGGCCAGAATTCCCTTGTCAAATTCTGTCATACTTGATGTGATGATGTTTCACGAGATTGCATGTCGATCTTTGGTATGCTTTTAATGGATATAATATTAATCTGGTGTGATATCTCTAAACTTTGTAGCTTGTTAAGGCTTCAAAAAACTGCTTTAACAGGGGAAGTGAAATGCATATATAGTAGAGCCAGCCTACCATTTACAATTTTTTGTTGCTAAATTAACATAATTGTGGCAGCTCATTGACATTGTTTGTATCACACAATGTTACAGAGGATCTGTGCAAGCAAGTGCACTGCTGCATATGGACAGATGGATCCATGAATGAACAACTTGATTTTCTCTGTGAAGACACAATTGCTATCCATGGCAAATAAATGACATTGTGCAGAGCTTAATTTACTTAAACATCCCCTTTTAGTTGATAGTGATACAGGTACTCGTAAGAAAAATTGATTCGGAATCTTATCTTACAGAGATGGGTAGTCTTATCCTAGCAAGATTGAATGTGCTTTTATAAATGCTGATTGCATATAGTTTTCTGATAGACAAAGTTGGCTTGTATCATTTTGCGAAACTTATTGTTGTCTGGATTATGTGATATCTGTATTGTTAGCTTTAGCAAGTATTTAATTGTTTAAATTATTTCAAGATCACGTGTTTTATAACATAGTTGTGACACAATATCCTGTTTCTGATGTATTTGTCATTTGTTCTCAGTAGCTTTGCAGCTAGTTTAACAAAATTTGTCTTGTTCTTTTCTTCCCTTTGCAGAGCTGGTCGTTATGAAGTAGATGGGTATGTATATGATTCCAAGGAAGAGCCTAAGTTATTGATGACAGGAAAGTGGTCTAAGTCATTGAGTTATCAACCTTGTGATACTGAAGGCGAGCCTCTACCTGGTACAGATTTAAAAGAGGTATGTACAAATAGAACAGTAAAGGATGATCTTTCACATTATATTCAAACAAAGCTGAGGCTAGCAGTTTCATTATGTGGAACTTGAAATTTTTGTTATTCTATGTTTTTTCTTTGGTGAAAACTTTCTTATAAGAGCTGCATAGCTTTTTTGTTATATTTATTGGTTTGGCTGAATTGGTTTTGAAAAAATATCGCTTGCATTTTCTTGATGACCATGGGGTTCAGCTACAAATTTTCTATTATTAATTTTTTAACTTATATTACTGGCATTATTGCATGGAATTGTAATTGAGTAGAAATTCAAAACTAAAAACTGAGAGTTTGCTGCATCCTTTGGACAGTTTTTCCTGAGTGGATTGAATATTGATGCAATTTCTACATTCAAGGATTCACATGGCCTTGTGCATGTAGCATAGCTTGGGTGTTGAGAACTCATATGGAAAGCGAAAGCTTTCTTTGAAAGAGGCACCCAATGCCATACACTTGTTACAAAACTGGTATTCATCTACCACTTTCATAATGCTAACTTTGAGGTCTGTTTATTAAGATGGACACAGCTTTTGTCATGAAAATTTAGGAACCCCTAGAAGAAAATGGACATCTAACTCGAGAGCTTATTGTTATCTCATCATTTTCTTTGCTGCACCTGTTTAGATTATGGTAGAGAATAGTCAATCTTCTCCAGGCTAGTTAGTTATTGGCTATAGGATTGGCATTAACAGCTTGTTGATTTATGTCTCCACCTTTTGCAAAGAATTATTAGATATGGTCATGTTTTCTTAGTTTGCCCAAGTCAAATCTTCTATCAAATTGATGTAATGTCATACCCATCAGTCTTTGGAGGTCTCAAGAGGAAGCAAGAGTGCATGTTGGGACATGTAGTTGAGAGTGATTTCTGGTAATTATTTGACAACTTGCTATCTTCTAGTAATCTTTTAATTGTAAGACCATGAGTCTTGAAAGGTCCTATGATAAAGCTAGAAGACGTGTGTTGTGATTGAGAGTGTTGGTTGGTAATTATTTTAGGACTTGGAATGTCTTCTTCATGGAAAGGCCATGCCTTAGAAATTTCAGGGCTAAACTAGCAACCATTGCTCACTACTAAAAATTTTGTTAGACATAGAAGGTTTGTTCTACCATAGCCTTTTTGGCATCAATTTTGCTATAGAAATGTGATCTAAATACTATGGTTGGACTTAGGGGACTACATCTCAATATGACGTTTGGACTGAGGGTTTACACAATTTTATTGAGGTTTGATGTAATTGTCGGTGTATCAATCTCCCCATTTGCTTGCAACATTTTGTGAGAGGTGGTTGCAAGGGAAATCAAGATAGATAAGAAGAAGACTTATGTAGACCACAGTTGTGGACTCCAAAGACTTGGTAGACTTTGTTGGTACATTCTATTCTTTAAATCTTCAAGACCTTTATATTGACTTGTCTTGTGTCATATAAACACCTCTAACCCTAAATCTTCTTCTTCTTAAGGTAGATGTATTTGTGCAAGCAACATGATGAGGAGGGAAAGGCGGGAAACCCTAATTTCTCACGATCAGCAAAACTTCACATGTGAGATGATGAGTAGCATACAGCAGGAACGCACAGCTGATCAAAATTTAACTTCTTCAATTCGCAACATACATTTTGGTGAGACTCAACTCGTCGGCGAACACCTGCAAACTCTAGCCGTTGCACTGGAAGTCCAAACTCCTTCGGTGCGATTTCCACCTTCTGCGAGTCTCTTTCCAAGATTGCCGATTCACAGATCGCTCCCAATGGACCTCCGCTGATCTTTGTTCGTCGGTGGAATTTTCACCATCAGCCGCCTAGGGTTTGCTACGTCGATTCACCCAAAACGCGAGCGCACAGTTTTACTCCTGCGAACCCTAGCACATAAGATGCTAGGTCCTTCTATTGCGCGAACCCCTCGATCCGGATCATCTGCACTATTGAACAGGAAAAACAAAACAAAGAACAAAACGAATACTGATACATTGAAGCCATTCCATTGATTTCGACAGAAATCTCACCAGTGGAATGCTTCACGGCGACATACGACAACAATGGAAAATGCAAAATGAATGGAAATCTACAGTTGGGCGATCTACAGTTACAGGAACTAATTGACAGAACAGAATTGCTTTATTTCTTCTGAGCACAGTCAATCACATTCGATCTGGTTACAATGATCATCATTCAATTCATACTTCTGGGCTTTTTAACAACTCGCCCTGAGTAGTACCACACTAGCTCCAAGCGGCTGGGAGACAACCAACCAAACTACCCTACTACCTTATTTTGGCATTATTGCTATTTTTAGCATTATGCGATTACAACTTGACAAATGTCCCCTAAGTCACTTGGGACTTACAAAATAGACCTAGCTACAAACTAAAATGACATGCATTGGTCAAATAGACCTTATTACAAACGAAAACATGACTTTGTAGGTGCTTCGCACTATAACAGATGATGTGTGTTCTTTTTTGAGAAACGGCAAAGGAAAAACCTACAAATATGGATCATAACCCAAAAAATCAAATATCAAGTTTAGCAGGTGTCAATGGCCAGGCCGATGACAAACAAATAATTTTGAAGAAAATTGTATATCTTTGGTTGAGCTGATGAAGTTGGATACATGCAAGCAAAACAAAAAAGAGGGCTGGAGCAAAAATCAGGGATCCAGGAGGACAAATCTGCTGACATGAAGGTGATAGTAGGAAGGATGGCTGGTAATGCATCTCTCACAAAGTACTGAAAGCTGGCCCACCCTGATCCCAGCACGTGTGAACATATGCTCAGGGAGATTAATAGGCTGACAAGTTCTGCATGAGAAAAGTGTGAAAAAAACAAAAGTAAGGTGTGCACACATACCTTACCATTTTTACTGATGCTAAACCTTCATGGTGCTGGACAAATGCTTCGTCCCAACAAATCGGGCAAATAACAGAAACTGAGAAATCCATGGTAGAGTCATTAATATGCGAGATGGATACATCTATCTCCACCCTCACCCCACCAGCATTGCACTTCAAAGCTCCTTGCCAGGAATGACACTATGAGGCAGTCTTACATATCACATTTCACTCATGTTGCCTAGTAGGACTGCAGCTGCACATCAGGTGCCTCCTACGCAAACTATCCAGCAATCTGGATTTTACACAATGGTGCACGTCAGGTGCAGGATCTACTTCTTGCTTCTGTTACGTTTGCAGCCCACAAACACAATGGAATGGACAAGCTCTGATACCATATTCAAATTTGAGCACAACATTGTAAGACACTGCTATATATAAACTGGTAGGCTGACAATACAAACAAAAACTGTGAAATAGATTACTAACAAGCTTCTCATATAGGCATAACAAGTTGCCTATTATTAAGCAAACTCAAACAGTTGTGTTACCTAATGTTATGAACTTTACATTATCTAATAACTATACAATGTTCTCCATGACAGGACAAAAAACATCCACAAGGGATACAGATTATTTATGGTAATCAAAGCAATCTCATGCCTCAATTCAGTCAAGTCCCATGTCTGCTACAAATTATGTGGCAGACTGTCATCCACTTGTGAGTGTTCTCTTATTCATCACATATTTAACTCCACGGTTGCTAAAATTATGGCAACTTTATTTCTTATTAATATAAGTACTCTGGTTGTGCTGTCCATTCTAGACTCTTGTGAGTAATCATACCTTCTGCTCATTAAAAAGCAACGACTTTCTTCTCATATAATCTTGAGCTTCCATAGGATGATAGGCTCTGTGTGTCAAAAACGACTCTTGGCCCCGCTGTCAATGTCTATGTCAGTTTTGATATTAATGTATTCTCTTACTGAATTTTATGCTCTCCTTGGACTAAATCACTTTGGACATTAAAGACAATGTAGAGTAAGTAGATAAAGTGTGATAGAGGAGAGTAAAGACAATGGACAGACCTTTGTTAGGAGGAGAGTAAAGACAATGGACAGACCTTCGTTAAGAGGAGAGGTGTATGTGTAATTAGTACTCCCACAGGATGACTTGATAAAACAGTTAGTTTTGCTGGATTTCATAATGAAGAACAATAGTAGAAAATATTTTATTAAAAAGTGGCTAGCTGCAAGGATTACATTCTTCATGTAGCTGCGGTACCGATTGCATACTTTATTCACATGCATTTATAGTCTTATGTTGGATAGGATGGTTATTATTTCTAACCTTGATAGGGTCACATTGGACATGTATGACCTGAATTATAAGTAATGTGACATTTGTTTATAGCACTTTCACTAATAACATTAAGCATTTATGGCAATTTTCATATTCTAATAGGATTACTTTCTCTGAATTTTGTGAAGAAACGGCATCTGATTGGGAATTTGCTGAATCAGAATTTCCCCCAAACATAGTCTATTGATGCTCCTAAACAACACATGGTCTATAGAGAATGGACAAGGTTCTATTGTCCATGGCACTTGTATCCATTTTGTGTTTTCTCGTTTAGGAATTTTCTTAGTCTGTACCATGTTGACTAATTAAATTGTTACCTAGTTCGAATCTAGCATATCAAATTGGAACGCACTGGCAATGGATGATATTAAACAAACCGTGATATGTTGTTTAGTCTATAAGGCTACATGGCTTCTAAATGACAAATGTTGATGGTTAAATCCTGCTTTTCATTTCTGATGCAATGCAGGTGTATAACAACCTATTGATGGTGCAAATTACATAAATTCTATCTTTGAATATGATTTATGGAATGTTGAACTCTTTATGCTACTTCTGCAAATGCTTGATTATGCATATTTAAGTACAATGAAATTCTATGTTTGGACAGTATATTGCCATGAGAATTGACTGCCAAAATACAATGTATCCAGCTAGGTGTTTCAGATGGTAAATATTTGCTCATATTATTTAAAGGTATCTTAGCCTACATATATGAGGAGATGAGGGTACTTATTGTAGCTGTGCTTACAGAGTTGTAGATAAATTGACAATCACTTTTTCAATCAACTTGTTGACTAAGTACACGAAGTAGGTGCAGTTGATCGAGCACATTTTCAAGCAGAAATAGTCGAACCTGGGTAGGTTTTTTAATATCCTGGTAAACAACTTGATGGACTTGAAAACATATGATCCACCTACCAAGACCTTAGTTGACTGCTGGGCTTTGTACCAAGGGATATGTATCCATTGAAACTTGCTTCTGTAATAACTAATGATATTAGTAGTATAATAGTCGCTTCGTTTTTAACTATCATAATATGTTTTTTTTTTAAATTAAGCAGTGAGGGTTCTATTGGGTCCCTCTCTTGTAAATTTATGATAATCAGTTATATATACTATTATGATGAGTATCGGAAACCATAAAGCCATACATTATCCAGCTATGATTCAAACATTTGCAATATCTAATCAAAATCTTGGCCAAATGATAATAATTTTACAATAGTAGTTCAGTTCACAAAAAACACCAAAAAACCAAAAACAACTACCACTTCTCAGTCATTTACTTGCATAGTCTCCAACTGCCAACTCTGCCACCAGATGCCACACCCCAGCCCTCCATTTCTTGCACAGCCACCTTTTCAATCCCCTGCCAAACCCATTGATACATACTACTAGGACAAACAACTCCCAAAGCTGGTAACTTGACCCCATGGAAGACCTCAAGCTGCCTTTTTGCATGTACCAGCTTTACTGAATTGAACGAGGGCATTGAGAAAATGCTTGAAATTTTTAAGAGTCCATGGTTGTGACTTGTGAGTGACCATCAAGTTCTCCAATACTTTGCCCAAGTCATTGCAGTATGTCCTGCAATTCTCTATACACAGTAATAATCTCCTTACGAGCAAGGCAAACATCTTCCATGGCAGCAGTTGCTGACAGAGGACCTTTTACTCCCTCCAGCCTTTACTCCGTTTTTTGGAAGAATCAAATCACCACTGAATATCTCCCGAAGAAAAAGTCAAAGCAGCCATATCCTTTGCTCTTTGCTCTGAACTGCCACAAGCTTTTGGCTGAAATCCTCGTGTATTTACGATTTAGACCTATGAGGCCCTGATTTGCCCAAACTCGTGTTCCCAAAATAGCTTTTATGAAATCAACTGCAGCCATTTCTTTGCACTAGAAGATTTTAGACAATCTGTAGTCAGAAACCCTTTCTCTACGAAGAGGGTTTGTGGAGAGGCTTTGAGCTGACGACAAGCCATAGCAGCACACCTCTTAACAGCCCACAGGAGAGGAATCACCAGTAGAGCTCCAAATCAGACCTTCTGCGAAATTCTGCAATCAATACACCAAAAGAAAAAAAACCCCAAAAAATCTCCCTGCACAATCCTTTAATTACCATTCCCACACGCCAACCATTAATACCAATGCATGGGAATAATGAAATGGTCTTGTTGATATAATAAAACATCCCTCCCAAATTCCATCTTTATAATTATAAGCATTGGAAATAAAACTTCGAGAGATGCGGCATGGATGTGGCATGTCAAAATTGACAAGTTTGAGCCAAGGCAATATTTTTTATTAAATTGAGCTACTGTGGCTTGATTACCAGCAGTTCCTCTAGACCAACCAAGATTTGGGGAGTGCACTTTATAGTGCTGTAAGAGGATCTTGATATTGGCCAGAAGGTCAGCTTCTGTATTTACTTCTCTGAAACAGTAGAGGTATACAATTTCGTCAAATCACTTGGTGATATCAATCGCTTCCTCCAAGAAGCATAGTCCCTTTTCACCACTGGCTTCTTTACACCAAGTGAGTTAGCTGGTAATAAACTGGTACTTTATTGCTTCCCATTCAGCCTCATTGTTTGTGCAGTTACCCAAGAAGATCGAGCCACCATGAACAAAGGAACCATTGTCATCCTGAATAATCATATTTGCACCCACCAAACCTGGGTTATCTCTAAAAGCACCATCAAAATTAAGCTTCAAGAAACCCTCTACAGTTCTCAACAAAACTGCAGAATTTCTTGCAAATTGTTTTTCTCTTAACCCTTTAACAGGGCAAATATCATAATACGTTACTTTAATGAAGGAAAGTTAAATAGATCTGACCAGCTTTTGCACTGATTCTTTAGATACTATGGGGATTTTTTTGGGGGGCCCAACGGGTGTTGGTAATATGATTGCCACAAGGAGGCATTCTGGTCGGTATAAACAGTGCTGTAAGAGGACCTTGATATTGTCCAAAAGGTTGACTTCTGTATTTATTTCTATGAAACAGTGCAAGTATACAATTTCGTCAAATGACTTGCTAATATCAATTGCTTCCTCCAAGAAGCTTCTATGCTTCCAATTTGCTCAAAAACAGTGCAAGTATAAAATTTCATCAAATGACTTGCTAATATCAATTGCTTCCTTCAAGAAGCTTCCAGGCTTCCAATTTGTGCAAGAACTTTTCTGAAAGCCATTAATAACTAGAAGAGAGTCCCCTACCACCACTAGCATCTTTACATCAGGTTAGGTAGTGATAAACTGGTAGTTATTGCTTCCCATTCTGCTTCATTCTTCGTGCGGTTACCCAAGAAGATTGAGCTGCCATGAACAAAAGAACCTTTGTCATCCTAATAATCAAATCAGCCCCTTCTGCCGAAAAAGGCGTGGTTTGGTGGTTAAGTTGCTCGGTTGTAGTGGCGGCCACCAGAGTTCAAACCCCTGCTGGGCCAATGAGCTCGTAGGCTTTACGCCTTCGCTGGGCCAACGAGCTTGCGGGTTTGAAGTGTTCTTGCTAGGGGATGAGGTCCCCCGTGTTGTGGCCTCACCGGTTCATTGTTCCGGGCAAAAGCATTCGCATGGAGCCGGACGTACCAGCGTTGCCGGTCACGTTAAAAAATTTACCAGGCACATTTTAAAAAAAAAAAAAAAATCAGCTCCTTCCAAATCTGGGTTTCCTCTAAAAGCACAAGCAAAATTAAACTTAAGAAAACCCTCTCAGGGTCTCAACCAAACTGCAGAATTTGTTGCAAATTGTTTTTCTCTTAACCCTTTAACGGGGTAAATATTATAATATGTTAAATTTAAAAGAGAGACGTTAAATAGATCAGACCAGCTCTCGTACTGATTTCTTTAGATAATATGGGATTTTTTTGGGGGCTCAATGGGTGTTGGTAATATGATTTCCATAAGGAGGCATTCTGGTCGGTATAAATATCAGCAAATCTTCTGAAGAAGCAGAAAAAGAATCTTGCACTGCTGAATTGTTATTGGGGTATGTGTACAAGTTACCGGATACTCTAGTATGTTCAAGATGGGTTTGGCTACTTTTATAACATTTGCATCACAATTTACTTTATTTATGGTTCTATTTTTTTTTACTGTTAAAAATCTACTTGCTTGTATATGGTTGTACTGATTTGGATCAAACTGTTGATTTAGGTTTGGAAGGTTGCAGATGTTCCGAAGAATGACAAGTATCAATACACATATTTTGCTCATAAAATTAACAGTTTTGATACTGCACCAAAGAAGCTTCTTGCATCAGACTCTCGTCTTCGACCTGATCGTTATGCATTAGAAATGGGAGACCTGACAAAGGCTGGAGCTGAAAAGAGCAGGTAATCGAATATGTTCTTAAGATACTGAAAATTTACTCTGATCTTGTGGAAACTGTCATAAAGTAGTCTTGTTTAAGCATATTTTTAACTTTCAGTCTTCCAGGGATGTTTTCAAACTTAATCTTGTATTTTCTGCAGTTTAGAGGAAAGGCAACGGGCTGAAAAGAGGTGCAGAGAGGCCAAATCTGAACAGTTCACTCCAAGATGGTTCAGTCAAACGGGTGAAGTTACAGCCACGCCTTGGGGTGATTTGGAAGTGTACGAGTATAATGGGAAATATTCTGATCATCGTGCTTCCATTGATAGTTCTAATATTGATGATGGTGTAGATCCGAAATCTATCGAGTTTAACCCATGGCAGTATGGGAATATAGAGGAGGTTGAGGGTAATGGAACTGCTGAATGACATTTGTTTGCCTGTATCCATTCTGCAATAGCTCAATCTTGCAATTCTTTCCTTGTAATGATATAAACCCGATAGGATCTTAGCAATTTTCTCTTATGAGATTCGACTCTCCGTCATTCTCCAAAATAACTATTTTGGTTGTGTATTTTGAACTTGGTGTTAGAAGGCAGTGGAAGCTCTACTTCTATCCCATAAAAAAACTGATTGTGTGTAGTGTTTTTGTTTGGGGAAGATGGGATTGTGTTTTGGGCAATTGTAAATTATATGTTTTAATCAGATTTATTAGAAAAAAATTGTTATTGACACTCAGAAGAAATTATCTAGAAGTGGTGAAATGTTTGGCAATTGATGGGCCAGGTGCTTGTTTACCCTGTTTGAGTTGGCTTACTATTAATAGTTCATATTTAATCTCAGATTCAATGGTCTAGACTATGGTTTTAATCATGCTTGTAGAGGAGCAGAAGAACAGAAAAGTTTTACGGGCTGCACTGCCATTGTGTTAGCGCTGCGCACGCTTGGAAGCTGAAAAAATATTGTATGTCATTTATTTATCTCGTCTTCTTTACTTCAGGGACTATGCATCTCCAGCAAACGAAATATTGGAATTCTAAATAACTGAATAAATGAATTCTGAAAAGGAAAGTAAGACGACAAATTTACTTTTATTACTACCTGTGTACGGCCTTAAAATTTTCAATTAATTTGTATACTTGCACCAAATCAAACGTTCTTTTTTCTATGGTTTTGTGAACCGAATAAGATTTATGCCATAAGGAACATTTTAATCAACTTTGATGCAAGTAGACTAAAAGCAAATACAGGCAATAGCATTTCGCCAAGAGAAGAGACAGTGTTCATTTTTTAATTATTATAAAAAAGTATCAACAACTAAATAATAATAATAAATTTGATAAGGAAAGACATCAATTCTATTGTTGCAGATGTCAGTATTAATGAATTAAAAAAATTATATAGGAGAGGAGCTGGGTCCTATTGTTGATATAGTATTTGTGGCTATAGGATTTAGTCTTGCAATATATTTATATTATATATTGTCAATAATTATTCCACATGTCAATCAAAAAGTACCAAATGTTAGTCAATATGGACCCTCACATGAACACATGAAAACTTATGAATGGCATATAAAAAAATCATAAATACTTTCATTAACAAATGTAACAAATACTTTTTTTCTTTAAATAAATATTATAACTATCCATTATAAGTGTCATTTATAAAACAAGGTGCTCATCTAAACAATCATTGTTGTTATGTTGACAAATATTATTCTTATGTGTACAACTAGTGGGGTGACAATGCACATGTATTGGACTATTTCATATTATATGTTTGTCCTATGACAAATGTAAAAGGTGAGTACAATAAATACTTCGTATTTTGTCATGAAATGTAAAAGGTTGTAAAAAAGTTTTATGATCATTTAAAGTTGTATATAAGTTGTATTTTAAATAAGAATGTGTTGTTTTTATAATAATAAATAGTATTTTGTGTTCAACTATTGGGTCATTTGTGTTGGATATAAAGGTTACCAAATTCGTGGTTACCAAAAGGTATTGAGATTATTAAGGTTGCATGTTAGTTATTTTTTAAATAAAAATATGATGTTGATTTAACAACAAATAATATTTAAAAAAAAGAGACATGGAGTGGGAGGAAGGATTTTTGAAATTTGTTGAGCGGGAGTGACCGTTGGACGCTCCAGCGCAGGTCTGCTCTTCTAAAGTGTGCATTGGGGCTTCGAAACCTGCGAAGGGTAGCGTGGATGTGGTCGAGGAGACAGTGGGTGTTGGTGCTACGAGCCTTGGCTCTGAACAGAAAGATTCTCCTATGAAAAACAAGAATTCTAGTCTGCTTGGCAAACATACTGAGGTTGTTACTGGTACGTCTGCTCTAGGGCAGCGTGTTACTGGTGGCTCTCGACGGTCTTTTGCAGCTGTGGCTAGTTCAGGTGCCCTTGGTGCTTCGGGGGGAGGGGGTTCGGCCTTTCCCCTGTGCTCGTTCTTCCTCTATTGTGGTTTGTGGCCCTGAGGTCACAGAAAATGAAGAGTTTTACCGCAACACAGGGGTTATCTGCAGGTTCAATGGTTTTTGGCCCTCTCTCCTTAACCTCCACAATTGGGTCATTGAGTCTTGGAAGCCGCTAGTTGCTGGTAAGATTGAACTCTTTCCTAGTGCAGGAGGATTTTTCATCGTGACTTTTGCTTCTTTCGAGCAGCGAGATCTAGTGCTTGATGGTAGGGTCTGGATGTGGGGAGAACATTCCCTTTCCATTAAGCCATGAACTCTTACTTTCAACCCCCTTACCGAGCCACTTAATATCAAGCCGATTTGGGTGTGTCTCCCAAACCTCTCCCTCCAGTTTTGGGAGGATTCCTACTATGAGAGCATTGACAATGCCATTGGTCATTTTTTGAAAGTTGATGCAACTACTTCCTTCATGGGTCACTCAACGGTTGCCTGAATTTTGGTTGATATTGATATCTCCAAACCCCTTTTTTGAGATGTTTTGATGGTTGGGGATCAACCTTGGAAACAACTGTTGGACTATGAAGGTATTCCCTTCAGATGTTGTCATTGTTTCGCTATCGGTCATTTGGCTGTCGGTTGTCCTCTTTTGCGCCACAAAAATGCTGCAAATTGGTGGAAGGATGCTCATGTGGATCACTTGACCATTAATGCTTCTCTGGAGGATGGTTCGTCCTGTGGGGATGACTCCTCCCGAGAGGATGAGTTCCCTCTTGAATCGGTTCTAGTGGGGCTGGCGATGGCTGCTGCAAACCCTACGATGTTGTCAGTTTCTGTCGATCCTCTTTCAGCCCCCACGTCAGTCCTCCTGTGTCGGATCGGATCACTACTGCTACAGCTTTTGTTCTTCCTAATCCAGACTTGGCGGTGCTGGGCCTAGTGGCTTCGAGTCATGCTATTTCTTCTCCGATCACTGCTTCGGTTGTGCCCTCTTTGGGGTCAGCCTTATTGGTGCCTTCCTTGGTTGTTGCTGTTCGGGAGGATCCCCCTCTCTTGCCTTGCTCTGTGGACTTTGACTTTGAAGTTTCTTAGACTGTGGTTCAGCACAAAAAGAAGGGGCTCCCCAAAGCTGTTGGGGAGTTGCGCCCTAGGGTTAAGGGGGTTAGGTTTATTGGTTCGGGATCTGTTGTTTAGATCCCATGTCTGGTTTTTTCTACTGTTTTTGTGTGTTTGAAGCACTGTTTGGGTTACCTTGTTGGCATGGTGATCTCTCTCAGCGTGGCTGTTTGTCTGCCCTTTGGGCCTTGGTTGTTATGGGTTCAGCCCCATTAAGCTGCTTTTGTTTTCAAAAACTTGTAATAGGGTTCGGCACCCTTGTTTTGCCGCTTACCATAATAAAAAACAAATAATATTTTTTGTTCAACTACTAGGGATTCCATGATAAAATTTTGGTCGGACCTTTAAAAATTCATTTTAAGGACACTTCTCACTAGATGTGCTGATGTGGCGAGTTATATGATGAGTCACACCTCCAAACCTTAGTTGTAGATAAGAGTCCATATCACATTTCTAAAAAAATGGAGGTCCTACGATATTCTATTTAGCTGCTACATGGTCACAAAGTTAATCCTAACGACTACTAACTCCTCTCCCTTACTTTAACCAATAATACACAATTTATAAATTAATTGAATACTAATTTTCAAACATACTACAATGACAGGTTAATCATTACTCGATACTTGTTAGTAAATCTGAAGTTTCTATTCAATATTCAAAATTGTGACATGGGTTATGTTTTCCATTAATGTGGTAGATAAAAGTTTTGTTAATGACTAAAAAAAAGAGATGTCCATGGTGAATAATGAGTTTGACATAAAATATTTGCAGTATAAAATATTTGAAAATAAAACAAATAAAACGATCATTTAAGTAGTACATGTACTCATTTCATTGACGTTGGCTTTTTAACATTATTTAAATTTAAATCTAGTCAAATCTTTTAGATGGAGGATGTGAGCACCAAATGATTATTCATTTGAAGTTTACTCGCAAAAGAAATACTCACCCTTGATTTAAAAAATAAAAAATAAAAAATAAAATATTATATTAGTATAGATATTTTAAATACATCTATTTAAAAGATACAGACAAATATCAATATAATAAAGACTTTGTATTTGAGCAGGTCAATAGTACATGATTAAATAGATCTTGATATTAGATTTTGCAATACATATAGATTTATAGTTTACATCAACATTCACATCAAAGGTACTATGCACATTAATTTATTATTATCTAGGCAATTTGTATTTTTACTTAGTGTGACTTCATATTTTGTTTATCGACAATTGTGCTTGGCTGAAAGGTGCTTCTCAACACTATTGAGTTTTAGACAAGTAAAAGTGTAGGTGTACAAGTTTCATAAATCAATAGCAGCAAATAATATAACCATGCCATCAGGACTAGGGGGCCTAGATTGTATGTAGATCCATTTAGGAGTAGAGTAGATTCTTTGAGAAGTGCTTCTCAACACTATTGAGTTTTAGACAAGTAGAAGTGTAGGTGCACAAGTTTCATAAATCAATAGCAACAAATAATATAACCATGCCATCAGGACTAGTGGGCCTAGATTGTATGTAGATCCATTTAGGAGTAAAGTAGATTCTTTGAGAAGGTCTGTTCCCATAACTCTGATTCAAAGATGTTAAAATATCAGTTTTACATTGAAAATCATTTTTGTTACAACATGCTTTGGATTGTATGACATTTATGTACTCTGATCTTTGAGGAAAAAAAATACAACAAAAAAATAATTCAAATTCCTTACTTGAAACTCACAATAAAAAATTTATCTAATTCAAAGGAGGTACTTTCCACTATGTGGCTTTTGTTTTTCTTGGGATGGTTTTTAGATTTTGTTTTAGAAGTGGTGATAAGATTATGAAAGGATTTTTGTTTATATATGATAAATGGCATTGCTTTTGAGTATGTAATGTGCAAATCAATGGCGCATATAACAATATTTTGTATATGTTTTAATTTTTAAAGTGAAGCTTACTTGTTTAAAATGATTTAGATTTCATTAAATATTTATATAAAAATGTGACAAGCTTTCTTTTTGTAATTTAATTTTATAAAATAGTTTAAATTTATAATAACATTTTATTAGTTAGATATCTTAATTATATCTATCTAAAAAATGTTTTTGATTAAGATAAGCAACAAACTAGGGGTTGAAACCTTTACACACAAGGCCCCCAGGGAAGAGCAAAATAAGCCACAAAAGACCAGAAATAACACAAAAACAATAGAGAAACAACCTAGTTGTAAACCAAAACAAGGGATCTAAACAACACTAGATCTCGAGGGCAAAAATCTAACTCCCTTAACCCTACGTCATGAAGCATCGACATATTTGGGGAGTCCTTTCTTTTTTCTCTTAACAATAGTCCAATAAAACTGAGTCTAAATCCTCAAAGCGAGGTGAGAGGAGGGGACCTGTTAGTGCCTGAATTGACTGGCAGTTTTTTGAGCAATTTTCATGCAGGCACTTTCCCTAAGTATCCAAAAAATGTTCTAAGTGTTGGACCTCCTCAGCATTTTTCAGCTGCAGCATCATATTTTCCTGAGGAGGAGGTCATCATCATCATGTTTGCTGCGATGGTGGTCAGCATCATCATGTTTTCTGTCGACTTGTTTTTATCAGGATCATCATATTTCAGTATCGGGTGATGTCTGGATATCATCCTGATCCTGCTGACGAGCTACAGTGTGCCTTGATTTGCTTGCGGGGGTGATTTTTCAAGTATCCGGTGATCTTCCAATTATCACCTTGCCCAAACATGATGATGATGTTGCCCCGATTTTCTGAAGGGGTTATTCTTTGAGTTGTTCGACCTGACTTGTTTTTTCTTAAGGGTCGTCATCATCATCATCATATTTCCAGTTATCACCGTGTTGCTTGCGGGGGTCATCATATTTTCTGCCTGCATGATATTTCGTCAGGGTGATATCTATTTCTCTGCCTATTTGCATCATGATATTTCCGAAGGAGGGGGTGATATTTTCATTTTTGAATATCACCCGGATGTATGTTTGTTCCAGCGTCATGATGATGCTGATATCAAGGAGATATCCGCCTGCCGGCTTCGTGCATTATCTAGTGGGGGGTGATCTTTTCAAGCATCATCATATTCATCTATCGCCCCGATCTTATAGTGGAGCTACAGTGCAACCTGATAATTGTACATCAGGATGATATTTCCAAATATCCGGTTGTCTTCTGAATATCATCCTGATGTTAATATGATGATGACGTCATCAAGGTCCGGGGGGGTCATATTTCTAACACAGATCATCTTGTGGAGATCCCCCGATATTTGCAAACATGATGATGACGTCATCCGGATATGAGGAGGTGCGCAGTAGGCAGATATGATGATAACGTCAGCAGGATATGATGATGATGTCATCAGGATGTTCATCGGCCAGACTTTTGGTATAGGCTCAGCAGGAGGATGTTCCTCCGATGGATCAGGTTGTGCGGATGAAGGCAATTATCATGCAGGTTATATTGCGATATGATGCTGACGTCAGGGTGATATTTCGGGCAACAGGATATCATGCTGCTGGAGGATGATGATGATGAGGTCTTATACTAGTGTCGTCAGGAGCAAAAGCACCGACATGATATATGCTCATGACTTAGTATATAAAGTATTAATGAGGTTGCTGCGGGGTGCATGTGGGATAATTGATATCCTGCATTTTCAAATATCATGATGATGAATCTCGGCGGGAAATGGTTGCGATCGACTGTTAGATGTTCTTCCCAAGGCCGCGGGTTGGTGCGCCATTAATGGCGAAGGTTGCAGAGGTATGGGCGGATCTGGTACCCGATTGAAGGTGTACATCAGCGGACAGTGGCGCAGGGCTCGAGATATCTTCCTGTCTCCTCCCCTACCTGCTGCATTCATGTTTGGGCGCCAATTTGGTAATGCGTTGAGCGCCATTTTCCTGATACTGTGTATCTGGCGGGATTTTTGGTCAACCATGTGATTAATTGCTGTGGTACACTACCTGGCTGTTATAAGCAGGAAGTGTGACTCATTTTTGGTTGTTGAAAGTTGAGGATTTTTAGCTCTGTAATTCATAACAAGCTGATCTAGTTGCTCTATACGGCTTAACTTGTGAGTTTATGTATCTCCTGTTGTACGATTTGGCATGAATCCACTGATTTCATGGTTAATCTTATATGAATAATGCTGTCTTAGCATGTGTTTTGCTGATTCTGTCTCCAGTATCGCATGTATTCTTCTTCTGAATCTGGATATTTGGGTAATGTTTAGATTCTAGAGCATAGAATTCCTATGTTGAATGTCTGATCTTTTAACTTCTGCTCAAGGGGTAGATTAAACTGTTTTCAGGTTAAACATTGGGAAGGGTATACTGCAGTAGGGATGCCATAAGTATAGACAGCTTAACACTCTTTATTGGGAGATATCTGTAAGGCAGATACCATGTGTATCCCCCTGAAATCCAGTTTTAGCTATTCATGCTGATCATTCACAGGTGTATGTCTACCGACTCCAAGCCCTGGATAGGCACCAATCTAGCTCTGTGTTGAGGTTATACACCATGTCCAGCTTTGCATCCAAAATTCAAACTAAACCATTTCATACTTCCACCTGTTAGTTGTAGGAGTAGGATTAGGAATCCCCTGCATGCTCTCATACCCAACCAGACATCATGTTCAAGAATGTTGCCAGCCTTGTGATCTATCATGCAGATCTTGGTCCATACATGAGAGTATTCTGCCTGTTGTTGTCAAGTTAGATCTTTCTATCTTTGAGCTAGTCAAGGTTACATCTTGAGTTATAGGGATACCCCCCTTGGTGCGGCAGAACCAGAAGTGAAGGGGAGGCAGCTCACGCAACCTCCTGTATTTAGTTGGCTGAATCTGCCTGTGCATTAGAAATGGCAAACCCTAATGCTGATTCAGAAGAAAAACCAACAGGACCCTCAGTAGACACCACAACCAAAGAGAAATCTCGCGCTAAGTGAGAAGCCGACAACACAGAAGATGAATCAGGGATCAACAAAGTAGTAATCTGACCCGTAGTAGACATGGCCACTAAGAGAGCTGAAGGCCCAACGGAGGCGGCCATAGACAAGGGTTGGGCAGACTCGACATGATCAACAACAACAGCCCTAGTTGCCATAGGCTCCACAAGAGGATCAGGCAACAAAGATTCTTGGGAAAGATCATTCTCCTGGGAAGAATCACCCTCTTGGGAAGGCTTGCCCTCTTGGGAGGAACCATCCGTCGAGGAAGCACAAACAGTCAAATGATCAGTGAGTGCATTCTTCTGTTGGGAATTAAGGTGTGTCAACCTTGGTAATTCCTTGTATTATTTTCATTGTATTTATTTATTTGTTGCCTATGTTGTAAATTAAATTGTAAATTCATATTGTCATCTTGTGGGATTTGGCACAGTGATGTGTCATCCTACATGGAAGATGACAACTTGTAATTTTGTCCTCACATGAGGAGATAGGTGTCCCACTTTGTGGTAGGAATATTTTGCCATGTGTCAGCATCTTGGATGTTGTGTAAGGGAATATTGACTGAAACGATCATGACAGATTCCTATGACGAAGTTATGACATGTAAGAGTCAGAAATCGGAGATTCTATGACAGGTGAAGACATGTGTCAAAAAGCATCTTTGAAAAAAGCATCTTTGGGTGCCCCAAGGTGGACTATGACATGTTGTAAGAGAATATGCTATTTATAGCATGTGTATGACAAATTCTTTTACAGCTGTAAGTTGTAACTGCTATGATAGATTCTATGACAGTCGTAAGAGCATCTGTCATAGCCCATTTTGGAAATAGGCGACCTCTTTGGGATGGGGTGTGTCGACAAGTGTAAGAAGCATCTTACAATGTTGACCAAGTGTCCATAGGCGTGGGTTTTGGGCCATGAGGCCAAGTTGGATGCCCATTCCAAGATAGAGGCAATTTTGCCTTGTATTTTCTATATAAACAGGTGCTTTGAGGAGATGTATTACAGGTTTGACAGGTACTGTTATGCTGCCAGTTTGTCTCCAGATGCGAGTGTCAAAGACTCCTAAGAGCTTACATTGCAAGTGTATTGTGAACCATTTCAATTTTGATAATACATTGTGCAGGTTTTGGAGTGTGGGGTTTTTCACTCGATAAGGGTTTTCCCCATGTATATCTTGTGTCTCTCTTCTTCTGTCTCACTTTCTTGTTTATGTGTTTGCTGCAATATCTCTGTTAGTGGTTTAACATTGCTGTAATTGTAAGGATAAATTTGAATTTGCCCTCTCCTCCCCTAATTAGATTAGTGTAGGAAGCGATTTCCGCACACCTAGCTTCCTTTCAATTGGTATCAGAGCTTGATCACCTTTGGTCCTAGTTGTTGGGTAGGGGTTTTTTGAGCTGATCTTAGGTTGAGTGGGAGTGTTGTGTAGAGTATTATGTATCTTGTTGCAACAAGGAGATGGCAACCACATTTGGAAGGTTAGAGGTTGAGAAATTCAATGGCACTAATTTCGAGTTGTCGAAACTCAAGATGGAGGACCTACTTGTTGATCATGACATATGGGAAACGATATTCGGTGTGAAACCTACAACAATGTCACAAGCTAATCGGGACCTCAAAAATTAGAAGGCTAAGGGTCTCATAAGACTCTGTTTAACTGACTCTACCCTGTTGAATGTCCATGAGAAGAAGAGCACGAAAGATCTTTGGAAGAAGTTGGGTGATGTTTATTAGGCCAAGTCCTTGGTAAACAAACTTTTTCTAAAAAAGTTTTTCGCTCTGAAGATGGAAGATAGAGGATCTGTTGCGGACCACATGAATGCTTTCAACATGATCGTTGCATAGTTGACATCTGTGGGTGTGAAAAATGGAGGAGGGGGATCGATGTATGACCTTGCTTTGTTCTTTGCTAGATTCGTGGGATCATCTTGTCATGGCTATCAGAAGCACCACTACCACCTTTAAGATGGAAGATGTGGTGTCCTCGCTGTTATCTGAAGAAATGCGGAGGAAGTCTTCTGAGGCAGCCAAAGAGGCTCTTGCGATTCATGGAAGACCCAAAGAGAAAAGGAAGAAGAAGGACAAGAAAACTGAGAAGGGCATATCCAAATCCCGTGGGAGATCCAAATCTCCTCGAAAGTCCAAGGCTTTATGTTGGAACTATGGAAAAATCAGGCATTTCTGAAAGGAATGCAAAGAGGAGAAGAAAAAAAAGAAGGCTCTTGATTCAGATTCTGACAAGTCACAAGATGATGGTGATGCCTTCATCGCAGCCCTGGCCACCCATGCATTTGATGATGTGTGGTTGATTGATTCTGGTGCATCATTCCACATGACCTCGCATCGAGACTGGTTCACGAAATATGAAGAGTTCGATGGTGGAAGAGTGTACCTGGGTGACGACTCTCATCTAAAGATTGTTGGTCGTGGAAGAGTCTCAATCCAATTCCCTGATGGATGAGTGAAGGGGATCACTGGAGTTATGCACATTCTAAGCCTTGCACAGAACCTGCTTTCTGTAAGTATGTTGAATGATGCAGGTGTGTAGGTTGTCTTTTCGAAGGATGGATGCAAGATGACTAGAGGATCTATGGTGCTTGCGAAGGGTACTTGGAGAGGTACTCTATTTCAGTTGGAGGCATGCATTTCACAGTGCAATAGTTCTTCTAACTCAAAGAAACGAGCTGCAGTCACTTCATCCCCACCATTTGAACGAGCAGTGAAGAAATATGTTGTAACTAGTTCCGATGGTAATGCACATGCTATGGAAGCTAAGCTTCCTGCTGAAAAGACTATGTTATGGCATTTGAGATATGGCCACATTGGTGAGAAGGGTCTGTGTACCCTGAAAAATAAAAACCTCGTTGAGGGGTTAAATGATTGTAATCTCGAGTTCAACTTTTGTGATCATTGCATTTATGGAAAGAAAAACTGTGTTTAGTTTTACTCTAGTTCTCACAAGTCTTATGGTGTATTAGATCTTATTCATTATGATGTGTTTGGTCCTGTTAATGTTCTTTCGATTTCAAAATCTGAATATTTTGTATCTTTTATAGATGATTACAGTAGAAGGACATGGGTTTATTTTATCAGAAGCAAGATTGAAGTCTTTAGTCGGTTTAAGGAGTTTAAAGCCTTTGCTGAAAATCAGACTAGTAAAAGATTAAGTGTTTGAGAACTGACAACGGTGGCGAGTTTTGTTCAGCAGAGTTCGATAAGTTCTGTAAAGAGCAAGGGATTGAAAGACATAAGACAACTCCATATACCCCGCAGTAAAATGGAGTTGCAGGGAGGATGAACAAGACACTGATGGAGAAGGCTAGGAGTATGCTTAGTGGAGCAAGCCTCGAACAAAAGTTTTGGATTGAATCTGTTGCCACTGCTTGTTATCTGGTAAACAGATCTCCTACATCAGCTCTTGTTGGTAAGACACCTATGGAGGTGTGGTCTGGTAAGAATCCTTCAGTTAGACATCTCCATGTTTTTTGTTGTGAGGCATATGCACATGTGCCTAGGGAGAAATGGTCTAAATTTGAGAATAAGGTTGTTAAATGTATTTTCATTGGCTATGGTGTCAGTGTGAAAGGATACAAGCTTTGGGATCTTGTGGCTGAAAAAGTGTTGTATAGCATAAATGTTATCTTCAGAGAGCTAACACCTTCTTCCGTTGTTCTACAGCTAGAACAAACAGAAAATAAAGAGGATGCGGTTTGGTTTCCTTCTACCCCTGAGAAGACTAAACAAACAGACCCAGTGAGACCTGATGATGAGGAGAGCTTTAGCAGCTCTGAAAGCTTAGAAGAAGCAGAACCTCAACCTCAGCCATTGAGGAGGTCTACACGAACAAGAAAGCAACCTGATAGGTTTGGTTATTCATTACTTGATTCTAGTTGTGTTTTTGCTTTACTTAATAACACTGATGAGCCTAGAACTGTGAAAGAGGCTATGGGCATGAAAGATGCAGGTTCCTGGAAGGAGGCCATGGAGGATGAGATGGCTTCTTTGGAAAAGAACAAAACATGGGACTTGGGGCCTTTGTCTGATGGACGGAAACCCGTTGGTTGCAAATGGGTGTTCAAGAAGAAATTTGGTGCAGATGGCAGTGTTGAAAAGTACAAGGCTAGATTGGTTGTGAAGGGGTACTCACAAGTGGAGGGAATTGATTATGGTGAAATTTTCTCTCTTGTTACAAAGCTGACATCCATTAGATTTCTATTATCTCTTGCAGTTGCTTATGATTTAGAGGTAGAACAGATGGATATGAAGACAACTTTCCTTCATGGTGATTTGGAGGAAGAAATCTACATGTCATAGCTAGAGCATTACATAGTGAAAGGTAAAGAAAATTTGGTTTACAAATTGAAAAAGTCTTTGTATGGTTTAAAGCAGTCTCCTAGGATGTGGTACTTGAAGTTTGATGCCTTTGTGTTGTCAATTAGATTTGTGAGATCAAAATCAGATCACTATGTGTATTATAAGTTTGATAGTGATCGTATTCTCATTGTTGCATTATATGTTGATGATATGTTGCTGATTTGGAAGGGTAAGAATATGATTTCTGATTTTAAGTCTCAGTTGGCAGCATAGTTTGAAATGAAAGATTTAGGGGCAACTAGGTACATTCTAGGAATAGAAATTAGAAGAGACGGAACTAACAAAATTTTTTGGTTAAGCTAGAGTAAGTATGTGAAGACCGTGTTGGATAGGTTCAACATGGCAGATTGTAGACCATTGTATGTTCCTGTTTCATTGGGGACAAAGTTATCTATTAGTGATTGTCCAAAATCTCCTAGTGACGTGGAGGACCTGAGCAGAGTACCTTATGCTAGTGCTATTGGTGGTTTGATGTATGCTGTGGTCTGTACAAGACCAGACATTGCCCAAGCAGTGGGAGTCCTTAGTCGATTTATGGCTAATCCTAGACGGGTACATTGGGATGTAATTAAGCAAGTGTTCAGATATTTGAGGGGTACTTCTGAGTATTCCATTTGCTATCATGGCAATGCTACAGGACCTCTGCATTCAGTTTGTATTCATGGATTTGTGGATTCTGATTGGGTAGGTGACATTGACAGCAGGAGATCCACCAGTGCATATGTGTTTACAATGTTTGGTGGTGCAATTAGTTGGATGAGTAAGTGACAACCTATGGTTGCTTTGTCCACGACAGAAGCTGAGTACATGGCAACAACTCATGCTTGTAAGGAATCCATTTGGCTTAAGAGATTGTGTTTAGATATTAATGTTGATGCAGGATAGATTACAATTTGTTGTGACAGTCAGAGTGCGATTTGCCTTGCGAAGAATCCAAATTTCCATGCCAGAACAAAAGATATTGATGTACAGTTTCACTTCGTGTGAGACATGGTAGAGGATGGGAAGGTAAATTTGTAGAAGGTAGATACTTTGAAGAATGTTGCAGATGCATTGACGAAGCCAGTGGGCACATAGAAGTTTAGATGGTGCTCGGAGTCTATGGGCCTCTCGGCCTATAGCAGTTAAATCCTATTAATTCTATTGGCTCTTACAAGGTGTTCAACAAGTGGGAGAATGTTGGGAATTAAGGTGTCTCAACCTTGGTAATTCCTTATATTATTTTCATTGTATTTATTTATTTATTGCCTATGTTGTAAATTAAATTGTAAATTCATATTGTCATCTTGTGGGATGTGGCACGGTGATGTGTCATCTTACATGGAAGATGATAACTTTTAATTTTTTGCTCACATGAGGAGATAGGCATCCCACTTTGTGGTAGGAATATTTTGCCATGTGTCGGCATCTTGGATGTTGTGTAAGGGAATATTGATTGAAACGGTCATGATAGAGTCCTATAACGAAGTTATGACATGTAAGAGTCAGAAATAGAAGATTCTATGACAGGTGAAGACATGTGTCGAAGAGCATCTTTGAAAAAAACATCTTTGGGTGCTCTGAGGTGGACTATGACATGTTGTAAGATAATATGCTATTTATAGCCTCTGTATGATAGATTCTCTTACAGCTGTAAGTTGTAACTACTATGACAGATTCTATGACAATTGTAAGAGTCAAAAGAGCATCTGTCATAGCCCATTTTGGAAATAGGCGACCTCTTTGGGATGGGGTGTGTCGACAAGTGTCAGAAGCATCTTACAATGTTGACCAAGTTTCCATAGGCATGGGTATTGGGCCATGAGGCCAAGTTGGACGCCCATTCCAAGATAGAGGCAATTTTGCCTTGTATTTTTTATATAAACAGGTGCTTTGAGGAGGAGATGTATTACAGGTTTGATAGGTACTGTTATGCTGCCAGTTTGTCTCCAGATATGAGTGTCGAAGACTCCTGAGAGCTTGCATTGCAAGTGTACTGTAAACCATTTCAATTTTGATAATACATTGTGCAGGTTTTGGAGTGTGGGGTTTTGCACCCGATAAGTGTTTTCCCCACGTATATCTTGTGTCTCTCTTCTTCTGTCTCACTTTCTTGTTTATGTGTTTGTTGCAATATCTCTGTTAGTGGTTTAATATTGTTGTAATTGTAAGGATAAATTTGAATTTGCACTCTCCTCCCCTCATTATATTAGTGTAGGAAGCGATTTCTGCACACCTAGCTTCCTTTCATCTTCCACCAAGTTGCCACACCCTTGCGATGAGAATGAGGGCAACCAGAGGCTAAGTGACCAATAGAGAAATATCTCTTGCATCTAAAAGGGAGACCCTCATAGTCCAACAGTTGAGTCCATGGCTTGTCCTCAACCATCAAAATATCTCCATGGAGGGGTTTGGAGATGTCAATATCCACTAATATGCGAGCGACCATAGTATGCCCTAAATCTGAGGTTGTAGAGTCAACCTTCAAGAAGCACCCTATAGCGTTGCTAATGGCTTCATGGCAAGAATCCTCCCAAAATTGAAGAGGGAGATTCAATGGTCGAACCCATATTGGTCTGGTATTAAGCGGCTCAGTGAGAGGATTGAAGGAGTGAGCCCATGGTTTGATGGACAATGAATGATCGCCCCACATCCAAACCCTATCCAACACTAAGTGACACTCCTTAGAGGAAGCAAAAGTCACTATGAAGAACCCCCTTGCGCTGGGGTAAAGCTCAATCTATCCAACAACAAGAGGTTTCTAGGATTCCATGACCCACCTGATATGGTGTGGAGTCTAATCAGTCTCCAAGTAGAAGATTGTTGTTATATGGAGCCTAATCAGACTTGGAGGTTAATTTTTCCCCACTTTTGTTAGTGTGGTTTCCCCCCAAAGTATTTAACGGGAGAGTGCAAGGGGGCAAAGCCCCTCCTGCGAGGCCCAGGGGGCCCACGGTGGGGGTATGGGAACGGAACCCACGGTGGAGGTATGGGGACAATGCCCCCAGCGGGGGTTGCTGGGTTCAGCGCCCCCGAAGCAAAAATTGTCTATTATTTTATAAAGGTGTCAACAACTAATTTTCTATTGACCGACATATAAAAACCCTATGTTTCTAACTGACATAAGTCTTGATAAAAAGGCTAAGGGCTAGGGATTTTGTTGATATTGTGTTGTAGCATATTACAACGGTATTGAGTTACATGAGATTGCTAGTTGTAATCGGTTCTATTTACTGGATAATAATATTAGACTCTCTATTGGTGGATGTAGCCCAAGTTTGGGTGAACCACGTTAAAATTATCTCTCACTGCTTTATTTCTGTGTGTTTTTCATTCCTCTGTTTAATCTTTATCTGCATTTAATTGATATCTTCTGCATGTTATTCCTAACACTAGCTATGCAGATTAGGGAGAGAGGGCCATAAACCATTGAATTTGCAGATCACTCCATGTTTCATATAAAAACCCTCACTTTCTGAGACCTTAGGGCCACACATCACCACTTAAGAAGAACGAGCACAAGGCATAGGCCTAACCCTAGCTTGTGATGAGCGTGCTTGAGCTCTAGAATTGATTACAACATCAGAGAATGACTTCAAAAGTTGGCCTAAAGCAAACTTAGTTGCACAGGGCCCAACATCAATAGGCGAACCTACAACTAGCACAATCGTCTTATGTTGTGTTGTCCCATTTGAAATAGTCAACAGAGGGTTTTCTTGCTCAGAGGGAGAAGACCCCCCTTGCGCTCTGGGTTTTCCTTTACGTGCTCACAATCAGGTGTTAGATTCTTATTTTTGTTCTCAGGAACCACACTCAAGTGTCCACTCCTAGACACAGTCTCTGCACCTGGATACACGCTTGGGGGCCTACTCTCATACTCACTCGCCGCATTTCGAATGCGCTCAAACGACATTTTGAACATGCTCTAAAAATGAATTGGTGGTTCAAAAATAGCAGTCGATAAAAAAATCCATTATCTATCTAAAAAATGTTGAGATATACTAATTACGAACCATTTATAATAAATGCCACAAAGGTTACATATGTAACTCAATATTGATGTCTATTGACATTTTTAAAATAAATGTATTTAAAATATCTATGCTAATTAGTAAAATTCAAAGAGACAATAGAAAAAGTCAAGAATTTTATGTCCTTTAATTAAATGTGACTCAATATTGACATCTATTGGCATTTTTTAGTTAGTTGTATTTAACATATCTATACTAATTAATAAAATTCAAAGAGATACAATTGAAAAAGCTGGGAATTTTATACCCTCTAATTAAATTCATTTTTTTCTTTATTGAAAATCAATCAACAATGGAACTTATCTTTTGTTACTTTTTCGTGTCTCATCTCTTAAGTGAATTTTTTCTTCCAAATATCAACATGTCATTTTTAAAAAGAATCTATAAGACTTTGTACTCTTGTTAGAAACAACAAATATTTTGAAAATGAAAATGAAAATTAGAGAGATTATGATGATGATGATGATTATGTGGAAGATGATTTGTTGACGCTGAGATATCTTTGGACTCTTTCTAACTCAAGTGCCTTTGAAAGGAACCAATAAACCATGAATAATTAGATTAATAAACTTGAATACACTAAATCCAAAATGAGGTAAATTTAAAGAAGGATTTTCACACCTTGTTAGTCTATCAAAAAATTCTCAGGTCAAAATTGAAAGGAAGCAAGGTATGCAGAACACTTTTCCTACACCAACCTAATGAGGGGAATAGTATGTAAATTCTTTTAAATCCTTACAATTGCAACAATGTTAAACACATAACATAAAGATTACAATAGCAACACAACACATAATAATAGTGACACAAGATATAACGTGGGGAAAACCTTTTCAGGTAAAAAACCCCACTCCAAAACTTGCACAATGTATTACCAAATTTGAAAACGGATTACAATACACTTGGAATACAAGTTCTTCCATGAGTCTACAAATGTCGTTTCTGGAGTGATTCCGACAGCATAACAGTACCTATACAAACACTATGCAACTACTACTCCAAAACAATGCATTATATAGAGTTACAAGGCATAAATAGGAAGCTTCTAGAGATGGGTCTCCATCTTGGCCACATGGCCATTTACCCAGTCAAAGGACACTTGTCCAACACATTCTCAACTCTCTTACATCTATCATAACATGGCAGATTTGACTTCCCAAGGTAGAGCGCTCCAAGGCTAAAGATAGGCAATGACGGATGCTCTTACGCATCTTACAGTTGTCATAAAATTTGCCCACATAACAACCTTAAATGTTGTAAGAGAATTCATCATACAAGACTAAATATAGCATATTCCTCTTACAACATGTCATAGCCCAACTTGGTTGCCCAAAGATGCCTTTCTCTCATGCAACGATACTCACCGACACTTGTCTTCACTTGTCATAGGAATCTCTATACTTGGCTCTTACGCGTCATAGATTCTGTCATACACGATAATAGCTCTGTCATACTACAAGATGCTGACACATGGCATTAGTGCCACCTCAAATGGGACGCCCAGATCCACATGTGTTTGACTTGACCATCCATGTCACATTACAAGTAGGATGACATGTCACAATGCCACCTTATACTAAATGACAAAACATGATGTGCAAGTAAATACAAATTAGGCAATAAATAAATACATAATTAAAATATCAATGCTAGGAAATTGCAAAGGTTGATACACCTTAATTCCCAACAAAAATCATTTGTTTAATCGCCTAGACAATTGTTTCAATGGGTGTTCAAATTTGGAATAAAGTTTCAAGCTTGTTTGGTTGCCCTAATTTGAGATTTTATAAACCAATTTTGGATTACAAATGTTCAGTCCATAAAATCAATTTCTCTCTCTCCTCCCCCCTATTAACCACTAATTTGAAAACATTTTATTATGGCTTTGTGTATCATTTTTACCGACATTTGTATCGTTGGTCATAATATTGATTTCTCGCCATGTGTATGTCTTTTCTATCTTCATCTTGGTCTTGTCTCCTTGTATGGATCCATGGCGCCTTGGTTTGTGAGAGTTTAAGTGAAGGGTAAAAATTTGAAAAGTATATATATATCTTTAGATATACCGCAAAGATATACATATGTAATTAACATTAGTATATCCAAAGTGGAATTTTCTTACAAGTATATGGTGATGTGTTTGTTTTTTATTAGATCACAATTGGATCAACTCCACATAATAAAGTACATGTGGCATAATCGAGTAGGTTCCCAATTTTAAGGTAGAATTGAAGGTGGCTTGGTAGTTTTTGATTGATTTCTATGGATCAGTGGATGGATGAAGTGGGTCTCTCAAACATTTCTTAGATCTTCACAAGCATTGATCTTGTTGTAGAATACTATAGATGGCAATGCATGACACAATCTAGTTAGCTTCTATGGATTGGTAAATCACCTTGATTGAGGACTTTGACATCTATAGATAGGCCAACGATATTGATCTTGTAGCAAGGTAAATCTATGCTATTGGTCATATATGAAATGAAAAGCAATAAGTAGTATAATGAAGTGACTGATGTTTCCACATGGCATAGTTTGGTAAATTTTTGTATATTAGTGGATTAAACCACTTAACGCTTTACGATCTCTTGATTTATCATAATCTTTTATCTCAAATAATAGGAATTTGGACCACTGATTATGATTGGCGATTAAAGTCTTAAGATGATATTCAAGAGCTAATAATAGAAAATACACGACATGTATTAATTGGCTCTTGGAGGGTTAGTAAGTTTCTTCTAAGTATTCAAGCAAATCTAGACCATAGATTCTCTCAAAAGTAGTGTGATGTCTAATCTGATTGACTTCTATAGATCAGTGGATAAAAGGATATGCACCTTTGTGATCCATAAATCTACTACAAACATTGATTTTAAGAGCAAAGGCATAACAAATGTCAGTTATAGTTAATGCTTGATAAGATAAAGAGGCATGGTTAATCCTTTGTTGAATAAATTGATAGAGTATAGACCCTAGTTAACAAAGGAGGTGATGCATTTTATTTGGCCTTTGGAGATGGAGCTTAAAGGAACAAAAAGGTATAATTGGGGAGATTGGTTCTTTTATATAATATATACTCTAATCAAGATATATAGGGCTACAACCAAATAATATAAATTACCTCACACACTATCCTCAAGGATCACTTTCTTAGAAGTAATAAGACAAATGCACTTTGCTAATAAATTTCACTTTAAAGATAATCAAAAGTGTGGGTGCCTTTCTCCCACCATAGAAGTTGGGAATTTTTTATTATTGGGAAATGATGCATTTGAAAAGCTAATTTAATATATAGAAAATATAAGAATGCATTTTGATACATGGAGACCCTATGACCATGAGAACTTCATTGATAAATTAATAAGGGCTCCAAATAGACCAGGGTTAGACCACAAGTATAATGAACTAGATGATTTTGTTAGAAGTTGAAAGAGTGATGTAGAGAAGAACATAAGGAGGGATGCACGGATGTAAATTATCTTAGTTGAAAGAAAAAGATAAATAATTGATACAAGCTATCCAAGAGCTCTCCTTCTCCTTATAGACAAAATTGAAAGGATAAATGTACCAATGAAAAATGTTGAAATCTATGGACAAATGCCTCATGAGCAAGATCTAAAGCCACCACAAGGGGTAGCACATAAAGGTAATGGATCTCATAAGGATGAATCTATGTAGACTATAGAAGTAGGACATCCTAGACTGTCATCGCCTACATCATCAACTCATCAATCACTCTAAAAGAGTGAGCAAACAACATGACACATTGATCTTTATTTTTTGGTAAATTATTCTACAATTGAGATGACTGGGGAGAATGAGCCCTTATAATAGCCCACAATTACTTTCTTTAGGTCTCCCTAGCACCCTAGAGGGAAAGAAATGATCATTCTAGATATTGAGACATTATTTGAACAATATGTTGGTGTTGAAGGCATTAAGAATGTTTGGATGAAATCTTGCAATGATTTTCTAGATGATGATCAATTTGTTTTTGATTAAGATAAGTAGGAAAAAGGGTCATGATCCCTTTACAAGCAATCCCCCAAAGCTGAACAAGCAGGTCCAAACAGACCAAAAACAACAAAACGACAACATAGGCACATCAGCCCAACTGGAAAAACCAACAACAAGAATCTACACAACACCTGATCTTGACCTAGAAAATCTAATTCCCTTGACTCTAGGGTGCAAAGAAGCCACAAAACGAGGAATTCCTTTCTTTTTTGCTAAACCACCATCCAGGAAGGCTCATATTCAAAATCAATAGAACGAGGAGAGAGGGGGTCCTCCCCTGAAATCGCAACCAAAGAGGACTCGCAGTGAACCTCAGTAGATGCCAAATCCATAGAATCCACATGCAGGGAAGCTGAGCTTGAAGTAGGCAAAACTGAAGAAGCTGAAATAGAAGTAGTAGTCCGGCCCAGAGTTGAAGGAGCTGACATGTGAGCAAAGCTATGATCATAAGAGTCCAAAGAGTGCAAGGTAATTGTAGTTGTAGCCACCACCACCTCCTCAGGGAAATCCACAATAGGGGGCTCATCCTCCTCAGAGGACATGTCCTCCTGAGATGAACAATCCTCCTGGGAAGCCCTAATAGTCAAGTGATCCAAGAGGGCATCTTTCCACCAAGTTACAGTGCCCTTGCAGCACGAGAGAGGACAACCAGAAGCCAAATGACTGATAGAAAAACATCATTTGCATCTAAATGGGATTCCCTCATAATCTAATAGTTGTTTCCAAGGCCTTTCCCCTACCAACAAAACCACATCTCTATGAAGAGGTTTGGAGATATCAATATCCACTAGGATGCGGGCTACTATGGAATGTCCCATGAAAAAGGTAGTAGAATCAACCTTCAGGAAATGACCGATAGCATTGTTGATGCCCTCGTAGCAAGAATCCTCCCAAAATTGGAGAGGAAGATTTGGGAGATAGACCCAAATAGGTCTGATGTTAAGCAGCTTAGTGAGAGGATTGAAGGACAGAGTCCAAGGTTTGATGGAAAGGGAATGCTCACCCCACATCCAAACCCTGCCATCGAGCACTAAGTCTTGCTGCTTAGAATAAGCAAAAGTCACAATAAAGAATCCTCGTGCACTAGGAAACAAATCAATCTTACCTTCAACAAATGACTTCCATGATTCCATGACCCAATTGTGAATATTGGGCAAAGAGGGCCAAAATCCATTGAATCTGCATATCACTCCTCTATTGCGATAGAATTCCTCATTTTATTTGACCTCAGAGCCACACACCACAACAAGGGAATCTGAGGCGCAAGGGAATGGTCGAGAACCATGCTGGGGTGAGCGGGTCTGAGCACCCAAACCAGTCACAACAGTAGAGAAGGACTTTCGAGGTCCCCCAAGAGCCTGAAGCCCTGTAACAGACCTTCCATTAACATCATTCCTGACTACAGGAACATCGTTCACTCTCTCTTCACTGTTTGTGCCCCCACCAGAGAGAGGCAACACATTAGGCACCCCCTCCTTAATAGAAGCCCTAGCGTTAATATCTACAACAGTGGGAACTACACACTCAAAACTGAGTATGCCCTTATGAAAGCTCGTGTCACACAAACTAGTGCCATTTTCCTAATCCATGTGTGGAGGGTCCTCTAAACATGCATTCGCAGAAGAGTTCACCTTCCCATTCGTAGCAGCCACGTTCCCATTCGCAGTAGTCACGTTCTCGCTTGCAGGCATTTTCAAATCTCATTGATTGAAGAAAAATAATACAAATAAATGTTGATGATGATCAATTTGTTAGAACCATTGAATTCAAGAGATTTGCTTGGATGGTAAATGTAGAGAAAGATGTGCTCAACTTGAAAGGAAAGGAAAAGCTATTTTGTTAGAGGAAGAGCAAGACACTATAGAAAGTACTACACTTCCCCTCATTTTTGACTATGGTGTAGAAAATGTTATCTTAGAAGAGGGAAGAAAATTAGTAGAGACTAGTAGATGCCTATCATTGATTGGATGGGATATTGTAGAAGCCATGGTTTTGATACAATAATGAGGAAAGAGATGTAGATATTTTCAAGGATCAGGATGAAGATACTAAGTTTTTCTTTGGGTCTATATTCAAGCCCCATTTAAAGGCTTTGGCCATTTAGGAAATAATCCCTGCATATGAAAGACCTTAAGCTAATTCTGTCCCACAATAATTGGTAGGTCAATTGATGATTAAAAGGGCGAGAGATGTCTTGGCTATTGATGTAACAACATTGGTAGTTTATTTTTCCCAATTCAACTAGGCTACCACCAAGAAATTACACGAGGATTACAAGTTTCAGGATGAAAAATTAAAATTAAGGATCACATTAATAGATATGAAGGCATTAAACATTAAGATGGAGGAGTAGATGCAAGGTCCTATGCAGAAAATCACTCCTGTTGTTTCCACACATTAAATACCACCCCCAAAGAAGGACAATATGAGATGAGAATGAGAATATGCAAATTCGAGACTCTACTGAAGGAGGCCCAAGATGAAGAGGGAGAAGCCAAGGCAGAAGTAGTGAATTTTAAGTCAAAGCTAATAGAAATAGTTTGGGGAGCCTTTATCATAAGGCCAACTTATTTTTAAATTATTTGATGACCTATGGGAAGATTTTGATACAATTTGTAAGGCAATGGTTAGAATGATCAAATACATGAAGGAATTTTGAGGACAAATAACTAATGGTCACTTCATGCTCCCTTAATGAACAAAATTTTCCTTTATACAAAGTATACTAGGCCTATGGAATTCTCAAATATTATTGTACCACATGATATATGTAGGCTTGTCTTTTATATTGCTACACATATTAAATCTATGGGAGATAAATTAAAGGAAAAGCTGGAAGATTTCCAAAGCTTAATAGAATCTAAAATCCTTGAATTGATAGATAAAGAAGGAAATATTAAGGAATTCGAAGCTTGGAAAGTTGAGTTAAAGTCTTTGCCATACCTCTTTTTAGATTTTTTAATTTATGACAAACAATTAAATTCTACCAAATTTAACAAATCTTTTGATGAAAATTTGACACTAGAAGCAAGAATCAACACTTACATTAAAGAAAGTAAAAAGCTTAATAGATGCTAGGTGGGATAACACTTTGGCAAATACAAATATGATAACTAGTGCTAACCTAACCAACCAAGAATGAGACTATTGGAATGATGTGTTAGGAGATCAACCATCACAAATTCATTAATTCTTTCAAGAATAATTGTATTATTAAGGTCTTATTGGTTTAGAGTATATGTGGAAACAATTGAATATACAACAAAGTAATTATGACATTCCAAAGGGAGTCTAGATATATTTTTGGGTTTGTCAAAGGGATGTCTAATCATTATAGGTGGCACTAAAGCATAATTGATAGGCCATACAATAGGGTTATTAAATAACAGGTACTTTCAAGAATCAATCATCTAGTAAACAGTAGTCTACATTGTGATAGAAGAAACTTGTGTAATTTTTGAGTATATTTATTAAGGGTTTATTTATAAAACTTCTGAGTATAATGGCTATCATCTCATCAAGATCTTTTAATAATATGGAGTCTACTGTTAAGGATGTTAAGAGAGATGATCAAATGAAGGGGAATCTAAGAGATCTAAAAGTTGACACCACAACTCTTAGAAGTGTGTTTGAAGACATAGAAAGGATAGTCATGAAAAGTAGTATCCTCCTGAAAATCATCTAAGATGACTTGGATCGAGCTGGGTGGTTCATGCAATATAATGCTGCTAAGGAAGACACATCACATAATATTCTATATTATGTTGAGAAGATTGACAAGATTGTCTAGGTAGTTTCCCACCACTTGAATATTACTCTTTGAGGAGGATTGGGTATCTCCTATTGATAATTGTTCTTGGGACAAAATCCTATAGAAAAATTTGTAATAGGAAAATAATTGATACTTGAAATGTAACACGAGTATGACAAATGCTAATCACTCTACTAAGGCGAGCATTGTCTTCTTTCTACATATAGAATTTATTATCTTTGTTTTAGTTTCATCTTTCACTATCTTAAGAATTTTTAGTGTTGTTCTATCCAGAACATGTTCTAAGCACCGTCAACATAGTATGTTTCTTTTTGGGTTTTTGTTTTTGGATATTGTAATCATCCTTTTTGAAGATGTTAATATATGATAACTTATTTTACAAATAGTTATCCATTATTAGAGTTGTGTTTCAAGGGATCCATATATCTTTGAGTTCACATTTGTTGTTTTGTTGTTCTAGTTAATTTGTTTTCAATTCAAATATGGATAGCTTCCTTCACCTCTTATGTATTCTCTAGACACATGACATCATTCATAATTTGAAGCATGGAAGTGAGGGCTACAAAATCTAGAACAAGCTTGAAGTCGCTAGAGCCTTGATCCTTATCACATGTACCTAAGGTGTTGTACTACATTTTGCATTGGTGCCATCTTTCTACACCTTTTTGCCTATAAGAAGGTTGCCAAACCATTTGGAGGTTAGCTAGGGAAGGACAATAAGAATTAACAAGTAAGAAGAGATCAATTACAATAGAGTGTTCTAAGAACTCAAAATATCTACATTGTATTGAAAAGAATAAGCCTAAATTGTATCAAAAGCTATGAAGCTCATAATGTAACTATGTTTTTCAAGCCATAAAGTCTATTTCATTGTGGGAATTTCTATTTTCTTAGCTATGGAAAGTTTTTGTGTGTTATCATTTGTTGCACGGTTAGACAATCTTTAGTTAGACTTGTTTGATGGAAAAGGGAGACTTATCTCAAAACCCTAAACTAGGCCAAACCCTCTTCTATCAACATTGGAACACAATATGAGATTGACTTCTACCTTTGAAGGAGATCCAAACTACACGGGTTTTATTCCTTTGTTGTATAAAAGAGTGTTAACCAAATCTAACCAATAAAACTAGGGTAAAGTAGGAAACCCTAATTGAGCAAGATCAGTGAATAACAGACTAACAAAAATTGTTACAGAGAAATTGAGACTATAGAAGATATTAGGGGATAGAGAAGAATTGTAACCTGGGTTTTAGGGCAGAGAGGAACCAGGGCACTAGGTGCTCTAGACCCAAATTATGGTTTTGCAGAATGTTATAATCTGGGTGTCTTCGCCTATTTGCATTCCTACTTCCTGTCACTTGTTGTTGTCTGACTCCTTGAATGTGACCTACACACAAATAAGAAGGGAAAATGGTTGCAGTATTTTTAGGAGCTTGCCTTAGTCAAACCTTGTGTTAGTGTTTCCACCTCCACTACAACAATGATTAGAGATCAAAGAGTGCGTGCTCTAGCTGGGTAGAGGCAAGATCTACTATAAATGATGAAAGAATGAATACAAAGGGTAAATGTTACCACAAGATATGAAACCCTAGTTGGAGTAGGTGACTCAAGACCATGCACCAACAAGGAGATAGAGAATGAAGACTTGAAATTCCTTCAAGACTTGCAAACAAGCATCATAACATCCACATATAAAGAGCTATTCCAATCATGAAGAATACTTGAGCATAGGAGAGCAATTCACTAAGGCATAAGGTGAGTCCTAACATTATAGGTGTAAAATGAATAATAAGAATCTTTCTTATATGCATTCCCACTCACTATTGATGAATAAAACCAATTGAGGCTGACAAGGGTAAACCAAAGAGGTGTTCTAAGTCGACACCACCAAATTAAGGCCAGGGCTAACATCCAGGCCCAAGGTGCTAGGTGCCCTAGTCCTTTAGACCCCACAAACCTCGGGGAGTACTTGATGGGGTGGGCTTAAACCAACCCTAAGTTTATTTGTTGGGGTTTATTCATTGGGATCAAGAATTAATTGTTTATTTTTCCACTAAGTGCCAAAATAGGTCCAAATAAGCAAGGGTAAACATTTTACTCCATAACAAGACCCTCTAACCATTATTGTATCAGATGGATCAAAGATTAGAATTGAGTCCTAAAAGAAGAATATTGAAGAGTCTTCCCATACTAAGTTATTGGGTAGAAGATTTCTTGGAGAGTTGTAAATGGGTTCTAAACAAATTGTTGCTTGTGAGGTAGTTTGCATCATATCTGAATTCAAGATATCTCCACAAAGAGTGAGTAGAGGTCAAGGTGTTCTCCATGTTGTAGAAAGAATTGAAGAAATGTTAGACATGATGGGGAATGTCTAGATTTGATTAGATGCTATTGAAGAAGACAAAAGGAGAGGTCATAACCTTGGAGTTAATGAAGGTGATGGAGAAGATAAGCTAGATAATGGACAAGTTGTAGAACAAATTATGATGGAAGAAGAAGATCAAGATCAAAAGATGTTGAAGGTTATTTCTAATATTGGTAAGAGGTCTTGGATTGATATTTTTAATTATGTTGGTAGTCTAAATCCCAAAGAATTGGTAGATTGGTTGACAAACCTAGAAGAATATTTTGAGTATGAAGAAAAATTTGATCTTGAAAGAGTAAAGTTTGTTAAAATAAATCTTAAAGGTCATTCTATTATATGGTGGAAGGAAGTAAAAATAGAAAGGAATCAAAGAGGAAAAGCAAATATTGAAAGGTGGGATAGGATGGTATATAAGTTTAAAGCTAAGTTCATCCCTCTTGACTATCTATTAGAATTACTAAAGAAATTGTTAGAAGGATATGAAGGTAAAGGATTATACTGAAGAATTTTATAGAAGGATATGAATGTAAATACTGAAGAATTTTGTAAGTTAATAGTAAGGGTTGGTCATCATGAAGTTAGTCAAGAGAAGGTAGCAAGGTAAATCAATGGTTTGAGAGGGTCTATTTAAGAAGAATTAAGTATGATTAGAATGCAATCTATTGATGAGGCATATTAGTATGCCCTTAAGGATGAAGACAAGTTGAGCAAGAGATTTTAGACAAGACAAAACAAACAAAGAGGAAGAGGAAGCTAATTTCAAAAAATCGATAGTAGGAATCAAGTAAGTACAGATAGAGGATAAAGTTTAGAGGATCCATAACTAAAGGAGGATCAAAACCACTACCGCAATAAAAGTTATGTTGCTTATTAGTGTGATAGAGGAAGATAATTTAGTGGTGTCTATTTCAAGTGTGGAGTTGAAGAACATAGAGCATTTGAGTGTTCACAATCACAAGGAGGCCATGAGAAAAGATTTGAAAGGATCACAAGAGTCACAAATGTTGATGAAGAAGTTTCTTGCAATGGAGAGCAAGTGAACTAGAAAACGGTGTCATTGTTAATGAAGAGAAATTTGTTGAAACTTGCAATAGAAAAGAATAAATCAATTTAGTGGAAAATTTTCTTTAGAAACTATATGCAAGTTTGGAGGTAAATGTTGTAAAGTCATAGTTGATAGTGGTAGTACTGATAATTTGGTTTCAAGTGAGATGGTGGAAAAGTTGAATTTAAAGAGAATTAAGCATACTTATATTGTTTAGAGGATCCATAACTAAAGGAGGATCAAAACCACTACCGCAATAAAAGTTATGTTGCTTATCAGTGTGACAAAGGAAGATAATTTAGTGGTGCCTATTTCAAGTGTGGAGTTGAAGAACATAGAGCATTTGAGTGTTCACAATCACAAGGAGGTCATGAGAGAAGATTTGGAAGGATCACAAGAGTCACAAATGTTGAAGAAGTTTCTTGCAATGGAGAGCAAGTGAACTAGAAAAATGTGTCATTGTTAATGAAGAGAAATTTGTTGAAACTTGCAATAGAAAAGAATAAATCAATTTAGTGGAAAATTTTGTTTAGAACTATATGCAAGTTTGGAGGTAAATGTTGTAAAGTCATAGTTGATAGTGGTAGTACTGATAATTTAGTTTCAAGTGATATGGTGGAAAAGTTGAATTTAAAGAGAATTAAGCATCCTAATCCTTTATAGAGTATCTTGGTTGCAAAAAGATCATAAGGTTTTGGTTAGTGAACAATGTCTTGTTTAGTTTAAGATTGACATTTATGAAGATGAAGTTTTGGAATATCATGTTGATGATGGATGTTTATAATATTTTGTTGGGAAGGCCATGACAATTTGATAGGAAAGCTATACATGATGGTAGAGAAAATATTTATAGGTTAACAAAGGGTGGAAGAATCATTGACGAAAGGGTTGATTATAGAAAGTTGAAGTCCCCATATGGTACTAGCCATACTAGCACCAAAGAAATGCAGTGGAAAATGTGTACAGATTTTGGACCTATCATAAGCTTATTATCAAATACATATTTTCATTGCCAAGGATGGATGACCTTATGGACTGTTTGAGTGGAGTGAAATATTTTAAAAGATATATTTAAAGAGCGGGCATCACTAGATTAGGATTAGAGAAGGAGATGAGTTGAAGGTTGATTTTAAGACAAATGAAGGTTTATATGAGTGGTTTGGTTATGCCATTTGGGTTAACTAATGTGCCTAGTACTTTTATGAAGTTAATGAATGGAATTTTAAAGTCTTATCTTAATAAGTTTGTTGTGGTCTATTTGGATGTCATTCTATTTTTTTTTCTAATTCATAAAGTGTAGGTAAAGCCCACTCCTATTATATTGAAGTATAAATATACAAAAGCTAGAGGTTTTATGATAGAACTCTATATAAGAGATTTTAAAATATGACTCCATTAATTATAGAAGACCTTACATTCCATTATCCGGAACCAAAAGAGAAAAATGACCAAATATAGTTAACAATCTTGACCATCCTATAGATCACTAAAAACCATAGAAACCTAGAGAGGCTATAGGAAACTGATCATACCAACAAAAGGCTACAATTCTCGAATGATACCAACTAAAAGCTATTATGTAACAGGGAACTTGCTATCGACCAGACATGAATGTTTTTCCAAATATCAAACTTCAACCATGTAGATCATGACTGAACACAGAACACATATTACATATATGTTTCACTCCTAACTACACTAACATGTGCCATAAACCAAGGGAAAAACACACCAAAACCTAGGCTAGAGGAAATGAGAACCCCTTATTCTAGATTAATTACCATGACCTCCGATGAGCACTGGCCTTCTTCTCCAATCACCAATAGGGGCTTGAATTTCACAGCCTGGATGAAAGACTTGATAGCCGCCTTCACCTCTTACGTATTCTCTAGACACATGACATCATTCATAATTTGAAGCAGAGCAGTAAGGGCTACAAAATCCAGAACAGGCTTGAAGTCGCTAGAGCCATGCATGAGGAAAATTTCCACCCTCTCCATTTCCTTAAACCTATCAACTAACACCTTGTGAAATTCCATGGAGACATGGTCTTTGGTGTTGACGCCACTCACCTGTAACTTTGCATAATCTAGGATCGAGTCGAGGCCATCCTTGATATCAAACATTGCTAAAGCTTTCAATTGTAGTTTCACAATAAAATTTGTTGTGATTTTAGAATTAACTCTTGTAGCTCATTCTCCATCATGAAATCCTCCCCTAAAATAATAGCAAAATCAATGAGATCAATGTTCATCGCAAAGACCTTACACAAACATATATTCATGATGTTTCCTGGGAAAGCCATCTCGCATTTGGTTGTATGTAGCTTAATCCCTTCCATGGGAACTTATGGTAGGAGAGCATAGAACAAGTGGATTGAGGGGAATGCCAAGACGAAATAATAGTTGCCAAAATCCACCTTCAATAAATGTTTCACATGCTTGAGTGTCTAGTCATTCTTAGATGAAGAAAGCCTCTCATTATATCCCGATGGGAAGCAAAAGACCTTAATGTATCATGATTTTCTAATCTTTACTTATCATTACTTATTCCAAAAATCTTGGGATTATTTCATCTAGTGAGCTGCTCCTCATGATCGATGGCATAATTTGCCAATTTATCTTCAATCAAATTAGCTTCTCTATAGAAGTGTTTGCATTCAAAATCTAAAAAGATTTCACACTTTTTCAAGAATATTATTTTTTAGTCTTCAGTTTATACTAGCTTTCTTCCTGATTAATAAACTAGCTTGCTTCCTGATTGCATTAATCAGTACCACCAACTCCACTACTATGATTAAATACAAAATCTCACATTTGACTACAAACGAGAAACCCATAACCAACTCTTGGATCTCTACCTCATTATTAGTCCCATGAGAGCGTTTCTTAGAAGCAACATAAAATAAAGATTCATTTGAGGCCCTAAGTAGGCATCCCACTCCAAAAGGACATGAGTTACCCTGAGAGGTTCCACCAAAATTTAACTTTAGAAAGGTATTTGGAGGAGCTTCCCATTTAATGGTTGACCTATCCAAGAGCTTCCCATTTAATGGTTGACCTATCCACTAAAAGGAATTGAGCTCTCTGCACCTCATGAATGGGGGAAATATTAAGAAGTTTCCAATTTTGTAGCATTAGCCTATCTCACAAAGACAAAAAAAATTTCCCTTGTGACTTTTTTTAAAATTTTACTATAGTTCTTTCCATAATCACTAGCTCCAACTTGATGATAACTTGCTCCCAAGAAGAAGATTTCTTTCAACAAAAAAAAAACATTGTTTCTTTCTCTCCAAATGTGCCACATCAATAAGGAGGGTAGGCAAGCCATAAGCATTCAAAAGTGTCCTTAAGGAAAAACAATGGTCATCTCACAAAAAGCTAAAGAAGAGTTTGTGACAGGGCTCTAGACCAATTGAGTCAAGCCCAGAGCTAGGTCTAGCACTTAGAGGCAAACAAACAATTTAGAAAAAGATGGTTAGAATTCTTAAAGCCACACAAAACACATGTAGAGAGACCCAAAAGGCCAAACTTGATTAGTCTATCCCATGTCAAGACCCTGTTGTGGATGGTCAACCAAGCAAAGACACCCCACCTTTGGCAAACAAACTTTGTGCATGCAAAGACAAGAACACCATTCCCTTATGGTGCCTAACTTTGCATAATGCGATATCCTAGTTTGGTTGTATATCCCCCAATTTTTGAGCCTATCCACTAGTTAGAGTTTGCCTCGTTACTAAAAAATATTGTACAATAAGATAATTCTTCCCTTAGCAATAACTATTGAGAAACAAAAATGATGCAATTTGACATTGTGATGATAATTTGGAGAACAACAATAAACCTATTAAGTTACCACAAAACTGTAAATTTCTACTCAAACCAAAATCATCAATGAAACTAATAGAAAAACACAGAATTCGAAGCAAACATTAGTTATACCTTAAAATGCAAATTTCTCCTTCATGTCCCTTATGTCCATCTTCTTGAGATCTTGATTTTGTTGATTGTAATTATGCTCTCAGAATGCACTTCTTTGTTTCAAGATGACTCTAAGATTAATGGACTTGTGGTGGATTTTATGCAAAGTGAATGATTCTACAATGCTAAACTATGATAATGATTTGATGAAGCTAATACAATGCAGCAATGGAGATGGCTAATGCTAATGATATGCTAATGGAGATTGCTAATTGATAATGCTATGCAAATAAAAGCCAAAGGCAGACTTTTGATATTTGATATGATTTTAGCAGCATGAAAGTATGATCTCCCTTGTGTTGTTTTCAAAATGAGGATGAGAGGCTTCCTTTTATAGGCAAAGGATGGCTTAGATCCAAGTGGCAAAAGATCAATGGTTGAGGAATTGGTCTTATGACATAGAGGGTCAAGATTGAATTGGTTGGATGAGGAGAGATATAGAAGGAGAATGTTCCTACTACATTGACAAGATGGAGAGATATGTGGGACAAGGAGCCACATGACAAGATGCTCAAAAAGACCATGAGAGACAGATGAAAGGAGTCTATGTTTGTTGGGATGTTGGAGGGAATATAGGACTCATGAGACAAGTGTCTCATAGTCAACTTTGACCATGATGATGTGGAGAGACCAACTTCTACAAAGTAGGGATGGTTGAGAGGAAATAGGACATGTGTTGAGGATAAATGTTCAATTAAATATTATTAATATTTAATTTATGGTGCAACATGGAGGTGAGGTGTCAAATGATGTGTAGGGTGATGTGGAGGAATGATGTCGATTTTAGGAATATGACTGTCTTAGAAGAATAATTAAATAATTAGGATTATTTAATTAGAGATAATTTTAGAGGAATTAAGATATTTAATTAAATAAAATAAATTTTATTTAGTTATTGGAAGAATAAGATAAATGTGAATCAAAAAAATAAATTACTATATTTATTTATTGATAGAGGAAATAAGAATAAAATAAATATTAAAATATTTATTTAATTTATCTCAAGCCATTTTTAGGTGTATACAAACACATCCCTCCAAATAGATTAAGAGAAATTGTGAATGTTCTCCACATTGAATTAATCCTTCACTTTGTTCCCCTAAGCTTTAGTTAAAAATTGAAATGAAGTAGAGTTGTGGAATAAACTTCCTACACTAATCTATGAGAGGAGGTATGTGCAAAAAAAATTGATCATATAGTTACAAGGAAATAAACACAAAAACAATATACTGTAACAAAATGATATACGTGGGGAAAACCCTTATATGAGAAAAACCTCACTCCAAAGTAACTCAATATATTATCTAGTAATCAATGGTTACAATACACTTGCAAAGTCTAAGTCTTTATAGGAGTATCACCATCACAAGATCTGAAACAATTATGGTAGAATAATAATACCTACAAAACTCACTATGAAACCTCCATCTCAAGCACATAATAAATAGGAGAAGCAATTCAAAAAACCATCAAATGGTAATTAGGAAACCATGAGCTAAAACACCCAAAGTGTGGTGCCTAATCCCTAGTCAACCATCACCCAAATCCCAATATGAGTCCACAGGATAAAAATAACATATTTTTCCACCTATCATAAGTTCATCATAATCTGCTCACCAACTTGAGTGCTCCATTTTATTTCTATTATCTTCAATCAAAGATACCTTATGACATGTCATAACATGTGTCATAAGTTTCCCAACAAGCCTAGCCCCCTTTTACAACCCTCTTATGTGTCATAGATGCTCTTACATTTCTAATGTGGGAAGCCCAACTTTTAGAGACCATAAATTTTGATCTAGGAAGCTGATTGAGCCCCCTTGCCTTTTTTAAACTAAATATCTTAAAGAGGTCCACATCACTGTAAACCACTTGCTTTGGTTAAGGCTTGTTTTGATATTTTTCAAGGCCAAATTGACCTCTAGAGCCTTGATTTTTTTTGTGTTTTGTAGCCTAAAAATTATATTTTTCTTTTTGTTCTTAACATTAGTATGCAAGATTGATACACCTTTCCCAACATTCTCCCACTTGTCAAACACCTTGCAAGAGCAAAGGGAATACCAACATTGTCAACTATTTGTCAGGTGTTGAGAGTTCCATAGACTTATTGCACCACCTAAACTTCTTTGTGCTGACTACTTCATCAATGCATTTGAGATATTTTGTAAGTTTCAACTTTCTCCAACATCACCTGCACATCCTTTAGCATGTCACAAATAAATGGTATTGGACATATGCGTTCTTCATCCTACATGAAAGGTCAGGTTCTTTGCCAAACATATGACACTTTGACTATCACAAATAACTATGATAGCTCCCTAACTCAACTCCACATCTGAACACAATCTCTTAAGCCATATGGCCTCCTTACAAGCATGAGTAGCTACCATGTACTCAACCTTTGTAGTGGACAAAGAAACCATCGCCTATTGCTTATTCATCCAACTAATAGCACCATCAAATAAATTGAACACATATCTACTGGTGGATCTTTTATTGTCAACAATTTCTACCCAATTTGAATCCATGAATACCACTGAATTCTGATCTCATGTAGAATCACCATGATAAAAATAGAGTACTTAGAGGTACCCCACAAATATCTGAAGACCCTCTTAACTGCACCCCAATGATCTCACCCAGAATTGGACATAAAGTGGCTCTCTCACTACTTGGGCATTGCCTTGTCTAGTCCAAACCATGGCATACATCAAACTCCCAACTACACTAGTATAAGGAACATGATTCATATCCTTCATCTTTGTTAGTATCGTGGGACACTCGTTAACTAAATGCTTGGTTCCTATACAAATAGGATCACTCAATAATCTGCTATCTGCCATACTAAAATGTTATAGTACAGAGTTCACATACTTGCTTTGGTCCAACAAAAGCTTTCTATTCACTCTATGTCTTCTAATATCCATACCCAAGGTATATTTGGTATCCTCCAAGTTCTTCATGTCAAATTGTGCTAAAAGATGAGATTTCAAATCAAAAATCACATCCTTACTATTACCAAAAAACAACATATCATCTATGTACAATGTGATAACAAGGAATCAAATTTCTAGTACCACATTCTAGGAGACTATTTGAGACCATACAAATATTTTTTTAATTTTCAAACAAAAGGCTCCTTGCTTTTAACAACATAGTGCTTTGGCTATGTCATGTAGATGTCTTCCTCCAAGTCACCATGTGTTGTCCTCATTTTTTACCTTGGCAAATTTTAAGCTTTGTATGCCCATTAAAAAAAGACATGTCATCAAGTTGATATCCTGAATGTCATGTTGATCTTCCAAGTCGCATGTGGAGTCTCTTGTCACCTCAATTTGATTAAATAAAAAATAATAATGTTTGCATCGATAAGTCCTGGTTGAAAATGTTCATAATCATTTTGAAGTGTTGAATCATCTTATCAAGTCAAACTCATCAATTTGTGATCATAGTCACAAGTGCTTTGTAGCCAAGTTTGATCTCTTGAAAGCATCACAAGATGGTTTCAATTAAGTCACAATTTTCTGAGTAATCTAGTTTATGTGAAGGTGATTAAATGATTAAACAATCTTAGTTGCAGAAAAACAAGTTTTCAATACAACATGATAGGTGTATCTCCTCAAGGTACCTTTCAACATTTTTATTTCTCTTGCATCTTGCAACTTCGTAAAGTTGTAAAATATGAAAAAAAATTGACAATAAGTTCTAAGGGGCTCTCCGTGAGTTTCAGACATATTGGTACTGAGATATTTTATATCAAAATATAGTTATAGTTGTTCTACAAGTGCAAATTCATAATTATTTTAAAGTTTGCAAGTAATCACAAGTTAATTTTATAATGTGACTTTATTAAATTTTCTAATTTTGATTACATGATTAATTAAATCATCTAAAGGGTTAAAATGTAGTCATGATATTTAGTTTGCATTTACAACAAAATTTTAAAATATTTAGACGAAATCACCTTGAATGTTCAAAAGTTAGTTTGTGCAAATTTAGGTCATAGAGGTATAACATACATGTTCATTTAAATTCCACATGATCAAAGCAAAAATAATTCGAGTTTGTAATTCACATTCACATATAAAAATTGCAAAGTTTACTTTATAAAAGCGGAGGGATAGACTTTATAAGCTCTTAGGGAAGTGCGAAGTTCTAAAATCCTGCAAGGTAATGAAGGAAAAGTTTAATAAGTTTCAAAAGCCCTTTAGAAGGGCAAAATTGTGAAATCTCAAGGAAAAGTGCAAACTTTAATTGAGTCCTCGCTCCTCATTACTCCTACAAGATTATAAATTGAAGGAAAACAAATGTAGTCAAAGGAAACGTGTGGACTTCTGAACCCTGCATTCCCGCATGAACAAAGAAGCATTTCAAGGAAACATGATCTCAAAAAAATGCCACAACTACAAAAATTTGCATAAAGGATTTATTGAAGAGTTTTCAAAAACAATGCGCAAGTTTAAAGACAAATTTCATGCTCATTACAAGCATTTTCCATGGTCGTGCTATCAATCGATGCTATTGTTAAGAAAACACACAAAATGGATTTGTTAATCTAACTTCATAAACTTTCTAGCAAAAGTGATTGGCGGGTGTAAACTCATGTTCCAACAAATTCTTCTTCAAATAAAGCATTCAAATTTAGTTAATCACTTTACATCATGTAATAGCCATGTAGGTCAGAATTGGGAACTGACAAATGATGGAGCAAATAAAAATACTTGCAATGGCTATTATGTGAATGTTTCTAAAGTTAAAGGTCCTATTCAAGTTAATAATGCACTATGCATCCTCTACCACCACATTGGATATTGATATTGGAGCTTCACAATATTGGTTGACAAGATAAAGATGATAAGGAAGTTATAGAAAATTGATATAGAAATTTTAGAAATTTGGGTATTTACATTTTAGAGAAGATTACCATGAATAAAGATGACGTAGATTTAGACTTTATAGGGATACAACCAAATACTTCAAATGAATGTTTATCTAGAGGTTTTGGCCATGAAATGTTTGACCAAATACCTTGGAGGATTGATTATCTATAGCTAGTGTACATGAATTGTTGAATGAAATACTGTGAATCATTTGTACATCAAGTTTCAATAAGGACTTGACATTTAACTATAAAGTTAGCCCTATTAATGTTTTAATGTATTTATTCTGAATGAGCTATTAAATATATGCTCATTTTGGGGATTTGGGATTTGATTTAAATATTTTGTAATGTTCAAAAGGGAAAAGAAAATGGTTGTATAGGAAAATGGACAACCTTTCCCTATAAATGTAAACTTATATCATTTGTAAGGGGTTATGTAACTAAGGGTTAATATTGGTGATTTATTTTTTCCAAATACACGCAATAGATTGTATAGGGAATATCCTCAGGACTTTGAGCCTGTTTGTGAAGAGAATAAGAAGATTTTTGTAGAACTTTATGTCTTGGATTTCTCCTTGAGATTTTGAGTCTTATGTTTGATTTAAAATTTACTCTTCATTTATTCTCTTTATTTGATATGTAAAGGACAAAATGAAACTTTGTTTTCAGTCTTGAAGGAATGTGATGCACACTTTGTAGATTGTTATCTCTCTATCTCTTTGCTCCTCATAAATTTCCACATTATTCTTATGTCTAGTATGAGAATTATGTCTTCATATATTCCCTCATTTATTTCATGGAAAGTAATAAATCATTGAATCTTCACTTCCTCTATTGTTGGCATGAGTAGGGTTAGACTCTGTATTTCTATTTAATCCTACACATGTTCCTCTTTTTCCTTTTCTTATTTTCCCTATTTGTTCTCGAGTAATCCCAAATAGTTGTTCATATTTGATTTGTATAGGGTTTCTCTATATTTTTCCTATTTTCTATTTTTACGCCCTTTGTACTTTTAGGTAGAATTACACAAAAAACCCCTCAAACCCCACCTTATGAGGGAGCTACCCCTCTCAAACATAGAGGAAAATCACCCATTCAATGGTAATTTCTCCAACTATTGTGAATATTTGTTACTGGCCATTGGGTGAGTCACACCGATTCCTACAAATCTCTACAATGGAAAATTTGTTTACCTACACCATTGAGGAATGTTATTTTCACATCCATATGTTTTATCTCTAAATCTAAATCTAGTGCTACAAATAACAAGAACCTGATAGATGTTAGCTTAGCAACTAGGAAAAATCTCACCAAAATTTATGCCCTCAACATGGGAATATACTTTCACAACCAGTCTTGCCTTGTACTTTTCAACACTACCATCTAAACCGATCTTCTTGAACACTCATTTACATCCAATAGGATTTCTTCCTTATGGCAATGTACCAAGTCCCGTGCGTCATTCTTCTTCTTCTTCAATGAATCCATATTCTCATCCATAAGTACTACTCTTTAGGACTCATAATCACCCATATCCATTACCCCCTTCATAAGTCTAGGCTCATCAATATTAGTAATCAAAGCAAAAATACATCTCCAATAAGGAGGAATATACCTATTTGGTTGTTGTCTCTACTGAGTGGACCTCCTCAAGAGTTGAGATGGAGGTGTTACCTCCTCTTATAAATTATTGAAACTATTAAAGCTTTCCTCCTCTTTAGGTCCTTCATGAGCTTTTAGTTGAACCTTCCCAGTCTTTGGGGTTAGTTCAACTACATCTTTCTTGCCAACCTTTTCTGGTTGCAACACTATAAAAGAAGTCTCAATATACTAAAAATAACACTTACGTTGTATATAAATCTCTTAGCTATAAGGTCCTAAAGCTTGTATCCTTTCACATTGACACCATAGGTAATGAAGATACATTTCACTACCTTGCTCTCCAACTTTGACCCCTTCTCCCTAGGCATGTGTGCATATGCCTTAACCAAAAACATGAAAATGATTTAATGACGGATTTTTGCTTGTCCATTTCCCACTAAAGGTCTTGTCAACAAGAGTTGATGTAGGAGAACTGTTAATCAAGTAACAAGCTATAGCAATTACTTCTTCCTAGAGCTTCTACTCCAAGCTAGCTCCACTAAGCTTACTCCTAGCCCTCTCCATCAACATCTTGTTCATTCTTTCAACAACTCCATTCTACTGAGCAAAGAATTCTTTAGTGGTGAATATTCGCCAATTGGCAAATATCGCAGATCAGCCAAGTCAGAATTGGCGAATAAATCGCATCCAACAGTGTTGTCAAATCACCTGGTTTTTACATATTATCGGTCAAATCCATATACATTCGCCATCAATTTATTTTATGAGAATCAATGAAGTAAGATTTTTGCCATAACAAACTACGCGTTTCAAATGGGCCGACTAATATTTTCGCCTGGAATTTTGGAAGCAAGTACTAAATCACCTATATATATTCACCAATACTATTAAAACAACATTGTGTATTGGGACACATTTTGCCAACTCCATTAAATGGTCGCTGCGCGTGAGGACCCATTTCGCCAACCCCATTACATGGTCACTGCGTGTGAGGACCCATTTCGCCAATTAAAATTTACAAGTAATTGATTATGAGGGGCCATTTCACCAATTTCCATGACACCTCCGTGCTAATCTTTGGGCCATATTCGCCTTGGAAATTTCAATGTATGTAGTCCGTCGAGGTTTGATTTGCCGACACTTAAATGTATTCCTTATATAATCATGCGGGATTCACCAAATCTTTTTGATATACCATATAGAATTCCCGCGGAATTCGCCAAATATGGATTGATATAAATACAATTGAAACTCTGATTTATTCTTACACATTTTGTTTAGTTCTGAACTTGTGAGCTCTTGATTCAAATTTCAGAAGTTGGAGTTGGCACCTTGAAGTTGATCGTAAGCAAAGTTACAAACTTACAACACATGCATTCCTGCATTAGCAAATAGCAAGTCATTGAAAACCTAAACTTAAAGGTGAGTGATCATTTCTTCATAGTATTAGTGCTTTAAGATTTCTTTATCCCTCTTCCATTCTTGATTCAATCTTAAAGAAGATATTTAGTAGGGAATAGGATCTATATTCTATGAGTATGTCCTTATTCGAAGTGGGAGATCAGATCGAGATGTCGAGCCGCAAGTGCGACAAGGGTAAGACTCCTCAGGGTGGAGAAGGGATTGGGAGGCCATCAAAACGCCGAAAAGGTGGAGTTAGTATACAGTCTTACTTTGGAACTGGCAATGTTTCTGATCCATCAAATCAAGATGGAGCTACACCATCAACTCTTGCACCAAATAATGATGAAGAAGCCATTCGCAATACCTCACCACCACCAGAAGGTGGGATTGCCATTGAGTCAAATGAGGATGGCAATACCGCAGAAGATATTCCAAGGGTTACCCTGGTTAGCCAGAATGAGGAGATGGCAATAAGAAGACATTTTTCCAGCTTTTATTCGAAGTGGGAGATCAGATCAAATAAGGATGGCAATAAGAAGACATTTTTTCCAGCTTTTATTCGAAGTGGGAGATCAGATCAAGATGTCGAGCCGCAAGTGCGGCAAAGGTAAGACTCCTTAGGGTGGTGAAGGGACTGGGAGGCCATCAAAATGCCGAAAAGGTGGAGTTAGTATACAGTCTTACTTTGGAATTGGAAATGTTTCTGATCCATCAAATCAAGATGGAGCTACACCATCAACTCTTGCACCAAATAATGATGAAGAAGCTATTCACAATACCTCACCACCACCAGAAGGTGGGATTGCCACTGAGTCAAATGAGGATGGCAATACCGCAGAAGATATTCCAAGGGATACCCTAGTTAGCCAGAAAGGTGGGATTGTCATTGAGTCATATGAGGATGGCAATAAGAAGACATTTTTTCCAGCTTTTATTCGAAGTGGGAGATCAGATCAAATGAGGATGGCAATAAGAAGGCATTTTTTCCATCTTTTATTCCAACAAGAAGACATTTTTTTTAGCTTTTATTTGAAGTGGGAGATCAGATCAAGATGTCGAGCCGCAAGTGCGACAAGGGTAAGACTCCTTAGGGTGGTGAAGGGACTGGGAGGCCATCAAAACGCTAAAAAGGTGGAGTTAGTATATAGTCTTACTTTGGAATTGGTAATGTTTCTGATCTATCAAATCAAGATGGAGCTACACCATCAACTCTTGGACCAAATAATGATGAATAAGCCATTCGCAATACCTCACCACCACCAGAAGGTAGGATTGCTATTGAGTTAAATGAGGATGGCAATACCACAGAAGATATTCCAAGGGATACCCTGGTTAGCTAGAATGAGGATGGCAATATCATAGAAGATGTTCTAAGGGATAACCTGGTTAGCCAGAATGAGGATGGCAATACTACAGAAGATGTTCCAAGGGATACCCTGTTAGCCAGACTGAGAATGACAATACCGTAGAAGATGTTCCAAGGGATACCCTGGTTAGCTAGAATGAGGATGGCAATACCGTAGAAGATGTTCTAAGGGATACCTCAGTTACCCAGATTAAGATAATCGACTTGGATGAAAAAGAAAATGTTGGCGCTGTAGATGATGTTGGGAAGAAGAAAAGAAAAGGCAAATCAAAAGATTCAAAAGGAAAATCAAAAGATTCAGAAGGCAAATCAAAAGATTCAAAACTGGGGCGCGAGTGGGAAATGTCAAGGAATTTTCAGCTTGATTGGGTGTCAAAGTACCCATTCATTGAACCAGTGGAGAAAGCAAACAAAGATGAACAACCAATAGAATGCAAGTGTGTGATTTGTAGTTGGAAATGTAAAAGAGACAAGAAATTGCAGCTAAAGCTTGACACTATAGAAAAGCATATAGGTAAAGTTTATAAAAAAAAATCATAGACGGAAAGGAAACATTAGTAGTAAGATGGAAATCAAAGGAAGAATGTCTTCATGTGAAGTACGCCGCAGAATATGATGAGCATAAGAAAAGAATGAAAAAGCTTACTGCAAGTGGAGGTACAATCAAGGCTCAATTTGGAAAAGCAATGGAAGGAGCACAACTGGCAAAAACTGTTCAGATGAGTGTTGTTTTTCATATTTTGTCCAGAAGGCATCCTATGACAGACTACCCAGAGTATAGTAATTTATTATCTTTTTTGAGTGTTCCTCACTATCCTAGCACACATTGGTCAATAAACACTGGATGGGAATGGGCAAACTGTCTCATTATGGTGGAAAAGCAAGATTTAAAGGAGAATGTAAAAGAGTCAAACTTCATTGCATTATCTTTAGATGAAGTTACTGTGGTAGATAATATTTCTTGGGTCTGTATGCATGTGTATACTGTAAAAGAACATGTCGGCTGAGCTCATCTACTCTGTGTTCATAAAATGAAGGACAATTCAACATCGCAAAATCTATTTGAACTAGTTAAGAAGTCTTTGAATGAAATTGCAGGTATGGATGACTTGACAATTGCCAAAAAGTTGGTGTGTGTAGGAGTTGATGGAGCTACAGTAATGCAAGGTCATAGGACCGATCTTTGCACAAAATTACAAACTACTTGTGCACCATACATGCTTGCCATTCACTACATGGCCCACAGAATGAATTTAGCATTTAAAATTGTAAGCAAGTTTCCTACAGTATCAAAAGTTGAAAATCTAGTCCGTGAGCTCCACGCATACTTTTTGCCGAAGTTCCAAACGTTTTGCAAAATTTCAAAATTTTGCCGAGGGAATAACAACAGGAAACGAGCTTCTTAAGGATGTTGATACCAGATGGATCTCTTGCATGGACCAGCGCAACGAGTTCGTTCAAAAGATCCATCCTTGATTGGAACAATGTAGGAGCATCGCAACACTATAGACAAAGCTCCTGACCTCTTACACAGGTTAAGCTATATAGAGACACTCTTAACTTTATCTAGTCTTCTCCCCATGTTGGATTAAATGAACAATCTTTTGAATAAATCCCAAGATAGAACTATGTATATCTATGAGTATACCAAATTACATAGAATGACATGCATGGCCCTCGATAATCTATATCTAGATCTAACAATTCAAAGCCCAAATTTTCATAGGTGGCAGATAATTACAGATTTAAATCATCCTAAAAATTATTTACAGTTTAATGCAAGCGGGGAGTTATGTGTCTTTGTACATGGATTTGAGATACCAATGCACCATTGTAAGATAGTCAGGCGCTCTATCAGAGAAGTACCTGTTAGAAAGGATGATTTTGATGGCATTGTTGAATTTGTTAGTAGTAATTTGAAGGAAATTGCAAGCAATCTTTCAATAGAGATTTATAATTGATTCCCTCGAGATGAAATACTTGATGTCATGTCTATTGTGTATCCTCAATTTTGGGTTCAAGGCCACCGAGATAGCCCAAGCATTTTTCATTAAAAAGTAACTACCTTGACCGCATACTTTTCAAAAATTATAGAATGCAATGGACAAAAAATAGAAGGAATTATAGATGGAAATAAGCTTAAAGGACAATGTAGTCAGTTTGCAAGAAGTATGATAGACCAGTTTAATGCCATGGAGAATCCCTTCGAAGCATGATCAATAACAAAGGCATGGAAAAGCTTGGGTCAGAGTGAAATATTGCGTGATTTGATATCAAAATATTTCAAACTTGCTAATTTATGTCAAATAATGATATTGGGTTTGGTGGAAGATGATAGAGTTTTCAGTGCATTGGGGTTTTTGAAATCAAAGATAAGAAACAAACTAGACAAGAATTTGGAAATTTGATTGAGGGTGTTAGGAAGTGCGTATAATGTCAAAAAATTTCCTTATGAAAGGGCACTTACAATATGGAAGTCCATATGTGAAAGAAGAGGGTTGTGCAACACTTCAAGTTCAAATGCTGGTAGTGGTGGGACAAATGACAGTGACACAATGACTGATGAATTTGACTTTGGGACTCAAAATCAAGATGAAGAAAATGAAGACGAGACTCAGAATCAAGAGGACTCTTTTTCTTTATCTGAACATCAGTTTGAGGACCCTTACTTGATTTGGGAAATGGAAGTGAATTAGCAGTTTTTAGGTATTTATACTGCATTTCATGAATTGTATTCCAAAACTGTTGTTGATGATATTTTATATTGTATTCCTTGAAATTGTGAATCAAATTGAATACATTAACATATTATTAATTATTTCATATTTTAATTGTGTCATATTGATAAGTTTTACATGTACTCAGTGATTCATCATTCAACTCAATGCTTAATATTTCTTTGCTAAAGTTGATTTGTGCATAAAACATAAAATTTGTAGTAAAGTAGAATTTTGGTTTTTGATTTGATATGGTAAATAAAATTAGCTTAACATATTAACAATGGTAGGATATAGAACAATGAACATCAGCAATCATTGAATGTGTATTTAGTAGTTGAAACCAGAGTTTATTTTCAATTGATAAATTAAATAATGCAGATAATTGAATATCCAGCATACATGTCCATATAATATCTTATTTATACTGAATTTGAATTTTCTATTGATTTTCAAAAGGAGTACATAGAGGCAATGTAAAATCTTGCTCAAAGACAACTCTGCATAGAGCTGAGTTGGAACTTGGAAACTCATAATATCAATATCAAATCATTCTAACAGTTTTTTTAGCAAATTCTAATGTTCAGGTGGTGGAATTGTCATTTCTTCTAGCTGATGTTGTCTGACTTGAATTTTTGTTAGCAATGTATGATCAAATTTCAATTTGGATCCTGGGTCTGACTTGAATGTTTCATCCAAAGATACATTCAAGAGTATCAGTTATTTGATGAAATCCAAAAAGTTCACCTCGTTTGGGTTCCCAAGAAACTGGTCCAAATCGATCTTCCTTGCATCCTCCATCTTCTTTCTGAAATTATCCTTTCCAATGAATCGGTCATTTGTGTCAAAACCCTGTGGCAAAACCAAGCTTTGTCAAGTTCCTTACCTTTTCATCCTCCTTAATCTTTGTTGCAGCCTCAATCACAAATTCTATTGTTTCACGCATTCTTGAACACTTTTTAATGATAGATGTCACCTTCATTGCGGCTTCAATCCGATTAGTAATGCCTTTTGAAATCAATTCATTGTCACTGGCTTTGTAGCATGTTTCTAGAACTTGATTTGCAGATTTGTGTTGTCCATTAAATATTTGCTCAGCTTATCAAGATGTAGTCTCATGGCATCAATGAATTGAAAGAATTCACACAATTGATCAAACCTCTGCATTATTTCTTCCCAGATCTTTTGTTTCATGTGCCTGATTGTTTGTCTACAAAATTCAGTTAACTTTTTTTGACAAGATTTTATTTCATTTTTTGCTTCCATAAGCTCTACGGCCAATGTTTCATTTTTTTGCCTCTCTTTCTCCAATTTTTGTTCTCACTGTTCATTTGCTTTCCCAATGCTTTGTCTTAATTTTTTTGAAGTGGATTTTTCCTCATTATAGTTCTTTTTGATCTTGTCTAACTCTTGCTTCAGTCCATTCAATTCCACCTTTGTTTGTTTATCCTCTTTGCTTATTGATATAGAGGCAGATTTTTTTATTCTTTTTTCTAATTCATTGCTCTTGATATCTGTTGCTTTCCTCTTTGCTTTCTCATTTGCTAAATATGCCTGTAATTTTTCTATTTGATTCTGCAACTTTTTTTTCTGTCTATCATGCTTTAGCAATGATGTGTACACCAATTCATTGTTCTTCTTTGATATATTAATTTTTTCAGTATTTTTTAATCTAGAAAAATCAAATTGCAAACTGCTCACCTGAAATTCAGATCTATCCATCTGATTTTTTAGTTTATTTTGAACTGTGGGAACAACAATTGCGTACTCCATGATTTATGTATTTGTGTCAAATGTGGGTAATATCATGGTTTTTGCAGGATCTGAAGTTACAACAGACACACTCTCCATCAGTTGCTTCTTATCCTTTTTATACAATTTTGATTTCTTTTTAAACTCTTGAATGTAATCAAAACCTGGGGATGCAAGAATAAGGGAATGCTTGAATGGTGAAGGAATAGGAGTACTTGCAATTTCTATTATAGCCACACTAACTGGGGGAGTGCCTAGAAATAATTCCTTTGTAATGGAACTGGTAGTTAGACTTGGACCTGTCATAATCCTGTCTCTTCTGTGTCCCTTGATCACTGAGTGTTTGTGTGGTATCTTGTATTGGTGTCCTCTTGTGTGTAACTTGTTGATGGACCTGTTGTTGTAGCACATGTTGACTAAGTTCTCCACCAGTGGCAGTGCCAGTCGCACTAGGCTCTCCACCATGGGCATGTCCAAGTTGTGATTGCATCTGACCATGAGGATTAGGATTTGAATCTGTAACAAAATCAATTCTTCTAGTTCTACTTGTATGACCTTGGTGTATTTTATCAGTTGATTCAGCTCTAAGGCCTCGTTTATCAAATGGTTTTCTAGCAGTGGTGACTACATCTATTGGTTTCCAAATGCCTTGTCCTTGGGACCCCAAACCACCACCTCGATAACCCAACTTTTCAGCTATGACTACTCCTGAATTATATGATTTTTTTGTGTCCTGACTTAAACCAAGTTTATAAATGCTTTGTTCATCCCTATCATCATCAGGTTCATCATCTCTATCACTTTCAGTTTCTTCATCTTCACATTCATTAGGATGCTCTATATTCCACAAATTGCTAAACTCTTCATCTTCATCGATTTCTCCATAGTCTGCATCAGTTCTCGGTTCACCTAGATCCTTTCTCATAGACCAAAATGCAGCAATTTTTTATCGTGTCCAAGATTTTTTTGTAACAGAATCATCTAGAAAATCTAGCATTTTTGCTCTAATAGATGGCTTATCACTTTTTCTATAAAAATTGTTGTACCTCCTGATTTCATTCTCTGCTGGTGCTCCTGCAATTTGGACTTAGTGCAATGCCATAATTTCTGCTGACAACTGTTCAAAAGAAATACCTTTCTCAGCAGTAGTTTTCTCCATTGCAATTTTGACCTCATCCCAGGAATCCTTGTTTCTCAAGTTTTCAAGCAAGGGTTTACTTTGATGTTGAATTCTACTTGCAACATTCCTATTGGTCACAATCGTTGTTTTAATGGTGTCACATGGATCATACTGGCAGTGACAGACATCATCAAAATTTAAAAAATTCAAAAGATCTTGTGCCACCTTAAATGCTTTTCTCTCGAATGTGAACCCTCCACATGAAAAAGGTAAAGAAGGAAATAAGGTCTTCTCTTACTGACCGGCAAAGTGTAGTTCATCAATACTCTGCATTTGCCTTACATATTCCAATGCAAAAACTGTTCTGTCACATGTATTGGAAGTTTGTATGGCTCTACTTCTGATCCATAGAATCTTAGCACAATATATTCTTCCAATAAGTACCAATCAACCAATTGTATTTCTTTTCCTAGTTGAATGAAATCTCTACATGATATAGGCAATCTAGGCATTGGACTATTTGTAATTGCTTGATGCAATGGAGCCAAAAAGTAGTCTACAAAATGATTGTAGTTCCTTCGAGAATCATGCATCCTTATCTTAGTGGTCCAATCATATACTGGAGCCATTTTATTTTCCTCAGCATTGCTATAGGGCTGAATCTGAAGCTTGTTCTGAAACATTCCACTAAATTTGAATAGAAAAAAATAGCACAAGTAGATTGTGAACCTAAATGTCTTGGTGGAACCTCCTTTAATCATTAAAAATTGTTTATGCATGGATTCTACAATGTGCTCAATAAATTTATATTTGACATGTACACCATTACCATAATGGATATTATATACCATTTCAAGGAGGCTTGCATCCACTTCCCAATTGTTATCCAGTCCGAGGCAAAATGCTAGCATGGAAATAGTATCCTGAGCCCATGATTTAAAAATTTTCAAAGGATAAGGAGGCTTATGGTTATCTTTCAAGATGTTTTTTTCTTCAACTATTTTATTTAGGAAAGAATTTTTGCTCCTTTCATCCGTTGCTTCATAATCACTAGCAATCTTTTCTAGGTCAATGTGGACGTCTCCAAATTCTTGGGTTGTAAACTCCAACACTTTACCAAATTATTTTGCATTAATGGATAAAATTTCTTCTTTGGTATCCTTATTTACAATTTCTCTTTTGTTACCATCATAATTGTGGGCACAGACCATGATAAATTTTGGGCAAGGGAAAACCTCATGTAACATCATGCGCCCTAATCCAGTTACCCATGGTGCATTGATACTATCAACTTTCTTTTTCTTGGCAGCCTTATTCTCACATGAAAATTTGAGTTATGAGGTAAATCTACCATACATGTTAGGATCATAAATATCATGGTATTCATCAGTCAAACCTGAGGTTTTAAGCAATTCAGAATAATCTATTTTTTTATCTATACTTGCTCTGCCTTTCCCAAAAACTTTGTCCGGTCTACTAGTGGTGGTAGACATGCTTATATAGTGTGAAATTTTTCTTAAGTTTCTCAACCCTAAACGCAAAGTTTGACAAAATAAGATTTTAAGAAAAAAGTTTGACAAAATAAGATTTTAAGAAACGATGAAATGTAACCTAGGGATTCTATGTTTTGTCTTACCGGCTTTGTTGGAAATGGCACTACAATGAGCAATCTGAAATCTCCTTGGTGCACTACAACGAGCAATATGAAATCTCCCCGACGCCTCGTGTGCTGACCCTCTCAGCTCTCACTTAAAAATAAAATTACTTAGCAGTAAAAAGTAGAAACTAGAAAGTTTGCTTTTTTTATAAAGTGATTTTTTTAGTGAGTGAAACGTCAAGTCAACGTGTCGCTTCCAGACTACGCTTAGCGCTATTAGTACATGTCTGACGACTATCCTGCATTGACAACTCACAGCAATCTCTAAACCGTTGATCTTTGTAAATCTAACAATTTAGGGTGATTCCAGAGATTTAAGTTCGCAAGCCTAGCGTTCTGTGCATTTCATTCCGAAATGCAACTACAACCATCCATCAAATGTTCATTGAATGGTTGAGTATTTTATGATATAAACAATAAACATAATCTACATTTCTTTTTTCATTTAATTACAGTCACACTTATCATTTAATTAAATTCTATTTAATATTAATAAAAAAATTATTCATAGTTTTTGGTCTGGTGGATGTCAACTTTCATTCATTCATTCATTGTTATTAATTCAATAAATTGTTACAGTTGGGGGATAGCTATGCTCCTGGCATATCATTATGTTACAAAAAATTCCCATACATATTCTTTCCCATGATAATATAATACATTACATCAAAATTACATAGCAAAAATCAAAAGTTCAAAACACTGGGCCACTGGCTAAGGGAAACCATAAAAATCTCCTGCTTGCACCAGGTCTGCGAAGTGCAGCACCCATTCCACATTCGGCTCCATGACGAGAGCTCGAGAGCACCTTAAAAAATTTAGACCGATGGTGGCCCAATGATGGTGGCGGGCAAGAGCACCATCTATCATGTTCAATAGAAAGGGAAGCCACTGAATCCCCAAAACCATCTCTCCCCCAAGTAACACCATTGGTAGGTCAGAAGACTGCGGAATCCCCACACCCATCGCTGACCCAACAACTACCTCAAAATCATTGCCCAGAAAATCTGCCTTGAAAATTTCTCGCAATAGTTCAAGAATTTTTGCCTTCACACCTCTAAGGGCTAGCAATGACGCCAAGAACCAAGAGGCTATATCAGAAATCACACGGTATCTATTACTATCTATTAAAAAGTCCCTCCCAAGCACCATTTTAACGGCTTCCAACTCTAGGAAGTGCAAACGGACAATTCTGTGAGGCTTTGTTATAGCTCTCTAAGCCTCGAGTCTGTTATGTAACCCAAGAAAACAATTTGCCTTCGCAGTGCTATAAGGCAAATTGGCGTATCCATTTTCTTTGTTAAGCAGCAAGCTAGCTTCAAACTTTGGTATGACTATGAGGCATTGTTGGGCTCCATTAAATAGAACCAGGCTTCATTAATGGTGCTGGGCTTCAAAGCGTTTGGATATCTTTCCAAGCGTGCCAATATTTAAGTGATTTGATATATCTTTTCAAGTGAATTTAATCTGCATGCAAATATTTGTGCTTGATTTGATGTAAGTAATAAGTATATAGATAATACTTAATAAGTTAATAGTTTTTCCAAGCTATGTTCCACGTAGTCATACGTCGTATGAAATCCATGACACATGTCACCAATTTTGAATTAACAGGAGCACAATATTTGTAAATTGATGTGTAAGATCCGACCAATTTTATATACAATAAATTTTAAACTTTTAACTAATAATAAATACTATAAAAAGAGGGAGTAATTCTTTTTGTTCTAATTTCAACAAAAGTCATCTCAAATCAAATATATTCAATAAATGAATAGTACAATAATCATCAAAACAGATACAGAGAACAAAAGCTTGTCAATCCTTGGATCCATATTTGTCCTTCCACTCACCGTATGTCCCATCTGACGGCCAAGGGAATGAAAGTATTTCTGCAATCTTTCCATTATGGCTGACATACCTGGCATCCAAGAAACTTTTTACTTGGTTACAAAATACATTAAAACCCCTTTCAAGAGTGCAGTTTCTCCAACGATGAGCTCAGTACTTGCATAGTTGGATCACTTGCAATTGCATCACAACAAGTGGGAATTAATTGATAAATAGTGTCTACCATCTCCTTTCTCCACTTGTCCAAGTCTTTTATTTTGCGATCACCCTCCAAGATGGGAGGTGACCACTTAGTGTCCAACCTTTCAAAACCCTGCAACCTCTCTTTCACAACTGAATCAAATTTCAACTGGAAACTGGCCACATCCTGAAAATCCTTCAACATGTTAAACACCGAAATTAGGTCAGGAGGTGCACTGGTATCATACCTAGCACACCTCAGAAATTCTTTGACTTGTTCAGTTCTATGTAACCACTTTTCTTTTAAGCTCAATAGTCTTTGTTTGTTAGACTCATGCTTTGCATAGGCTGGTCTCAACTGTGAGTAGGATTTCCAAGTTTCATCAACTCTAGTCAAAATGTTTGTCACCCTATTCTTGATCAAGTTAATGACCACCTCTTTAACCTTGTTATCCTTTTCCTCCTTCAATCTACTGTTATCCTCCAACTCTCTAATCTCTGCAAGGAGAGGCATTGTATCCACTGGAAGAGATTTTGCAGTTGGGATCACTGGAGGAGGGGCTGAAGTACTGGCTCCCAATATTAACAGCTGCTACTTCAACATGTTTATCTCTGCAACTGCCTTAGAATAATCAAGTTGCAGCTGATTGTAATCCTTTTGCAATTTGTTAGCAGTTGCTTCTGCAAATTATGCAGTCTGTACATTTAGGCTTGTAGCCTGAGGAGCAGGGGTATCAGATACTCTTTTTATTATTACATCCCCTATCAGCTCTCCTAATTGAACCCTAGGTGTTTTGTTGTTTGGGGCTAGAGCCCATATTTCCAATGTTTCAAATTTAGGGTTGAAGGTTGCACCAGAGAGGGCCTTTTCAATCTATTCCCCTATCACATCTAAATCATCTCTGGTGATTGTATCAAATGCAATGGCATCTGATAAAGTCCAGTGAGGGAGAAGTAGAATATTACTTTTTGCCACCAGTGCTCTCCCTTCCTCTGGAGTCATTGCACTTATAGACTAATGTACTTCTTTTAGGACCCTTTGAGTAATATCATCATACTCCTTTGGGTCTGGTCCAGCCTTGGCATATTCAATTTTCTTCTAAAATTCATCACTCCTCACTTTCAAAACATAGCTCCTAAATTCAGGAGTGTTGACAAATTCATCATCCTCCATAAACTTGTCACAGGCCATCACCCTAACATCTTCAATATCAACAATAGGGTTCCTCATTACTCTCACTGTCCTATTCTCTAGGGATGAATAAGGTCTTAGTATATCAGGTAAATGAGGGCCAGTTTCTTGTGCATGTTCCTCCTCCCCCTCTAGGTCAACCACCTTTATCTGCTCTGGGTTCTCCAAATCAATAATCTTGGCCCTTTTGGTAGGGGAGGGGCCAACTGATTCCCTCTGTACATCATACTCTCCACTTGAGCTGCCAGGCTCATAAGCATATATCTGTTCTCCTGTAGGGGTAGAGGCAATCAACTGTTCTGCATTATCCAACATTTTCTCAATTCTCTCAATTGGGTTTTGCACTTCTGCAAATGCACTCGGATATGTAGGATTCATGTTTTGCTTCATCTTCTCACTGGCCATGATAGTATCCCATTGAATCCTCAAGTGGTGGACATCATTCATTGTAAAACATTTCCTGGCAATGTCCTCATTGTAATCCACCTGATGAAAGTACTTGAGCCTTCCCTTGGTGGCTCTGGTTTTGTTGATGAAGCTCTCAGGGTCAAAATACCTTGGTTGTTCAAAATACATTCCAAAACATTACATAACTGAATAAATTTGGTCCAACCCACTCCTATCAGGGATCACGAAATCACAAAATTTGATGGAAGAAGGGAAGAATGAACCTTTCTTGTGGCTCCTAAAGTGCTCCTTGTGAGAATCATTTAACTGCCTTATAACTTAGAAAAATGCCACCTTGTTTGGCACATATTTGAGCAGTATGTGAGGTGCAGTCTGGCATCCATAGACCCTTATGCAAGTAGTATGCTCGTGATAGAACCAATCACCCCAATTGTGATCAATTCCAAGGTGGGGAGTCCTATCCAGAGGTCGTAAGAAATCCAATACATCAGGATGCAACCTTTCACCCTCTGGCTCCAAAAATCCAAGGATTCTCCTCACAAAATATTCTTCAAAGATGACATAATCTGTTGTGACATAGTTCATATCCAACATACATGTCCATACTTGCACTGGCAGCTTCTTCCCTTGAGCATCTGAAACCTTGACATGCAGATTCTGGTGCCACATCCCTGATAAAGCAAATAAGTACATATGGAAAAACAAGGAGTACCATGTGAATTCAACATGGACATCCAATTTAGGCAAATTATTTTTGATCTTTATCATTTGATCATGCATATGGTCAACTATGAAAGTGGCATAATCATATGGTTCCTTGACATCTGGGTTCTGAATATCAATAGTCATCATCATCAAAGAAATAGACATTCTATCTGAAGCATCTCTACCTAATACTTGACACAAACTGTGATAGGTTCTGACAAAATATTCATTAAACATACTGCAATGAAAAGGCTCCTTCTCATCATCTGAAATCTTTACCAATTTCCCACCAACACCCCTTGGCCTGTGCTTTGGTAAGGTATATTCCTTGTAATGTCGTTTCACAGTCTGGTATTTTTTCTTGAAAGCCCTGAGGTCAATTTGTTTGCTGGCTGTAGGGTCCAAGTTGAATACAGTGGCAATGTATTCTTTGGTAAGCTTGATAAATTTTATACCATTCCCAGCTATTACTGTCCTAGTGGCTGGATCATACCTTAATGTTTTTGACCTAATTAAGTCAGGGTTGGGGAAAACATTGGAACAAATGAGCTTGGCTAAATCATATCTCTAGGCATGACAGATAGGGGCCTTATAGTTCATCCTCTTATGCCAATGCTCAAGGAGGATCCAACCTGTGACAAGTAATTTGGCGTCCTGACAATTATAGCAGTAGTCAAGAAATTTATCCTTGGGTCCGCCTGGGCCATGCAATTTCAAAGGTGATCTAGTGGAACTAGGGAGTTGGATCTGTTGGGTGAATATTTTGTCTTCAACTAACTGAAGGCAAAATGGTTATATCGACCACAGTGTAATGAGATAAATCTCTCCTCTCAACATGGGGAGGTTCCTTATCAATTATCACAAACTTATTTAAACTAAATACTAACTTGGGGGTGAGACCATATCATCCATTTCACTTTTTTCAGAAATGATGTTTACAAAATGAAATAGTACTTTCTTGATACAAACTGAATAACCAAGAAACCCACGAGAGCACAAAGTCTATCATTGCTTCTTTTACTAATTTATAACCTAGAACCAAGTAGAATGAGGTGCATCCCAAAGTCTTCACTGAAAACTACGATAAAATATATGATCACAAAAGATAATAGTAGTTCAAAGCCTTTCCAATATCTTTTACTTCAAAACACAAAATCACAAACTAAAGATAATTGTTGTAGCACAAAGTCTCCACAATCAACTTTAGAACATCTCCCAAATTATTCACACTCACACTACAATTTGATCAAATAGATAAGATAGTATTAGGAAAAGGACATAAGAACAATTTCCAATATGCCACAAGTTATTCCAACACAAAGATTGAACGATCACTTGCTTTCTTATCACTTGATAAAATTTGATTTACAATTTGAACACAAAGTCTCAAAATGCTCTTCAATTTGGCAGAGTTTCACTTCAATAACTAAAAGATAAAAAATACAAAAGAGGCCCTCTTTATTTATAGGGAGGAGCCTGGAGCAAAAATAGGAAATTTACAACTACTTTGACTTATTCAACAAAAGAGTCGTATTTGACTTTGGACTTCCTTTGTCTCACATGTAATTACATTTTGGAAAATTACATATGGATATGTCCACAACAAAATTCAAATGACATATACAAGAATAAAATAAACTAAGGCATTAGCTTCCTCCGTCATTTTTCTTTATAAAATCCTGGTACATGGCCTGTATGGCTACCATCTCGCATGCATCTGGTTTAGTTGTATTTTCTGAGATAGTGCGGGCCTGAAGGATTGCATCTTTTACTGCCTTTATTGCCTTTTCATGTTTGTCCAAATTGTCCTTCAAGTTCTCTAAAGTTGAATGTTGATCATATAGATTATCCATAGAAAGTACTGAGGGCACCTCCTCTTTGAATTTCCTTTGAACCATCTTTTCGAAGGAACTTACCATCTCCTCTACTGAGAGGAACTTATGGTCTTCACCTGTGAGGGTGCATGAAAGTTCTTCTAGCCTGTGTAGAAGTGTGACATCACTATCTTCACTAGCTTCTCGAGCTTGACATAGATCTTCAAGTAAATATTTTATTATGTGGATACGACAAACCAGAGTCTCCTTGGTTTTAAGATATGATTCCCTATTTGCAATGACCCCGATGGTGATCAGATTCTTTATCTTAATCTTTTTCATCTCTATCCACTCCTCCAAGCTCTCTTCTTGATCTTGCAGCTCTTGTGAGAGTAAGTCAACTAGGTTGTCAAGCTCAGCTTTAGCTTTATCCATCTTCTCTCTTCTTTCTACAGTGGTTTTTAGTAGAATTCGCCCTTGAGCTAACAAACGTTCCACAATATCTCCTACCACCCTTCCTCTAGCTTGTGCTTTTTCAACCTTCTGGATCAGGGGATCTTCTACAGTCACTGCCATGGGTTCTACAATTTCTGATGGCTTTACTATCTTTTGAAGAACCACAGCAAGTTGTTCTACTTTGGCCTTATAATGTTCTTTCTCTTTTTTGACTTCATCATATTTTTCGAGCAAAGTGCTAGCAGTAGTTTGAAAATCTGCTTTTATGCCCTCATGACTTAGCTTGCCTAACTCAACCCTTGAAATGACATAATCATTCATGTCAAAACTGTCAATAGTGGCATCTTCTGGTGGTTTAGCAATCTCTGCGTATCTGATTCCTTTCTCATTGATAAGCCTAGAAACAGTCTTAGGCTTCTTCTTCAAAGTCTTTGCTTTTACAGGTAACAGCTTTTCAATATCAATCTCATCAGGCGAAATATCTTGCTTCTTCCTCTTTGGAGTATATGCAGACAACCATGGGGGAAGCACAAAAGCACCAACAACCGGAGATGAGTCTACTACTTGCTTTGCTGGATCCATATTTATACCTGTTATAGTCACAATAGGACTGGTGTTGGTAAAAACCACACCTGTATCAACAACCTTTTCTGAAGCATCTAGAAGATTTTCTAAGACAGATTGTTCACCAATGTCAAAAGATGGAGAAGATAAACTTGGGATGGAACCAGAAGAATAAAAAACGGTCCCAAAACTAATTTTTACAGAAGTAGGGGTATTATCAGAAGAAACAACAAAGATAGATGAAAGAGGAACACTTGAAATCACTGGGAAACTACCAGAAACTGGAGTATGAGGAAGAAGTGTAGAAACTTGTGTTCCAGTGGGAAGATCTTTCTCAGGGGATTGAGGTAGATCACCAAGTTGTTCCTTTTCTGCATCCTCGTCTTTGCCTTGTTCAGTTTCATCTTCTTCATCAGATTTATCAGATACTTTGTTTGTTGGATATCCTTAGACTTCTAAATATTTTGTTCTTCAACCTCAACATCTTCAATCTCCATTTGATCAACATTAGTATCTTCAATAGCTAATTCAGTGACATTGGAAGTCTCTGCAACTTCCTTCTTCTTCCCTCCTTTGGATACAAACTTAATTTTTGGTTTTCGTATTTTAGAGGAAGAAGGGGTGTCACTCTTATTTTTGGTTCTGTTCTCTACCTTCTTACCCGTCTGTTCCTGTGCTTCAGTCTCTGACCCTGTGAGAAACTCTTTCAATTTAATCCATTTACTTTCCAACCACACATTTGTGTTTGCCAGGATTGGTTGAAATCTTTTCCTTATGGATGTTTCTTCTTTAACTGACCATTTCACCTCTAGAAGAGGTGAGGCTTCAACATTCTCAGTGTTATATTGGGATCTAGAACATCCCCATCATCCTCTATTCCGTCTAGAATATCAGCGAGGCCCAGCTCTTCAATCTGACTCAGGTGAAGTTTGTAGTAGTCTAGCTTCCCGATCTCATTTTGTGTCCTGAGATCAGCCCAAATATCTTCAACCATTGGTACATGGAAGGTTGACTTCCTTTTGATCTTATCTTGCACTCTTCTGAAGTCAAAATGGTCTCTTTTCTTGTAAGTTCTCATGGTGACCAGCTGTAATTCAGAATCAACTATTTTTGCTTTGTTAGCTGATTGAACTGAATACCTTCCAATTTCAACAGGGAACTTTATCCCTGACTTCTTCAGCTCCATTTGTTTATTGTGCACTACAATCAGCTGTCTGCATAGCTCCATGAGAACAATACGGTCACTAGGATACCATGGAAGAATATAAGGGTAACCGGGATAATACCCTACCCTGAGATATGTGAAAGTGGGGAATTGTAAGAACAAGCAACCAAAAGAATTCACAACCTCCCAAGCTTCATCTGAGACCTTTTTCTGAACAAGTTCATTGTCCCATAAGCACATGAATACTGAAAAGAAGGCATCATTGACCCTTCGGAAATGATGAATTGATCCCTTCAGAGTAATTTGAGGCTAATACTCATATACAGGGACCAATCTCCTGTCACCAACTTGAGTCAAACCTAGAAAGCTTCTTATGCTAGCAGCAGCATATACAAGATACGAGGTCATATAGAATTTGAATGTTGTGTTGACCTTCACCAGTTGCTCATGCAATGCATTACTGATCTACTCTCCCTAGAATATTCTCTGTGTACCTCGAAGAATCACCTTGATGTAAGTGTACATCCATTCTTGAAACTTGGAGGAAGAGGGGAGTCCTCTGATGTGACTCAAAAGAGTGATCAAATCACAAACTTCCTCTACAAAGTCACTCCTAGGAAGATCCTTTGACCATCTGGTCAGATTACTTCTAGGGATTTTCAACCACTTGTTGTTTATGTACCTTCTTGCAGCTTCCACATCTGTGTCATAATCCTTTTGCCCCTAAGCAAAGTCAATCTATCCAATGTTTTCAATAGATGGACACATGAAGATTTTGTCAAGGAATTCTGCATCCAACCTCATGATCACATTCCCTTGAGAATCTTCACAACCCTAGTGTCCCTGTTGTAATGACTGGCCACCTGAAGGACGAACTCAGGATTGTGTGCAGAAACTGGAAATGAGGCAACCAAGTGAATATTTCTATCAATGATCTTTTGCATATGTCTGGAAGGATTTGTCTATTTTGTTCTATCCACAAATTCTGCCATGTCCACATGTCCAATTTCCGTATCTCTGATTTCATCAATATTTGACTGCACTGCCGTCACCGAAAAGACACCTTGGTACTTGTACTTCATGATTTTGGCTTTGGACGGAGATGACTCTGACATCAGCCCTGGAGAGAACTCTGAGATAAATATCTACCACGAACACTTGTTGAGAACTGCAAAAGGCCATGATCTCTTAGTTAGGGGAAAAATGGATAAACTAGGATAACCGCGATTCGATGATCATGGACAGGAAAGCATGCGTTGAAGGGCTTGAGTACGTGCAAATCGAGGTAAGGGCAAAAGCGGGCTAACAGGCCTTGAAAGGTGAATTTTCCTACTGTTAAGAAAAATTTAGGAAAATGTGCACGAGCAGTCAAAATGACCGCTCCTGCATGAGGAATTACTTGCACATGTAAAGTCGGTCATTTTGACCGCTCGTGCATGAGTTTAAAAAGAGTCTCATTCTTGTGCAAAGTCAATGAAAAATACCGACATTGCATGGGTTTTCTTTTTCTTTTTTTGGAAGAATGTTTTACATGTAGGGGCGGTCAAAATGACCGCCCTTACATCAGGGTATTTTTGTAACTGGAAGCATGTGCAAGGTCAGTTGAATGGACTGCTTTTACATGTTGGAAAGTGCATGAGTTAAGTTTCTTCGTTTAAGCACAGCAAATTTTACCGCCCATACACATTGCATTGGAATTTCACTAAAATGCACAAGAGGCAATTTTTGCCGCCTGCACATATACTATCAAATGGGAACGAGGACACAAACGACAATTTTTGCCGCTTCAACATATCTCAAAGTTAATTTGTTTTGAAGTTTAGGTCTCCCCATTACAATTTATCACATAGGGATGGCGAAAATTGCCGTTCTTATGTGATAAGAAGGTTTTGACAAGGTAAGGTTAAAACATAGGAAATTTATACATACAACACAGTTTATCCAACACAAACCCTACACTTAGAATCAAAGCCAAGCGATTCTTCAAATGTTTAAAACACAAACAAACCTCAAAAGATAAACACGAACACGAGGGCAAAAAACTTACCTTTGACGAGAAACGTGAAACCCTAGGCGTTAAAATTTCCACAATTTACCGGCAAGGAGTCAACACATCGGCTAAGGTAAGTGAAAACAAGTGAGATGAAAGGATGAATGAAAATAAAATGGTTTAAAATATATTTAAAAGTTAAAACAAAACCTAAAAACAAAAATCAATCGCCGCACGAGCTAACTAAAGTAGCATTTAATACATGCTCTGTCGGCAGAATTCACTGACTTCGCATGTATTAAAACAGACCGACCTATGTGCAGGTGGTGGAAAAGACCGACCTTGCATGCTAAGAGTTAAAAGGGTCATGCATGAGCGGGGGTTCTGACCGCTATTGCATGTTAAAACAAAAACTTAGTAAGATATGTGAAAGCGGCCGAAAGAGCCGACTCTGCACAAAAAAGAACAAAAATACATGTAAGAGCGGTTGTTTGGGCCTCCATTGCATGTAGTAACAAAACTTTTCTAACACCCCAAAATGTCCAATAATTGATATTTTGACAAGTTTACGACCAAAACAAGCTTCGTGATTTTTGAGAAATCATGGCGAGGGAAAGTCGCAAACTCTTCTAGGATGTCAAATGACTTCGCTCGAGATCAAGAGTACTTGTCTCATTTTGCGAACTTAGAGTGTAGGCTACGAAACAGACAAGTTTCGTAGGGGTTGTATACAAAAATGAGCGTAGCTGATTTTGAGAACAACAGGATCATAAGATCCTCATCTAAGATTCGTTTTGAAGTGGAAGGCTGGCCTGACTGACTCATTTATCTTTTTTGAAGGTAGCTTAGGGTTTTTATTGTTGACAATGGCCCTAAAAGCTTCATAATTAACCTTATAGTTGGAAAAACCAGGCATAGAGGAGGAACAGTTACTTACTAGTTTTCAGCGCTTGCAGAAGCTTGAGATCACTTTATCCTACTCATTCTGATGATTTCTTCACTCTGAATGTAGTCGCACTCTTGAGAATACCTCAATTCTTGAATCCCTGCACAATTCTCTGGACTCTGTATTAATGAACTTCATGCTGCAAGCACTTGGAAATCTTTCTCTTTTGAAAGTTTGAATCTAGATCATTGATCTTTTCCTTACATTCTGAAATCCACGGTCTTAATTGGCTGACTAGATTTGACAATCTTCATCAGCAATCGGAATATGTCACCTTTTGTACGGGTTAGATACGTGGCAGCACCTCGCAACGTAATAGCCTGTGATGGCCCACCTCTTACCTACCCCACGCGGGCGCGCCTTAACCCCCATGTGCCTGCCTTTCACTTCTCAAACAAGAGTGCCACATGTCGCCATGTCGCGACCGTGCAGTGCAGATTCCATCTTGTGAGATTCTCCTTGCGATGATGCGCAACCGTTGGATCAAGTCTTTAATCTTTTGTACAGGTTAGATACGTGGTAGCACCTCGTAGCGTAACAGCCTGTGATGGCCCACCTCTTACCTACCCCACGCCGGTGTGCCTTAGCCTCCACATGCCTGCCTTTCACTTCTCAAACAAGAGAATGCCACGTGTCACCATGTTGCGACTGCACAACGCAGATTCCATCATGTGAGATTCTCCTTGTGACAATGCACAACCGTTGGATCTAGTCTTTAGTTGATGCAGGGTCTTTAGTGGGATAGGATGCCATCTTAGATACTTTGACATGTGTCATTCTGTCACAGCCGTGCACGAATATTCTCTCCTGACATATTCCTCATGCGCCCTTGAGCAACCATTAGATTACGCCCTTCCTGTAACCGACGACAGCGGGTAACCTCTAGAATCCTAGATTAAGGGGTCAATCAACTTACAAATATTAGGACATGAAGTCATGACTTAACTAACTGACAACCTACTCGCATATTAACTTCTCAAGCCAATGAGCCATCCACTGTCTGCTTAAATTCTTCAACATTGGATGGCTAAGATTAAAACATCTTGCCAAGGAATTTCCCATGTGTCTTAATTAAATCTGTAATAGCTCACCCTTTAAGTCTCTTAGGGTTGCTTTCAGATTTGAAATATTTGCTAAAGCATTTAAAAAGTGGACCCTGCTAGCCTCCTAGGTTAACCCATTCCCCACCAAGCGGTGACCGACAAGATTAGGTATAAGCGGTCGGTAAACAACACGGTTTTGATGGCTTAGGTTTCAACTTAGACAACTGGCAACTAGAGGTAGCAAGTCAACATAAGATTACACAGAGGGTTTCTCATATGAAATGTCAACCGTTGATATTTGGAAATCTAACGGTTCAAGTGTTATTCCGGAGGCTTGAAGTTGTCGGTCTAGTGTTTCAGACATTTTCTTCCGGAATGCAACTACAATCGACCATCAAAAATTCATCGAATGGTCATCTGTTATTTTATTTTACGCTGACATCTTACTTCAGACATAATAAATATGTTGACACTTGTCCCTATTCCGGACATTTTATGAAGGAATTTCGATGTGTGTAAAATTTGTCCCAGAATAGAACAAATGATATTTTTGCCACACTATTTTTTATTGGTTTGAAACTATATTTAAATTCGCTAATGATTTTTTTTATTGCTTTGAAAATTGGTTTAATTCGCCCATGTAAATATATTTTTTGGTTTGAAATTAGATTTTAATCGCCAGCAAAAATATTTTCTTTTTTAGAAAATAGGTTTAATTCGCCCTTCAAAATATTTTACTGGTTTGAAAATAGGTTTTAATTCGCCAATGAAAATATTTTATTGGTTTGAAAATAGGTTTTAATCGCCAATGAAAATATTTTATTAGTTTTTAAAAAATTACAACTTGCCAGGATTTTCCATAGACCTCTAGTGATTACAAAAGATTCGCCAAATAAGATTATTTTTTTTCCTAGAAAAACGAAAAAAATCGCCAATAAAATTAATATTTTTCTCGGGAAGTATACATGATTTGCTAGGTTTATACACCTTCTCTGGGGGGGGTTCTTAAAGTTATCCCTGCTACTGAGGGCTATGGAGTTGTATTATCTCTCTCACTTGTGCTCTTTACAAAATTTATCAAAATCTATGGAACAAAACTCACTGCCACTGTTAGTCCTCAAAACCTTAATCTTCCTATTTGTCTAATTTTCCAAAATAGCCCTAAACTCCTTAAATTGACTAAATACATTAGATTTACTCTTGAGAAAATACACCCATGTCCTTCTATAATAATCTATAAAAAAATAAGTATAAATATTTAGAAATGGAAGGAACATTAATAGGAAAAAATACATCTGTAATTAAATCCAACACCCAAGAAGATTTGTGAGAACTAGAATAAAACTAAATGCAATTCTATTTTCCATATACACAATTTTAACAAAAATTAAATTCAAGAGTACAATCATTTATCCCCTCAACAAGATCTTTATTTTTTAGGATCCTTAGACCCTTCTCACCTATATGGCACATTCTCTAATGCCATGGGATTGTTTCCTCTATAGGTAACTTTTTCTCTGAAGCAAGAGCTTACTTAGGTGCACAAAGAACATGTCCATCATAAATAGACACAACACTCCTCTTTGCTACCAATTCTAATGTGAAGTTCTATAATCTACACATCTCTTCACTGCATGAACAAGAGAACTATTACACTAGATAGTGAATACATCTACTAAAACAGAGTGCCCACATGAGCACCCTTAGTGAGCATTATAGCTCCTTGCACCAAGTAGACAAAACAACATGCACACCTACGTCATTGAGTTTTCTAATTGATAACAAGTTCCATGCCAAACTAGGGATGTGAAGCACACCATTGATCGCCTTCACTGGTCCACCAAGAATTAAATCTGAAATATACTATGGACAACTATGTTCAAATGAGAATCATCACTAAGGTACACCTTCCCACCATCATATTCTTTATACTTTAAAAATTATCCATGATGGGAGGTGATATAGAAGGAAGCTTTAGAGTCTATCAACCATGCACCTTCAGATGGATGAGTTTCCAAGGTTGTGACAAAATCATCTACATCATCTTGAGAGGACTTTTTAGATTCGTCATCTTTTTCTTTTTCTTTTTCTTTTTCTTTTTCTTTTTCTTTTTCTTTTTCTCCTCCTTGCAATCTTTGTAGAAGTGGATAGTCTTGTTGTAGTTCCAACACTTAGTCTTAGATCTTCTAGGAGATTTGGACCTAGAATTTTTTTTCTTCTTGTTCTTCTTCTTTCCTTTCTCCTTTGTTCTTACATAAATATATAGGGATTCCTCAATAGATTCAAAAGCATCTCCTTTAAGAATAAAGCAACGACAACCTTATCCATTTTAAGTTTTGAGACAATGCTCCCAATTGCCATCACCAAGTGATCCTGTGAGTTTAGCAAAGAAAATATAAGTTAAATGTAATGGTCCTCCTCCTCCATTTTCACTCCAATAGAGTACAACTAGTTCACAATCATATTGAACAAGCTCAAGTGCTTGACCACAAAACCACCACCATCCATTCTCAAGTTATACAATTGCTTTCTTAGGAAAATTTTATTAACTAGTGATTTATCCAAGTACAAGTCTCCAAAATTCTTCCAAAGAGATTGTGTAGTGGCTTCTTCATGTACAATGGAATCTTCCAAGTAGAGCCTAATGAGGTCCTTCACCTTTCTGTCCAATAGATTCTAATTAGCTTGAGACATTGTAGTGGGTTTGGATCTACATATGGTAGCCCATAGATCTTTGTCTAAAAGTATCTACTCCATCTCGAGCTTCTATAGCTCAAAGTTAGTGCTAGAAAACATCTCCATCTCTATCGTTAATGTGATTTCCATTTCCTTGCAACAAGATCTCCTTCTACACAAGCTCCCACTCAAACCAAGACTAGAACAAAAACCTTGTTCCTAACACGTAGGGCTTGAGGTGATCAAGCTCTGATACCAAATTAAAGGAAGAAGAGGTGCAAAATATACTTCCTACATTAATCTATGAGAGGAGGTATGTACAAAAACTTAAATTGGTCATACAATTACAAGGAAATAAACAAAAAAATAATATACCATAACATAGTGATTTGTGTGGGAAAAATCCTTTTGAGAGAAAAACTCCGCACTCCAAAGCAACTTAATGTATTATTTAGTAATCAATAGTTACAATACACTTGTAGAGTCTAAGCCTTAACATGAGTATCACCAACAAGAGACCTGGAGCAATTCTAGTAGCATGATAGTACCTACAAAACTCACTATGATACCTCCATTTCAAGAACCCAATAAATAGGAGAAGAAATACATGAAACAATCAATGGTAATTATGAAACCATGAGCTAAACCTACCTAAAGTGTGGCACCCAAATCCTAGTCAAAATCCATCGCCCAAATACCAAGATGAGTCCACAAGATATAAATAACATATTCCTTCCACTTGTCATAAGCTCGTCATAATCCACTCACTAACTTGGACACTCCATTATCTCCAATCAAAGATGCCTTGTGATGTTTCATAACATGCATCATGCCAAGTGTAACTCCCTCTTACATTCCTCTCATCCATCATAGATGCTCTTACATTTTCGATGTGGGAGGCCCAAGTTTTAGAGGCCATATAACTTTCGATTCGGGAAGCTTATTGACCCCATTTTTAAATTGAATATCTTGAAGAGGTCCACATTGATATAACCTACTTGCTCCAGTTAAGGCCCAATTCAACATTTTTAGGGCTAAAATCAACCTCTAGAGTCCTAAAAAATTGTATTTAAGTGTTCTATAGCTAGAAAATTGCATTTTTGTTTTCTTAACATTAGGATGCAAATTGAGACACCTTTCCCAACACTCTCCCACTTGTAAAACATGTTGCAAGAGAAAAGGGAATACCAACACTATCAACTATCTACTAGGGGCTGAGAGGCCCATAGACTTAATGCACCACTTGAACTTCTTTGTACAGATGGGCTTCGTCAATGTATTTGTGATATTTTTCACAATGTCAACTTTCTCCAACATCACCCTCCGATCCTCTATCATTCCATGAACAAAATGGTATTGGAAATCTATGTGCTTCATCTTTGCATGAAAGGTTAAGTTCTTTACCAGACATATGACACTCTAACTGTCACAAAGAACTCTAATAGCTCCCTAACTCAACACTACATTCGAACATAATCTCTTAAGATAGATTGTCTCCTTATAGGCATAAGTATATGCCATATAATCAACCTCTATAGCAAACAAAGTGACCATAACCTATCGCTTACTCATCCAACTAATAGCACCACCAAATAAACTCAACACATATCCACTAGTGGATCTTCTGCCCTCAACATCTTCTACCTAAGCTGAAACCACAAATATCCACTAAGTGCTCGTTCACTATAGAATCAATATGATAACAAATAGAGCACTTGAAGGTACACTTCAAATATCTAAAGACCCTCTTAATTGCACCCTAATGATCTCATCAAGGATTAGCCATTTAGTGGCTTAAGACTTTGAATTCTTGGGGAATGTATTGTCTAGTACAAACCATAGCATACAAAAAAATCCTCATTATAGTGGTATAAGGAACATGAACCATATCCTCCACCTCTATGGGTGTTGAAGACATTGCTCAACTAAAATCTTAGTTTCGACAGAAGTAGGAGCACTCAATGGTCTGTTATTTTCCATGTTGAAATGTTGCACTATAGGTTCACATATACTCTGGCCCAACCAAAACTTTCTATTCACTCTGTTCTAGCTCCTTAAATCACTACTCACACTCCTAAAGGGATCAATTCACTTCAAGGCTAAGGACTTATCATCTTGAAGGTGAATCAATCAACTCATCAACAAAATGTGAGCGTTTAGAGGCTAATTGCTGAGAGTGGGCATGGTCTCCTTCACTTCGGGCTCAGGTAGACCTAGAAGGATGTTCCTAGAGGTACCTTAATAGGATTGATAACAAAGAATGATAGGAAAGACTAAATCCTTGAAGCTATACCCAATGTATGCTTGACCCCAAAATTTGTCACTAGGCCAAAGACTAACCAATTGCATATAAAACCTCTTATTAAGTTGATACTACAACCTTGCAGATGCATCCATAGATGACAAAAATATTATATTTCCAATAAATGAATCCACACATTTCATACACAAGTGCAAGGTGTAATCATGCATGACATGATTCTCTAGTGATTTAAGTAATGAAGATCACTTAGGATGTTCCCTAATTTTTCTATATTGAATCATGAAAGCATTTGAAACCCCAATCTACTTATGAACTACTAAGGGTAGAGAGGATATAAAATGAAGGATGTTTGATCTCTCACCAATTTGATTGGTGCCTACTCCATTGGGCAACAAAGTCATGAAACGTAAGGAAGAAGGAGATAGTTTGCAAAACATAACTGTAACCAGATGTGCATTTACATATAAATCAAAGATAACATTTCATGCAAATGGATATACTTAATAATCCATCTCAGAACTTCAACAACCCACATGAAATAAATTAGAGACCAGTAAAAAATCTTTGCATTTCATTAGATATTTTCACACATATATCAAACTCTTATTACATTCATACCAACAAATGTGGCAAGAGGAAATCCACAACTTCAATTATGCATTGCCCTGAATCATTACAAAATACCATGGAGACATACCATTTACATGTACATGTTCATTACAAAACCCTTCCTATGGATTACAAAATGGATTCCATTCCTTACAGACTAGACTGGTGTCACTTGATTCCTTAGAACTAGCTCAAGGCACTTGCATTCAAAAAATTGGTTCAACTATCAACTCTTATTACATCTTTGAAACATGTATATTTAGCATTTTGATTTTCTTCCATCCTTGGTCGCTTGCAAGAAATTGATATACCACTATAGGTTGAAGCATTGAATGCAATCTACATTTGAAATGTTTCCTACTTGGAACAAATGGTCTAGAGCTTGCGTGAAGGAAATTGGTAGCTGGAATTCAACTAACACATTAATGGAAACCATTCTTCTTTCATCATGCACCATTGAAAATTACAATTGGAATTGTGCCCTTTAGATGAACACTATTTTTTGGGTGGGAAAAATGTATTTTACAAGTTGTAGGGGTCGAATCGGGTCATTAAGGGTGACTTGTGAAGTTGGAGTGTTCACGAGTGTATCGTAGGATTTTGGAAAAATTGTAGAAATTTGATGTGGAACATGACATGAGAACCAAACATTAGAAGTGGAAAGAATGAAGTCTAGAAGTAGGGGAAAGTTCCACAAAATGGAAGGGAATGAGTGATTTGGTCATTGGGACATATATGGGAATTTGTCACAAGACTGGAGGAAAGGATGAGAGAAAAGCAGAGAAATCTTGTAGAACTGAAGGTGGGAACCGAATATGGGAAGTGAAGGGAAATGGGTGAAGGAAATCTAGAAGTCAATTGGGTTTTTACAAAGGAACAAAATGAGTACTTGAGAGATGTAGGGAAAAGCGAGATTTAGATGCAGAATTGGATGTCAGGACATGATATGAGGTGAAGGGAAAGCATCTTGAAGTCCAAGGGGGAAAGCCCACAAAGACGAAACTGAAAGATACAAAGGTGTGGGAATTCAACTAGAATTAGATGTGGGAAGTGGAGGGACCAAGTGGATGAGATCCAGAAGGTAGGAGAACTTTTGTAAAGTGAAAGGAAAGGGCAAGGGAAGGATGCAAAAATGGGAAGAGGAAGTGGAAGTGGAAATGTATCTAGTTCGAAGAGAAAGCTCCACAAATGGGAATGAAGGTGAAAGGAAGAAATGCAGAGGAAGACTGCAAAATACGATGGTAGAAGTGGATATAGGACAGGAGGTGAACATATCCAGTCTGAAAGGGAAATTTCGTAGAGGAAAAGGAAACAAAAGGCTGGAATAGGAGTTTGAAAAAAAAGGAAGGGGACGGGAGGACAAGATATCGAAGCTTGAAATGTGAAATCTAGTATCCAAGCAAGGTTCTACAAAATGAAGGAAACAAGCATAATGAAAAAGACTAAGGGGCTTGATGAATTTTGTGAAACCTTTATGTAGAATAGGAGGTTGATATAGGATGTTGGAAGAGTAGAACACATTCGGTAGTCAAAAACCCACAAAATAGAAGAAACAAAGGAAATAGAGGAAGTGAAGGATCCAATGAAGTTTTGTGGAACTTTAATGTGGGAAAGGAGGAAGCAACTGGATGGGAAGTGAAGGGATCATGTCTCGTAGCACCCCAAAAGTTTGTAAAACAAATTGATATAAACTTCCCAAGACTTAGAGAAGTTGGCAAAGTACTTATTTCCATAAAACAAGTAACCAAACTCTATATAAAACTAATTCTAGTGCTCTGCAGTGATTACCATCTAATTTCACTCATAAATTCGTACAATCTTTATTGCTCATCATATGAAATTTTCACAAGATGTACCTTCTAAAGGACAAAGAAGCAACACATTCCATGTCAATCATTTCCAAACAAAGAAAAACCTAAAACGCAAAGAAAAAGTTAATATTTGAAAATTGTCACTTTGTAAAAACATTTGATATCAAGCTTAATGGACAGTGATTCTATATTTTATTGATTCAAAAAAGCCCACAACATGAGGTTTTATTATTATTAATGCATTTTGTAGAATGTATAAAGGAGTTAGATGGACAACTCCCATCTCCTCTCCTCCTTCTCCCTCCACTAAAAATATTGTCTACACATCTAAAGGATGAATTATTTTTAATCAATTGAAGCAGTTTCAAATACATTAAATGGTTGGAATATATGTCAAGGTATCTTTATTTATAGATCTATTCCAAAATACATAGTTGGAAATTAAAATTTACCTTTGATATCCAATGGTGTCATCGATGAACTCAAACGTTTATTCTGCAACTTATTATATAACTAATACAAAGCATTGCACATGATTTTGAGGGAGTAATACAAGCAAGGTTAACACCAAACTTTTAGCACACTCTAATTAATGGTGTATCTATATAGATCACTAATAAATCACCACTTTCTTGTAAATAAAATTTTGAAAATAAGGTGCACCTAAATTTGTCATCTAAATCATTTTTAAAAGGTACGCCCTTTTATTTTCACCTCCTATATCTTAATACAAGACTATCTATATCCAAATTCTTAAAAAAATAATAACTATATAATAAATTTAAATTACATGTCTTGTACTGAATGTGTTCTTTTATGAGTTGACTAGAATTACTATGATTCTTAAAATATATTTACAAATTTATTGATAAACTTAATTTTTTATTATTGCCAAAGCAAAGCTATTGAATGTTTTAAGATTTCTCGTTAATCTTTAAATGTTAATTTATGACTATCCAATGTTATCTTTAAAAAAATAATTGTTTTCATTTGACATATTGCAAAATGCTCAATGGAGGTGGCCTTAACCAAAAAAAAAAAAACTTTTGGTTTTTGGTTTAGATGATTTATTACTCATTGTTCTGAAAAAAATTAGTACGAAATCCAGAGAGGCGACCAAATTTTGTTATAGAGGATATGCGTCACCATTGACAAAAGTGTGCCAAAGAAATTTTTAAAGTTTCACTACAATCTTTCACCCATGTTACCATTTATTCCTTTATCAAGGATAGCCATTTGCAATTGTTGCTTGAGGCAATGAACATCATACTTTATAATTTTATATTTGTTTGGGGTAATAATTTTAGCAATCATTCTTGTAGAAATTTCAAGAGTTGCAACGCTATATGCAAAGAATATTTTGTAAGTGACTACTACTCTACAAACATAGTGTCGATTGATTGTAGTCCTCGCCTTCCTTCAAAATATATGGACAAAGGTATTTGTCATATTACACCAACAATAAAATGATACTCCTAACCAACAAAAAGAATGGCGACTTAAGTTGACTACAACAATCACATTCTTAGGTTCAAGTACAACTATGAAAGAAGTTGAATTATAATTGAAAGAAGTTGAATTATAATTCAAGAAACTATATAAATGAAAAATATCTATTTACTTTTATTTATCTTGGCTAACTAGTATGCTTTTGGATTAAACCATATAATTTTTTTTTTGCATCAACATTTTGGATCACAATCAATGATTCATCATCGAGATGGGGAGGAAAAAATGTCATGGTTAAAACTCAATAAAATATCATGAAATAACTCAACAAAATATCGAGTAAATCAAACTAATATTTTTTACAAAATATTAAATAAAATTTGGATAAGATAATACTATATTACAATGCAACAACAACTATTGTATTGAAGAATAAAAGAAGTTTAAAATAACATATATTATATTGAACAACTTTTAGTATATTACAAGTCAATTATGTTTGTATTCAAGAATGGGTAAGAACTTATTTGTAGCATTGCTTTTTCAAAGCCATTTAATGTTTTACTATGATTAATATTTTTGCATTGCATGATTGTTCATTATATCATACAAAGATGACAAATAAATAGGTGTCACACTCTGAATCATGATCTAATTTGCACCATTTGTTAAGGAATTTTAATGTAGCATATGTTATATTGGACAACTCTTAGTATATTACAAGACAAGTTTGTATCCAAGATTGGGTAAGATCTAATTTGTAATATTGTTTTCAAGGCCTTTTAATGTTTTATTATGATTAATATTTTCGCTTTGCAAGATTGTTCCTTATAGCATATGAAGATGGAAAATAAATAGGTGTTGCGCTCAAAACATGATTCGATTTGCAACATTTATTCTTCCATGTTCATCCTAGGTTTTACCACAAACATCAATTGATGTCCTAAAATAATAGTCTTAAGTTAGATCATGTTTCTAAACAGTTAGCACCAAATAACCCAACTCTTAGTCCAAAATGGCATTAACAGACTTAAAGTCTAAAGCTATTATGCATGTGGAAGAATAGTTTAATATAAAGGATGATGTGTAGCTATATATTGTAAGTGTTGGAACGGATAAGTATTTTGCCTTGGTGGCTAATGGCCTTTCACAAACTCTCTATTATAAAATTGGTTTGCCTAATTGAATAATGGGTGAGGACCCCAATAGATCTGTCAATATTTTGTTGTTGGCTATTATCCTTTCACATACTTTATAATATAAAATTGGTTTTCGAATTGCATAATGGGTGAGGACCCCAATAGATTCCTCAATTTCCTATACAATGGGCCCAATAAAAATAGTTTAAAATTTATTTTTTTCAAAATAAATCAAAAAAACAACTAGTAATATTTTAATACTAATAGCTTGAATTTAATTAGCAAAAAAACACAACCAATAATATTTTATTTCTATTTAAGTGCCATATAGTTTTGATATTTATATTTGGAATATGGATAATTTGAATTCTTTGGAATAACACAATTTGAATTTTTTAATATTTGGAATAAGTTAATGTGAAATTATTTCAATAGTTTTTACAGTTTTACAAATATTTGAATCCATTTAGAATGAAGTTCAAAATTATTCATATAAGGCGAGTTTACTCCAAATAGATCCCCTTTATTTGGATTGACTTGAGTTATTATCAAACATTTTACATATTTCTACAATTAACTTAATTTTATTTGAAAAAAAAAGCTTGATTCATTTTATTTGGATTAGGGTTAGTTTATTTAAAATATAATCCAATTTATTATAAACTCAAATTATTTGAAATTGTTTGTAACACTACTTATTCCCCAAAGAGGGCAATTTTTTCAGCTTATCAAGGTAGGTTATTAAGAGTTGCCCAAGAATTAAGATTTTCAATTTCCAACTTGTGACAACTTGCCAAGCCATCTTGTATTGTATTTGTATCAAATACTATTTTATCCAATCTAATGAACCATCTCTAGTCAAAAGTCCCACTTAATTATCTCAAAACCTCAAATAGTAAATCCAACAATGTCATTGGCAACAAAAATTTAATATCAAATTATAGCATAGTTGTTTCGTTACCACATCTAACATAACTTGGAAAATATCCTACAAAGTCCATTAACAATCTAAAAAAGCTTTACAAGTAATTAATAATAAGTGCCTCTTAATTATTTTCATTATATTATTGACCAAATGATATTAATGACAAACAATTTAAAGACTATAACCTAAAGTTCAACACAATGTATGTGTGTATAGTGTGTGCACACGCACAAGCATACACATGTATATTATACAATCAACACATTTGTCTATATATATAAATGTATGGGTATATGTTAGATTTGTGTCTATAGATGTACGGGTATATGTGTGTAAATGTGTGTATATTGATGAGGGAACTCAAAATTGTAAAAGATCCTTAATCAAGTCCAACCACAAGGGATACTTGATAGATCGGGTAATGAAAGAGATTAAATGAAAGCATGTCTCCAGCACACCACTGCGTCCTACACATGAACCAATCAATCTAGAGGAGAGAGGCAACCTCCCTTATATACATGTGTAACTATGTATACATGTGTGTATATTCACATGTATATATAGTTATATATACATGCATGTGTATACAAGGGATACTTGACAGATGGGGCAATAAAAGAGATTAAATGAAAGCATGTCTCGAGCACACTGTCATGCCCCGCACATGAACCAACCAATCTAGAGGAGAGAGGCAACCTCCCTTATGTACATGTGTAACTATGTATACATGTGTGTATATTCATGTGTATATATAGTTATATAGACATGTGTGTATATACACATGTACATATACTACACACTTGTGTTGTAAACACTAGTGTAAAGTATATTGTATAGTGCATGTACATGTGTGTATACACACATGTATATATAACATGAATATACACACAATATATACACAGGTATGTATATATGGGAGGTTGCCTCCCTCTAGATTGGTTGGTTCATGTGTATGAATGAACAAGTAGAAGGGTGTCTTCTATAGTTTGGAGGGCATGGGAGAGGCATGGCTTAGGCAAGGGCAAAGGAATGGGTGTGTTTTTTAATTAAAGGGGTAAAAACAAGTTCTAATGGGGCCCTGGAAACCCAATATAACAGGTGAAACATCAGTGAGAGCACAACTGACCTACAACAAAAATACATATAGGTTTTGAAAGGACCTGAAAACCTTTTACACAACTACAGCCAAGCTACCAACACAAAGATGGTTTTAAAGGGACAAAAAACCTTGAACACAAAGTTTGCAGCTAAGCTACCAAACAAAATAGACCTAAGATAGCCCCCTACACAACCCCAGGCTTCATCCTATCGTTATGAGCAACCATGACCCAGGCATGGGAAACACAAGCATATTTAGGAAGTCCTCGCTTCCTCCTTTGAACAATCTTCCATGAGACATCGTCCTCCAAAGACTCAGAGTGAGGGGAAAGGGAAGGGCTAGCCTCCACTAAAACCTGAGCCCTCACATGAGCTAAAAGAGGAGTTGAATGTGGCACCGAAGCCTCCAATAAAGCAAGAACCACAAACCCAATAGCCAATGACATGAGGTCCACAGGGGTAGTAGCCAGTACTAGTCCATGAGACGATGACCCTTCAAGAGAAGTTTCAATAAGTCACGACAACCTTAGAGGGAACCGACTTAATAGGGGCCTCTAAGGTCTCATCTACCTACACGTCTACACACGCACATTTGTATAAGTGTACATATATACGTATATGTACATAGACATTTATGTATATATTGTGTATGAGGAAAAATCGATTAAATCTAAACTAATAAAACCAAAAACCAATCACATAAAGCGAACCAATCTAAGTAAAAGCCATTATCATAAAATCAAAGACAAAATGAAAGCTCTTACCAAAACCTATATTGTTCCCTTTTGGAGATGTGTGGATTGCTCAATCAAGTTGCGAAACCATAGCTGTAACAAGCAAGTAGTGTGCTCAAGAGATCAATGTCAAAAGATCGTGAGAGTGCTCAATCGACGAGTTTTGTATGCTCAAAGCTCTGTTAAGTATGCCTGAGAATACGATCGAAGAGAGAGACTCAATGAAGGAGATGAGGGGGGTTTATATAGGTTTCATCAAAGATCGATCAACGGTCCAGATAATTCAGAAAAATCAACGGAGGAGAACAGTTGAGGAATGTGCAACGAATGAGAAAAAGACATGTGTCTTGCTTTCTTTTGCATGAGAGGAGTTATCAAGAATAGAAGGATGAGTTAAAGCAATTAACAGAATGTAATGATCAGTTAAGTGATTTAAAACAAGAAGAAGAGATTTGCATGAGAAAAGAAGATATTTTGCTTTATTAAATATAGAAAGCTTGAGTTATATTAGAGATAACTCAAATTTAGAAGAAAAAGCAATTTAAATAAATAATTGATTTATTTAAATTTAGAGAAGATATTTTGGAAGAAATAATTAAATAATTGAAATTATTTAATTTAGAAGATTTGAAAGCAAATTAAATAAATAAATTTATTTAATTGTTGTGCATGATTTTGGAAGAATGATTATAAAAAATATTTGATTTAATTAAATAATTCAGAATTATTTAATTATAGATAAGAGGGAATTTGTTGAATTAATTAAATAATTGGGTATATTTAATTAATGTAGCTGTGAATTTTAGAAGGTGACAATGATCTAATTAAATAATTAAAATTATTTAATTGTGGAAGAATATAGAGGAATTTGATTTAATTAATTAAATAATGAGGATTTATTTAATTAATGTCGCAATTTTGTGATTTAGAAGAATTTGGTGAAATTAATTAAATAATTAGATTATTTAATTAACGTTGAAATGCAGGTGATTAGACAGATGACAAAATGCAAGTGATGTGACGACACGGTCATTTTAGGGTGTCTACATTTTGCCCCTCTTTGATGCAATGCAGCGTGTAGCGTTGCGTCAAAGAAAACGATTGTTGAAGATGTGATACAATTTTTTGATGCCCCAGTGTAGGTAGTTGCCCCAGCGTATGCCCCCTCGAGCAGGAAGACAGGGAAGCGACAGAGGAATAGTGTTGATGCTCGACTAGAAGATTTGTTGGAGATAGGCGAGGTTTGAATAGAAGAAAGTGGAGATAGAAAAGAACATAAGAGAAAGACTGTTGATTGATCTTTGCTAGAAAACTAGATAAGGCCATGGAAAAAATGGATGGTGTAAATGTATGAACTTGTTGCAATGGTTTCACATTTGTTTATAAAGAGCAATCCTTATTTTTGATATAGCACGTGGATAGTTCGCCACCAAGGCATAAAAGACCAAGGTGCAGTAATATCCGAGTGTGTGGACGTTGACCCTGCAAGCAAGCGGTTTGAACTTAGATCCCTTAGACATAATATAACCTTGTTGGAACATGTGAATAAGCCATAGTCTTAAACATAAAATAAACTTCAATACATGCAAATGCAAGAAGAACATTAATATGTAAGATGCTAGGTCGTAACACACACAAGCTAAATATGATGTTAAGAGAGATACTAGAGATCATTCCTCAAACACAGCACACAGAAAGCAATGACTATGCCCCCAATCCGTACTGCATCGCAACATACCAAGATTATAGATAAATCAAGGTAGCCTTGAATAGGTAAAGGATAAGGAACAAAATATAAACCATAACACAAATTGACTGACTTACAAAGTAAACGTACAGCCAACATATTCTCTTGCCAAAGAGGTTGCTCAGGATAGATTGGATGGGAAAGATAACAGCCTTATCGTAGGAACTTTGTGTCCGTTAAAGGGTGCTATCTACCTAAAAAGACAATATCTTGCTGCAGGAAATGCCACATGTCGCAGGAGACGCGTGTGTTGGTCTCAACAATGGAACACTTCGCAGAAGACAAGCTTGTTGATCTAGGGCTTTGGTTAAGCGGGATGTAGCTGATGTTGGCAATCGGTATGCAGGACCATAGAAGACTCTGGAAGTAGGCCTCTTTGCTTCAAGTTTGTTAAGGACTTTTTGCTTTGAAAGGATGCGCTAGCTTGCTACTTGAGTTAGTCAAGTTGAGGCGAATGGATTTTGATAAATGGAAGACTAGAAGGATGACAGTGCTAATGGATTGGGGCGGGTGGAGAATAATGGATCGTGTGTGCCTGAGTACTAGATACATCCTCCGTATTCCAGACTACCTACATACTCTGTATCCACGAGATCAAGGCACATTTACGATGGAAGACGAAAGTGATAAATATGTAGTTCTGGATAGAGTGATGAAATGGGTCAAGGTGAAAGGGGGAGATCTTATGTACCTAAGCACTGGAAACTTCCTTCGTATTCCAGACTGCCTACATACCCATATCCATGGGATCAAGGTACCTTAAGATTGAGATGAGATAATATGTAGTTCTGGTTGGTGTGATGATGTGGGAAAAATGTTGAGAAGAGGGGATCTTATGTACCTGAGTACTGGATACTTCCTTCATATGCCAGACTACCTACATACCCATATCCATGGGATCAAGGTACCTTAAGATTGAGAAGAGATAATATGTAGTTCTGGTTGGTGTGATGATGTGGGAAAAGTGTTGAGAAGATAACATCCTTATCGTAGGAGCGATGTGTCCGTTAAAGGGTGTTACCTGTGAAAATGAGAAAAGATTGAAGTATGTGCTACGAACTACGAACAAGGAACCTCCCCTAGACCTAAGTTAAGGAAAGAGTTGCCCCCATTCTGGTAGAGGAAACTGTATGGGTGACTGCCGAAGAAGACACAGAAAACTTTGACCTAGGACAAAACAGTGTTAACTGTTGACACAGATCAAGATGTGGGATGACGACGAGGGACATTGACAAATTTCCAAGCTATACTAGATATGGAGATGGAAATGCAAACAAAGTCAATGGTTTTATTATGGATGGATGGATGAAGCGTGTTGTTGCGAACTGGACAAGGAGTGGACAAGACTCGATAGACGATGGATGCTAACTCTACACATAGCGCCTATTTGCCAGGTTTTCACTATGGTACTTATCTAAGGCGCCTGTTTGCCAGGTTTTCACCAGAGGACGGACTTTTTTTTTTGGATTTTTTTTTTTGTTTGGAATACTCTGAGGATCAGGCATAGAACTTCTTGAGATGGACACTGTTAAGTGGCTCATCTAGAGGAATGCCGTCAGGTGTAGCTAAAGTATAAGCTCATGATCCATATGCTGCTGTGACAATGAAAGGACCTAACCAGTTGGGCTCAAACTTACCCTTCTTCGCTCGATCTACTTGATTTCTCTAATTCTCCTTAAGTACAAGATCACCAACTTGAAACCGTCTTTCTTTAATCTTTTTGTTGTAATTACGCCGGAGGCAGTTTTGATAGACATGGAGATGATTAAGTGCGACAAGGCGCCTCTCATCTAAGAGTTCGAGCTCAGCTAATCTGGAAGTGCGATACTCATCTCCGCCGATCAGGTCCTGCATGGATACTCTGAGGGATGGGATCTCGACCTCTATAGGTAGGATGGCTTCAGAGCCAAAGACCAAGGCATATGGTGTGGCACCAATTGGTGTTCTGATACTAGTGCGATAGGCCCATAGGGCGGGATTGAGTTGCAAGTGCCAATCACGACCAACTTCATTAACTATTTTCTTGAGGATTTTGAGAATGGTTTTATTGGAAGCCTCAGCTTGGCCGTTACTCTGCGGATAGTAGGGAGTTGAAAAGCGATGTTGGATATTGTATTGTGTGCATAAGGCACGGACATCTTGGTTCTTGAATGGTCTCCCATTATCAGTGACAATGGCTTGGGGAATACCATACCGGCATATGAGGTAGTTTAGGATAAACTTGGCTATTTGCTTACCGGTGAGATAGGTCATAGGAATGGCTTCCACCCACTTCGTGAAATACTCAGTGGCGGTAATGATAAACTTGTGGCCATTGGAGGAGGAATGGTGGATTTGTCCTACGAGGTCGAGACCCCATTGAGAAAACGGCCATGGAGTTGTCACAGGTTGTAATTCATGAGCTGGGGAGTGAATCAGATCTCCATGTTGCTGGCATTGTAGACACTTCTTAGCAAACTGTGCAGCATCTTGCTCTATTGTAGGCCAGTAATAACATGTTCTGAGTATCTTCTTAGCAAGATTAGGACCGGTAGAATGTACGCCACAGACACCTTCGTGTATGTCTCGTAAGGTAGCTTTGGCTTCTTCCGTGTTAAGACATCGTAAGAGGATACCATCGAGACTCCGGCGATATAGTGTATCACCCAAAATGATGTAACGAGAGGATCGACAGATAAAGGTTTTGCGTTGGGTGGATGATAGGTCAGGGGGAAAGGTTTTGTTCTTGAGGTACTCATAGATATCTTCATACCATGGGGAATTGGGACCAACAAGTTCGCAGATGATTTCAGTAATGGGAACATCGACGGCTGGTATCAACAATTGCTCGATCAAGAATTCACACTTCTGTGTATTTGCAGGCATGTCAATCAGTGACCCTACAGAAGCCATAGAATCCACAGCTTTGTTATGCTCTCTTGGAATTTGCTCAAATGTGATGGTAGAAAAATGTGGTTTGTAGGCATCCACTAGTTGCTTGTAGGGGACCAACTTTTCGTCCTTTGTTTGGTATTCATCCGTGACTTGGCGAATGACTAGCTGTGAGTCTCCATATATTTTTAATTCTGTGATGTTCCATTGAACTGTTGTATTGAGACCTATAAGGAGTGCTTCATACTCGGCAATGTTGTTGGTGCAAGGGAATGCAAGCTGATATGACTTTGGAATGTAGTCATTCTGAGGTGTAACAAATAAGATGCCGGCTTCTGATCCATGTTGTGTGTAAGAACCATCAAAGTATAACTTCCACATTATGGAGGTAGCAAGAGTGAAGAGATTCTCATCAGGAAAGTCTGCTACCATAGGATGTGTATCTTTCATAGGTGCTTCTGCCAGTTGATCCACGAGGGCTTGTCCTTTGATTGCTTTACGATCCGTGTACTCAATATCGAACTCACTAAGGATCATGACCCACTTAGCTAGTCTGCCTGTGAGAGCTGCTTTTGCTAGTAGATACTTCAAGGGATCAATCTTGGCTATCAGATTTGTATGTTGGTTCAGTATGTAATGCCACAACTTTTGGGAGGCAAACACTACTGCTAAACAAGCCCTTTCCATTGGTGAATAATTGAGCTCATATCCCACCAAGGTTCTACTAATGTAATAAATTGCATGCTCCTTTCCTGTGTCATCATTTTGTGCTAGCAGGGCCCCCAAGGCCGAGTTTGTAGTGGAGATGTACAATATCAAAGGTTTGTCTGCGACTGGTGGAACCAATACAGGAGGTGTAGCTAGATACTCTTTAAGTTGATCAAACGTTGCCTGACACTTGTTGTCCCATCGAAATGAGACATCTTTACGGAGAAAGTGTTGAAAGGGTTGACATTTATCTGCTAGCTGTGATATGAAACGCCAAATGGACTGCAACCTTCCTTGAAGGCTCCTTAGTGCTTTAAGGTTCTTGGGTGGAGGCATCTCCACTATAGCCTTTACTTTCGCTGGATCAACTTCGATGCCTCTACGTGATACAATGTATCCCAACAGCTTCCCTGATGTTACACCGAATACACATTTCTTTGGATTGAGTCTTACTTGATATTTTTCGAGCCTGTCGAAGATCTGTCCTAGAACTTGTATGTGATCCATCCTAGAAGATTTAACCAGTATATCATCAACATAGTCTTCCATGATGTGATGAAAGAGATCGTGGAAGATCACTGTCATTGCTCTCTGATAGGTTGCTCCTGCATTCTTTAGACCAAACGGCATGACACACCAACAATAATTGCCCCAAGGACAAGTAAAGGTTGTTTTATGTTGATCTTCCTCTGCTATCCTTATCTGATTGTAGCCCGAAAATCCGTCCATGAGAGAAAGCATCTCGTGACCTACTGTCAAATCCACTATAATGTCAATGTTTGGTAGTGGAATGTCATCTTTAGGACATGCCTTGTTGAGATCTCTGAAATCATTACACATGCGGATGCGCCCATTGGGTTTAGACACAGGTACAATGTTTGAGACCCAATCTGAATAGTCAATTGGTCGTATAAACTTTGCATCTAACAGCTTTTGTATTTCCACTTTCAACAAAAGAGCTATATGTGGGTGCATCTTCCTCAACTTTTGCTTGACTGGTTTAACCTTTGGATCAACAGTGAGATAGTGAACAACTAGCTTAGGATCTAACCCTGGCATATCAGCATAAGTCCACGCAAAGTTGATGGTACTCTATAAGAAGAAGCTGTTAAGATTTCTATGCTCTGTTTCAGATAATGATGCCGCTAGGAATGTGGTCTTTGGATTTTGTTCTGTGCCAAGATTTATTTCTATAGAATCTTCCACTAGGAGAGCTGACTTCTCATGATACTTAGATGGTAGGGGAAGGTCAAATCCTCCATCCTCAGGTGCCATAGTTGGGTTTTCACCTTTGGATACGTCCTTTGTTTTTACTATTTTGGGATCAGGAGGTGCCACAGTGTGGTTTTCACCTAGAGACCTTTCTTTATTTGCACTTTTGCGACTGGAGGATTTGACATTCTCACCAAAATAAGCCGTGGGCTCTAGTTCCATTACAAAACCTGCGTTGTGATCGCCAAGAGGGATACCTTCCCGAAGTCCCATGAACTCAACCAGAGCTTCGTCATTCTGAAATACATCTATAACGGGGGACCCTTGTTGGTCCCAATCGATAAGTTTAGGGTAGACAAGTGTGACATTCTGGGTGCTGGTGGTGGAAGTTAAGGATACGGAGGATAGCGTAAAAATGGAGGATTCTACGAATAGGTTGGTCATATGGAGGGAAGAGTCATCGATGATATCCTCTGTAGATGTCGAATCGGCAAGAAAAGTGTCAGCTACCTCGTCGAGGATATACTCGATGTCCAAGGCGCGTGGTACCTTCTTACCAAATCCTAATCCTTTCTTGTCTAGCTTCTTTGTCACAACAATGGGTTCCATAGTTCCTTGATTCTATTTCCCAAGGCCACCTTTGCCTTTATAGCCCATATTTTTTACTATTCTTAAGCCATTGCCATATTGCTTGACTGGTATTGTGACTGGTTCTTTCTCCTTATAGAGCCAAGAAGAAATATCCTCAATAGTTTCCTCTTCCAGTAACCGTCCATGTTGGAATTGGGTTAGGAATCCTGGGGGAGGAATAGCTACTTTTTTTGTTACTTTGGCAATGGGTGGTTGGCCGTAAGATTTAGGAGACAAAGGCATCCGCCCTACACAACAAGATTCAGAGATATCGTAAGTGCCAAAGCCTATATCCCGGATGCGAGCTGTGATTTTGGGGAGGGGTGTAGATTCACTTGTAGAGGCTTGCGTCAGAGTTTCAGGATCAACATATAGTGGGGATTCAAGGGCTTTGTCATTTTTAGGCACTTGGTTGCAATTCTTATAGCTTCCTTGTAAGACACGACAGAATTCAAAAGGATTAGGGTCTCCTGGGATGGTGATCTCCGTACCATTGAATGGGAATTTTAGGGACTGATGGTACGTGGAGGGAACAGCTTTCATTGCATGGATCCACGGGCGGCCTAGGATAATGTTGTAAGGCAGCTCAATATCAAGGACTTGACACCTAGTTTCAAGCATGACAGGGCCCAGCTGTATAGGCAAGTGAATAACACCTTCTGAACGACGTTCTGCATCATCATACCCCTTGATTGTAATACTATGATCAGTGTTGACGTGATCCTCAGAGTATCCCAATTGCTTTAGTAACTTTAAAGAACAGATGTTGAGACCAGCACCACCATCTATGAGTATACGTTTGATTTTGCGCTTATGGATGAGAACCTCAATATGAAGGGCATCATTGTGACAAGGATCATGGGATGGAAGATCTTTCTCAGAGAAGACCACATTATAGGGTGAAGCGATGTTACCTACTATAGCTTGGAAATCCGCAACCGCTATGTTGTTAGGAACGAAAGACTCTTGGAGGGCTTTTTCTAGCACCACTCTATGTGCAGGTGATGACCGTAGAAGGTCCAAAATAGAGATCTATGCTGGTGTTCTCCCTAGATGTTCGACAAGATTATAATTAGACTGAACCGGAAGCCTAGGTGTAGGTGCACGGATGGTGACCTGACCTCGACGAGTAGTAACAGCACAATCTGTAGATTTGCCTTTGATCGTGAGGGTAGACACTCGACTCTCTTCAAAACGACCGACAATGGAATCGAAGGACGTGGAAGCATGATTGATACCTTTACCTCTATCCTGAGGAGGAGGTGGACCGTGATGAGGGAATGGTTCCTTGTACATATCTAGATCCTTGTTCGTGTGTTGCGCTGGTGATTCATCCTTAAAAGTGATTTGATTACCATCGATGAGGTTTTGGATGAGGTGCTTAAGCTTCATGCAAGACGCAGTTCTATGACCTTTGCTCCTATGGAACTCACAATATTCATTGTCTCTGTAACGTGTCGTTTTGTAGACAGGTTCTCCATATGGGGGAGCATCAGGTAAGGTGATGAGCCCTTTCTGCAAAGCTTGTTGTAAGACCGATTCGATGGGCACTCCCAAAGGAGTGAATTGACATCGCGGAGGGTAATCTTGTTGGGGCCGCTCTTATTGTCGTTGTTGTTGGTTTTGATAAGGCTGCCTTTGTTGCTGTTGTTGTTGAGGTGGAGCTTGACTTGGTTTGGAGAGCTGCAGTGGTGTTTGCAACGTTTAGACATGTTTAGTATCGACCACCCCATCATTGACCACGTTTTTGTTCTTGTTCCAATATTTGGGTTTATCATTCGATTGTTGATGAGAAGTGCTATCTTTCGTTTCCTTAAAGATTTTGACCACACCCTTAGCAATGAGGGCCTTCTCAATATTGATTCCCTTGTATGTGATTTCATCGAAGGTTGTAGCACTAAGAATTTGCAAATGAAAACCTAACTCTTGGTTGAGGTTCTGCACAAATATGCTGACAAGCTGTTTCTCTGGAATCTTGAAAGGGAATTTGCTAGCCATTTGTCTCCATCGTTGAAGGAAAGAAATGAAAGTTTCACCATTTTTCTGTTTATTGTTGCATAGATCAGTCATGGAAATCTCATGCTCTGCGTTGTAAGAAAAATGGGTGGCAAACTTCTCTGCTAGCTCGTTGAAAGACTTGATACCCGTGGGTAAGTGTGAGAACCATTCTATTGCTTGACCTCTAAGACTGCGAGGAAAGAGACGCATAAGATATGTGTCGTTATGAGAGACCTCGAAGCAAGCAAGATAGAATTCCCTAAGATGGTCTTTTGGGTCACCTCTTCCTTTGTATTTGTCAAACTTGGGAATAGTGAAATTTTGAGGAAAAGGGATCATTGGTAATGACCGATCAAAAGGATAAGGACACACTTCCTCTAAAGAGAAGGTCTTTTTGGTGTGGCCAAACGTAAGATCAGATAGCTGTTGTTGCACCTCCGCAATCTTTAGCTCCATAGTCGTGGGAGGGGTTGGTAACATCTCCTGTTGTCCAAAAAGGGGTTGGTGTTGCCCATACGGAAGATTATAATATGAGCCATGCACACTGGTGTTATAAGAGTCGTAAGATTGATTGGGAACATACGGGTTGTATGATTGGTTTAGATTGGGTTGGAATTGGAGGTTTTGATTTGGCAAAAGTGGAGGTGGTGCTAGGTAAGAGTGTTGGCTTTGTGATGGTTGAAAAAAAGTATTGGGTGGAGGAAAGCTAAAGTGCGTTTGATTAGGTTGCGATGGCGGCACATAGCTTTGGGAAACTTGATGTTGTTGAGAGTGGCTAGGCAATGTGTGAAAGAAGTTGAGCGAGGATGAACATTGTGGAGGAGGGACATAAGTAGACGTGATTTGCGACGGTTGGGGTTGATTGAGGATGTGAGTAGAAGAATGCTGTGGTTGGGGTTGCTTAAGGACGAGAGTAGAAGAATGTTGTGGTTGGGGTTGCATGACTCTAATGGGTTGAGAGACATGAAGGTGTGATGATATAGGAGGTGGCATTTGTTGAGACCCTTGGTGCATGGCTACATAATTATTCCCTGAATTGTAATTTGGTGGGAAACCTTCGCGTGATGGGGTAATCAAGATTCCACTTGCGACAGGTGTGGACACTTTAGGAGGTGGTTGCATATTCGACCGAGCTAAGGTGGCTTGCTTAGCTAACTCTGCTTGACGTTGGAGAGTTTCTTGTTGGTTTTTATAGATCTCCATAGGAGTCAAAAGCGGTAATATGGGTCTCTCCCCTGTTGGATTTTGAAAAAGGGGATTCCGATACTGCGAGCCTTGTGTAGGCAAGGGCATAGTCACTGTCGACATGGTTTGCACCGCTTGTATGGTATCTTGGGCATTATTGTTCTCCTTGAGAGTGGATAAATCAAAATCTTGAGGTAACTTGGCACCTTGCTCTGCAAGCAAGCGAAAGAAATGGTCTTGGTTCTCACTAAGGATTTTGTCAAAGGCTGCCACGACTCTAGGCTCTTGTATGATTTCATCAAAATCTTGCCCATCTACTTGAGAGGATTGACTTATTTCAAAGTGTCGCTCTTCTTGAGATGGGGCAAAATCTACAATATAACCTTGAGGGACAAAATCCGGAGGCAAGCCCGTGGTGTATTGGGAAATGTCTTCCAAAGGAACCCTACCTTCTTGAGGTGGGTTTTGCTCAATAACATAACCTTGTGGCACAAAATCCGGAGGCAAGCCGGTTGTATATTGAGGTGTTCTTACCAAAGGGATCCTATCCTCCTGAGGATTGCTTGGTTCATCAATGGGCGGCATGTTCGGAGAGCTGATTGGTCTTGCCGCGGGGGTACTAGGAGTAACCTTGGGAGTAATGTTGAGACGACCTGATTGTGGTGTGCGAGGAGGTGACTTGCGCTTCTTAGGGACAACTTTCTTGGACTTCATAGTTTGCTGGAGCCTAGTGGTTACCATGGAATACACTAGGACAAGATAGGTAATGCTGGGTTTCTGTGAGATGCTTTTGAGAAAAAGACAAACTCTGATGCACAAAGTACTAGACCAAAGGCGCTTATACTGTTTGACCAAAGGCGCAGGATTGTGCAACCAAAAGCGTGCTACTGTGATGCCAAAGGCGACGGACTGAGCTACCAGAAGCGAGTTACTGCTATGCCAAAGGCGAGCTACAGTGACCAAAAGCGAGCTACTGTTATACCAAGGGCGCTGAAGTAGAGTTTTACCAAAGGCGAATTACTGCTATGCCAAAGGCGATCTACTGTACTACCAAAGGCGAGCTGCTGTAATACCAGGGGCGCTGAAGTAGTGTCTGATGTTTCAAAAAGGCAAAATGTTTCTGTTTCTGATTGGATTGGTTTGGCAAGAGAAAACACAGCAAACAAGTGGTCAAAAAGCACAAGGACTGACACAACAGATAGTGTATGTTCAAGGCTCCAAACAAGCCCAATGTTTCCACAGGTATAGGACAATTGCAATCAATAACAAGCACTTTTTATCCCTAGAGACAAGGTTTCATTGCAGTAGATCAGCTCACAGCTTAATACTCCGTCGATAAAAATATCATTCCATAAAGGTGTCGGATATTTAGTATCTTTGCGAGAGACGATAGGTAGGGATATCTCACCCTCCCCTTGGAAAGCTCAAGTAGGTCACAAGAGCTTTATGTCCAAGGGAATACTATCTCTTCTCAAGGGAGCCAATGGTGAGTATCTTAAGGGCTTAAATCGATTCCCCTTGCACTGATGATTACCACAATGTTCGAAGGTAGGTCGGGTAGTCTCTATCTAAAATGGTTCTTAGTGACTTTGAGGGACCAACGCCTTACGAGCAATGCGATAAGCTACTAAAAGTTTTAACCAATCCTACTAAGAGTTTCAAACACTTCGCTCAATGTGAAAATTATTTCCACAAAGAGCTAGTACACCTCTTTTCAGTTTGGCACCACAAGGTAAGGCTGACGTCGATTAGGACTTGGCTTTCGCCTTATCCCTCTTATATAACAATTCAAAGGAAAACTCCGCTTACGGTCGTCCCTTTTGGATGAAGCGCAATCCAAAAGCAGGCCCTTCTAAAGGAAGTACAGAAAAGTAAGAGCAAGCACATCAAACAAAGATTCAATTGTCCCGTTATAAGAAAAATAAGGTGCAACTAAACTAGGCACACACACGGTTGTAGTTGTCAATTGTCCCTTATAAAATTGAAGTGTTTGGCATTCATGTCCATTGTCCCTTAGAAAATTGAGGTGTTTGTGCATACATGTCAATTGTCCCTTAAGAAAAGCAGTATGTTCCTAAGACTTAGATTTGCAAAAAAGATTTGTTCAATTATCCTTTTAAGCATGCAATGTGTTTTTAAGACTTAGTGAGATAAATCAAGATTTCTTCAACGCTCGTCCTGCATGAACATGTTAAAAACATCTATTTGCTCTGTATGAGTAATAAGAAGCTGCAACAAGTGATATTAAGTCCACACAAACTCAAAAATTAGCAAGTGCTTGAGTCATAGATTGAGTATAGGCCAATGAGTGGTCTTAAAAAATAAACCTTAGAAAATTCTTGAAACAATATTACCACTGTGTAGAGGACAGAAAAATATCAACTTTCAAAAAAAAACATCACCTGAATCCGAGTCCGTTTGTGAAAGTTATGCAGCTTGGAAGGTCTAAAAACTGTGACGAGACAGAGACAACAGTGAGAAAATTAATTTTTGGAAAAAACAGAGAATTTTGATTAAAAAACCAATTTTACCACGATGTAGATCACGAAATTCTAGCCTATTTCAAAAAAAAATACTGAAATAAGTGTCCATATGACCAAGATAATGAAGTTTGAAAATCACCTATTCGTTTAAAAAGCTCATTGAAGAGGGGTCTGTCTTAGCCCCCTGTGACTGGCTCCTGGTCACTAATGTGACCTGCTGCTGAGGGCTAAAAAAATGTTTGTTTTTTTATTTTAAAAAAAAAACTAAAAATATACTTCCCCTTTACTTTTTTGAGATAAAAATCAAAAATGCAAATTTTGTTTATTTTAAAAGAAACTTTTTATAAAAAAACTCTACTTTTTCATGGAAGAAAAGTACGGTCCTTTTTTTAAGAGGACAGTAGTACTTCAGCTGGTACGTACCTTGCCTGCAAGGAGTACTACATACTTGATTTTGATGCTTTGTTTTTTCTTTTTTACTTTTGATTTTTTTTTTGACCTGCTTTTGTATTTTTGTGATTTGCTTTTTCTTTTTGCTTTTTTTTTATTTTTTCTATTTTTTGAAAAAAGAAAACTTTTTTTTTTTAAAATAAAAAAATATTTTTTTTACTGTACCTCACAGTGATTGTATGGCCTCGGGTTGCGTGCCGGAAGTGAAAAAATTTTACCTTCACCGAAATAGGTCAAATTATATGTTTTTTTTGCCTCTCGATTGTTTCAAACGCAACCGTGATGTCCGTTTTTGCTCAGCAAGCTTCCTTTAAAAATTTATCTTTGGATCTCTCCAAAAAAAAGTGTTAAAACCCTGTGAAATCAAACTAAAAATTCCACAAATTTTATATTAAATCAGGACCAATGGGTCCCACCGAGCGTGCCAAAATGTGTATGAGGAAAAATCGATTAAATCTAAACTAATAAAACCAAAAACCAATCACATAAAGCGAACCAATCTAAGTAAAAGTCATTATCATAAAATCAAAGACAAAATGAAAGCTCTTACCAAAACCTATATTGTTCCCTTTTGGAGATGTGTGGATTGCTCAATCAAGTTGCGAAACCATAACTGCAACAAGCAAGTAGTGTGCTCAAGAGATCAATGTCAAAAGATCGTGAGAGTGCTCAATCGACGCGTTTTGTATGCTCAAAGTTCTGTTAAGTATGCCTGAGAATACGATCGAAAAGAGAGGCTCAATGAAGGAGATGAGGGGGGTTTATATAGGTTTCATCAAAGATCGATCAACGGTCCAGATAATTCAGAAGAATCAACGGAGGAGAACAGTTGAGGAATGTGCAACGAATGAGAAGAAGACATGTGTCTTACTTTCTTTTGCATGAGAGGAGTTATCAATAATAGAAGGATGAGTTAAAACAATTAACAGAATGTAATGATCAGTTAAGTGATTTAAAACAAGAAGAAGAGATTTGCATGAGAAAAGAAAATATTTTGCTTTATTAAATATAGAAAGCTTGAGTTATATTAGAGATAACTCAAATTTAGAAGAAAAAGTAATTTAAATAAATAATTGATTTATTTAAATTTAGAGAAAATATTTTGGAAGAAATAATTAAATAATTAAAATTATTTAATTTAGAAGATTTGAAAGTAAATTAAATAAATAAATTTATTTAATTGTTGTGCATGATTTTGGAAGAATGATTATAAAAAATATTTGATTTAATTAAATAATTCAGAATTATTTAATTATAGATAAGAGGGAATTTGTTGAATTAATTAAATAATTGGGTATATTTAATTAATGTAGATGTGAATTTTAGAAGGTGACAATGATCTAATTAAATAATTAAAATTATTTAATTGTAGAAGAATATAGAGGAATTTAATTTAATTAATTAAATAACGAGGATTTATTTAATTAATGTCTCAATTTTGTGATTTAGAAGAATTTGGTGAAATTAATTAAATAATTAGATTATTTAATTAACGTTGAAATGCAGGTGATTAGACAGATGACAAAATGTAAGTGATGTGACGACACGGTCATTTTAGGGTGTCTACATATATAATTCACGTGTGTGTACATACACATTTGAGTGTGTGCATGTGCACACGCATATAGACCATATAAAGGGCCCTAGTAGTTCATTCATGTGCATCAATCAAGCAACTTAGAGGAGAGAGGCAACCTCCCTTATATAGACGTGTCACATGTATATATTTGTATATACACACGCACGTGCATGTGTACACACAAATTTATACATATATATACATACACACACATGTAGATACTATAGTATATATGTGTGTGTGCATGCGCGCACACGCACACACACACATATGTGTGTATATATTTATTTATATACACACATGTAGATACTATTGTATATGTATGTGCATATATGTGTACATATTTATTTATATACACACATGCAGATACTATAGTATATGTATGTGCATATATGTGTGTATATAAATATGTACACACACAGATGTTTGTGTGTGTGTGTGTACACGTGTGCATATACTATACAATATATGACAGGGACACAAGTTTATAGTATATACTATACACAAACACGAGTATATATAATATATATTATACACTTGTGTGATGAACACAATTATATAGTATATACTGTATAGTGCATGTACAAGTGTATATACATATGTGTATGCGTGCATGGATATATAATTATATATACACATAAATATACACGTATGTATATATAACTATATATACACATGAATATACACATATATGTAGTTAATTATATTTTTAATTCTAAAAAATAGTGCTTTTCAACTCTAATTATAATAATAATATAATAATATTAATAATATATTTAATAATAAAGAAATATAAAATGAGTTCAAATTTGAAATAAGGCCACTTTTGGGCCCCTTGGACCTATCTCAAATAAGTATAAAGGAAAAGTTTATTTTGGTGATTATGCCAATTGTTGTTTTCACTCATTGAGCAGTTGATGCTAATTGGGATGAAAACCCCAAGAAGCTAAACCAGGTAGGACGGAAACCCTACCTAGTTCTGTGAGCAAACTCTAATATCATGGTTTTTGCAGGAGCCTAATCAAAGTATCCATTGTTGTCCAGGACTTCCAGGTCTGCAGTTTGTGGAGTAGAGAGGACATATCGCTCTCGTCGTTGTCATTATTTTTGGAAGTTAACATTTCCTAATCAAACCTTCATAGCTACAAGGGAGGTGGAATCCATAACCCTAGGTCATGGGCGTTGGGCGAAATTGGTGTTTGCGACACATTGTGAGCAGCGGATCAAGGCCAGATTCTTTGAGCACTCCCCTCAACCAAGCGCACTATCGGAGTCATAATTTGGCGCAAAACCAAAATTATAGGCCGCAGGATAGGGATTGAAGTGGAATCACTAAACAAGTGCGGAATAGTTTTTCCAGACCGAGATTATTATTAATATAACCAACAGTTACACCAGATTTGGCTCTGCTTGGGCCAGCTAACCAGAAATAATAAGTCGCCCTATATGTTGTTCACGCCTGGCCACGAGCTCTTGCATATACAGGCTCACTTTCAGCGATACTCATTCTGAAGATCTTTCTGTGGGTTTGTGGATAAAATCATTCAAGTTTGTTCATTCGCCACCCAAGGAGTTCACAATAACCAAGTTGTTCATTTGTAGATCAAGCATTCAAAACCCTTATCTGAATAACAACTAAGATCTAAAACTTGCATAGAAATCAATATAACCATCCAAGGATTAAAGGGCACCATTCAATCAACCATTGCGAATCTGGAGTGAAATAACCAAATGTAATATCAATGTTGTGAGTACATCGTCCGTTGGAATGAATAATTGTGTAGATTCAGCAGTTGTGCGCTAAGACTGTTAATGAACTTGTATTGTCCAGTCAAAGCAGTAATCAAAAATATTTATACGCATCTACAGTATACAGTCTGATTGCATTTCAATTTAATATATTTTACAATTGTGGTTATTCACTAGCATTCAGTATAAGTGTAGAATTTAACCCTAGGGTTTTATTTAATTTTGATTCTTACTGTTTTAAGGACAAATACATTGAGATATAGATCGAGATATTTTGGAGTTTGCCCCTATCTAGATTCGTTGGTTCATGTGCGCGAATGAACACGTAGAAGGGCCTCTTCTATAGTTTGGGGGGAGGGGGAAGGCATGGGTTGGGCAAGGGGTAGAGTGGATGTGTTAGAATTACATGTGTGTATATATAAACATCTATGTTTATACATATGCAAACGTACGTATATATATATATATATATGGGTTGGGCAAGGGGTAGAGTGGATGTGTTAGAATTACATGTGTGTATATATATACATCTATGTTTATACATATGCAAACGTCTATATATATATACATGTAGACATGTCTATGTACGTCATCACATATATCCATATATACACATACAAGTATATGTACATATACGCACACATGTATATACACACATACATATATACATATACACATGTTTATATAATACGCATGTGTGCATATAAGTATATATACACATACAAACATGTTTGTGTGTACATATAGAATCCACATGCATGTGTGTATATACACACACATTTGTGTGGGCACATACATATATAATATAGAAAGGGCCCTACTAGTTCTTTCATGCACATCTACCAACCAACCGAAAGGGGAAGGGTTGCCTCCCTTAGATACACGTGTAGGATATATACACATGTAGACGCATGCAGATTTGTATATATCAGCACATATATGTACACATATACACATTTATGTATGTATAGTATCCACGTGTATATATATGTGTGCACACATATATACTATAGAAAGGGTCGTACGAATTCCTCCATGTGCATCAATCAACTAACCTAGAGAGGGGCAACCTCCCTTGCTCATGTCTGTATATATAGTTATATATACGTGTCACATGTATATATTTGTGTACGTGTATATGCGGTCCCTTAGACACATGTATAGTATATATACATGCATAGATACATGCATGTTTGTATATGTGTACATATATATGTATATGTAAACAGACATTTATGTATATATAAAACTCACGTGTACATGCGCACGCATATAGACCAGAGAAAGGGCCCTAATAGTTCATTCATGTGCATCAATCAACCAACCTAGAGAGAGGCAACCTCCCTCATATACAAGTGTCAAATGTATACATTGGTGTATATACACGAGCATGCATGTGTACACAAATTTATACATATATACACACAAATACTACAATATATGTGTATGTACACATTTATACACACATGCTGTGTATATATACATAAACATATATATACACAAATGTGTACACATATTTGTATGTGTACAAAAAAGACACATTTAAGACTACTTTTAGAGGGCTCTAAAATTGTTAGGGTACATGTTCTCCTAAGTCAAACCCTAGAAAAAGATCAACTCATGGTTGTGCTAATGATTGTCAAGAAGCAAGAAATTGGGCAGATGTCCTAGATGATAATGCTAAGGTAACTGTTCTTTTTTACACACCAATCAAAGTGTTTTAGTCACACATAGGTTGGTGAAATGAGCAAAAATCAGCCAAATTTCAATTTTAATTTTGAAAATATGAGGCCAAATCCACAGTTGCAAGATTTATCTCGAACCTGCAAGAATGACCTACAATAATGAAATAGTGAAGTCTGTGCAAGGAATGAATGTCTAATCATGGAGGGTACCATAAATATGGACTATATGGGAAAGTGTCCAGAAACGAATAAAAGTATGACCGGAATGCGGTAATATATGTAAATGGGAATAGGTGAAGTCTAAGAGAGAGTCCAACTTCACACAAAATTGTGTCATTTATCAATATATAATTGCATTAACACGTTCTCTCAAAATGGTAACAAAACTCAATGGAAATTGGCATAGAGTGCCACCACAATAATGGGTTACACTTTCTCAGACATATTGATTTTTGTTGAAATCACATATTTTTAAAAAATATAAGGATTTAAGTTTTAAAACGTTTCATTTAAATGATTTTAATTGAAGAGAGTTTGATCAAATTCCCTTAAATTCAAACCCCCTTGAATAAAACCCTACTAGTTTTAAACCATACCTATAATGGAGTCTTCTCTACACCTATCAAAATGTTGATAAAAAACCAGTACAAAAATATAATGATTTAAGCTTTAAAACGTTCCATTTAAATGATTTTAATTAAAGAGAGTTTGATCAAACTCTCTTAAATTCACACCCCCTTAAATAGAACCCCGATAGTTTTAAACCATACATATAATGGAGTCTCCTCTACACCTATCAAGATGCTTATAAAAAACCAGTTTTGATTTACCTTTTGGAGGATCAAATAAATTCATTTAAAATTTACGTTTTGTAAATATGTAATCCTTACTATAAACTTCTCAAAAAAATAATTTTAAATATATTTAATTTGATTATTACATTTATTTTTTTATTTCTTGTGAATCTAGATTTTTCGATGAACATCAAGATCTTATTTTCACACATACGGAACAAAAAAAAAATTCTAAAAAACGCATGTCCTTTAGGTATTGATGACCTTATTCCAACAAAAAAAACCGAATTCTAATACATACAAAAAAAGTTATTTTGGACAAAATACGTCTATGTCTAAATTATAATTGGTTTGACTTCAAAACTTAATTAAAAAAATATTCAACAAAACATTATAAAAACAAATGCATCCTCTAAATATCGGTGTTACCAATCTAAATTCAAAAAAAAAAAAATTATCCTTTATAAAAAAAAGTATGTGCTGTCAGAATACACATCACTTTAAAAAAATGTTGTTTACTATTAAAAACTAGTTATCAAAGGAGACGCAAAAAATTTTACAATTTAACTCCAAATATTTTTAAAAATATATATTTAGACTCTACAGACAAAATCTCACAAATCACTAATTTGCATCATCTTCAAATCCCTAACAGTTTAGCGGCTATAGATGTTAAAAAGTGAAGATTTAGTTCAAAATATTGATTTCAATATCAAATTTGGCCAAAAAATTTAACCCATTATTGTGAGATGACCCTTTGATTTCACAATTACAATAATACACAAATTTCCCTGAAATTTGTGTTTATAAAATCGTACAATATTCATCTGTAAAATTTTCAAAAAAAATGTATTTGCAAGTTTGTGTCAAGTTTGTGCTTATAAAATTTATATATAATTTGTATTTCTAATTTGATTTCTGAGTTTATTTTATAGATAAGATGTGTAGAACGAGCTCAGTATAGCTGATGGAGAGTATGACCAATTAATTGAGCATACAACGAGCAGACTCATGGATGATGGCTGCAAATATTTCGAGCTGTAATTTGAAATTGAGCTTATTTCCTTTCATGCTGTACTCTCTTCAAAAAACCCAAACTCGCACTCACTCATAAACCAAAAAAAGCTAGTAAAAATTCAAGAATCTATTGCATGTTTTATAAACCTCCAAATAGACATAAATTTCAAGAAATAAATCAGCTGCGCATTAAAGCTTGACGTCCCTGCTTCCGCCTCGTGACAATTTACTACTCGACGAAAATATTGAGAAAAATATATTTGATATTATTCTTAAACATGGAATATAGAACAAGTATTGTTGTTGGTGATTTCTTAAGATTTTAAAACCATATATTTCTCTGTGTGTCCATAAGTAAGGTATCTCTTTTTTCCTTCTCCATGACAATAAAAAATCATCGTTTAGTCTTCTATATTACAAATCATGTGCACAATTAACTTACATAGAAATTGTGTTGGATGAAGGTGGATACCACACTTGATCAATAACGGTGAAGCCCTAGGTTTGAACCTTGTAGCTACCCCCTCGCAACCAAATTGTAACTACGAGTCAAAAACAGAATTAGGAGAAATTTCAATTGTAATCTTAAAGTGGGCTCATTGTTACCGGGGAAAAAAAGATCATCTGCCCAATTATCTAAAATTACATCCAAAATTATGATCATATACCATATAATCCCTTTACAAATTTCATTTATAATAATTAAACAAGACTTGAAAATCTCTTGCTGTTTAAGGATCAACTTTTTTAGAGCCGATCCCATAACAGACTTTTTAGACCAAAAAGCTATCTATCAAAGCCAATACCATAGAACTGAGAGTTTACTACTAAGAGAGATCTGGTATCCATTTCAATCAATGATACATAGGGCACGGCATTGTAAATGGTATATATATGGTAGAGGCAACCAAGCTCCCAACTAGTTAATTCTGCCGGCCAAATTCATGTTGAATATACACCAATTGAGACTCATGTGAGAATCGCCACATCCAAGAAATCCCCCGTCTACCAACAGAAAGAAATAAGGAGAAATGTCATAAATTTTAAACAAATTTTAAAAGAAAGAACCAAAAAAGGGTGCTGTAAATTACTTACCTGAAAGCTTAGATCTGCAAGTGCCTTATTACCATCATCTGGGCGTCTTGCAATTGGGTAAGCATAGGTCACTCCAACCTTGAAAACAAAGTCAACCACCATGCTTACATGTTAGGAAGAAAACAACTTAAATACAATCGAACAGATCCATTTCAATATTTTGATGCTTATTGATACATCTCTTTGTTTGCAGTAACAGTGAAGATTTGCCCCCACCTTCATTATTGGTTTTAGTAATTCAAAGATCTGATTAGAACACCATAGGGCATCAACCTTACCTGCCTAACCACATTACGGCCTCTTCTGTCAGGATACACAAACGCAAATGATAGCTTTGCATCTCTTCTCCTTGCTGCTGGAGCAACCTCTTTTACCTGTAATAAACAAACCAACGTACTTTCAGAGGACACCAAACTCCACTTACAACTTATTTCCTTAAATAGATATCTAAGAAATCCTAGTTTTTAGAACCTTACATCAGAACTTTTTTTTGCATTTTTCTAACTGTTTTGCATAGCAGAAGCCAAGATATTTCAGAAGGATTGCACCAAGGATAAAGACCTCCTAGAGAATATTCAAGTTGTTTTTACACATAAAGAATTGAAGAAGAATTTGACGTATATCTACCGTGGCTTCAACTGAAATACAAGAATAGGTCTGATATAGAAAATTATCAAAATATGGGTCACGAGAAAAATACATAGTGATGAGATTGATCAACCCCAATGTTTCTATTCGTGGTTTATATTTTTTTAACATGGGCACTATACTAGGAAGGAGGAAACAGAAAAACCTAATGAGTCAAACCAAACCAGCAACCATAAAGATAAGAAACATAACAATAAAACTATCCAAATGAAACATAATTTATAAAAGGAATCTTATTAAACATATTTTAAAAAAAACTGTTTCCTCTTACCAAAACTAGCTCTGAAATAATGACCATGCAATTGGAAAGAATAATCAATCGTATTCATACAAGAAACATAACAATATAACTATCCAAATGAAATATTATTTATAAAATATTAAAAGGAGTTCTGTTAATGTGTCGAAAAGAATCGTTTCATTCTTACCAAATCTGTTAGCTCTCTAAGTGTAGCATCCCTCCAGGTATAAATTTGCACTTCATCTTTTGGTTCCTTGCCTCTAACTGCAAAGTCTTCCGCAGTATGATGACTTCCAATCTGCCAGAAATCAACAAGAAAATGTTTTTCAGCAATCCATAAAAACAACTTTGTTACAAGATGGAAATCCTGAACTGTCACCGAGGATGAGCAAATGATATTGGTTTGCATTTTGATGTTCCTTATACATCCACCATGCCTTCAAATAAACAAAAGTTTGCATACCTTCGTGAATACCCGAAGCAACAATGGACAAGTCTGCATACAAAAAAATAAAGACAAAATCAAAAACCAATATAATATGTAAATGCAGAAATAAAAATTTGCTAGCAACCATCCTTCATGGAACAACAGAAAGAAGCCACGTCTCTCACACACAAGAACCTAAGTGGCCAATTCATTGACCTCCATTTGGAAACATAAACTCTGCCAAAATCCTGGCAACATTACATGGAAACAGAAAGAAGCAAATAATCAAAGAATGCTTATAAATGTATTCTCTTAATCCAATCACTGAAAATATTTTATAACAATCATCCATTTGATGATGTGGAGATGAAGTAAAAGAGTTTCTGTGATTCAATATTCTGTAGTCATGTCCGCGGCATCTGATCTCAGATCTAGGAAATTTGGGGAAGCAGTAGTTTAAAAGCCCTTTCAAACCTTGACAGGAAAGATTTTGGAAAGTGCTTCTGTCCTTCAAAAGTAGGTTCTTCAGATCCTTGTAAACACATTATACTTGCTATTCCTGTAACTAGGCTCATGCACTTGTCCTAAGTGTTGCAATTACACAAAAATTCAATAGGTTTTTGCCAAGATATTCAGCATTAAGACACTAAAAAAGGACCCTTCTATCAGCTTGTGTGTGGATTTCTGTGGAGGTAGTATTGAGCATACTTCAAAAACTTGACTCAGACTCGGCTAAAACTCAGAGTGCAAAAATTTGACTGAGACTCGGACTCGGACTCTGACTCTGCAAAAAACTCGGGAAATAATATAAGTTAATAAACACACAAAATAAATTTAGATAATGCATGAGAAGCATAAAGAATGAATTTAGAGAACACATCAGTCTATTTTGATAGCAATTTGTCATAAACCAATGATCACATGTCATTGCCGTCAAAGACTCGAAATTCAAAATCTCAAATATTGTATAACTACAGTCTACAACTTCTTCTTCCCCCTCCTAGTAGCATCCAGCCTCAAACTATAAGGTAAATCTGAATCACCTCATCAAGAATGAAAGAATCCTCAAGTATGTCATCTTCTAGTGCTTTTGTTGTTAATGCTTCTCTCTCAAATTCAATGAGATTTTCGTCAATGAACATCATATCCATATCTTCAGCCAATCTGAATATGGATCAATGTCATCCAAGTCGATGGCATCATGAGACTCCTTCCCCTCCACCTTTTTGGTGTGAAGCTGAAGTTTATATTGGACGAAGACAAGGTCATTGAAGCACTCTTAGATCAAGTTGTTTCTCTTCTTGATGAGAAAGCTTTCAAACATGCTCCAATTGCGCTTACACCTAGAAGCACTACAAAGCTAGCACTACAAACAGATGGCTAGCCTCTGAAAATTTGGTGTTCAAGCTCCATAATCTTCTCGCCACAAATCTAAAAATAAAGCATTTAAAAAATTATAAATAAAAATTTATAAATCAAGCTAAATTTGCATTCATCAAAGAAGTGTGTGATTAAAGGACTCAATTTTTATTTCGTGGTTGTTGGATTACCCTCCTTCAAATGCATACAAATGAAGAAAAAAGTCTCCCCTTCATAGCCTTGTACACATACAATTCATCTAGAATTGTAGGCTTTTGTCTGGTATCATCCTCTCTATGCATGTGGTAAGGCCTACCATAACCTTCTCATCATCTTTAAAAGAATTGGAGAAGAAAATTTGGGGGTTTAGATAGTTTCCACCATAAAAATACAATATGGCCATATCCATGGACTTCATAGAGATAACCCATCAGCATTTCATCCCCATTAATCAAACGCAGGCCAAAGGCTCTGTCATCTAAAAAACTTAAAATTAAAAATTAAATTAAAAGAAATTAAAAACAAAAAACAACAAATTAAAAAAAATCATAGATCATAAATTTGTAAGTTACCTTGAATGTCTTTTATGCATGCTTGATGAACACATCATTAAACACTATCCTTAAAACTTTCTTCCCTTCCACCCTTTTGCAATATAGGTACTCCAACTACCAATTGCTCACAAACATCTACTTCAGAGAAGGTACTACCTCTACGTTGCTTTGCAAAGTGATAAAGTTTGTGGCAAACCGTGTGACCCCCATTCACATAAGTTCCTTGCCTTTGGTGTGTTCGCTCATCAATCTAAGCACCCAAATAAGGTTGTAGATATCGTCTTCAACCACACTTTTGAACCATCCAATCTTCCCAATCTTGCCAATGTCCAAAAAGTGGTGGGGTGCCTCTCTTGAAGAAGTCTCCCTGCAACTACTTATGCAGTTGTGTTGTCAATGACAATTTCATCAACATTCTCTGTCCCTACCTCCTAGAGACCAACACCTCCAACAAATTGCACAAAGTCTTTGTATTCTTGACTTTGCGCAAGGCATCTATGGACTTAAGTACATTAACATGTCACTAAAAGCCACTAGAAAGATAATCGGTCTATTCTTGCTAACTGTCCACATGGTAGATAAAATGTTGCAGCCATTTTTCTGCCATATTCTCTTTTGGTCTCCAACTATTAGTGGTGTATTGTTGACAGCTTCCTCCAACAGCAACCCACTAACCTTGCACTAGAAATGATCGTTGCATTTACAAATCCATCCTAATATGGGCTGCTCGCCACATTAAATAGTATATATTTGTAGTACCAAAAATTCCCAACAACCAATTGCTCCCGAATGGTTCTCGAGGCTGCTTCTGTTCCTGCGTGTTCATCTTTGTCCATGGCTTTGTTATCTAACTCTTCTTGTCCCAAATCTTCCACCAAATCTTTGTGTCATGGAGGAGGATCCCAAGCTGATTTATTATGTGAACAGGCAGGGTTTAAACTGTCCTCAACGACTGGAACACAATTTTTCTAGTGATTGTGCTTCAGCTTTGGGCACTAATGACTCTTTTCCTTCCCCTTCTATGGCGACGACTAAGTTTGTTTTCTCTAAGACCAAATTCAATGGCTTTAGGGGAGACAGTGACCACAAGAAATCCAAACCTAGGGTTTGTAATAATTCTTTCGCTATTGTGACAAATCCTTCAAGTAGCATTGAGGTTAAAAAAATTCTCCTTTGACTCACACAAATCTAGATCCCTCCCCTCATAGTACGGTCCACCTCGTTTTTGTTCAACCTCAAACAAATTCATTTGTCTTGTCTTCCTATAGTGAAGGTGTTTCTTCTCCCAACCCTTATAATAGGGTTTTCACATATCCCAATAAGGTTGGGCATATGCATAAAGCGAAGCCCATGGCTAGTAAAGAGTTCATCTCGGAGCAAATTAGACAATGGTTTTGGGGCATGCGGTCGTTGAGAAGGAAGAGTGGATGAAGCAAGTTACTTTAATTTGCAAATTTCAAAAAATTTGGCCCACTTTGGCAAAAAACTTCGTCATTGGTTGACACTTCATTGGAAGCCATTGGTGAAAGAGGGTTTTGTGATTTGTAGATCCCCTTTAGAAAGGGATGCCTTGCTCAAGGGAGGGGTATGGTTCTAGGATAAGACTTTCTTGGGTCTATAACCATGATTTCCAAACTTCAATCCTCTCAGAGTCTCACCGAATCTTTCTCAGTTTCTCCAATTTGGGTGAGGCCTATGAACCTTCCTCTTCAATTTGTCTTCTAAAAGTCTCTCCCCCATTGGAAATTCTCTAGGAAACTAACTTCCATCCCATCTATGAATCAGTTGTTGATTCATTTCACCTTTGCAAGAATTCTTGTTGGTTTCAATTTATCCAAGAAATTGTCTAAAGAAATTTGTTTAAAAGTTGGTAACAAGATTTGGAAGCAACTTGATTATTAAGGAATTGCCTTTAGATACAGATTGGGTTTTGCTACGGGTCACTTACTTGCAAATTGTCCTAAGTCTTATCATTTTGTTATGCCTCCCCGAGGCAAGCTACATGGTGGACAAGAGCTGAGCCACAACACGTGGTTATCAATTCCAATTGTGATGAGGATGGTCTCTTTGGATAGTGATCCTTAAATTCTTCAAATTTTCCATTGGCTTCTACTCTCAAGGTCACTGAGTCCTCACCACCAATGGGAAAGATGACTCATTCCCTAAAACCTTCTATGGTCAATGGCTCTTCTTCTTCAAGTGCTGAAGCATGCACCCCTTTTGGGGATTGAGCACAAAACACATTAGATAATTCTTAAATAAATCCCCCTCCAGAAATTCAGACGATTCCTTATTGAAAACTCTATTCAAGAAATTTTAATGCTTGGGTCACAATGTTAAGAAGAAATAAGACTCCCTAAGGTAAAGGTGTTAAATTCAAAAGCAAGATGGCTCTTCATTCCCATGTTAAAAAGGGTTAGCTTGATTTAAGTCATAGTTTTGAAGCTATCATTTCCTTCCCAAGTTTTTAAATTGGGAATTTTTGAATGGTTTACCCTACTAATGGGGAACCTATTTTTATTGGAATTTGATTTTTTACACAATGGGAGAGGTCCCCAAGTCTCGCAATTCACGTATCAAAAAACAAATTCCAGCCACCATCTTCACATCACAGTGCTTCTCACTTCCAAGCAGTAGCAATACCTTCAAGTGAAGATTGTGCACCTGGAACATTGCAAGAAATATAGAAGCAAGGGGAATTAATATGGATTAACCTCTTTTCAGTATGGAGGAACACCAAATTTATGGGCCAAAAAAAGAATCTCCTAAAGAACCAAGGGTGGTTGTGTTAGTCATCACTGTTTCAACTAATTCCTTAATCCTCTTCCTTTCAATTTTCTTCTCCTCGTAGCTAGAAAGTAGTGTATTTATTTCTCGTTGCACTTCTTCATCCACTTGGTCACACAACTTGGCATCTTGGCCAGCAATTTTAGCACTGTGGCATTTGAGCTGATTGATACCTCCTCTTATACTAAACCCACAATAACTACAAGTCACTATGTCCTTGATCACACCTGATGCACCATTCTTCCATGCAGTGTCCTTTGTGCCTTGCATAATGCCTTGCCTTGCACACTTGAGAATCTAGATTCTAGACATTGAAAAAGAAAGGAAGCAACAAGGTTTTGAAATATAAAGGGGGAATAAAAGAATCAAAGCAAATCCCTATCAAACTCCAATCAATAAATCCTTCCAATCACTCAACAATCACTTCACGCAGCTGGAGTTCAAATTTATGAAGACAAAAATGACAATAAAAGTAAGATTTTAAAAGTTCTGAGTTTGCCTGTCGTACTCACCAGGTCCAAGCAAGTCTCAGCAGGTAACTCATCAAGTTACAAGTTTTTCAGCTGACTTGGCTCTCAAATCATGAGAGTTACTCATCCTGCTGAATCCAGGTGGCACTTCAGGCCAATCTTTTGACAGCATACCAAAAACTACTATGTCACCAGGTCAAGGGTGTATCTCCTTCACCATTGATCAAAATTTGAAACATTTTCATGCATTAGAAAGAATGGGTTATGCTCTATACCAACCACAATGGTTGATTTGGCATACATATTTACCAAAAAAGTCTGACCTCACAAAAAACGCTCCAAAGACCCCTAAAATCATAATATACAAGAACATATTTTCGGAAAACAAAAAACTTGTGTTTAATGAGTTTCAAATCAAGATAAATCCTCTCAGCTTCATGGGTGAACACTCGTCACGTGGCTTTTCATATTCCATGTTGAATTACTTCATCCTCTAGTTTTAGACTCTTCATTTCATACTCAAAATCAGAAAAAGGAAAAAACACCTTTTTGAAGAGATTTCTACCTCTTTTAACATATCGGAGAACATACAATGGTAATTTCACATCTCTTCTCACAGATCACTACTTTCTTTTCAATATAACACAGGACAGATAGCGCACATCTATTTTCAGAGATAGTCATACATCCCTCCCATATCAATGAAGCAATAAATTCTCTTATTCAAAACTTGTTCTCTTGAGTGTATTCTTTTTTCCATTTGTTTATGGTTCAAGTCTCACTTCAGTTACCTACAATAATGAAATATTCTGTACATCTAAATTATTGTAATCAATCACTTCTGCCTATGACACATTAAATTTCTGCAGTTTAATGAGTTGTCCACAAGAGGGTCTTATTAATATTAAAGGCACAACTTTTGAGTCACATTCTGAACTTCAAAAATGCAACGCATTGGCAAAAAGAGTGCAAAAGATATGGATATGTGAAATTTTTGTCATGGGACTTTTTCCTACCTCCTGAGAATCTATTTGACCTCTGTTACCTAGTAGCGATGTTGATGCTTTGCTCCTTTCTTTGCAGATGTCAGATCTTCGAGGATGAATTTTTCAATATTGAGTGAAGCAAGCTATCAGCACAGAGAAAAAGAGTAAAGAGAACCTCCAAGCAGGTCTCTGTGACAATTCCATGCCTTTAATGTGAATACATTCCAAACAGATGTTTATCAATTTATCTTCAAGACCAAATTCTAGCTTTTCTCATTCACAAACTATGTTTTTGGGGGGAAAGTTTCTTTCAGTTAATTTCAAACTTCCAAAGCATGAAACTTGTCTTTAACAGAACCTAAAATGTGTTTGCACTTTTCAGCATAATTACCAAGACAAAAAAGATTGCTACAAACAGACACAAGAAATGTAAAATTATTTTCCAAAATAATTTTTAAAAATGACTGTCCAAAACCAAACCACAGTCACACAATTCATTATCTCGTCCAGGTTTAAACAGACCTAACCTAATGACACATTGAGACTTGACTGACCAGATACAAATAAACATGATTCAATGTCTCATCCAGGTTTGAACAGACCCCGAACCATGTTTTTGAGTAAAACAATATCCACATATTTCAGGAAAATGAGATTGGGATGCTATCAAGCCTAATCTAATGACACTTTGGGACTAGACTGACCAGATAGATGGACACAGTTCATATGCTTTCAGAAAAGAAAAAGGTGCGGGGCCCAGGCTTAGTCATTCTGAATGGAAAAAAATATTTGGTCCATGCAGAGAGATCATATATGTATAGCCATAACAAGAATTAGGAAAAAAAACATGCATCTCTGCTCATGATGCTTGATTTGTTGATTGCACTGGTGCATTGAAGAGAAGAAAAGGTTGATATGTTATCATACAGGATTTATGCATAGATTAGCTACCATGAGAGCAGCTGCTTGATCCATAAAGGATCCAGAAGATGTCTAGAATGAGAATTGAGAGTTTTTGCTGTTTTATGACAGTCAAAACCGCTGGTTGTCATCAGGCAGCGGTTTTGAAAGTGACAGTGGCGAATCTGCAACCATCAAGGTGAATCAGACACCGCTATGTTGAATCGATGATGAAGCAGCAATTGCTAAACCGTCACAGCAGTTTGAGAATCAACATAGGGAATCCAACTGTAGAAAGCAGCAGTTTCGACACGTGCAACAAAATAGCAGGGGAAGTGAACAGTCACAACTTTCGGCGCTTCAACTTCACATGACAAGCTTCCAATGCACTGGAGGATCTTTCCAAAACCATAAAAGAGTGTTAGGAAGTATGTAAACGGCTTCTAGGAGGTTGGAAATGTGTGTATGCATTCAGTACTAGCAGGGAAAACTCGGCTCCAGATCATCAAGACAATTTCACAGCAAGTATAGAACAGCATTGGAGTTGTAATCTCTCTTTGTACTTGTTTTCTAATCAATACCAAAGAGGTAGACATGCTATTGGCATCTAGCACCTGGTTTTTCCTCCACTAATAGAGGTTTTCAAGGGTATAAAAGACAGTATGATCTTTTGTGTATTGTTGAGTTATTTTTTCAGTTGTATGCACATTTAAACTAGCTTCCAATGGCTTTAAATAGTTCAAACTAGAACAAAAAATGAAATCAATGTTTTGTAGTTTCCTAGCTAACTGTTTGACAAAATTACAGATCATATTGGTATTAGAGCTTTGTAACTAACTATAGGGATTCAGTGGAAATTAAAGTGTATGATGGTAATAAAATCTTTAGGAAATCAAGAGCTAGTCCCAAGCAATCTGGAGATTGGAACATGAAGGTGGAACCAAGGAGTGTGAGAATGGGAGACAAAATGGAAGGGTTTCAGCCTTAGAGAGTCAAATGGAACGAGTAATGAAGCACCAACAATGGGTAAGCCAGCAGCAAGAGCAATTAGCTTGTGAACAACACCAAATGACTAAAAAACAATCATCCATGAATGTCCTAGTGTGCTCTATGTAACACTATTTTGTTTCATATATGCCTAAGCCTTGATATAAATTTGGCATTGCTTTCCACATATGGATCCCATTACATCTTCCCCCAAATTCTTCATACTCCTCTCAAACCCATCGTTCACGAGCATTGCTCATGGTGTTTGACACTAATTGTGCACTTATCGTCATCATGTGCTTGCAAGTTTTCCTTCTGTTGCACAATAATGGCATAAATGTCATGAAGTCCTTGTCAACTTCACCTACCTCCACATACATAGGTCCTTGCTCTACATCCAGTGAAATCACTACCATATGCTCACCATTCTCGAAGCTCGTGTATCTCTTCTTGAATCACATATCACAATTATTCATCTAGCACCAAGGATGACTTAGCAATGCAAGATAATTATCTTCTTCTACAAGCTCTTTGAAATTCCCTAGAAACAGCTCCCATATTGCTAAACTTAGCATTATGTAGTACTCCTAATAGTTGAGCTCTAGTTTTGTTGGCTATGAATAATATATTCTATGATGGTTATAATGTTGGACATACCATCCTTATTGAGGCATCCTTAGTCAAATATTAACTTCAGCTTCGGTATTAATCAGGATATCTCATACTAACCAACCATTGATTGTGGAATTAATAAGCAAATCATGATCGTAGTCATTCCTCCTGGCCATACACAATTCCTTAAATTGTTCTTCTTCTCTTTCAATGGTTTGTTTTAACCAATTCTTCAAAAATGCTAGAATCTCTTCTGTTTTTAGGAGATCAAGGATTTTAGACAGTTCAGCTATTTCTTGCGCAATTTTCTTGAGTTTCTCTCCTTTTGAGCTCCAAGTTCCCCTTGCAACTCCTTCAAGTTTATGGCATTGGCAGCTTGTTGCAAGATATTCTTTTGAATGGGACCATGCAGATAATCCATGGAAACTTTCGATGCTCATTGAACTTTCTCCTTAGGTAATTCATTCATCATTGGGGTTTGGGTAGTAACTCCACTGCGCATTGTGATCTTGACATGCATCTTGACTTTAGCATGGTACTCCCAAACTTTTATTTTCTATGCAAAATGATGCAGTCACCAATCCATCTCCACGCAAAACTTGAACCGTCCCATTACCCTTCTACAACTTGTCTCATTGGAGAATCTTTTCACACAACTCTGAACAATCTTCAATCAATGGTTCACATTACAATGTCCACATTGAGGAAACTTCGTAATTTCTCTACGTATGGTCAGATTGTCCACACTTGAAACATCCACATTGAGATCTTCCTCCCATTCGACCTCCATTACCCCATCCATATAACTAGCCACCATATCCTTGTCCTCATCCTCCACAACTTTGTCCATAACTTGAGTTACACTCTCCCTAAGATGTTTGTCCATGACCAAAAAAAATTTCCACATCATTGATATGCTTCTACACATCATAATTATATTAATTGTTGCCTAGCTTGCATAATTTGTTGTCCCACAAAGATCTGTCATAGCCCCAGCTACATGCTTCGCACATTTCATTAATCACCTGACAATCCATGGTATCATGTCTTACAATATCGCATATCTTGCTCCAGACAGAGACTTTAAACTGCTTAGCTTACTATAGTAATGGGCAATGTTTAGCATCATGGTGAGCATGGCAAATCTCACATGCAAGTACAACCATGCCATTCCTCCTTGTACAGTTAATCTATTGTGCCTTTGTTCCTAGCAGTCATCAACATTTCATAGTACACATGTACCAATATCTGTTATGGAATCATCTAAGGAACATATCCAACATTTTGAAGTGGAATGTTTTGTGCAGGAACATTCATACCCTAAGTCACTTGCACACAACTTGACACAACATTTTGCTGAGCAGAATATTGAAAAAGTTGACTACCACTTGTACTTGCAATCTACATAGCTCCAATCATACTCCACCCTAATCCAACAGTTGCAGGAGTTCACCTGGATAGCATTCCCAATGAATTAGCAGATTGTGTACCCACTCCAAGTCCAATTTGAACACCAAATGCTACTTGGGCATATCTAGGATAACTACCTACTTGACCTATCAGCAATTGATTTTGTCTGATCATTGCATTGAGTGTGGATCCAACTTTATTAGATTTCATACCAGTCTAACCTCCAAAAAATGCCATACTCGTGGAAATACCATCCAACCTACCAACAATAAACATGCTACTATTGCTAGCCATAGCAACTTGACTAGATTCTATCAACTTATTAGAACCATTTTTTCTAACACAAAATTACTATCTATTGACAAACTCTGTAAACAACTAACTTCTACAACTTTAGCACTTACTTCCTCATCAAAATCTTCCGCACAAACGTCTACTTTAGTCAAATAAGTATTGGTGTTTCCTCTTGTTGTCGTTGATGCCACTCCTGAAACCATGATGAAAAATTAACCCTTACCATACCTTCTCCATTATCTAGATGTGTGTCCCTCATAATAGTATTTATTAGAGGACCTCCCCTTTCTTCCTAGGTCTTTGTAACAACCTCCTAGTCCAATACCACCCTACCTCTAGAATCCATCTTAGCTAACAATGTTGATCTCTTCTCATTATACGAGACCATTCTCTTATCCCATTCACTAGGTTCATGGTCACCTTCAACCATCACTTCTACACACACTACATGCCAAAACTTGCTTCCACACAGCTCTAGCGCAAAAATAAAATACTAGCTATCAAACCTTAGGGTTTCAGTTCCAAAATCCACCATCTACTTATTAATCCAAAATAGGATAGAATTTAAAAAAGTACCTTTTGGTTTGCAAAGAAACTGGAACTGAACCTACTCAAGGAAAGTATACAAAGAAGCTGAAATTCAAAAAGATAACCATTCAAAATGCCCTTCCACCAAATCTCCATGGCTCGGGTCTATGCTTCATCTATGTTAGACATTTTTTGTAACTTGTCCATGGATATTTTTGCCCAAAATTTCTCGCATGATCTTGACAATAGAGTAATAACCAGTCAAAGATTTCCCTTTCCAGCCACAATAGAGGTTTCACGTTACCATGGCTAGCAAAATTCTCAACAAATTTAACAAATCCTTGGCTAAACCAATGCCCAAAGCATTCGAGGGTAAGTCGGTCCATACAATATAACCTTCATTTAAAACATTCAAGCAAAGCTTGCTTTCATTTCCAGGATTTAAGCAAACCTTTAAACCCCCAAAAACAACAAATATGGCGCCTATTTCAAAGGTTGAAGCAAAGCTTTATGCAAAACACCCAAGATTAGCAAATACTCAACAAAGATGGCTCATACTCCCTCAAATTCAACAAATATGCCTCATATTTCCAAAGATTGATACTCTAGAATGAAAATTTGCAAATACTCAACAAATGTACCTCATACTTCCAAAAATCCACAAATACTCCACAAATTTGACTTAGGTCTCCCAAAATCATCATAATAGACTGAAATTTGAGAAAATACCGTAGCATTGACTCAAGAACTGAATAATAAGCATTGGAATAATGGAACAAGTCACAGTATCAACTCACTAGAATGACATAAGGAAAGGAAACAGCATTGAGCCATTAGACCAACAAATTCAAACAAATCTCAACAATGTAACCAAAATGTTGGGTGTGGGTGTCACTTCAAGTCGTTATCCCAGTCATATATTGACCAACGACTACCTAACAAAGAAAATACTATGTTGGCCTATCATTTAGGCCCAAAAAGACCTAAAAGCTCACCTAAAGCATAGCAACTCCCTAAGATCTCCATCGGTTGTTAGTTTGAATGATCAAAGGAATTAAAGCATTGTGCATTAGTAGGTAGCTATGGTGTAGAGAGATTTGCATGAATGTTGCATCATTACTCATACAAAGGCAATTATAACACATTATACATCCATTCATTCAAAAGATAGACAATAATTGAGGAAGTGGCCATTATATAACTCAAATTTCATAGATTACATCAAGATATGCAAGTTACAACCATTCTTTGACTGATTTTTTACATAATATATTTCCAATTTACATTGTGCAGAACCATCTCATGCATATCAAATGTAGTTATTTCTTACATCTATCCAATCATCTCTATACTTATAATAGTCCTCTATTTGTCTACATCTCCATTTCTCTATATTTGTGTCTCATTATTGTTAACCTTTTCTTTCTAGTTCAGCTCCTTATATGCTTTCAATCAGATGACTAAAACAAACAAGATTCATTCTTGGAACAATGGTTGGGATTCACTCTTAAAAGACTTGGCTAAGATTCATCCTCAAGATCTTGTTATAGGCGATTCTGCCATGTCACCCACGTGCAAATAGCTCATCACTCCTTCAGGCATGTCTTCCTCTATACAAGATTGTGCGGCTCTTCTTCTTTGGGGTACACATAGCATCTTACAGCCACGTGTTGCTACTATCCATGCCTTGGTCACCCATGTTGAACCCATTATCGTTATGTTCGGGATATATTAGGACAGGCCCTCTTAACATTTCCTACGCAAATATTCACCTTGCCTTCTCCATATTTTCTAGTTAACATTAGGATTCCTTCCCAACCATGCTTCTTGAGGAGTGATGTCGCTCAACACTTTTGTTGGTGCTTGGTTAAGTAAATACTAATGTTCCACAGGGGCTTGTGTAACATTCAAAATATCTCAAGGACTCAAGCACCTAAAGGGGAAGCCCCTTTTTTCAAGACTGGGCAGCCTACACCATTTGGTGCATTAAAAAAATAAATAAAATAACTTTTTAAGGAAAATAAAAAATAAAAACCCCAAAAAAGTTGAAAAAAGGAGGATTGTCACTGTTCTTCATATTTTCCAATTAGCATTGGGCTTCCTTCCTGACCATGCTTCTTGAGGAGTGATGTCGCTCAACACTTTTGTTGGTGCTTGGTTGAGTAAATACTAATGTTACACTAGGGTCCATGTGATGTCTCAAACAACTTAAGGACTCGAACACCTGAAGAGGAAATCCTTTTTTTCAGGATTAAGCAAGCCTACAACATTTGGTCCATAAAAAAATTAAAAAGGTAACTTTTTAAGGAAATTAAAAGATAAAACCCCCTAACAAGTTAAAAGGAGGATTGGCATTGCCTTCTCCATATTTTCCAATTAACATTGGGCTTCCTTCCCAACCATGCTTCTTGAGGAGTGATGTTGCTCAACACTTTTATTGGCACTCGATTGAGTAAAAATCAATGTTCCACAAGGGTTTGTGAGATGTCCCAAACATCTTGAAGACTTAGGCCTTTGGAAGGGCTATCCCTTTTTAGAACTAGGCAGCCTGTGCCATTTGGTACATAAAAATTTAAAAAACGTAACTTTTTAAGGAAAACAAAAGATTAAAAACCCTAAAAAGTCAAAAGGAGGGGGGATTGTCTTTGCAAATTCGGTAAATTATATTTATTGTTTAAATTTTCAGCTTCTTTTAGTTTGTTTAATTTATTTTAATAGCAATCCCCCATCGTCCCCAAAATTCAAGAATATTTTTGCTAATCCTGAAACCTCATCCCCATATCCCGAAAACTTAGAGAAACACTCGTAAATACACTATTATATTCACTATTTCTGCCCAATAGCATATGTCCATGTTCACGCCATTCAAAATGCATGTCATCATCTCCTAGATGATTCAATTCTTTCTTTCAACAACTCTATTTTGTTGTGGAGTGTGACTGGCAATTAGTTGTCAATGTATGCTTTATTGAGAGCAAAAGTTTTCAAATCCATTTGATATCTACTCCCCCCTTGATCTGAAACGAGGGTATTGGTGGGGTGGCCTATCTATTTCTTTACCATAGCTTTGAAATTATTGAGGTATTGAAAAGTATCAAGCCTATGCTTCAAGACAAACACTCACATCTTTTAAGAGCAATCATTAATGAACAACAAGTACCACATGCCACTAAAAGACTAAGAAAAAGGTCTACACAAGTTGCTATGAACTAGATCAAGAACAACTTCCACTTGATGTCACTTGTCACATTCAAACTTTAAGTAATGCTACTTACCAACAAGTTACAACACAATTGGAACAAAATTATTAGGTATCCTTGATAGCTAGTAGCCCACAAACCATCTAGTGCTTGCTCAAAGCCATTAGTTGAGCAAGAATTAAATATCCAAACCATTGATGCCAAAGTGAACTCTATTCTTCAATAGAAACAAGAAGAGCGAGGTGTCTGAGTAGGTACAACATCAAAGATGAACATGCCTCCTTTCTCAAGACCTTCAACTACAACTCTTGGTATTGGACTTGTCATTGATCAGCAAAAATTTGCAGTTGTCAATCATATCAAATTCAATTCGCAGATTACTTGCAAGCATATGACTCGCTAACAAATTATTCATCTCAGTAACAAACAAGACACCCTAGACTTCCCATTTGTTTTTTTTTTGTGAATGGGAGGAACAGCGCTTTTACATTTGATTTGCAAAGTGGAGTTATCTCCAAGGTTGATTGTCCCTCTATGTTCTTTGACCTATAAGAATGGATCTTTCCTCCTAGAGATGATGTGCCTTGTTGCACCCAGGTTGATGTACAAAATTTCTGTCACTTTTTGTTACATTATGTAATTGGGCTAGCACTTGGATGACTTCATCATCAATATTGGAGTTTCTGACATCATCATTTTCAACATCATCACAAGCATTGTTCTTTACTACATTACTTTGATGTTGCCAATTCTGGTATCTTACATGTCCATGGAAATTTTCTCTAGTTTTCTGGGTGATACAGTTGTACTAACAGTCTTTACTATCCTGGGATTTGCCAGAAATGTGACAGTTCATTGTTGGTTGCAATTTTTTGCCTTTCTCAAAAATAAAATTGCATTGGTGAAACATGTTCTTCGGTTGCAAGGTCTTGTGCATCGTTTGTTTGGAAGTATAATGTCCCCTTTTAGGATATTCCTGATTTCTTTACCTGCATACAATAATAACCACTAGAAAGGGACATTAGAAATATCATAGATCAATAAATTAAGATAATATTCAGTTCATAGCATCATTCATATTAAATTCATCTATCATTCATATTAAGTTCATCTTTCATAGCATAATTAATAATGAGATCAAATCATCATAACATAATCAATATTTAGTTCAATCCATAACACAATTCCCCAAGCCAATCACATATTGAATCTCCCAAGAGTGTTAGTTAGTAACAATATTGTCGAGAGCATGTAAGGGGTCAGTCCACCTAACATCTCCCAGTTCACCTTGGAGGCTGGCCGTCCTCCTTGATCAAGCCCAGGAGCACTTAGTCGCCTCCCAGCCCATGAGTGTCTCATCTCGGGGTGGCGTGCTTGATAAGATGCATGAAGACCACTACTCAACAAGCCCGGGAGCACTCATAAGCCTCCTGGCCCACAAGAAACTAACTCGGGGTGGCATACTTGATGAAGGGGCCTATCAGCACTTCACCATCTCGTGAACCCCAAAAGGGCCATCATTTCCTACTTACTAACATCCTTATTTCAATTGTATCGCTTGGGAATTGGTATGATTGATATATGTACCTCTTGATGGATTCCAATCTGCTGTTATAAATATTGTCTCTGCTGTTATCAATTATTGCATAAATAAATATATCACTGCTGATATATTTCTTTCTGCCATATATATATTCTTTTCTTTATTTCTGCTTTTATATTCCAATCATAATTCTTGTTCCCCCTCTTACCCAATAAATGATCTTCCTTATATTCCTTTTTCCTTCAATGGACATAACTTTTCACATGCCTTTTCACCTTTATCACAACTTAAACTTTAATTATTTTATAATTATATTATAATTTATATTTTATATTTTGATATTTTAATTTATTATTATTATTCTTATTTTAATCCCATTTCAAAAAAGGGGACATTACACGAAGAGAGAGCCTTTTCTTCTTCATCACCATCACTGCTCATTGTATTTGTTCTTGCTAAAGTAAGCCAATGAGTTCTTAATAGAGAACTTGGCAATTTGCAACGTTCAAGGAATTTACAAAAACTTTGAATGATAAAGGTTGAGCACAAACTATAATCATCGCCATTTTGATATTCTTCAACTTCTTCCTACACCTCTAGTGGTTGGTTTTTGATGTCTTTGAGTTGCATCAAAAAGTACTAAGCTATTCATCATTCTGCATTTGAGTGTGTAACTTTTCCATGAAATATAACACCCATACAATGTTAATATGTTATTGATCTTGTACACCATCTTCTACTTTCTACAAGACTCGTGAACATCTTGCATGTTTTGAAAGTGTGTAAACAAATTGCCTTCAACTAACAATGAATTGAGCTTGAGGACCTTTTTTATTATGTTTGACACATTTCTCTTCTTTTACATAGCTCAAGTTGATAGGCTTTTTGACCTCAACCACATCCCAGACATCTTCCAACCTTAGGATTTTCTTCATTTTCATCTTCCATGCTAGGATGTAGGACACATTCAACAATTGCTTGTAAGTATTATTTTCTCTCCTACCAATTTTCCTCACCTCTTTGGTCTTACTAGGATTCAGCCTCTCGACAATACTAAAATATGGAAAGCATTTCAACTTGGAAGGATGAGATGAGCAAAGTAAAACATAGGTGTTTTCTTGGAAAAGTCTTATTGGAAGACTATAAGTATATTCATGAGGCAGTTTGGTCCAATACATTTCCTATTGAAAGCTTCCTATTACTTGTGGAAAACTTTGAAATAAATACCTTTTGAAGTACCAAAAAATAAAACACTACCTATGTTTATAACTCGGCCAATGAGACTTTATTTGTTGAGTCAAAAAACACATTATGACCTTAGGCCATTCTTGAGAGCATCCTTGATAAGACATTACTCGTCTATGTGCTTGCCTATTAGAAAAAGGATTATGTTTTTCAAATATTCAATGTGGGATATTGCTTCTTGCTGTCTTGAGCAGCTTACACATGAGCTTCTTTTTAACTGATTTATGTCGGTTTAAGATTCCCAAAAAAGTTCACTGATGGAAAGTTGACAATAGATCCTCACAAGGGTGTCAAATTGTCGATCATCCTGAACAATTGTATTCGTGTGCGTAATTTATTGAAACATTATATGGGCTCTATGTACCATCATATTTTCTCATATTAGCATGCAGTCTTGTCATCACAATGCTTCCCCGCAAAAATTGGAAAATCAAAATTTCCAAGCAAAATCAAAATTGTTCATTTTCCAATGATCCCCTCCTCCTAATAGAGTGAGGCCACAATGCAAACATATATTTGTTTCAATGCACCAAGAGAAGGGTGGTAAAGATACCTGCTCTAGTGGCTGCAAAAGGAGAGGCCAAGGAAATATTTAAAGCAACAGATGAAGAAACCCTAGCATTTTTATTGCTGACACCAGTGACAGAGTGGATGTGATTGCCATTGACGCTCACCTGTAATGGGTATAGTGCCTTGGTCCTGAAGCTTTCCTACTTGTCGTGTCCAGTATATGGTAGGGAAGCAGAGAATGTTGGCACTCCAGTGGGAGACCAGCTTATAGTCGAGTGAGTGCTACGGCCAATCAGATGCAATAGACCTTTCCTCCACTTACAAAGGCCATCATTGTCAGGCAAACTAGTGCCAACAATATTTGGCATGAAATAACAATAATAATTATTGCCTTATTTATGCCTTATGTTTGTTAATCTTTCTATGCACTATATTCAGCATGAAATAACAATAATATTTTTTTTCTGTGTTTTTACAAACAATTCAGCATTTTTTTTGTCAGATTTTTCCCATTTAAAACCCAAGTAATTGAATTCCATTTACACTTTCAGTCTACCTTGTCAATGCCATATAAATGGAATGCTACTATGGCCACAGTTGATTGATCTGCAACACTAGGTTGATCTCACAAGCATTTATACTTGGTCTCACCATTTTGTATTTTCATCAGTGCACACTGAGCCAAGGATCGGAGGTGGTTCTGATACCGCATAACGGAGATGAAAAATAATATTGCATTTAACTTTGTATCTTGAAGAAGATTTATTTATAATAACAACAGTTGGTTAGTTGGGTAAACCAAAAACCTGTTACACCAATCAAAAGTAACACTTACTAACTAATACTAATTAGATATTCTACTTGTTATTTTCCATGGATAAGTTAGGACTTGAACCTATAACCTCTTATTGCATGCTGGAGTGCTCTACCACTGAGGTACCAGGCTTTGGGCTTGTTTCCTTATTACGGTTCAGGCCCAACTCTTTTTCTTCAGCACTGCCCCTAGAGCTACACTTTAATTCTAGGGGCTCTTATCTGACTCTATATCATGTTATTTCACATAGATTAGTTAGGACTCAAACCCACGGTCGGTTCCTCCACCACTGAGCTACTGGCCATCTTACAACTTTTTTTCTGGTGCAGTGTTCATTACAATTCCGGTGTGGCTCATTTTCTCCAACAAATTCGTAAGTTATTTTGTGTGTATTCTTTATTACATTTCGGGTGTAGCTCATTTTTCTCCAACCACTACAAGGACATTGAAATGTATGCCTTAAGTTGCAGAAGGAAGACCTCAAGAATCCATGTAAAGAGTTAGGTGTAAAGGATGCAGGGTTTAAGGTTTACTCCAGCCTGATATGACAGCTAATGCGCCTCCTAGTTAGGTAAACGAGATTTTAAAATAAATGTTTTAAAAAATGAAAACCTAAATTCTTGTTCAGTGGATGAATCGTGTAGAAGTTAGAGTGAAAAAACATAGAACGATGGTGAGAGAAGATTAATGGTACCTTTTCGCGATCGACGAGGAGAGGAGGAGGGCGAGAGGGGCCAGGAGGACCTCGAGGCTGAGCAGCAGGCAGCGGAGGAGGAGGAGGAGGAGCCCCCACTCGCGCACCTCTGCTCTGTACATCGGCCATTGATATTGATATTCTCTTGGCTATACAAATCAACTCAAATTTTTAAGACTCTCTCTGCTCTCGCCTCTCTACTAACGCCGCCTCCTAAAAACCTGTTATCATTTGCGCCCAATCGTGATGGCCTTCACTTTTATACACTCGTCGAGAATTAATTGTTTCTGCTTTTTGTTATTAGGATTGCCCTTAAAACGCTCACTTCTGGGACTATTTGTTTAAAAGGTCCCTTACAATGTTTTAGAGGTGAAAAGCTCGTTTTAAACCCACTTGCAAATGGAAATAGAACCTTTTATAGGTTACAATGTCGGGTTAGCTTATAACATATGAGACTACATCATATTCTAAATATATATTAGACTACACCTCTACGATTTGAAATTGTGACCTCTCTTTCAAGATGGTAAGTTTTTCACCAACAAGCCAACTCAAGTCAACTTGACTTTTATCTTTTATGTAATAGATTAATGTTTAATATAAGTATTTTTATGTAAGAGTTGGTATTCATTTGGCCTTAAATACTTATTTTTCCATCGTTTTGGTCTTTATTTTTAATTTTGGGTTACGATTTCTCATACCTTGATCTTACACTAAATCTTGATCACAATCACCTCATTTGACCTAATTAAACACCTAAAAATGGTCTAAAATTCATGAAATAATTAAAGAATTTGACCTTGATCATACATGAAAACTATCATAGGTTAGGGTTGTTAGGGTAGCTTTGAGTTTCATGTTCCAAATTTAAATTTAATTATGGGTCCAAACCAACCCTAACCTATCTAGTCGTTACCTACTAACCCACACGCAAAATATTCAAATTTAAATGTTAGTGTTATAGAAACGGACAAATGTATAGACCATTTAAAGAGGATGAAAGGAAATCATAACTTTATTAGAATGCACAATCTAGCAGTAAGAGCAATCATTGCATTAGCATCTACATACATAGGGACAAATACCTGGGCATTTGCATTTTGCGTGAGTGTGTCTTCAATCTTGTCCAAATTGAATTGATCTAATAGAACTTGATTGCAATCAAGATAATTCGTGGACTCCCCCACTTGATAACAAGTCCTACAAGTGCTTTTAAGCACCATCTAGTATAGATATACATAGGTGAATAAGTTTTTTCAATGTAAGAATACGCGGTCCAGAACTACCACTTTTAGGATATGGGTCACACAAAAATTTAAGGCCACAAATTTAAGGGTCAAGTCGCATGTGTTGGTTTGACCTCAAACATAACGCAGTGCATGTTCCAGCATGTCAAAGCCCCACTAATACAAATCTAATAGCATGTTTATTTGAGTTGGATCACAAAGTGGGGGTGACATCGAAATATTCCTCATTCCATAAAGAGTTGAGAGCATCAATCCTTCTTTGTTAATTTCAATATATGCTTTGATAATAATCTAGACTTAGCTCTTTTATATGGGTTAAGTGTGATTTTGATTGTCATAATTAATTTATTAGCCTAGATATTTATTGTGAGGTGTTTTTATCTCTGCATAAACTTGTGAACCTAGTATTGCCTAATCTTGTTAGGGTTCGTCATTCTATTTTATTAATGTCATATATTATTTACATTAATTATGATTTAGATCCATCCTTATTTGCTTTTATTGTTAGATTTGCATTATGAGTATCTTTTCCTCCTTCTTAACCAAGCTCACTTCTTATGCTACTATGTTTTATGATGATGATGTCTTTTATGGCATATGGCAGTGACTTAGCTCTTACTTTTGCCCTATGTTCATTTGATACATCTAGGGATGATGCTTTACATGATGATTTTATGCCTCCATTGACTACTCGTGATATTTTATGCCTAGCAATGATACTTTTCCTACATCCCATGATAGTTCTACTTCTATATCGTTAGGTTCATTTTCTTTTGATGTTGCAATTCATGAGGAGCCTAGGGATATTGATGTGCATATTTTCATCTTCTTGTCTACATGATGTTGTTTTGCATTATGACTATTTCTTTAGTATCTCATGTAGATTCCATGGATATGGTTGATGTTTTATTGCTTTGTGATGCATTGCATAGAGACATTTTTTCCCTCAGTGAGTTCATGCTTAATGACTTGAGTGGTATTGATGATCCATCTTTGCATGTTAGGTTATTCTTAATTTTACTACATGATCATATATATGATATGTTTTTAATTGATGGATTTAGAAGTACTTTAATTAATGAGGCACTACAATGGTTTGATTTATCTCATAGTGCTTATAGTTCTTTCATTACATCAGCACATGACTGTATTAAACATTTTATTTCTAGACCTAGAATGTTTTTTTATGTGGATGTTATGGATTCAGTTGTGTTCTTTCATGCCACGTATTTAAATATTCAAACTTCCTCCTCGCCTAATGTTAATATGGCTAATATTTTTACTCCTCCTTTAAAGTCATTGATCTTCAAAGTTGTCCCACCTAAAAGAGGCTTTATTCCTTCTCTACTTCCATCCCTTAAACCTCTTGTGTTGTGTGTACTTAGTTCACCTAAGCCTAGATCTATTGTACTCTAGGTTACATCTACTACATGCGGTTATCATGTGAATGGGAATATATATAAGAGAATGGCAAGGATTAAAAAAGATATATCGACTCAACAAGTTTTGCAGCCCACCAATCTTAATTTAGCTCCTACATCAAAGTTAACAACCAAGGCACATAAAGAGAATGATTTAAGTGATCAATGTCAGAATATTAAAGCTAAAAACTTCTCTTTGGGATTTGTTACATACATCAAAATATCCTACAAAAAGGATATAGATAAGATTCAAGCGAATTCAAATTATTAGCTCTAGATAATCATTCTATATTAGAGTCCATTGGTACTACAGAGCATAAGATTTTCTTTGACTCTAAGGAGTTGTCACATGCTAGTGTTATTCACAATCATTCATATCTACACATCGCAGTGGGTTATGGTGATATAAAGATCAAGCATGCATTAGTTGATAATAGATATGCCTTGAATATATGTAGCGATTAATGTTTACAAAATATTTAGGTTGATATGTCAAAATTGAAAAAATTAGTGGTTGCAATAAAAAGATTTGATATTATTGGTTACATCCTATGGGATTCAACATTTTCTTATTACTTTGGGACCTGTCACTCTTTATACACCATTTCCTTTGATGTTAAGGGATTGACGTATAATGTTATATTGAGGTGTCTATAGATTCATACAATCACTGCAGTGTCATCTACTCTATGTCAGAAGTTAAAGTTCACTTATTAGAATAAAGTTTATATTATTCAGGTATATGAACACCCATTTCTAAGTCATTGTCAAATAATTGAGGAACCAAAAGCTGCCATTACTTGGAATCGATTAGCAAAAGAAATAGCTAAACGAAAAAGAAAATGTTCATAAAGAGGAACAAGAGGAGGAAGATTCCCCACATAATGGAAATGTTAATCTTGGAGGTGATTAGGGTATATTGGGTTTCACATGTTCTTTAATGAGAAAATATAAGATTGATGTTCAATATTTTGATATCCTTCCTTTATATATAAATCCATTTACATATGGTTGGATGCGACAGAAGAAGAACAAGGCTACTAAGGATTCGAAAGTAGCTTGTATATGTGACAGTGGATCGAAGACTAGTACTTCCAGTGTGGGTTCCTTTATTTCTTCTCCATCATTTGAAAGGAAATATGATCTGAGGTTCGAAATAATACAAAAACTTAGATACAAAGGAAATGAAATTGGACTTTATGAGAATGGTATATAGAGATGGTTTAGCTAAATGAGAGTTAAGGAAATTAAGGTATTGGATATTTACTACCAAGTATTTTTAAAGGAATGAACAAACATAAAAAATAAAGAGCATTCAATATCTATAGTATCTAGCATAGATAAATCTTCTACAAATTTGGGCTTCAGTGATGCATCTCTTACATGCAGTACTTCTTACATGGTTACAACTAGTATAAAGTGTTCTAAATCTAATTAATCATTCACTTGCATTTGATTATGGGGATTCTTCTTATGCAATGATTGATCTATCTTATTATAATGAATTTATTACTACTTACAATGTTCATTAAGTATTGTTGGAATACATATGTTGTATTTCCAATTATCATAGACTCGTCATATGCATACACACATGAGCATACGTAAAAATTATAAGCATACATAATATATTACATGTCATTGGCTAAGAATGGAAATTTATATTATATATATGGTCAAAATTAGCTAAATGATATATATGTCCTCTAAGGAGGTGGACTGGAAGAAATTTCTCTTGGCTCGTCTCTTCCATGTCTAATTGATCATATAGATCTCATCCTACAAGGCGAGTGTGTCTAATTGCAAGATTTGTTGATAAGTGACCCTTGCCTCTAGTATACTTATTGGGACCCAATTCAAATTATGCAAAATTATCTAAGTCCTTTCCCATGTTGTGCACTTGCCCTGTTTTAAACCACCAATTTATAACCAATCTAAGAAATATCAAGTAGGTTCTGCCTTAGTCAAATATTACCTTGGAATTGTTTCTTTTCATCTACTTCTCATGTTTGGTTCCACATGTTTTCCCCGCAAGTTGTATATCATGTTCCATTCCCTTTTCTTGCATCCCTCTTTTGTAATATTTCCTCATCCTATAGGACCTCTTCCTTCCACTCATCTTCCTTCCACTCATCCAATTCTCATGTGCAGTCTCGCATCAAGATCCCAAAATTCCTCAAAACTCCTTAGAAACATTTCAAGTCACCCCAACTACCTCCCAAGTCACCATTAATGGATCGATTTGACCCCTACAACTTCTCATAGGCATTTTCCTACCAAAATAACACTATCCAATCTCAAGGGCACATTTCCAAATGTAATCTTCAACGATGGATGATAGTCACCATGAATGTGGTAGGTGATTTCTAGCTACCAGTTCCTTCTACATGAATTCCAAGTTGTCCATTATGGGTGGGAAACATTTCAAACATAAATTGCATCCATTTTGCTAACTTGTAGTAGTGCATTAACTTCCCACAAGCGATCTAGGGAAAGAACTTTCAAATGCTATAAAGGCAAGGTTATTTTCCATTCAAATGGTTGGTTGTTGAACCAATTTCCATGCACCCGCGAGTGTCGAGGATCATCTAGGGTTTCAAATCATGCTAGTCCAGTCTAGTTGGAGCAACACGTTTGTAAATCACAAGGAGATTTGTATTGTAAATGGTGTCTATAGTTGAATGTCTCCATGTTTATTTGTAGATTTTAGGGAAACCCTTAATCGTAATTGTATGTTTCCTCTCACCACATTTGTTGGTATGATTATAATGGAGATTTGATAAATATCATAGCATTTTAATTCATTGCAAGCTTTGTAATAATCATTTATGCATTTCACATGGATTTCTACATTATGGGAATGGATTATCAAGTATGCTCTTTTATTTGGTTCCATAAATGTGATGTATGTTCATGCATAGCTCATATTCCTTTTAATTTCAATTTGTTGTTCTTGCTGGCAATTTGTGACTCTGTTACCAACTGGATAGGCATTGGTCCTTGAAGTTCATGATCAATCATTCTCTTTAAAATAAAAACATCTTTATTCAATAGTTTAGGTTTAGTTTAAAGTTCATGTCTTGCTTACATCCACAAACCATTATTATTACTTTTGCCATGTCTTCAATGAGATAGTGTTAGATAGATGTTTAGAGGTTTGTGTATGTAGGAATTCAACCCATCATTGCAATTCAATGTTTTGTGATTGGATATCTTCAATGAGCTAGTGTTAAATAAATATTTAGAGGATTGTAATGATGTGGATGCAAGATATAAGTGTGTGTGCAATGTTAATGGGATCCATCTTTGGCAATTGTGTAGTGCCCCTCTGTTTTCACTTTGGTTGTGTAGGTAGTCTGGCTAAGGACCCTGAAGATGAAGATGGAACATGAGCTTTTGTTAGTACTTTCATGTGTATGATGCATATTGTTATGTTATTATTATTATGTAGAGATTTATTTCGATAGTCAAGTGATGCAGTAATATGTTGTTAGGATAGTTAGAAAGGGCGGCATCGTACCATTGAACGTATGGAGGACATACGAGAATGAGATACGAATGTTAAAGTTCCTTTTCAAGTGCTTTGGCTATTAAGAATATGTGCTCAAATTGGTATGCTTGAGTGAACCGGCACTAGGCTACATCTCCACCTGAATTGACAGTTCTGAGCATGCCTTAAAACCAATGGAAACTGTTGAACGAAGATAACATATGGTCCCCTAGCTAGCCAACATCCTTGAAAAGGATGAGTATCCAGTTTTGCACCTAGTTAGTGTTGTATATATGGGCATGATAGTCAGTCACTATCATTGTGGTTATGCTTTTCGATTGTGCATGGTCGTCAGGTATTGTTCGGCATTGGATTATTTAAATTATAATTGTTTGATTAATGTTTTGGTTAATTGCTTCATTAAAATAAAATTATTAAGTCAAGAGGGCACTCTGGTAAATAAATATAGATTCTTTTATGTAAATTTAAGTTTATGGGAAATTATATCATATTGTAATCTAAGGTCAATAAATAATAATAACTATAATGAGGAAAATAAAGTGTTATTAAAACGGGAATATGATTGATAAAATTAAAATAAAAATATTATAAATTTATTTTTATTGCCACTAACAAAACATTTACTTGCTTATATATATATATAGCAAATTCTAAAATAAATAAAATCAGAGAGAAATTATTGTCTGGTTAAAATAGCAAATTGTAAGAAAGTAATAAAGGCAGAATTTATTGCCTTTAATAAGGAGAATCTTCTCGAAGAAATTATGGGGGTGGTTATGCATGCTGAACTTTATTTTAGAAATCTCAAGACATAATTTGGGGGGAAGGAGCGTGCATTTTAAAAGAGCAGAATATGTTTTATGTTTGGAGGATCTCCCTCTCTCTCAGTAAGTTTTCAATTTTCTTTTGGCACCATAAACCATAGCTTCGAAAAGAAGAGACTTGGGGGAAAATGGATGCAAGCTAGGAAATTTTGTGAAGATGTGATAGAAGTAATATTCCAGGTATGGACTTAGATATGAAACTAATTTATTGTTGCATTAGATTTAGTAATATGCAAGCTTTATATTATTCTATAAACTCTCTTCTACATATTCTGAACCTAGTCTGTTGTGTTAGTCATAACTTTATTTTTACGAACTAGGTTCCTCTAGAATTTTCATATACGGTGCATGACCTAGTTATCCAAATCATATCCAAAAATCAATCTTACCAGTTTGTCATTTTGGAGATATGAATATTTTGTGACTATTTACCTCTCACCCATTTTGTCTTTGTTTTAATAGTCTGTTGTGTTAGCCATAACTTTATTTTTACGAACTGGGTTCCTCTAGAATTTTTATATATGGTGCATGACCTAGTTATCCAAAGCATAGACGAGAATCAGCCTTACCCAGTTTGTCATTTTAGAGATATGAATATTTTGTGTCTGTTTACCTCTCACCCATTTCGTCTCTGTTTTAACAATCTGTTGCGTTAGTCATAACTTTATTTTTATGAACTAGGTTCCTCTAAAAGTTTTATATATGGTGCATGACCTAGTTATATAAATCATATCCAAAAATCAGCCTTACCTAGTTTGTTATTTTGAAGATATGAATATTTTGTGACTGTCTACCTCTCACTTGTTTTGTCTTTGTTAAAACAGTTAGTTGCGTCACTGATAACTCTATATTTTTGAACTGGGTTTCTCTAAAATTTTTATATAAGATTTAGCTCTTACCTATGAAAATCATATCCAAAAATTAGCATTACACAGTTTTTCAATTCAGAGATGTGTATCAATTAGTGATGGACATTCCTATGCCATCTTAGTTGTTATTAAATCTACAAATCCATTATGTGTGTATCCTGCAATCATTTCGATCCAAGTGATGACGTCTCTTTGAGAAGACTGTCAAATAGCTCACAGACCTTGTCTATGCCTCGGTCTTTTGCATAACTATCTACCAAAGTATTTTCAACTATATAAGTTATCACTTGCACAGTAGTGGCATCGACTTATAAAAAAATTGTCAATGGTTGTTCATCTAATGAGGAGTTGAAAGCTTTATCTTGATCTCTTCCTAATATGAACTGAAGTAAGTTTAGAAGGACATAAAACCTTTATTAGAACTTTTATTTAATCTATTTGGAATTAAAGATATTGGTTATATTTTATAATTTAATTGTATCTTCGAATCAGAATTTTATGATGTGTTTTGGAAAGTTTTGTAAATAGTATAGAAATGAGTTAGTGTATTAATAGCTAGGATCCATATTTATAGTTCAATATATTATCGAGATTTAGAAGAATATTATAGAAAAGATTATTCTTAGACTTTATCTATATTATGTGTGTAATTATCCTAAATTTATGGATGAGTGAATCTACTTTTAGATCATGACTGGAGGAGATAATTGGTTTGACAAGTATGTCTTGGTTAGAGTCCTTTCTTAGGGTCCTCTTAAGTAAACTATTTAATTGTTGTTACATATTATTTTGACTGGTCTAATAATTGCAAAGTCTTTTGATAAGGACCATACAGGTAAGTATCAAGTAGATACCTTAATTACTATATAATACCTTAGGGACGACTTTGATAACCTTTAGAATGGCTAGACCATTGATTTTTATTTCTAATTGTAAACCTTGTAGTTAGTCTAATAAAGGTTTGTGATATTATCTCATGGCATTAACGTAGTAGATGTAGTATTGGTATTAGTTTATGAGTAATGCTTATGATTAATTATATTGTTGTTATCTTTTAACAAAGGTTAGATAAATCCCTAACATTTAGGTTATGTTTATATCTTACATAGATACCAGGATCAGTATAATATTTGAGTCTAAAAAGTGGAGAGAATGTTTTGCTGATTTATGGGTAGCTGATGATTAATGTTACATTCTTAAAGACCCATTTTTAGTGCATCGTATCATATGTTGCATTTGCGGTAATGTAATTAAAATATTGTTGAAGGATTTTTTTTTATGATGTGCATTTAAGAGTGGATGTGATGTGATACCATTGTGTTTTAGTGGTGTTAAGTGTTTGTGTCATTTGGGAAGTTGATTTCAGAGGCCTAGGATGTTATGTTTTGATTTCATGCAACTATGTTGTTAGGTGTCCTGAGATAATGATGTCTCTTGTTTATGTATGTGGGTTTTGGTAAATGATAATGTGAGATGATGTACATTCTGTGTTGTAAATGCATCGAGATGAGGTAATAATCTCCTTCAAGGATGTATTGATATCGAACTTGTGTTAAGTATTATGTTTGATAATGGGGAGATCTCGGTAATCGTAAAGAGGAAGTATTTTGTTTATGGTTGAGATTTGGGAGCAAGATGGCCCATGCCTTGCTCTGGATAAGTGTCGTTTGAGTTACTTGTGATGTTCATATTGACCAGTGTTGTATTGGAGTCATGTGTAGTCCTTGCACCTATTAGCCTGTTGTCTTCTTAACTATTTGCTTAGTGGGACCTTATTGTTATCTCCTAGCACGAGGGGTGGACCTTAGGGTTCCACATGGTCGGGTGGTTGTGCTTTATCTCCACTGGTTTCCCATGATGTTGTTCATGTGCGAGAAGGATGTACCTCTTATATCATATTTCAGATATTATTCTAGCTTGAGGAGATAGATACTTATGTTCATATTCTAGTTCTGTATATCAGTTGAATCATGTACTGTTATCTTGATGCATGTACTCCAATGTAATCAGGAAAGTGATATTGTAAACAATGTAATGGTGTACTCTCTTGTAAAGGAAATTGTATATGTACTTGTAATCCTATATGCAAGATCTTGATGATTACTTATCTAATGATATAATATGGAAATGTATGTGTTTATTCATTTAATGCAATTAGATTTAGAATGAACCATGGTTGTTGGTTAGATCATGTTAATAGTTGTTAGTAATGTTGTCGTGGAATCCCTAGAGGATAAAGCTCAATTAGATGTTTGAATAAATATGATTTACATTTCTTCGTTGTTTCTTTCTTTTAAAAAAAATCCCTTTTTGGTTAGCATAGTCGAGCTATTCTCTAGGGTTTCTTAGCGGGGCTTTATAAATTGAAATTGAGTATATCTGGGTGCACTTATGTACTTATTTGTAATATGTTGTTATGAGGTCTAGTAGGCTTGTTCCTGACTACAATCAGGGCTTGGTAGTCAAAGCCCTGTTTCAGTTGTTTCAATATATTCAAACTTCAAGGGAATACCCCTAGGTTTTACAGAGCCTAAAGAAGAAGAGGATTTGGCCCTAATCTTATGTGTTGGACCATAATTGCCCTCTCTTTATTGATGTATCACTCTCCTTGCTTGAGATACCTTGTTCCCCTTGTCTCAATATTGGTCGTGGTGCTAGAGGAGAGGGCCTATTGTTTTGGGACCCAACACTACCAATCTACACTCGTAGACTAGCATTCTCTAATTGAGATTTTGTCGACTATTGAAGTAGAGCCTATTCATACTTAGAAAATATTTTGAGGGAAATTCAACACCACACAACTTCTTTTGGTTGTGCCAAAGCAAGTCACGATCATAGAAAGAGATAAAAAAGAGGACCTAAACCAAGGCTTTAGGACCACCCGAGAAGAAGCCCTAAAAAGAGACCTCAAGCATGATCTTATATAAGCCAAGAGAGATTGCTTGACAAAAGGAGAGAAGTCTACCTAGTTTGCAAGGAGTTAGGGTTCACCAAGAGCATTTAGTGACTTCACCACACCATCAAACAAAGTCAACTGGGGGATCTTAACCAACAAGTCACTTTAAGGAGACTAAGATCAATGAAATGTGACATGTAAATATGTCAATGATGTTCATTAGGCCTTGGGGTGTCCTAAGGAGGCTCTAACTGTGATCATGACAAAAATATGTGTAAAGGAGGTCCTTGAGGATGTACGAGATGAGTTATTTGCTATGTTTATTCACAAGGTAGAAGGAGTTCGCTAATAGGAGGCATTGTCTGAAATTAGATGAATATTTGCTAAGGTAGAGTGAGCCTTGATGTTGGTGGTAGAATGGAAACTCTTAGTTATTCTCCAAGTACCTTGAGTTTCTCAAGGAGAAAAATGGGAAAAGGAGGAGAGAGAAGGCCCTCTCCTCACAACTCCTCAGTTACATTTGTCCAAATCCCAAGGCACAAGAGCATATGAGGATGTGTATGATATCTAACTATATTTTTGAGCTTTCAAATTTTCTATTATTTTTGTGTTTTCGATGTTTTAAAATGTGTAAACTAATACTAATTAGCACAATAATTAAGGCTCGTTGATTATGTGATCACGAGAAAAAAATGTCCTAAATGTATGCAACCAATATGGATGCAATGTTTAAATGCAATGCTCCCTATATGACTTTCCTTGTATGCCTGTTCACTAATGCAATTCATTTTAACTTTTTATATTGTCAATTAAATAATAAAACTAAGTTAATGCAAGAGAAAGAGAAAATAATGTTTTGTAAACAATACGACAAAAATGCAAGTTTTGAATGATACTCTTTAGTATGTAGTTATTTTTGTATGCCTAATATGCAAGATAGTTTAATGATGCAAGTCTAGATGTTATGATGTCTAATGACTAGCTAACAATTGATTCCCACTTAATTATAATTGTAAGATTTGCATAGATGCATATGTAATCACCCAATATCTTGATGAAAAGAGCAAGCCACGAGAACCAAATTGCACAAGACAATTGAAGGTTGGAGATTCAACATGCAATGGTTATTCCAATAGAACGAGGATGCAATACATTAGATGTAATATAACACAAAATAGATTCCTCCAATATCCAAGATATATTAATACTTTGTGAGATAAGGTCCCAATGTGCACACGCAAGATGTGCCTAGATGTATAAGCATCTAATATTCAAGAGACGTCCATAACATGCAACAAGGAAGATTACAAGATGAATAAAACAATGGAACAATGTGCAAGAGGAGGAGGATGATATGCAAGCTAATGCAAAGATGCTCAAATGAGAGTAGGAGGATAGCATTTATAAAATGTTACTAATTTTGAGGAAAATTACTACCCATGTGAGTGACGATGAAAAACCACTAACCAACATAGGGAAGTGTATACTCAACTACCTTTATTAATTTCAACATTTTACCCACCTAAGTAAGCTTATCTTAAGGTGCAGACAAATGCAAGGAAGATCAACTAAACGCATAGAAAATAAAATGCACCAACACCCCCCATAAGCTTATCCTAAGGTACATATGAATGCAAGGAAGATAAACTAAATGCATTAAAAATAAAATGCACCAACACCTCCCAAAAGCATAGCTTATGTGGGTAGAGACAGATCTTGGCAAATGTGTAGCCATGTTAGGTACCCATATACAAAATGAACCTCCCCGCAAGAGAAGGTGAAACCCCCTCCATACAAGAGAGAAAAATCCCCTAAGAAGATAGAGAAAAGAGAACGCTTGGTACCCCCCAAAAGGAGTAACCTCTTAAAATACTTATAAGATTTAGCACATGAATGACCCCATAAATAAGAGAGAATGCCAAAGCAGACAGGCTTGTAACAAGTGTTGAAGTAGGTCCCTCCACATCAAACAATGCATCTTCCTTTCAGAAGAATGAACCTGCATGTTGTAAATCTATTGAATTCACACTCTAAAGGTGGAATAAAGGGAGGTAGCAAGATGAAGATCTCCAAAAAATGCTTGAATTTCTTCATGTTGATGTTAAATTATGACTAGATTTGATCAATGAACTTAGGTACAACTATATAATGTGTCATCAGTGAATGGTGATGGAATCAGGTCAATAGACTCGAGAGAAATCATAAGATGTTTCACCATGGAAGCATGTAAAGGTGGAGAGAGAATAGGAGGGTCTATGTGTACCCTCATTACATCCAAAGAAGGTGATGAAGCTTCACGAGATCCATTATCAAAGAGAACAACGTCCTCAATAGTGTCATCAAGATCCCAAAGATGAGATTCAATAAGCATATATGAAATGTTTGGTAAGTGATCATCCTAATGAGGTGGATTGTAAAGACATGTATGAACCTACTGAAGAGAATCATCCAGAGAATTCAAAGAAGCCATGATCTCTAAAGAAGCAATACAAGGAGGGATAGAGTCCTTAGCTTCTAAATGGTAACTTTAGAGGAGAAGCCTCTAAATTTTCCATGTGAGATAATGAAGTCAAAGGATCATTGGAAGTATCAATATTCATTGGAGCAAGGTTGTCCAAGAAGGCATCACTAGAGATTGGAGGATCATCAAGATCTCCAAGAAGGTCTCAGGTGTCAATCTAAATAGTACAATGGAATTATATATTAGAACAATAAGTTTGATACGCGTTGAGACCAACTATCATGTAAATTAGGTTAAGGACTTATTTCTTCTTATGTTATCATTCTGCCTTCTACAAATATCCACTTGGCTTAGGAACAAGTCCATAGATATAAAGCAAGATTTCCTTCCACTTTAATGATTTAGTATCCCTTCTCACCAAGACTTATAGTTTTGTCTACTCAATAAAACAAGAGAAGGGTCGAATAGATCACAAAAATTCACAACAAATCCCCTTAAATAGTTAATCAAAAACCCTAGCAAACATGATGTCGGCACTTTATAATTAGTGCACGTGTAATTGCTGATGAGTGCCAAATAGCACTCATAAAATACACCCCTTTTTGCCTCTCTTTTTTCCCTATTCAGTTCATCTTCCTTGTGTCTGCACTCAAATAAGTTAGCAAGATTATTCTATTTTGTGATTAATTAAGATAGATTACTTGAGATTAGAATTTCTGATTAGGTGACTAATGTGCGTGGGATTAATGGAAAAAATGCAGAATTTCTCTTTCTTTTTGAATCAGCAGGTGTAGATGCCAGAAACAACGATTTTGTGCATCTCCGGAGATCGTCTTCAATGATCTTCGGAGACAATAACAAAGAATAGTGACACCTGGTGTTTTGAAGATATGGGGAATGACTCTCTGGAGCTCTACGAATGTCTAGAATATCTCCGGAGCTGTAGACAGGAACAACTATCTCCGGCGCCTCCTGAGAATAGGGCATGTTTCCAGACAGAGCTGCCGACCAGACACTTCAGCAACGATCCTAAATACCCCCCTCACTTCACTCAAATCATCACCTGAGTGGTGAAGGGTCAACTATCAGTTAAACTGCTGAAGTTTTGTCTTTCCAAAGATTTTGCATGAGTTACGAATTGAACTAATCCAATATTCTTATTTTCAAGGCTTTGATGCCCAAGTGTATTAAGACTTAGACTTAGACCTCTGAGTGGACTTCTGTTCCACTCAAGTCTACCTTTCTTGCATGGTGATCTTTCATAAGTTAGACAATTAAGTACAAATAAGAGATGGTGTCATCTCCTAGAAAGACTGATAGATAAGTTCAGTGGTATATCATCACTCTTTTTATATATACTCTCAGAAATAGTAATAGAACAACGATGGTAATTTTATTCTGATTTTCGGAGATCTCAGTTCTGTTATAGCCATATATTTTCATGAATACAGAAATGAATGAGTTGGACTGAATTTAGTTTAGATCATCTTTTGTGCTGATTTCCTACAATAGCCTTCAGCCTCAAAGGTGTGGAGCAAGGGCCCACTCTCACCATTCAGGCAGGAGGCTAGTATCTCTGTTTTATTGTTCCAAGTTTTCTTTTATAAAGGTGTTTCTTGTTTTAATAGATAGATGCATGTTATTGTTTCTTTGCTTTGAGTACATTTCCTGTTTTCTTCTGTTTTATAGCATTCATTACATTTATTCAACAAGTAGATAGATTAGTCAATTTTTTAAGCATTAGGGTTAGCTATAAACTGGTCACTTAGAATCCCTAGTTGCAAACAGCCTTGGACACAGCCCTGGTTCTTTGACATCTAAAAATAGATTAAATGATGAGGTACAGCAACAACCTGTTATTTTTGGCGCCGTTGCCGGGGATGAGCTTGTGTTAATTAGGGACACTGAGTTAAAAATAGTTTTTAGAATAGATCTGTATGGTTAGAGCTAGAGATATCAAAGGAAGATATATTAAGCAGACACCCCAACAACACACCATAGGGGAAAGCAGTGAGGTGGTACAAAACCTTGTTGAAGAAGGAAACCTAGATCTTGATTTGGAACCTGCACTTCAAAACAACAATCCCTTAGATCCTATAGACATTCCACTTGCCAATTATATCTAGGAATTACAACAAAAAGTTGAGGCAGATCCTTTGGTAGAACCTAATTTCCTGGAACCTCAGGAAGAAGAACCAGTACTAAACATGGAAAATGATAATCATGGGGAAGAGGAAAATCAGGCCCCAAGAACCTTCTCTTATCCTATTGTTTTGGCTGCTAGAGACAATGCTCCCATGAAGAATATCTCACCAGCGCATTTGCCAAATTTCAGAGGACTTTCTTCTGAGGATCCAGATCAGTTCTTGTTTGAATTCAAAGTAGTCTACCAAACTTATGATTATGGATCAGATAACCAGAAACTCAAACTGTTCCCTTCAACCCTGAAAGATTCTGCGATGAGATGGTTTATGGGTTTACCTCAAGGTTCTATCTATTCTTGGGATCAAATGGAAACTGAGTTTTTGGAAAAATACCAAGATTATTGCAGATCCAGTAATAAAAATGAAGAACTGTTTAAAGTTAGGCAGGGGGAGGAAGAATCCTTAGAAGACTATGTGGATAGGTTTAATTTTGCCTTGAGAAGGTATGGCAATCCAGCGGACCACTCCTTGGCCAGAACCCTGTTTATAAAAGGATTGGATAAAGAATCAAAACAGGCACTGGACCTAATGGGAAAAGGGAACATTAACAAAATAGAAATACCTGACATAGAGGAACTCTGCAGGAACTATTCCAGAACTCAAGATGGAGTAAGGTCATCCAAAACTTTTAAAGGGAAGAATGAGATAGGACAGTTGATGGAGGAAATTGCAAATCTAAAAATAGATATTCTGGTCCAACTAGATACCACATTGGATGGGATTCAAGCAAAAACCAGAACAACTGATCAAAGTAGAGCAACAGAACCGCTCTCCATTTATTGTCCTAGGTGTAGAAACAAACACCTGTTGAGATAATGTCCCTTGGACAAATCAGAGATTTGTCAAATCTGTGATAGGGAACATCCTACCAGTCAGTGTAGTCAACTTCCAGCCTTGAAAAGATTGAGTAAAAAGAATGCTGTGATAGAGGAGTTGAACTATGTGGGACAAAAATAAGCTAGAAATTTCCCTTATAATCAGTATCCAAGCCAGTCTTCTTACAGGGGTCCTACTAATTGGGGAAATAATCAGTGGAATCCAGCTTGGTATGGCCCTCAAAATAATCCTCCTTGGGGATAGCAGGATTGGCCAGGTCAAAATTGGCAAAACCAAAACTGGCAAAATCAGCCTTGGGGAAATCAACAATGGCCACCACAGTTTGGGTCACAAGGCATGCAACCTCAATGGGGTCCTCAACAGGGATATCATCAACAATACCAAGGACAACCTAGACGTTTCCAACCTCAACAACAAGCTTTACTAACTGGATCCTCCAACACACAGGGTCAAACACAAAATGAACCAGTTAGTCAACCACCTTTACCAGCTTAGCCTATACCAAACCCACGGAATAAACAGGGAGCAGCTGTCTATATGACAGAGCAAGAAAATCTGGCTGGAATTAATGCTATATATTCAAATAATCTCCAGCTGCGTTCTGGGAAAGCATTCCCAAGACCTTCTCCTCCAACTATAGTTGAAATAACCAATGATGAGGAACCTGAAAATCCATCCAATCAACCCCCAGAGGAGATTACTAACGAAAAAGTGCTAGAAAAATCAACCACAGACAACTCCGGAGTTACTCCTAAAAAGCCAGCTCCGGAGAACAGTCTTGAACACAATTCTGATAAGAGCTCCGGAGATGCTCCGGAGATGGAAAAGCTAGCACCCTACCTAGAACGACTTAAACAAAATGCTCCCCAAAAAAAGATTTTACAAAAACAAATCCAACCCAATCAGGAATTAGAACTTTTACAAGAAATCAAGCAGCTAAACATGAAATTCCTCTTCTCCAGGCCATCAGAGATGTACCGGAACTAAATCAATTCATCAAACAGTATTGCATCAAAACACAGGGCAGAAAGAAAAGTTTTCCTTCCACAATACAGGTGGAAGAAAAATTAGTGGATCTATTGATGGGAGAAATTCTCCTCCCAAAATATGGAGACCCTGGAAATCCTGTCATAATTGTTTTCATCTCGGGAGTAGAAATTTCAAATGTTCTGGTTGATTTAGGAGCAACAATTAATGTCATGACAGTTCATACAATGGACAAGTTAGCTCTATCAGGTATCCAATCCACGACTACAATTCTTCAACTTGCTGATCAGTCAGTAGCTGTTCCAAAGGGAGTGATCACTGATGTACCTGTTGTGATAGATTCATGGGAATTCCCAGTGGATTTCCTAATACTAGAACCTAGAAACCAGAGAAATGCTTATCCGCTGATTTAGGAAGGCCATGGCTGGCTACTGCAGCAGCATCTATTGATTGTCGAACTGGAGATATGGTCATTTCTAATGGGATAGATTTAAAGAAAATATCTCTGTATCCTCCAGCTAAACCATCGGTGCATTACACAGGAAGGGTATGGGTGGATGAACCGGATAACATGGACAACAGTGCCTCATTAGCTATGGTAACCATTAGGGAACATCTGGGAGAATTAGGAGAAGAAGTATACTATGATACAATGGAAGACTTCACTCACATCCTAATCAATAAAGATGTGATGGAACTCGCCCAAGATCCTCAGAGAGAACTTCTCGTTTCTTCTCATTGTACCCTTGCCAACATTATTCCTTGTGGGGAAACCTTTTACAGGGACTTAGCCACCTTCCACATGTTACTCCCACATTCTTGCCCTCTCAATGCCATGACACCAATGTATGGACCCACCACATCTATGGATCAAATTACAAAACAATTCATGATTCTGCCAGGGAAAACACTTAATATAAATACTCAGTTAACAGCAAGTCAGGAAGAAAAACTTATCCAGCTTTTAGTCTCCCACTCAGCATCTTTTGCCTGGGAATACCAAGATATGAAAGGCATACCTCCTGAGATCTGTACCCATCATATCTACACTGAGGATATTAAACCTGTCAGACAACCACAAAGAAGATTGAACCCTGCCTTAACGGACATTGTCAAAACTGAAATAGAAAAATTACTCCAGGCAGGGTTCATATATCCAATCTCAGACAGTCAATGGGTCTCACCCCTTGTCATTGTGCCTAAAAAGAATGGGAAATGGAGGGTGTGTATTGATTATAGAGAACTCAACAAGGCCACAAAAAAGGACTACTTTCCCTTACCATTTATTGACCAAGTTCTGGACAACCTTGCTGGGAGAAAGTATTTTTCTTTTTTAGATGGATTCAGTGGGTATAATCAAATTCAAGTAGCACCTGAGGACCAAGACAAAACCACCTTCACATGCTCTTGGGGAACCTTTGCTTACAAAGTTCTTCCCTTTGGGCTATCCAATGCCCCAGCTACATTTCAGAGACTGGTTCTAGCTATTTTTGCTGAACTGGCTAATGAATGCATGGAAGTCTACAGGGATGACTTTACTGTGTATGGGAATAACTTTGAGGAAGCTCTCACAAACCTTGGAAAAGTACTAAAATGTTGTGATAAAAATCAACTGTCCCTTAGCCATGAGAAATGTTTTATGATGGTGGAGGAAGGAATTGTTTTGGGACACCATATTTCAGAAAAAGGGATCAGAGTGGATCAGAACAAGATAGAAGTAATCACACAGTTGCCTTCACCCAAAAATCAGACTGATGTCAGAAGTTTTCTAGGTCATGCAGGCTACTATAGGAGGTTCATAGAAAATTTTAGCAGAATAGCTGCCCCCCTGTTTACCCTGCTTAACAAGGAAACAGAATTTCTCTGGACAGCAGACTGTCAATCAACATTTGAAACTTTGAAGGAGAAGCTTATTGTGACACCAGTTTTAAGGGGACCTAATTGGACTTTACCATTTCACATACAAACTGATGCTTCAAATGAATCCATTGGGGCAGTTTTAGGACAAAAGGAAGAAGGAGAGAGTATGCATGCCATTTATTACATCAGCAAAAACCTTACCTCTGCAGAAAGAAATTATACAACAACTGAGAAAGAATTCTTGGTAGTTATCTATTCTATAAACAAATTCAGGCATTATATTACCAGATATAAAATATTTGTGCACACTGATCATGCAGCCATCAAGTACCTAATGAATAAACCAGTAGTAGGTGCAAGGATCATCAGGTGGTTATTGCTATTGCAAGAATTTGATATTACCATAGTTGATAATCCAGGAAAGTTTAATTTGGTTGCTGATTTTCTGTCAAGATTGCATACAGGAGGAGAAGATCAACCAGTGGAGGACAAATTCCCAGATGAACATCTTTTTGCCATATCCACTACTGCACCTTGGTTTGCTGACATAGCTAATCTTTTAGCTACAGGCTTGTATCCATCCCATTTTACTTCAAAACAAAGAAAACGTTTGGTTAAAGAAAGTTTATCCTACAAATGGTTGAATGGTTTACTATTTAAATGTGGTCCTGATTTCATTCTACGCAGGTGCTTGAAGGTTGATGAGACTTTTGATGTGTTGAGAGCATGTCATGATGAACCATCTGGTGGCCACTACTCTTTCCACAGGACAGTCCACAAGATCCTTGGGGCTGGTTACTACTGGCCTTCTCTTCATAAAGACACAAAGAAGTATGTACAGCACTGTGACCAGTGCCAAAGGATGGGGCAGCCCACCTTTACCCAAGAAATGCTGCTACATCCTCAAGTCATGATGGAACCGTTTGAGCAATGGGGTCTAGACTTTGTGGGACCAATCTCACCACCATCATCAGGCAAGGAGTATATTCTAGTATGCACAGACTATGTTACTAAGTGGGCTGAGGTTCAAGCATTACAGTTTGCAAGAGAAGAAAAAGTTGTTGATTTCCTTTACAATAGAATTTTCTTGAGATTTGGAGCCCCAAAATCAATAGTTTCAGACGGAGGACCTTAATTTACTTCATAGGTAATCAAGGCATTCACAGATTTATACCAAGTCAAGCACAGAAAAACTTCACCTTACCATCCTCAAGCAAATGGGTAGGTAGAAGTAACTAACTGAGAACTTGAGAATATCCTAACAAGGACAGTGGCAATGAATAGAAAGGATTGGGCTACTAGACTACCTGAAGCAGTTTGGGCATACAACACCACTTGGAAGTCCACAACAAAGTTTTCACCATATGAATTGGTTTATGGGAAAAAGCCTATCTTATCTATAGAATTTGAACTCCAGACACTTAAAACTGTATTGGATGTTGGGCTGCCATTGTCTACAATTCAGCAGAATAGAATTCTTCAGCTCAACGAGTTGGATGAGATTCAGACAGAAGCCATTCAGCAAACAGAACTGGTTCAGTACCAAAGGAAACAATGGCATGACCAACATATTAAGAGGAGGACATTTCAACAAGGAGATTGGGTTCTTTTCTATGATTCTAAATTTAAAGAATTCAAAGGAAAATTATAAACTCACTGGCTAGGTCCTTATCAAATAAAGGAAATGTTTGAAAATGGAACTGTATTACTACAACCAATTGATGGGAGCACAAACACATTTCTAGTAAATGGTCACCGGATAAAGCTCTACAAAAGACCATCTACTAAAGAAGAGTTTCTTGATGATTTGTGTTTTGATACAGGGGATACCTCCTCTGTCACGCTGTTGGAAAAATAAAATTAAAAAAAAGGGAGGTTGAAAACTAGAAATGGCTGCCTCCTGAAAAAAAAAAAGTTGAAAACCAGCAATAGCTACCTTCTAAAAAATATATATATATATAGAGAAAGATGGAAAACCAGCAAATGGCTGTCTTTCTCGACCAAGGGAGTTGAAAACCAGTAAAATGGCGGTTCCCTTCTTCAGGACAGTTGTAATACTTGAGCTCCGGATATGATCAATTAGCAGAAATTGGCCCAATGTATCTCCGGCGCTTTCCAATAAGGAGCACCTCCGGTGCTTTCCAATTAGGAGCACCTCCGGCGCTCTGTTAATAATGCCGACAGTTTCCATAATAAGGGCAGGACCTACCTCGCCAAGTGGTAAAGTAGACAACTCATATGATGAGGTCATCATGACTCATCTTCTACTTCATCGCACATCATAATTAAAATTAGAATACTAATAATTGCAGGAGTGTCCACAAGCTAGCGCTGACATCACCCATGGGCGTAGATTTTAGTGCCACTTAGTGCAATGATTGCAGGTCGCATGCAAGTAGGAAGTGGATGTCATTTCAGGCCACTGCTTAAATGCCACGATGCGTGCAGTTTCTAAAATGGCGCAACATTCTCCCGTGTACGTCGCCTCATCATTAAAACTGATCCAGGTAAATCTATTTTTAATTAATCATTAATTAGTAACTGTCCTGTCTTTCTATTTTGGGTGCTATCGAGATGACACGTCCCTCCGCCGTCATTTCCTTCTTCACATCCAAGCATGCCGCCATTTGTGCCTTAATGCCACCTTACCTCCGGAGCACCCTATCAGTCGATCACAATTATGGCTGCTTTGGTCCCTTAACCCATCTGCATAAGCCCAGCCTGAAAACAATAGCATCCCTCATTCAAACCTCCAAAATAGACTGAAGCATAAGATAAATTAAACAACTCTCTGGAGTCTACAAAGCAATTTGAACAATACTCCGGAGCCCACAGAGATAAGAGGGACAGATAGACTGCGGATTGCAGAAGTAAAAGAATAAAACATAGAAACTGCCATCAATTCAGCAATGGGGGTCAAGAAAAAGTCTGAGCTAGAAAGTACTGCGGGTCTTCTGAAGGATGCAGCTGCAGCAAACATTTTAAGGGCTGTTGGATGGTTAGATTTCCTAGACAAGTTCGCAGGGTTTCAGGAGGATATTGTGGACGAATTCCTTAGGAATTTAAGAGACAACTATACCACTGTGAGAGGAAACCAAATCAGTCTCTCCTCCACAATTATCAGCCACATCTCCGGACTCCCCGAACAAGGTGAGAGGTTCTACCCCCTGAAAACCTTGTATACTGATTTAATTAGAAATTTTTCTATTCGTGGTGAACCTGCTATTCAATTGCATATAAATAAGAATGAGGTCAAAGGAATTTTGAGGTCCACTCTCCCAAACCCTTGGGCAACTGTTGCTACCTGGTTAATGAAGTACTTTACCTGTGATGGCCAATTCTCCATCGTTTTAGGGCCCATAATGAAAATGCTAATTTTTCTCAGACATGGAAATAGGCACCCCGAATATAACATAAATATCCCTAATTTCCTGTATTCAGCCATCAAGGCAACTGCAGAGAAATACCAGCAGGGTAAGGGACCCATGAAACATCATGGCCTCATCTTCCTGATAGTCAAGCACCACTTCCTATCTCAGGCCAATGGAGAAGAACTATTGCAGAACTTCCTTGAGCATAACCCTCAGGTCAGAGAACCAGAGATAACACAAACAGAGGATGAGAGTTCTCCCTCTCACCAGAATGAAGAAACTGAGCCTACAGCCTCCTCTACAGCTTTTCACAAAGGGACATCACCCTCACAGGAGGCTACATCATCTGCAGCCCCTGTTCCTGACAAGAAGGGGAAAGGCAAACAAATTGCAGAGCCTGCTCTTACACGACCTCTATACATGACTCGGTCAGTCAGGCGAAAAATGACTTTACCTGAGGAATCTAGGCCTAAGGAATTAACAGAGGAAAAGTCAGGACAGGGAATTGAGGGGAGATGGTGGGTTGAAGAACCATCCCATGATTCAAATGAGGTACCTCTGGTTAGGAAGAGGAAGCAAAGTGAAAATTCTCCAGCACCATTTGTTCATATGGAGTCAAGTCCAGTTTCAACACCACCATGTGCTTCGGAGACAGGAAGCTTACCAACTGTTACTATCTCCTCAGATTCTAAGGAAGGGAGACCTGCTCCGGAGGCACCAGTTCCACCTGTGCTCCGGAGAAGCAAAAATAAGAGGCAGCTCTCACAAGCTGAGAAGGATACTACCCTGCTCACTGAGGCACTCTTGGAATTGAGCACATGTGAGGACAAAGCAGGACCCTCATCAATGCCAGCAACAGCAGAGGATCCTCGAGACAGGAACACTGCAAAAGGAGAAACAGGGCACATGGATACATTGGGGGAAGCAGGGCAGGTGGCCATGGATAATATTAATAATCAGCCAACAGCCACAGAAACAGAGGCAGAAACTCTATCTCATCCCTCTGACCAAGAGGATATAGAAATCTCAACAGAGCAACAATTAATGGAAGAAATTGAAAATTTAAAAAGAATGCTCTGGGGAAAGAATTTGATTATTACTGACCTCAAGAAGGTCAGAGTAGAGATGGAGATGGAACTAAAGCAAACTATTGCAAGTATCCAAACAGACCTCCAAAACAAGGACAGAATCATCCAGGAGAAGGAGGCAGAGTTGGAAACACAGAAGTGTGAGGCAGCAAAAGTAATGGAAGAAAAAGAAAAAGAAGCAGCACAAAAGGTTTCTAAGCTCACCATGGCCAGAGACAACGGCCTCATAGTAATGGCAACACTGATTGAAAAGGTACAAAGCCAGGATAATAGACTGGATGACCAAGAAAAATATATTCAAGAACTGTCTGGCCCAAGGGCAACCAATGAACAGGAAATTCAAACAGATGCCTATGTGGGTCCAATTCCCATTGACATTCCCAAAGCCCTGTTTCATTGGGAGGAAAGGTGTAGGGAATTTGAGGCCTCCAAACCAATGTTGCAATTACAAAGGGCAGTCACTGCCAGAGCAGAAAGGATAGCAACTTTGGAAAGCAAAATCATTCAAATGGCCTCCCTTTCCTCAGAAATTCTATCTTGCAGGCCTCCAAGTGCCAGCTATTCAATGTTCCTACAGGAAAGGGTACTACAAAGGAAACTCTCCTTAGTCCTATCTGACATAAATGAGGATACCGAAATAGTAGAAGGTTTCATGGCAGCTTACACCAAAAGCAATGATGAAGACAAAAACTTCCTATGTGAATTATACTTACATGGGTTCTGCAGTAATGATATAGCCTTCATGATTAATCACTTTGTGGGAGAATGCCAACTTAAGGCATTCATGTCCCTCATGAGAAACCACCAGGTCTGGAACGAAAGGATGGAAGATCATCTTCAAAAGGATTCAAAAATAGATCTCCTCATCAGAAAAGAATATCCCAATCCTTTTGCTTTTCAGACCCAATTCAGGTCCTTTATCTATCATCCTGCAAGTGCAACCAGCATATTGCCATTATACTTGAAAAGTTTGCAGGAATGCTCCATTGACTTTGGTCTTTTTATGATTAATTCAGCAAATCCTGTTCTTGCTGTAGCAAAGAGGAGATAGAGTATTTTGACCCCAGAGCAAAAACTTAGAGAGGTGGTCACCCCTGCAAACCTGAGACTATTCATGAGGAAGGTAAAGATGATATCCAAAATGATGGATAAACATAAACAGGAATGGATAGGTGGGCAGTTCAGACCTCCTCTGATAATTGAACCACTCCCTATATGGACAGAACAACTAGAAGATGAAAAATTACAAGATTGGATGAAGCAAGTTAACAAGTATAGAGGAAATGGTAACACCAACAAAACCACTTGGACAACCTATCTCCAGGAGTATAGTCTGACTGACAGATTGCTTCATCAAAATAAATCCAGGATGTGAAAAGCAGGAGGACCTGCCAAACCTTAGGTATGGGGGGGATGATGAGTGCCAAATAGCACTCATAAAATACACCCCTTTTTGCCTCTCTTTTTTCCCTATTCAGTTCATCTTCCTTGTGTCTGCACTCAAATAAGTTAGCAAGATTGTTCTATTTTGTGATTAATTAAGATAGATTACTTGAGATTAGAATTTATGATTAGGTGACTAATGTGCATGGGATTAATGGAAAAAATGCAAAATTTCTCTTTCTTTTTGAATCAGCAGGTGTAGATGCCAGAAACAACGATTTTGTGCATCTCCAGAGATCGTCTTCAATGATCTCCGGAGACAATAACAAAGAATAGTGACACCTGGTGTTTTGAAGATATGGGGAATGACTCTCCAGAGCTCTGCGAATGTCTGGAATATCTCTGGAGCTGCAAATAGGAACAACTATCTCCGACGCCTCCTGAGAACAGGGCATGTTTCTAGACAGAGCTGCCGACCAGACACTTTAGCAGCGATCCTAAATACCCCCCTCACTTCACTCAAATCATCACCTGAGTGGTGAAGGGTCAACTATCAGTTAAACTGCTGAAGTTTTATCTTTCCAAAGATTTTGCATGAGTTACGAATTGAACTAATCCAATATTCTTATTTTCAGGGCTTTGATGCCCAAGTGTATTAAGACTTAAACTTAGACCTCTGAGTGGACTTCTGTTCCACTCAAGTCTACCTTTCTTGCATGGTGATCTTTCATAAGTTAGACAGTTAAGTACAAATAAGAGATGGTGTCATCTCCTAGAAAGACTGATAGATAAGTTCAGTGGTATATCATCACTCTTTTTATATATACTCTCAGAAATAGTAATAGAACAACGATGGTAAAATTATTCTGATTTTCAGAGATCTCAGTTCTGTTATAGCCATATATTTTCATGAATACAAAAATGAATGAGTTGGACTGAATTTAGTTTAGATCATCTTTTGTGCTGATTTCCTGCAATAGCCTTCAGCCTCAAAGGTGTGGAGCAAGGGCCCACTCTCACCATTCAGGCAGGAGGCTAGTATCTCTGTTTTATTGTTCCAAGTTTTCTTTTATAAAGGTGTTTCCTGTTTTAATAGATAGATGCATGTTATTTTTTCTTTGCTTTGAGTACATTTCCTGTTTTATTCTGTTTTACAGCATTCATTACATTTATTCAACAAGTAGATAGATTAGTCAATTTTTTAAGCATTAGGGTTAGCTATAAACTGGTCACTTAGAATCCCTAGTTGTAGACAGCCTTGGACACAGCCCTAGTTCTTTGACATCTGAAAACATATTAAATGATGAGGTACAGCGACAACCTGTCAATTGCCACTTCTAATAAGTGAGAAGTCAACTTGATTCTAGTGTTTTACAATTTACAAACAAGGCCAAAATGTTGACATTAAAATTATAAAGTAAAATATAAACAAATAGAAAGTACCACAATAAAGCATACAAGGAACACACAATTTTAAGAATGATACTTAAAATGAAGTCTACATGAGCAAGAATGAAGCCCCATAAGTTCTCAAAACAATAATTACTTAGCAAAATCTCTAAAAAACTATAAATTCTAGAAAAATCATACACCAAAATTAGAAAATGACCTCACCATTGCATAGCCATCAAAAAATAGTTTGGATAAAAAATTATTATAAAAAAGAGTCTAGATGACTAAGAACGTGTCATCCAAAATTGAGGTGCAAAAGTGAAAACTCCACAGTGAGGTAGGGGTGGCTTGGATAGGTTGTTGATGTCACACTAATGCGATGTTGGCACAAGATGATGGAAAACCACCCTTCCTATTACAAAACAACCAATCTCATTATGAAATTGTTGAGGAGGGCACAAGAAACCACCATTGGCACAAAATTGCCTAGAAGTAGACAAATCCACCTAAGGACTACAAAACCACCCTTATTTTAGAAAAAACTATAGACTGTGAAACCACTCATGAAAGGGTGAAAATAGTGTGGATTTGGGTGCAACCATTTTCAAGGGAAAGAGATGGTGGTTCAGATGCCACCAACAGGGTTTGCATAGGTCAACGACCAAGTTTTCAAACATCAATGATTGGCAGGGAAAGGCTAACTTGGAATAATATACTTCAATGACTATAAAACGCCCTATTGATCATTGTTGTACATATGAGAATGTATTGTCATGTGTAGGGTACAAATCATAGTATCATGCAAACAATAATGAAGCCATAGACCCTTTTGACTTTGTGCATCGATGATGTAGGGATGATGCCAAAAGATTTTCCCACCCAAATTCACCTATGCAAAGATGACACCATTAGATGGTATAACACATAGATGGTGTGATATGGCTATACAAGTCATACAACTGACCAAATGGGGTAGAAAAAAAAGCTTTAAGTAAAGCTATTAAAAATAAATGATTTTATAGGTGATCATGTGGTTTTGGGGTGCTCCAAACATGATGGCAAGGTCAAATTTGATATAAAATGCTCTAAAAGCAATGTGACCTATAGAAAATTATGTGTAACTCCTAGATGCAAACCCTCATTGATTTGGCTCCCAACATTTGATTTAGATGAAATGAAATGCATAACTATCTTAGACACTTTGGATACATTGGTGAGCTCATATCTAGTCTATCATTCATGCAAGCCTACAAAATAATGTCTCTCTTAACACCCTTGATCATCAAATGGAAATGACCAAGCCCTTGATTGCTAAAAAGCTCTGATACCACGTAAGAATCTACTCCTATGTCATATCTAGCATATAATGGCTCTTGTACTATGTAAGAGCTTTGATATCATGTAATATTTGCATAGATGCTTATGCAATCACCCAAGATCTTGATGAAAAAAGTAATCCACGATAATCAAAATACACAAGGTAATCGAAGAATGGAGATGCAACACTCAATGGATATTCCAATATAATGAGGATGTAAATTCAATCGATGCAATATAATGTAAAAGAGATTCCTCAAAGATCCTAAATCTCCCAAGACTTTTTCATAGAAGCTCTCAACGTGCTTTCATAAGATCTTCTTAGATGTACAAGTATCCAAAATGCAAGAGATATCTATAACTTACAACAAGGACAATTATAGGATAGAAATGATAGTGCAACAATATGGAAAAGGAGGAGGATGCTATGCAACTTAGTTCATGATTTTACCTACCTAAATAAGCTTGTCCTAAGGTGCATACTAATGCAAGTAAAATAAATTAAACATATAGAAAATAAAATGCAGCAACAATAATCATTAAGCACATCATAAACATTCAAATAATTCAAACTGAAACTTGTATGATGTTGTTCTACATATAGAAGTGTAAAACATAAATGTTTGAATTACATTTTAATACTCAAAATTGATATCTATGTATGCATATAATGTGTAGTATTGTGTTAGTGCCTGAATTGACTGGCAGTTTTTGAGCAATTTTCATGCAGGCACTTTCCCTAAGTATCCAAAAAATGTTCTAAGTGTTGGACCTCCTTAGCATTTTTCAGCTGCAGCATCATATTTTCCTGAGGAGGAGGTCATCATCATCATCTTTGTTTCGATGAAGGTCATCATCATCATGTTCTCCGTCGACTGGTTTCTCAACGTCATCATCATATTTTATTATCGGGTGATGTTTGGATATCATCCTGATCCTGCTGATGAGCTACAGTGCGCCCTGATTTGCTTGCGGGGGTGATTTTTCAAGTATCCGGTGATCTTCCAATTATCACCTTGCCCAAACATGATGATGATGTTGCCCCGATATTCTGAAGGGGTTATTCTTTGAGTTGTTCGACCTGACTTGTTTTTTCTTGAGGGTCGTCGTCATCATCATCATATTTCCAGTTATCACCGTGTTGCTTGCGGGGGTCATCATATTTTGAACGTCAGGATGATCTTAGTCAATATCATCCTGATGATGTTGTATCACTTCTTGTTCGTTGTTTTGTCATCCTAATGATGCTGACGTCATTCTTATCTCAGGGTGATATCTTTTTCTCTGCCTATCTGCATCATGATATTTCTGAAGGAGGGGGTGATATTTTCATATCACCCGGGTGTATGTTTGTTCCAGCGTCATGATGATGCTGATATCAAGGAGATATCCGCTTGCCGGCTTCGTGCATTATCTAGTGGGGGTGATCTTTTCAAGCATCATCATATTCATCTATCGCCCCGATCTTATAGTGAAGCTACAGTGCAACCTGATACTTGTGCATCAGGATGATATTTCCAAATATCTGGTTGTCTTCCGAATATCATCCTGATGTTAATATGATGATGACGTCATCAAGGTCCGGGGGGGTCATATTTCTAACACTGATCATCTTATGGAGATCCCCCGATATTTGCAAACATGATGATGACGTCATCCGGATATGAGGAGGCGCGCAGTAGGCAGATATGATGATGACGTCAGCATGATATGATGATGACGTCATCAGGATGTTCATCGGCCAGACTTTTGGTATAGGCTCAGCAGGAGGATGTTCCTCCGATGGATCAAGTTGTGCCGATGAGGGCAAATATCATGCAGGTTATATTGCAATATGATGCTGAAGTCAGGGTGATATTTCGGGCAACAGGATATCATGCTGCTGGAGGATGATGATGATGAAGTCTTATACTAGTGTCGTCAGGAGCAAAAGCACCGACATGATATATGCTCATGACCAAGTATATAAAGTGTTAATGAGGTTGCTGCGGGGTGCATGTGGGATAATTGATATCCTGCATTTTCAAATATCATGATGATGAATCTCGGCGGGAAATGGTTGCGATCGACTGTTTGACGCTTTCCCGAGGCCGCGGGTTGGTGCGCCATTAATGGCGAAGGTTGCAGAGGTATGGGCGGATCTGGTACCCGATTGAAGGTGTACATCAGCGGACAGTGGCGCAGGGCTCGAGATATCTTACTGTCTCCTCCCCTACCTGCTGCATTCATGTTTGGGCGCCAATCTGGTGATGTGTTTGAGCGCCATTTTCCTGATACTGTGTATCTGGCGGGATTTTTGGTCAACCTGGTAGTTAATGCTGAATACACCCTCCTGCTATATAATGCAGACGGTGTTATTCATTCAAGGTTGTTGAAAGTTGAGGATTTTTGGCTCTGTAATCCAAAACCAGCTAATCTGGTTGCTCTGTACAGTCTAACTTGTGAGTTTATGTATCTCCTGTTGTACGATTTGGCATGAATCCACTGATTTTATGGTTGATCTTGTATGAGTAATGCTATCTTAGCATGTGTTGTGTTAATTCTGTCTCCAGTATTGCATGTATTCTTCTTCTGAATCTGGATATTTGGGTAATGTTTAGATTCTAGAGCATAGAATTCCTATGTTGAATGTCTGATCTTTTAACTTCTGCTCAAGGGGTAGATTAAACTGTTTTCAGGTTGAACATTGGGAAGGGTATACTGCAGTAGGGATGCCATAAGTAGAGATAACTAAACACTCTTCATTGGGAGATATCTGTAAGGCAGATATCATGTGTATCCCCCTGAAATCCAGTTTTAGCTATTCATGCTGATCATTCACAGGTGTATGTCTACCGACTCCAAGCCCTGGATAGGCACCAATCATGCTGTGTTCTTGTGTTATACACCATGTCCAGCTTTGCATCCAAAATTCAAACTAAAACATTTCATACTTCCACCTGTTAGTTGTAGGAGTAGGATTAGGAACCCCCTGCATGCTCTCATACCCAACCAGACATCATGTCCAAGAATGTTGCCAGCCTTGTGATCTATCATGCAGATCTTGGTCCATACATGAGAGTATTCTGCCTGTTGTTGTCAAGTTAGATCCTTCTATCTTTGAGCTAGTCAAGGTTACATCTTGAGTTATAGGGATACCCCCCTTGGTGCGGCAGAACCAGAAGTGAAGGGGAGGCAGCTCACGCAACCTCCTGTATTTAGTTGGCTGAATCTGCCTGTGCATTAGAAGTGGCAAACCCTAATGCTGATTCAGAAGAAAAAACCAACAAAGTGGCGACTCCGCTGGGGAGATCAGTGTCATATCCATGAAAGTTTGAGTCTACAAGATAAAAAAAAATCAGACCTGGAAACTGTTTGTTGCAGCAGAGAAAAGGGTTGTATATGTGACTCTGCTGGTGGATGACCCAGAAAGAAAGAAACCAATTTGCAGCTTCAGCTTGTTTGAAGCTCATTCCTCTTCAAGGAGGTGGCGACTCTGCATCAAAGAACCTGATAAAAGAACAAAATCAGCCAGAGAAGAATTTGCAGCTTCTGCAACATATCCAGGTATTTCATATTGTTTGACAGATTCCCTATTTGGTGAGATAGCACTGGTTAAAAGGGGAACATTGGTGAAAGCAGAGCTTGCATGCTTCTATTAGAACTTACACTGTATTTCAAAGGGCATGCAATGTTGTTCAAAAGACTCATTTAAAGGACTTTAGGCAAGTTTGAAAAAACAGTCTAAACTTTGAGTGCCTGAAGTCATTGTTTGTAGAAAATCTGAGTAGAGAGGAGGGTTGCAATAACATAAAGGATGTATTATCAGCCTATGCACCCTTGTGAAGGGTCAAATGCAAAAATGTATAACAGTCAATCCCAACAATGTAATAAAAGAAGTTTCAACATAGATAGATATAAGCCCATAAATTTTAGTGGCATTTGTGGCTATCCAAATGCCTTTCCACCTAAAATCAGAAATTTTTTGCCCAAATTCAATGGTATAAAAGATGAATCAGCTGAGAGACACTTGCAGCAGTTCATGAATGTGATAGATGACTTTGAGATTGACCATGAGGATGTGGTTATGAGATTATTTGTTCAATCTCTAGATGAAGATGCAAGGGACTGGTTTTCCTACCTTCCAGCTCACTTTGTCCACTCTTGGCATGGTTTTAAATCTGCATTTCTAGTACAGTATGGTGAAAGAGTTTCTGAATATGCAGCTATTAGTGACTTCATGTACATCCATATTGAAGAAGATGAGTTGATCCCAGCCTTTAACCTCAGATTTATGAGGGCATTGAATAGAATTCCAGAATGCATGAGACCTAATGATGCACTGTGCTTAGTTATCTATTTGGGAGCCTTTGATAAGAAAATGAGTTACAGATTAAGAGACAAGGAGCCCACCACATTGCATCAGGCACATCAGTTTGCATTAGATATTGAAAACAATTGGAGGTATGGAATACAAAAGGGTTATTTCTCTGAAAATTTTTGTTGTCCTGCAGCCCCCAGTGTTAATGAAGGATTTAATTCAGGTATTGACAATGAATGTCATAGCACTCACACCCCTGTTGTCCCAGTTTTTGCATCATTCCAAGTAGATGATGTTTCTATCATAGAGGAGGATGTCCTTTTTTGCCCAGCAGGTGAAGTTGAAAATAATAATTTTTCAAGTAATATTTGCATACCAGTCCTAAACAAAGAGCCTTCCTGTTTAAATGATCCAGTTGTGCAGAGTTGTGATCATATGGATCAAGAATCAATATCAGTTTCATCAGGAAGCATTGGAGGGCTGGAAAATGATGCAGATTGTTCAACTTCAGAGTGCATTGAAACAGTAGCAATCTTGTATATGGGGCAATCAGTTGATAAAAATGATATCCATGACCAGTGCATGGATCAGGTTTGTTTTTCTTATGACTCTGGATCTGATAGTAATGAAGAAGAATTGGAATGTCATGAAGAAGAAGCAGAGGCCTTTGCAGTGAGTGTTAATCCCCTTTATGATGAGCCTGCTGATGCATATGATGTTGTGAGTCTTGACTTTCAGTGGTGCAGGATTAACGCTTTGTTTGAGGATGATGATACTGATTTGCAAGCTGTGAATAATGAATGTTCATCATCACCTGATTCAGACATGTGCAACATTGGGTGTGTGGATCAGGTTTTGTTTTCAAAATCAGTAGATATTAGGGGTCTCATATTTTCTGAGTATTTTGAATTGTTGGATCAGCTGGATGAGTGCCTGATAATGTGCAGCAGCCAGATAAATGATAAAGAATGCCAAGAGCAGTATGATGTACTGTCTGAGGGACATAACATACATGTGTTGCCTAATGTTGAAGAATATTATGTGTATGGTTACATGTCTACTTCTGAAATCCAAAATGATAGAGCTGAAAATGATGGTGGCAAGCTTTCAAAACTGGTGGAATATCTTTTTAAGCAGGTGACATTATGGGCAGATTATGCCAATCTTTTCAGTTGGGATTGGGATCTTTCAGCTTGGAATCAGGCATTTGACAAGAAAAAATTATGGTTTTTCCTTTTTGGCTGCCCGGGGCCGCCAAAATAATGTTTAAAAATATTGTGTTTGGTGATGCAGATCATGATAACTTCATGACTCTATGCCCAATGGATAAGGGACTGGTCTGCATCCCAGAGATCTGGGGTTCTCGCTGCAGTCTTGCACCTGCACGTCCCCAGACAGAGCCACTGTTAGTGCCTGAATTGACTGGTAGTTTTTGAGCAATTTTCATGCAGGCACTTTCCCTAAGTATCCAAAAAATGTTCTAAGTGTTGGACCTCCTCAGCATTTTTCAGCTGCAGCATCATATTTTCCTGAGGAGGAGGTCATCATCATCATCTTTGTTTCGATGAAGGTCATCATCATCATGTTCTCCGTCGACTGGTTTCTCAACGTCATCATCATATTTTATTATCGGGTGATGTTTGGATATCATCCTGATCCTGCTGATGAGCTACAGTGTGCCCTGATTTGCTTGCGGGGGTGATTTTTCAAGTATCCGGTGATCTTCCAATTATCACCTTGCCCAAACATGATGATGATGTTGCCCCGATATTCTGAAGGGGTTATTCTTTGAGTTGTTCGACCTGACTTGTTTTTTCTTGAGGGTCGTCGTCATCATCATCATATTTCCAGTTATCACCGTGTTGCTTGCGGGGGTCATCATATTTTGAACGTCAGGATGATCTTAGTCAATATCATCCTGATGATGTTGTATCACTTCTTGTTCGTTGTTTTGTCATCCTGATGATGCTGACGTCATTCTTATCTCAGGGTGATATCTTTTTCTCTGCCTATTTGCATCATGATATTTCTGAAGGAGGGGGTGATATTTTCATATCACCCGGGTGTATGTTTGTTCCAGCGTCATGATGATGCTGATATCAAGGAGATATCCGCTTGCCGGCTTCGTGCATTATCTAGTGGGGGTGATCTTTTCAAGCATCATCATATTCATCTATCGCCCCGATCTTATAGTGAAGCTACAGTGCAACCTGATACTTGTGCATCAGGATGATATTTCCAAATATCCGGTTGTCTTCCGAATATCATCCTGATGTTAATATGATGATGACGTCATCAAGGTCCGGGGGGGTCATATTTCTAACACTGATCATCTTGTGGAGATCCCCCGATATTTGCAAACATGATGATGACGTCATCTGGATATGAGGAGGCGCGCAGTAGGCAAATATGATGATGATGTCAGCATGATATGATGATGACGTCATCAGGATGTTCATCGGCCAGACTTTTGGTATAGGCTCAGCAGGAGGATGTTCCTCCGATGGATCAGGTTGTGCCGATGAGGGCAAATATCATGCAGGTTATATTGCAATATGATGCTGACGTCAGGGTGATATTTCGGGCAACAGGATATCATGCTGCTGGAGGATGATGATGATGAAGTCTTATACTAGTGTCGTCAGGAGCAAAAGCACCGACATGATATATGCTCATGACCAAGTATATAAAGTGTTAATGAGGTTGCTGCGGGGTGCATGTGGGATAATTGATATCCTGCATTTTCAAATATCATGATGATGAATCTCGGCGGGAAATGGTTGCGATCGACTGTTTGACGCTTTCCCGAGGCCGCGGGTTGGTGCGCCATTAATGGCGAAGGTTGCAGAGGTATGGGCGGATCTGGTACCCGATTGAAGGTGTACATCAGCGGACAGTGGCGCAGGGCTCGAGATATCTTACTGTCTCCTCCCCTACCTGCTGCATTCATGTTTGGGTGCCAATCTGGTGATGTGTTTGAGCGCCATTTTCCTGATACTGTGTATCTGGCGGGATTTTTGGTCAACCTGGTAGTTAATGCTGAATACACCCTCCTGCTATATAATGCAGACGGTGTTATTCATTCAAGGTTGTTGAAAGTTGAGGATTTTTGGCTCTGTAATCCAAAACCAGCTGATCTGGTTGCTCTGTACAGTCTAACTTGTGAGTTTATGTATGTCCTGTTGTACGATTTGGCATGAATCCACTGATTTTATGGTTGATCTTGTATGAGTAATGCTATCTTAGCATGTGTTGTGTTAATTCTGTCTCCAGTATTGCATGTATTCTTCTTCTGAATCTGGATATTTGGGTAATGTTTAGATTCTAGAGCATAGAATTCTTATGTTGAATGTCTGATCTTTTAACTTCTGCTCAAGGGGTAGATTAAACTGTTTTCAGGTTGAACATTGGGAAGGGTATACTGCAGTAGGGATGCCATAAGTAGAGATAACTAAACACTCTTCATTGGGAGATATCTGTAAGGCAGATATCATGTGTATCCCCCTGAAATCCAGTTTTAGCTATTCATGCTGATCATTCACAGGTGTATGTCTACCGACTCCAAGCCCTGGATAGGCACCAATCATGCTGTGTTCTTGTGTTATACACCATGTCCAGCTTTGCATCCAAAATTCAAACTAAAACATTTCATACTTCCACCTGTTAGTTGTAGGAGTAGGATTAGGAACCCCCTGCATGCTCTCATACCCAACCAGACATCATGTCCAAGAATGTTGCCAGCCTTGTGATCTATCATGCAGATCTTGGTCCATACATGAGAGTATTCTGCCTGTTGTTGTCAAGTTAGATCCTTCTATCTTTGAGCTAGTCAAGGTTACATCTTGAGTTATAGGGATACCCCCCTTGGTGCGGCAGAACCAGAAGTGAAGGGGAGGCAGCTCACGCAACCTCCTGTATTTAGTTGGCTGAATCTGCCTGTGCATTAGAAGTGGCAAACCCTAATGCTGATTCAGAAGAAAAAACCAACAGTATTGTTTGCTAACATCTACCAAGATATCCCAATATATTAGCAAGCATAAGAGTATTGACAAATAGTAGGGCATCAAAGAGAACAATAAAAAAAGCACCAAATAGGGTTGCAATAGAGTGTATTTTTATAAAAATTATTATTATAATATACTATAACAATTGTAGCAACCAAGCAATAAGCTAGTCTAAGGTGTATGTGTGCTTAGGATGCAATGTTCAATTGAACAATAAGTAGGACAGTGAAATAGAGAACTCCAGAAGTGATTACCAATGTGTATGATAGCTAGAATGTGTCAAAACAATGAATTTCCAACTTATAAAGGATAGCAATATTGACATTTGGCAAGTTTTGGACTTGGGTAAGGCTAGTATACATTTGGACAATGGTAAGTGAGCCTGTATGAGGTTGGAAAAGCATTGAGATGGTGATTTACAAGCTTTAGAAGGTTGCAATTTAACCACAATATGAATTCCATACGTTATATTGGTTATAGAAAATCAATTTGATAAGTGTTGAGTGTAATCTGGGTTGCTAATGTGCTAGGACACCAAGCAACAAACCTTAGAAGGCCACAAATTTGATATACAATAAATATTGATTGTTGGAGGTTGTAACAAAGTCAAATAATGAATATCAAATGCACAAGAGTTGTCACAATGATAAGACAACATGTGAGAGATTTATTTGGGCCCTTAGAAGGTCTAAATTTATACTAAGGAGCCTTGTGCAAAGAGGCCTAAATATGAGAGTGCTTGGAAGTCCACAACAATGACTAAAAAGACTCCATAATGTTTCGATAGACTACTAAGCTCATGCAACACATTTGAATGAAGATAACAAAGAGAAAATCATTAAAAGAAGGGATGAAATTAATGAATTCCTACCAAATAGGGAATAATAAAGTCCCTATGAATGATTACAAATCCTATGCAAGGATTTAAAATAAAGTAAAGGAGCTTAGAAGCTCTTAAGGCTAGTCACATGCAAGAAAACACTAAGATAATGACAAAATAAGGCATAAATAGATGATAAAATACACTAAGACATACATATTATGCTAAAATAGAGTCTAATATATTACAAACTAATTCAAAACAATACTAGCATCTAAACGAACAAATAAACACTCACACTCTACTAATAAACTAAGCACAAAACACAAAAGAAGTTTAATCCAATTTGTAAATTGAATGTGTGCAAGGCTTGAGCAATTTGGAGATGGAAATTAAAAGAATTATCCTCAAATAAACACCCTGGCATTGTCACTATTGTGCAATTGTTCACAACACTGGTCTAACTACAAATAAAACCTATAGAGGGGTGTAATAAAGTAATACAACTTGGCTTGGCAATGTTTCAATTGGTGTAATATTATATTGTACCTCATATCGAGTTTACTTAGGTAATTTTAATATTATTTACTTGAGTAAATTTTGAAATAAGAGCACATGTCAACTCCCTTGTTTGATGGGATTCTTTGCCACCTCTACCTCATTCATCTCCTTGATTGACAATAGTTAGATGTCACATCTCCCTCGTTAAGATGAGTTCACTTGACACCTTTGATCCTATAGCTAAGTCATTCCTCTTGTTCACTACTCTCCTTTAGGACAATTGTCACCTTGACTTATGCATGTCTACAATCTATATATTGTAGTCCATTTCCTTGTTTTATACACCTTGAATACAAATATTGAAATCATGTTATTCTAATTGTTTGAATTTGAATTAGTGTCATCTTGTTGCTCTGATACCATGTTAGAATAATTTGGTGGACCTCTACTTTTTGCCACCCTAGTGGCCCTCCACTACTTGGTTGCCCCTATGGCCACACTACTACTGGACCTCTGCACACCATTAGGAAAATCTCTATCCATGCATTGCTCTTATGCCACCCATACACCATCGGTGCACTACTCACACATCACCAGCAGTGTTGGTGCCACTCGTTTTCACTGGGTCACCACCAACCTACCACCTAAGTAGTTACAATTTTCAAATTTGAAGGACAACTTCAAGTGGCCATATCTCAACCATACAACGATATTTTTGGTGCATTTTATGAAATGGGTTATTTTTCACACACTTCACATTGATGTAATTGGTTTCTACTCACAACTCCCAATTTTTTTAGAAAATCATTTTTCTCACAGATTTTGTTGCACAATCTAAGTTTTTGAACTTCTAGACCTCATAACTTTCACAAGTGGACTCATATTTGAGTTTTATTTTATGGAAGTGGATATTTTTCCAAGCACTACATATTAGTGTAGGCTATTTATTCTTATGCTACCATTTGATTATACTTTGTTTATCTTTCTAGTCCACATTCGACATTGTAAAACTTTGAAAAATCAATTTCAACTTTGTAATCACACTAATTTATAAAGTGCTAACATTGTAAAGTGTTAAGGGTGTCACAATTGAGTTGTTTTGGGGGCTGTTAATTAAAAAAACACTCAATTATAAAGTGCCACATCATGTACATATCTTGGGGGCATATACATGGGTATTTACAATCACAAACTAAAATAGAGTTCCATCCCAGGGGATTAATACATGGGCTTCCAATGATTCTACACAACAAGACATATTGTGGGATGAGTAGTGTAGTCACATGACATGCAATATGATTCCACCTCCATCTATTGATGAAACTTCGCATTGAGTTGCATCAACTATTATGGATCCTCCCATTCTCTCTCTGCCACATAATGCTTGTGCCTTGACACGTACTAATTCACATTAGTTCACATCTCGAATTGAGATCCATTCATCTATGGTAAATGTTCCTAAATCTTGCGTTTGATTCACATCGGTTGACATCTCAAATTAAGGGCCATATGTCTATGGTCAATGTTCTTGAATCCTACGTGGCACTTGATCCCATTAATCAGTTTCAATTATAGTTTAGCATCAACATTAAGGTACATGAGCAACTTTCAAATTCATTCATTCATCATACTCTCCTAAGGATAGAGCTTTTTTCCCACGAGTTTTCTCTTTTTCTTTTATGTGGTAGACTCTCTTTATACATATGGGTTCTTTTATACTATACATTGGTACTCAATATGGCCTATCTTATCAGAACCCATTTATTTATTACCTCAATTACACTTAAGGGAGTTGATGAGGTATAAACAATCTCATTTCTTTGATGAAACAAATAACCCTTTTTGAGTTGCCCAATCCCCTAGCCTTGCCAATTTGTTTGTTTTTATAAGAAATATTTATCTATTTTTAATAGAATGTTTTACAAATCTTTATTTCCTAAATTGATTGAAATTAGCTTTTAAATGTTGATATAATGGTATGTAGAGTGGGTAATTGTGCAGAGTTAATGCATTGCCTACAAGAGAAGTGGACTTCATGCAGCTGAGGTCGAGTGCGCCGGAAGTTGAGGGCGCCAAAAATTTTGGGCGTGCATTAATTGAAGACTCTTTTTAAAGTTTTGTTATTTCTGTTGTTTACCCAAGACATTATGGCTCCACTCAGAGCCTTTTTTATGTTTTAAAAGACATCAATAGTTAAAGATTATGTTTTTCAGTTATAAGACTTTTTCAAATGGCATTTTACCGCCATCTGAAATTTAGGAGTTCGAATGTAGTTCAGTTTTTAGTTGGTTGCTCAAAACATGGATATATATATCATACTAATGGATGGATGAAAATCAATCTCTTAGTTTTTGAAAATAATCAAAGCTATGTACTGCAATTTCTCCATGTATGCAAATAATGTTGTTCTGAGTAATTTCTTTTGAGATATAAAGATCTGAGTAGGGTTACCATGTTGCTGTAGAAATGATTGAATGTGACTTGAGTTAGAGATGAATTTCTCCCAAGAGCTGGCCACTCATGAGATTGTAGAGTAGATAAGTATTTCTATTTCTATTTCTATGGATGTTTAGTTTCAGTTAAAGTTATTTTATGTTTAGTTTTTTGTTGTGAACCTGCAAGGTGTGTTATTTAAATGTTTTCAGAGCATTTGCTTTAGTTGAACTGTTGTTGTCTGATAGTCAAAAGTTAGAATGTTTTGTACAGTATAGAATTCGTCACCATTTAAGATCAAAGTAAAGTTGCATTTCTGAACTTCTAGTGTTTATATGCTTTCTAGTATAGAATTTACATTCTTTTTAAGTTTAGAATTTATATGCTTTATAGTATAGAGTTTACATGCTTTTTAGTATAGAGTTCAAATGCTTTCTGTAGTAGGATATAATTGCTTTGTAGTTTCATATAATGTTCAAATCTTTTAAAGGAACTAGAAAATTATTTCTCAATGAGATATCCAAACTCCCTATTGCATACATCCTCAGACACTATCCCAGTCGATAAACTGATATTTTTCAACTAAAGTGTTAGGACCTCACGACAGCCTGTCAGGGGTGTTAATGTAATATTATATTGGACCCTATTTTAAGTTTACTTAGGTAATTAATATTATTTACTGGGGTGAATTAGGAAATAAGAGCACATGTCATCTTTTGTCAACTCCCTTGATTTATGGGTTTTTTCCACCTCTACCTTATTCATCTCATTGATTGACTATTATTAGGTGCCACATCTCCTTCATCAAGATGAGTTCACTTGACACCTCAACTCCTACAATTGTGTAAGTGCTCTTGTTCATTGCTCTCCTTTGGGATACTTGTCACCTTGACTTGTGCATGTCCAAAGTCTATATTGTAGTCCATTTCCTTGTTTTATACACCTTAAATACAAATATTGAAATCGTGTTATTCTCATTGTTTGCATTTGAATTAGTGTCATCTTATTATTTTGATCTTAGAGATATTTAGTATTGCATTATCTTTATTAAATCTAATAGTTTCTGTAGCTTGTTTGGGTGTGGATCTATCAAACAAGATTTAAAAAGTTGACTTGTGAAGAGCAAAGAGACGACCAATGGTTAGTTTCAAGATGCTTAGGGTAGGAAGGATGGTTACAAGTTTGGAAAATTTGACGAGAAGAAGGCAAAATGCTTCAAATTATTTTTTAGAAGATTCATGTTGGGTGAAATCATCACTTACCATAGATAGGTGGTCATAAAATTATTATAGAGGTTGCAATATTGATGCATCAAAAGCAAGATTACCAAGGTGGTTGACAAAGTAGCCACAGTAGTTTTTAAGTCATCATGGTAGTTTTGCAACTTTTGCTTGTGGTAAGTGGATCACCATACTAGGCAAAACAAAGCATATAAAGTAGAAAAAAGCATAAATGGACATACTAAGGCTTGAAGGATTTTGGGGCATGCTAATGAAGACTAGACAAGTGGCTCAGGGGCATAGAAATCTAGGGAAAGTAGGTGATGAGTTGATCTCTTGAATGTGCAACAAGGCATACTTTGTGTGTCACATCATCATAAAGACTAGGATGTCAGCCCATCACAATAAGGTGCAAAAGTGAGTACATACAAAGCCATCTCCATAGCACTATTCAAGGATGGGGGCAGTTTTAGACCATCTCGTGCCTTCGAAAGATCTCTCTAGTCTTCCAACCTCTCTTTACCACATGTCTCTCCCTATCCTAAGATCTACATGTTTAATAACCACTCCTATCTATTCTACTTGAGCCTAACTCACCAGATCAAAAAGTGAAGCAAAGTAGGCAATATATGTCCAATCTCTCTCGATCTACTCAATTGGCATGGTTGGGAGGTCTCTCATGAGATGTTATATAGTATATTATATTAATCTCATCCACTCATGCATGCTCCCTACATAGCACACATATCATGGATATTACATTCCACCATGTATGACACACTGCATATACACAAGAACCATATCTTCCTATATTTAAACATTTTATTGCATATTTAGGTCATCATGTTACTAATCCTCATCTCTCATTTGACCCAGTGGGGTTATTGATAGGGATACATCTCCCTCTTCCATCTCTCCCAAATCCTCCCCAAGTTCACCCCTATCCTCACTTATCTCCTCCTACCCCATCCCATGGATAGAGTGGTGTGGGGCATGTTAAGTTACATTGCTTTATCCATGTGTCTAACACACACACACACATCATCTACCATAGCCTCCTCTACTACCTCATCATCCTCATCATCCATTAGGACCTTTGTGTCAAATATTGTGTATAGGAAAAATTGAGAGGTTAAATGATAAGATCAAAAGTAATGATAATAACAACTCAGTTACCCATAACATCAAAAGATCTATCTAAGCAATAAACAAATCAATGAATAAATCAAATTACGAACAAAGAAGCTATCACCTAGATTGTTTGGATCTCTTGGTCGAATGAGGATTGCTTCATAAATTGTGAAACCATGTTTGTAACAAGCGGATGTAGATTGTGTTTGTGCTCAAAAAGGTAGAAGTGCTCAACGATGCAATGTATGCTCAATGCACTGTATGCTCAATGGGTTGTATGGATGCCTGAGAATAAATGATCGAAGAGTGCTCAATAGCTAAATGATCGAAGAGGATTTGTTATGAGATGAGGGGGGTTTATATAGGTTTCAATAAAGATCGATCAATGGTCCAGATAATTCAATGGAATCAACAAATGAGATAAATCTAGAATTCATGATGAATGTGCACCTGACAGGTGTCACACAAAAAGTTATTTTTGTTTGAGTTAATTGCTTTTTGATAAAGATAGGATTTGATTTCATAAATTAGAATGCTCTTTTTTCTAATTTAAGAGTTGGTGATAAAAACAAGATTGATTAAGTCAATAAACTCAACTTGTAATTTGCTTTTTGCATGATTTGCGCAAAATTAAATAATAATTTATTTAATTTTGTGTGCATATGAACAAGATTTATTTTTAAAGGAATTGGAAGATATTAAAGCAAATTAAATAAATAAATTTATTTAATTGTTTGTGCATGATAGAAGAAATAGAGGAATAAATAAAATATTTGATTATATTTTATTTTTAGAGATTGAGATAATTTAAATAAATTTGCATGATTTATTTAAATTTGGAAGAATAGTTGATTTAATTAAATAATTGAAAAATATGTAATTGTAGATAAGAGGATTTTGAAGAGATAAATTAATTAAATAATTAATTTATTCAATTGATGTAGATTTAAATTTTAGAAGACGATAAGATTTAATTAAATAATCAAAATTATTTAATTTTGGAAGAATAAAGTTAATTTTGATTAAATTAATTAAATAAATAGAATTTATTCAATTAATGTTGAATTTAGGAGATTTGGAAGAATTTGATGATTTTTTATGAAATTAATTAAATAATTAGATTGTTTAATTAATGTTGAAATGCAAGTGATTAGAAGAATTGATGAAAATGCAAGTGATTTGAAGACCTGGTCATTTTTGGGTGTCTACATTTTGCCTCTCTTTGATGCAATGCAATTTATAGTGTTGTGTCAAAGAACGATTGTTGAAGACATGATACAATTTTGATGCCCCAGTGTAGCTGGCGTAGGATGCCCCCTCGAGAGGGAAAATAGGGAAGCGATAGAAGAACTGGGTTGACGCTTGACTAGAAGATTGTGTTGGAGATAGAAGAAGCTGGATAGATGATAGATAGAAGAAAGTGGAGATAGAAGAGAACATGATAGAAAAGACTATTGATCGATCTCTATTTAAAAAACTATATGATGATATGGATAAATGGATGGTTTAAATGAATGATCTTGTTGCAACGGTTTCACAAATGTTTATAAAGAGCAATCCTTTTTTTGATATAGCACATGGATAGTTTGCCACTGAGGTATTAAAGACCAAGGTGCTGTGATATTGGAGTGCGAGGACGTTGACTCTGCAAGCAAGTGGTTTGAACTTAGATCCCTTAGACATAATATAACCTTGTTGGACATGTGAATGAGCCATAGTCGTGAACATAAAATAAACTTCACTACATGAATGTAAGAAGGATATTAATGTGTAAGATACTAGGTCATAACACACAAGATAAATATGCTGCTAAGAAAGATGCTAAAGATCATTCCTCAAACACAACACACAAAAGCAATGACTATACCCCCAATCCGTACTGCATCACAACATACCAAGATATAGATAAATCAAGATAGTCTTGAATTGGTAATGGAAAAAGAACAAAAGATAAACCAAAAAGCAAATTGACTGACTTACAAAGTAAACATACAGTCAACATATTCTCTTGCCAAAGAGGTTGCTCAGGATAGATTGGATAGGATAGATAATAGCCTTATTGTATGAATGATGTGTCCGTTAAAGGGTGTTATCTGTTGAAAAGATAATGTCTAGTTTCAAGAAATGAAACATGTTGTATAAGACACCTGGTCTGGTTTCGATTATGGAACATTCTGTATAAGACAAGTGTGTTGATTTGTTGCTTGCTTAAGAATGATTTAGCTGATGTTGGCAATCGATATGTAGGACAACATATGGCTCTGTAAGTAAGTTTATGTACTTTAGGTTTGTTTAAGGACTTTTACTTTATAAGGATGTGTTTGTTTGTTATTTTGCTATTTGAGTTAGTCAAGTTGAGGTGAATGGATTTTGATAAATGAAAGACTAGAAAGATGACATGTTAATGGATTGAGATGGGTGAATAATGATGAATCGTATGTGCTTGAGTACTGAAAACTTCCTTCGTATTCCAGACTGCCTACATACCCTGAATCCAAGGGATCAAGACACATTATGATGAAAGATGAAAATGATAATATGTAGTTCTGGGTAGAATGATGAGTGGGTCAAGGTATTTGAGCTTGGGTAGGGGAAATGATGATATCTTATGTACCTAAGTACTGGAAACTTCCTTCGTAATCTAGACTGCCTACATACCCATGTCCATGGGATCAAGGTACCTTAAGATTGAGAAGATGATATGTAGTTCTGGTTTGTTTGATGATGTAGGAAAAGTGTTGGCATTGTGGGGTGATGATTAAAGTGTTTTTGTTGTTTGTTTTGAAGGTTGATGTGTTTTTGTTGTTGTTTGTTTGAAGTGTTTTTGTTGTTGTTTGTGTTTTTGTGAACCACGAACAAGGATCCATTCCTAGACCTAGGTTAAGGAAAGAGATGCCCTCATTCTAGTAGAGGAAGACATAGATAACTTGACATAGGATAGCTTATGTAAGCTAAGTGATAACTAATATGGGATGACGATGATGAACATTGACAAATTTCCAAGCTATATTAGATAGAGCGAGGGAAATGCAAACAAGGTCAATGATTTTATTATGGATGGGTGGATGAAGTTTATTATGACATGGACATGGAATAAACGAGACTCGATTGATGATGGATGTTGACTCTATACATAGCGCCTGTTTGCCAGGTTTTCACTATGGTACTTATCCAAGGCGCCTATTTACCAGGTTTTCACCATAGGATGGATTATTTTTGTTTTTGTGTTTTTTTTTTACGTGGATACTTTGAGGATCAGGCATAGAACTTCTTGAGATGAACACTATTGAGTGGCTCATCTAGAGGAATGCCTTCAGGTGTTGCTAAAGTATAATCTCCTGATCCATATGCTGCAGTGATAACAAAGGGTCCTAACCAATTAGGCTTGAACTTGCCCTTCTTTTCTCAATCTGCTTGATTTCTCTAATTTTCTTTTTTAAGACAAGATCACCCACTTGAAACTGTCTTTCTTTGATCTTTTTGTTATAATTACACCGGAGGTGGTTTTGATAGACACGGAGATGATTAAGCGTGACAAGGCACCTCTCATCTAGTGGTTCTAGCTCAGCTAATCCGGAAGTGCGATACTCCTCTCCATCAATCAGGTGCTGCATGGATACTTTGAGGGATGGGATCTCGACCTCTATAGGTAGAATGGCTTCAGAGCCATAGACTAAGGCATAGGATGTGGCACCAGTTGGTGTTCTGATACTAGTGCAGTAGGCCCATAGGGCAAGATTGAGTTGTAGGTGCCAATCACGACCAGCTTCATCGATCATTTTCTAGAGGATTTTTAGAATGGTTTTGTTGGAAGCCTCGGCTTGGCTGTTACTTTGCAGATAGTAGGGAGTTGAAAAGTGATGTTGGATATTGTATTGGGTACACAAGACATGGACATCTTGATTCTTGAATGGTCTCCCATTATCAGTGACAATGGCTTGGGGGATACCATACCAACAAATGAGGTAGTTAAGGATAAACTTGGCTATTTGCTTACCAGTGATATAGGTCATGGAAATGGCTTCGACCCACTTTGTGAAGTACTCAGTGGCGGTAATGATAAATTTGTGGCCATTAGATGAGGATGGGTGGATTTGTCCTACGAGGTCGAGACCCGATTGAGAAAAAGTCCATGGAGTAGTCACAGGTTGTAGTTCATGAGTTGGTGCGTGAATCAAATCTCCATGCTGCTAGCATTGTAGTCACTTCTTAGCAAACTGTAAAGCATCTTGTTCTATTGTACGCCAGTAATAACTTGTTCTGAGTATCTTCTTAGCGAGATTAGGACCGGTAGAATGTGCACCACAGACACCTTTGTGTATGTCTCGTAAGGTAGCATCAACTTCTTCCGTGTTAAGACATCGTAAGAGGATACCATCGAGACTCTGGCGATAAAGTGTATCACCTAGAATAGTGTAACGAGAGGATCTACAAATAAAGGTTTTGCGTTGGGTTGCAGATAGTTTAAAGGGAAAGGTACCGTGTTTAAGGTATTCATAGATATCTTCGTACCATGGGGAATTGGGACCAACAAGTTCGCAAATGATTTTAGTGGTTGGAACATCGACAGTTGGTATCAACAATTGCTCGATCAAGAACTCACATTTCTGTGTGTTTGCAAGCATATCTATAAGTGACCCCACAGAATCCATAGAGTCTGCAGCCTTGTTACGCTCTCTTGGAATCTTCTCAAAAGAGATGCTAGAAAAGTGTGGTTTGTAGGCATCCACTAGTTGCTTGTAGGAGACCAACTTTTCATCTTTTGTTTGGTACTCATCAGTGACTTGTCGAATGACTAGTTGTGAGTCTCCATATACCTATAGTTTTGTGATGTCCCATTGAACTGTTGTATTGAGACCTATGAGGAGTGCTTCATACTCGGCTATGTTGTTGGTGCAAGGAAATGCAAGCTGATAGACTTTGGGATATAGTCATTTTGTGGAGTGATAAAAAGAATGTCAGCACCTGATCTATGTTGTGTGTAGGAACCAGAAAAATACAACTTCCACATTTTTTAGGTAGAAAGAGTGAAGAGATTCGCATCCGAAAAGTCAGATACCATAGGATGTACATCTATCATTGGTGCTTCTGCTAGTTGATCTGCTAGGGCTTGTCCCTTGATTGCTTTTCGATCCACATACTCAATGTCAAACTCACTAAGGATCATGACCCATTTAGCTAGTCTGCCTGTGAGAGCTGCTCTTGCTAGGAGATACTTTAATGGATCAATTTTGGCTATTAGATTTGTGTGTTGGTTTAGCATGTAATGCTGCAACTTTTGGGAAGCGAACACTAAGGCTAAAAAGTTCTTTCCATAGGTGAGTAATTGAGTTCATAACCCACCAAGGTTAGATTGATATAATAGATTGCATGCTCTTTTCCTAACTCATCATGTTGTGCTAGAAGAGCCCCTAGGGCTGTAGTTATAGTTGAGATGTACAAAATCAAAGGCCTATCAACGACTAGTGGTACCAAGACAGGAGGTGTAGCTAGATATTCCTTGGGCTGATCAAATGCTTCTTGACACTTATCATCCCATCGAAATGAGACATCCTTTCAGAGCAGGTGTTGAAATGGTTTACATTTATCTACTAGCTGTGAGATAAAATGCTCGATGGATTGTAACCTTCCTTGAAGGCTCCTTAATGCTTTTAGATTCTTTGGTGGAGGCATTTCCACTATAGATTTGACTTTTGCTAGATCTACTTCAATGCCTCTGTGAGATACAATGTACCCCAACAGTTTTCCTGATGTTACCCCAAAGACACACTTCTTTGGATTGAGTCTTGATATTTTTTGAGTCTGTCAGAGATTTGTCCTAGAACCTGTATGTGATATGCCCTAGAAGACTTTGCTAGTATGTCATCCACATAGTCCTCCATGATGCGATGAAAGAGATCATGGAATATCACTACCGTTGCTCTTTGATAGGTTGCACCTACGTTTTTAAGACCAAATGGCATGACACACCAACAATAGGTACCCTGAGGACAAGTGAAAGTTGTTTTATGTTGATCTTATTTCGCTATCATTATCTAATTGTAGCTAGAAAATACATCCATTAGAGAAATAATTTCATGACCAGCAGTCAAGTCTACTATAAGATTGATGTTTAGCAGTGGGAAGTCATCTTTGGGATATGTTTTGTTAAGATCTTTGAAGTCGGAACACATGCGAATGCCCCCATTGGGTTTAGCCACAGGTACAATGTTGGAGACCCATTTTGGATAATCAATAAGCTTGATAAACTTTGCATCTAACAGTTTCTGTATTTTAATTTTCACCAAGAGAGCAATTTGTGGATGCATCTTTCTTAGCTTCTGTTTGACTGGTTTAGCTTTTGGATCAACCATGAGATAGTGAACTACTAATGAAGGGTCTAGCCCTGGCATATCAGCATAGGCCCACACAAAGTTGATGGTTCTTTGTAAGAAGAATTTGGTAAGATTCTTGTGCTCTTGTTCTGATAATGATGCTGCTAGGAATGCGGTCTTAGGATTTTGCGCTATGCCAAGGTTTATCTCTGTAGAATCTTTCACTAGGAGAGTTGATTTCTCTTGATACTTAGATGGTAGGGGAAGGTCAAATCCTCCATCCTCAAGTGCCACAGTTGGGTTTTCACTGTTAGATACGTACATTGTTTTTACTATTTTTTGATCAAGAGGTGCCATAGTGTGGTTTTCACCTAGAGATCTTTCTTTATTTTTACTTTTGCGACTGGAGGATTTGGCATTCTCACCAAAATAAGTAGTTTGCTCTAGTTCCATTACAAAACCAACTTTATGATTGCCAAGAGGGATACCATACCAGAGTCCCATGAACTCAGCAATAGCTTCGTCATTCTGAAATACATCTAGAACGGGGGTGCCTTGTTGGTCCCAATCGATAAGTTCAGGGTAGACAAGCGTTACAATCTGGGTGTTGGTGGTGGATGTTAAGGATACAGATGATAGCATGAATATGGAGGATTCTGTGAATAAGTCAGTCATATGGAGGGAAGAGTCATCGATAATATCCTCATTAGACGTCAAATCTGCAAGAGAAGTTTCTGCCACCTTGTCGAGAATACCCTCGATGTCTAAGGTGCATGGTACCTTCCTACCAAATCCTAACCCCTTCTTCTCTAGTTTCTTCTTCACAATAATGGGTTCCATTTCACCTTGATTATTTTTCCCAAGGTCACCTTTGCCTCTGTAGCCCATATTCTTCACAATTCTTAGGCCATTGCCATATTGTTTGACTGGTATGATGACTGGTTCTTTCTCCTTGTAGAGCCAAGATGAGATGTCATAACACTACAACAAATCCCTGTGATTAGCTCCCTTTTTTGCTCCATTTATTGCTTCCACCCACTGCTTTAATGTATTTTTCTCCATTTTTTTGAAAACGTCGGCACTATGTATTGGGATGGCATTATTTTTGGCATTTTTTGTGCTGATCAGAACACGTAGGTGCTAATTTAGGCACAAAGTAGCTCTGACTTTAGCACCTACATTAGCGTCGCCTTTAGTGCCTACATTAGCATTGACTTAGCACTGACTTTAACACCTATCTTTGTTAGATAAATGTCACATGGTGGAGGATGGTGTCAGGACGAGTGATGATTGTTGTGGCAATGTTATGTTCAAATGTGTTATGAAAATGAGGTGGCATGGGTAGTGGGCTATCAATGTTGGGAAAGGGGTTAGGGAGGATGTAATGGAGGAAGGGATGTGTGTCATGGTATGATGTCTATATATATATATATGGAGAGAGAGAGAGAGAGTAATTTGTGCCTAGTTATGATTTCAATGAAATTTAATTGATGTGCAATTTAATCAATTACATCTCTCTATAATTATAAGTCCTCGCTATTCCATCCACCTTATCTAGCATAATCTACGAATTTGTTGTTATGATCTCCTCCAAAAGATATGATGCGGCAAATGAACCATTTAAGCACTCATGCTAACATGCATTAGCCTAACATAAAAGAGTGATTGTAAGGCACTATACTAATTCACGATCTTCAGGTTGAGCTTATGAGCTAAATTACATGTATTTTGCATATGCACCTAAGACAAGTCAAGGATTGAACAACTTACACAAATTTGTACCGAAAATTGAAGACTCTTGATATGAGTTATAGTATACAAAGATGCAAATTTCATGTGAAAAGTTTATTTAAAAATAAAGGAATAAAAACTTTTGTTATCAACGTCTTTAATTTTGAAGTGGGTATCATACATGAGAAGATACAGTAAAAAAACTAGAAAATGAACACAATCGATGTCGATGTTCTATGCATATGATATTGATTAGTGATTTCATAGATACGTTTATCCTCAAGCATGAGTGTTGACATTGGTTCTGATTCACAAGAAGGGATATTACTTCAAGCAACTCTAGATTCTAATGCTAAATTTGAATGGCAAATGCACAATTGAATACAATAGGATAACACTTTGGTAAAGAATTATAATAATATCCTAAAACAACTCTTCCATCTAAACACTTCAATCAATACTTTCTTCTCTAGGTCATCCATCTCTGATCAAAGGAGCTGCTAATGCATAGAGTTAAAATAATGTTGTCAATTGTCATTTGAGAATTAATTACTTTCTACACAATTAATGAAAATAACTTTTGCAATGAAATGTACAATTAGATATATGCTCACACAATGACTCTTCCAAAGCCACTAAGTTTTGATTTAATAGCTACTAGAATCATGATAAAATCTGTCATGACTTGTTAATTACAATTGTATTTCCCCTTCTGATACCCATGACTACATCTATTCCTGTACATTTTGTTCCATGTTTCAGAAGTACATAATTAATTGCATACCAATAACAACATCCTTGCAAAAATATAGATAAGTACAATTTATGTAACTAAATTAACACTATTATCACCTCCAAATCTAACTACATTAGAGGTCATTTATTTGCAACCCCTTTCTTGTCTCATTGACATATCTATTTGTTGTATTCTTTGAATTCTATTTTTGGTCATTTGTTGACATTAATAGAATTATTTTGAAGGGTTTAATGTATCTAACATCTTGATAATTTTCTTTCTTGCAAACTAAATCAGTTTGCTATGTATTTGACAAATTCTCTACGCACTTAACTTTTTCAAAATAGTCTTTTGAAAATAGTTTAAATCTTGTCCAAATCTCTAGACAACTAGAATTGAAGTAAAAGGTTGCCTTATTGCCTCAAGACTAAAGATGGTAAACAATATATAGTTACAAGGAACAGTATGCATTTTACTTTATAAGTAATTCACAAATGTCATCTAAGCCAACTACCATATGACTTGATGATGCTTATTTTATTTTACTGTTCTAATACATACAACCTTAGACATATGTCTCCCGTCATGAACTAGAATAACTACCATATAAATTGCATAACTCATTTTGTATAAGCACAAAATAATCTTGCACAATTGATTGTTTCATGTTTAGTTTGCATTAATGACCTACTCTTAATTCATGTTTAGTCAGGGTGATTTGAAGGAAGATCAAAGTTGCACTCCAAGTAGATGTGTGGATAAAGAAGGGCTTAGCAGAATATGGAAACCTTTAGATTTTGTTATTTTTGTTTTTCCATTTCAAAACTATTTGTTTTCTTTCTTTACTAATGAACATTTATTCAGAAGCCCTTTCCTACACTCAAATCTTTAGTTTTAAACCCACTTGCATGGAAGATGCATTAAAGGCATCAATTATATATGTTCCATGATTTAAATCGATTATTTTGTGGTTCTTAGTATGATAGAAAGAAGGATGTTGTTGCTTCTTAGACTTGTTGCACACCTTGCACTAGGTCCACAGGCTGGTGGAATGGTATTCGAGGACACAATGGCTCTCATATCAGATTTTTTTGCAAGGAATCAATTTAAAATGGTCTAAGGCCTAGCTTTCATTCCAACCTAGGATTCCATCACAATAATGTCATATTATAGTCTTCAGATATGTGTATAGTTTATGTGCATGGCAGCAACCATTTAGTAATAATTCCTCACACACCACACTGTAGCTGAGATGTGTGAAAGCCCTAAAACTATACAGGTTCAGTCCAAACACTATCATAAGATCATGCTTGATAAGATCATGGATACATCATAGTTTAGGTTTCTAAATGCTTAAGTCCTCCTTTGTCAGATGTTGTAGTTGCAACTGCCCTGTTAGACATGTATGCAAAATGTGGAAGCATAGACAAGGCATGTGAATTGTTTGACAAAATGCCTCAAAGAAATGTGGTCTCATGGACTGCAATGACTGCAGGATATGCACAAAATGGATTTGTTGAAAAGGCTTTAGAAATTTTAAAGTAAATGCAGTTGGCTAGTGTAAAGCCAAATTCCACAACCTTTGCTAGCATCCTCCCTGCCTGTGTCAAAATGGGAGCTTTGGAATAGGGTATGGACATCCATTAAAACACAAAGAATAGAGGAATTTTGTCAGATGTTGTAGTTGCAACTGTCCTATTAGACATGTATGCAAAATGTGGAAGCATAGACAAGGTGCGTGAACTATTTGACAGAACACCTCAAAGAAATGTCGTCTCATGGACTGCAATGACTGCAGCATTTGCACAAAATGGATTTGTTGAAAAGGCTTTAGAAATTTTAAAACAAATACAATTGGTTGGTGTAAAGCCAAATTCTACAACCTTTGCCAGCATCCTCCCTGCCTGTGTCAAAATGGGAGCTTTGGAATAGGGTATGGACATCCATCAATACATAAAGGATAAAGAAATTTTGTCAGATGTTGTAGTTGTAATTGCCATATTAGACATGTATGCAAACTGTGGAACCATAGACAAGGCACGTGAACTATTTGACAGAATGCCTCAAAGAAATGTTGTCTCATGGACTGCAATGATTGCAGGATATGCACAAAATATGGAATCATAGACAAAAAACGTGAAATGTTTGACAGAATCAAAATATGTTGTAGTCATCAAATCCTTAATCATAACTTCCTCGCAATGAATCGAGGCCATTGTAGAGTTAAGCCTAAGGTTTCTTCTTAGTGCAAAATGAGGATTATGTTGAGACCTTAACATTAAAGCAAAATATAAAGCAATGAAAAGGAAATTGCATCCAAGTAATCCTAATTTTTTCTACCAACAATTCATACCAAAGATTGAACAATTTAAGGATATTGCAACAGGTAATTTGTATCGACACAAATAATGTTACTGAAGCATTACAAAGTTTAGGCCATAAGAATCATCCTTTTTAAAACATGGATTGCAAATAATTCTAAAAATTTAGAAGTCTTGGTCATCAACATTATTGTCTACTACAATGTCATCAAGTGTATCATTGTCAATGTTCATATGTTCTTTCAAGTATTTAATATTATCATCATCCTCATCTTGACCTGCATCATCTTCATCATCATTGAAATTTGACTGTAGACCATCTATATTGTTACCAAATGTATTTGAAGCATCATTTTCTATACCATCCATATTGTTGTCTTCCATAACATCATCTAACTCTGGATTGTTGTCTTCTTGTGCCTGAACATAACCATCTTCAACATCATCATGGATGTCAATTTCTTCGACGTTCTCTAATCCCTCTCTCTTATTTTGTTGGCCATCATTGTTTTGCTTAGTATCCACTAATGCATCGTCAAATACATGCCTTAATATTGGATCATAATGTATGACAAATATCCATTTCGGGTCCAAAATATCTTCATAGAAAAATACCTGCACATGAACGACATACATATATTAGACATATGGTATAACAATTTTATTGATTAATAAACACATGTATATATTTGTAATAAACTATGAATTAATAGATTAATGATCACTACCACTTCTTGTTTGAGTTAAAGAAATACCTGCTCACAATGAATTGGTAGAACATAAGGCTCCTTATCCTCCGGTAGGAAACATGAGGAATCTATAGAAAACAACCCACTATGGGTATCATGTCTTCGTGTCCTCTCAAATGCTTCATACCATCTACACTTAAAAACACAACATTTAAAAGAGCAGAAATCTAACTCAATAATTTCTTGTATTTTCCCAACATATTGTAGATTCCCTTCGATTATATTCTTATCTTTTGAGCTTGATCTACTAGATTGCTTGAAGTCAACCATGATGCCACAATCGAAGGATCATCTTTTTACATCTACACTTTCTACACGATAATGTCGACCATATGACCACATTGCTAGATATTTCCTCGCCTGTGAAAGACCATTTATTTCAATGAAAATAAATATAATGACGAATATTAAAATAGTTAATAGTTTCAAAACTGTAAGGAAACAACATTTTGTAAAATTCCAACTATACCTTTCTTTCACATCCTCTAGACATGTTGATTTCATCTTCTGTTATGTTTGAATCTATACCTACATCTTCTATTTGATTTTGAATTTGTTTAATAATCCATTCTAGTGTGCAATCTTTGCCCCATTCCCCAAGCAGATCAGTGGGAAGTGGAGTATTCCTTGGGTTTGATCTCTTAAACTGTCTCCTTGCTTCTAACACTTCTTCTCTCTTTTTATCATATAGATCGATCCATTTGTTCATAAAGTCCATGTGGTACAGAATGAACTTGTCGAGTATAGCACTTTCGTCTACACCTATTACATGTCAACATGTTTATTTCAAACTCCAAATGTCATGCTGTTAATTTGACAAATAAATTATAGAGTCAATTAATGATTGCAAGAAAAACAACCACACTGATCATGAATTTACTTACTAATTTCTACTTGAACACCATTAGATTGTGGTTTTTCTCCATCAATAATATCTGATGTTCGTTCTTCATCCCAGAAGCGTGGCCCATCTTCAAAATCCTTACCAAGGAATTCACACAGGAAGAAAAATACTTCATTTAATACATACCCTTCAGCCATGCAACCCTCTGGATGTGCTTTTTGTCAGACATATCTTTTTAGAGTTTTCATATACCTCTCAAAGAAAAACATCTACCTCGTTGATACAACACCCGCCAATTCAATGTCATTGACTAGGTGTATAAGTAAATGGACTTGTAGGTACATGAAACTTGTAGGGAGATCCTTCTCAAATACACATACAATTTCTACAATTTCCTTCTTCCATTTTGGCACTTCACATTCGTGGATCTCCTTGGAGGTCACCCACCTAATATAAGAATCACAAATTAGTATGAACCTTTAGTTAAAAATTAAAATGCAATATAATATCTCTATGTCTCTTACACATGAACATTTCATATAACCACATACCTTGTAAATGTTGGCAATCAATTTATGGCATTCCTTAAGTCAACTGTAAGACAGGAATCCCCCCTAATTGCCAATGGCATGATATGCTATCAAACACATTTATGAAAAGGTGATTAGTAATTTTTCCTCACACAAGAAAATATCAAAATATATTTAGTACTTAATCAATGTTAGCAGTAAATGTTAAATGATGATATATAATACCTTCATAAAATTATAAAAATCATGTGTTTTAAATCCTGTGATATGTCCATCAATTGTAAAAGCTTTAGCCAATGATGACCCATAGCCAGTAGGTGTCCTTATTAAACGGATGACATTTTTTAGTTGTTCTAGCTCTTTCTTTTTTTTCAAAATCCATGGAGCTTCTGCATATGTTTCATTTTCCCTATTTGGCCACAAATGTTTTCTATCAATTTTGGTACGTGAAAGAGCAATATCTCTCCTCGAAGACAAGGTGTCCTCTTTGCCTGATATATGTCAAAATATAGAATCTGGGACATTTTTGAAGATGCGCATAGGATCTAATAGGTGAGATATTAATAGATCCTTCCAATAAGGGAGCTCATAAAATATGGATTTCCTTTTCATTCCTTCTGGCATATTAACTACAACTTGTCTGGTTCTTCAATTGAATCACCCCGATCAAAAAAATCCTCCAAAGATTTCAATTCAGTATCTTCATACTTCATAAGCCAATCACCTGGACCTATAATCATGGGAGGGCCTCTATTTTCAACTTTTTCATCAAATTGATTCTTTAGGCAGTTTCTAAACTTATGATCTAGTGGTAGAAAAACCCTATTGTTTGCGTAAATAAATTTATGTAGGTCTTTAAAATATCACCCTTGAAATTGTTCTGCACATCTTGGACATGCAAATATCCCCTTTGTTTGAAGCCCTGCAATTCAAAAAGTAATGTTAATAATATCAAAAAATAGTAAAAAACTAAGTATGAAAGTTGGGATGGAAATAAATTATGAGTTAAATACGTAAATATTTTATCTTACCAGAACAAACACCAAGTCTTGGGAAATCATGAATAGTCCAACATAGCACACCATATAACATGAAGGACCTATTTGATGGGGGACATGATATGTCATACATTCTTATGCCTTTCCATAGCAGTTGCATCTCATCAATAAAAGGCGCAAGATAAACATCCATATTTTTAACTTGATGTTTTCCTAGAACAATGAGAGTCAACATAAGGCGCTTCTTTCTAACACTCATCCATGGGGGAATATTGTATACTATCAATTTGACTGGCCAAACACTATAATTTGAGCTTAGGAAAGAGAATGGGCACACTCCATCAATTGCAAGACCAAACCTGATACTACGGGGTTCATCTTTGAATTTTCTTGGCCATTTTTCCTCTATGTGTTTCATTGCTTTGCAGCCGAAATTCGTATGAATCCATCTTTACTCCTATTTTTTGCATGCCAATCCATCAATTGTGCAAGTGACTTGCAACGAAACATTCGTTGAAGTCTAGGTATAATTGGCATGTGACGTAAAACCTTCTTTGGAACTATAGGACCTTGTACTTTTGTATGATATCTCTTCTCTTTGCATACAGGGCATTCTACCTTGTTTTCATATTCATCTCTATATAAAATGCAATCATTTTTACATGAATGAATTTGCTTATATTCAATCCCTAACTCAACCAACAACAGACGTGCCTCTTTGCAAGTTGATGGGAACACATTCTCTTCAGGGAGTATTTTAGTTTTTAGTGCCCTGTAAGATTGCCAGAGATTAAATCAATTGAATGTTTGACTTATGATGAACATGTTTCATATGTCAATCTATACTAGGACTGTTTATATACAATATATAGTTTTAAATTCCCCTTAAAAAAATAAAAAACGAAGTTGATGAATGTTTAGGAATTATGTACACCAATTGACAATGCAAAGTAAGAAATAGATTTCATCTCACTTTAGTAGGGTAGTGAATCCTTTGTCTGACCAACCAAATAGTGACTTGATTTCTAATAATATTAATGTGCATGCCAGTTTTGAAGTTCTACTTGCACCCAATTTGAACACGGGTGTCTTTGCTGCTTGCTTAATGGAGTCTTTCAGGTTGTTATCATCAACATTACGTTGGTGGTAATTACCCCTGCTATCATCGTTACTGTCAACCATATGATCATTATTGTCATCATTGTTTCCATCCCCAAAGAAACCTGTAAGCATTTCATTCAATCCTTCTTCATGCACTGCATTTTCACTATCATGATCATCATCATTAAAGCTAGCTGGCATGTCATCAGTGTATGCGAATCTCATCAGCAATTCAAATTTCTCAGCTGCTAGTATTCTCTTCAATGTTGCTCTTTTCTGCTTGGTATGGTTTAAAGGATAGTTTGGATCATCCCGTCCAAACCTTAATAACCCAGTTGGCTCTTGGGTATTAGTGTGTGTTTCATCAACATCTTCTACCTATCAACAAACACAAGCATTATTTAATGTTTGGCAACAATTGCACTAAATTCAAAATATATCAATTTCAAAGAAATATAATCAAATATGGCTTAAAAAATAAAAATATAAATTGTATGAACATATATACATCAATTGAATAATGGAACATTATTTTATAGACTACCTTTTTTATACAATAATTTAAAGAAAACACAATTTTGACAACATAGTTTATAAAACATCAGTCCACACTCATTTATTATTCTTTGGTTTTCTGCCCTTAAGAACATCCTTAGGGAGACCTTGTTCTTCCCTTTTCTTTCGCGCAGGAGTGCGTTTCAAGAAGGGGTAATCAATCAATAACTCATCCCTAATGATAAGGTCCATAATAGCCTCAACCATTATGAATCTATCAACCTCCCTTTCCATATCTCCATCTTTATCATTTATAACCTCAACAAATTGACAATTGGTCTTACATTAGGGTCCCTTCCCTTACTACTATTTATAAATCCTATAATATTTTTGTGTGTATGCACGTCCATCTATATACATAAGATGACCTCTATTCATTTCTTTTCCACTTTTCAATTAGAGACGATGTGTATACATATTCGAATTTAGACCATATGTTGACATGCTGGGCTTATATTCTGCTAGCCTTCTCCATTCACCACTGTAATATGATGGACCATAATATGGCATTAATCTCCTAGTGGTTTGTTTTGAATTGTTTCTATGTTTAGATCCCACATGTACATTTTGGACGACAAAGAGGCCTAGATTCACTCCATGAATATTGGAGGGTCGTATCATGTAGCTGTATCCCCAAAATTGAAACACCTCGTACACTCTAAGTAGTTGTTGATCACTAGGCCAAGCGCAATATAGTTGATGATCAAATGTCTCTTTGTAAATTGATCTCAAACTCAGGGGCAAGTCATCATCTCCATCACATTCATTCTCACAGGGTATGTAGTCCACCTTCCCCTTGTCTTTAAGCAAATTATGCATCTTTAAACCGGTTCTTGTTCTGTTACTTGTTTTCATCAATTCCTTGTCTTTGGAGCTGGTATATTGGCACATATTTTTGTTAGATGTATCATCTGATGAATGATCATCACCCTCTAGGATGGAAGTCAGTGATCCAGGAAACTTTAAACCAAGAACTTTATCCTGCAAGTATCCATTAAGAAAAAAATAGTTATTTAAATAATATAAAACAATGTTTAAATGAAGTATACATGTTATTTATATCAAATTGGAAAATTCCTTACCACAATTCCTATTGGATTTGAATCAATTGTAGGAGGCATACTACCGACTGGAAGCTCATCATATATGTAATGTCTTTGTACAATTGCTCATTTGAATTGTTTCTTTCCACGACATACAGAACATCCACAAACGACAATTTTCTCAAAGTATTCATCTCATGTACTATAGTCCTGACCAACCTCTTGTTCAGTGTAATCATTTGTTGTGTCTGCAGGATCCATTGTCATATCCTCTTCCACCCATTGTCGACTACGTGATTTAACAGTTTTAGGTCCACATCCACGTACATATCTTTTTCTTTTGCTAGTTGAACGCTCAGGCTCTACATTTGCTCCAATCTCCATCTAAAATAATCAACAACATGCATTAATTTATGTCAAGATTGGATAATACATTATAAATTTCAATAATACTGTGAAAAAAGATGGACGTATCACAAAATGCCATTAAATCATTTTTTCCTAAGTTAAGTCAAAATTTGAGTACTTGATGTCCCACTTCATACGTTGTGTCCTCATTTGATATGACATGATCTGTTGCCATGGCCTCATCTAGCCCCTATAATACACAACATAGTAAATAATGTTTAGTACACCAATTATATCATTTCAACAAATATGTTATCCAACACAAAACCTCACTTTAGTTATATATGTGACATATTCATATCATGTTTTGGCCATCCTAATTTTCAAACTTTTCCCTTGATCATAGAATCACATTTAATCACCATCCCTGTGCATTTTCAACCAATAAGTTTGACCTCAGAGGCCTCATGGACAAAAAAATGACTTTATCTCCTCTGCGTTGTAGCATTTGTGAATTCATAAACACCTTCCTCCTTTGGTTGGTGTTGATTTCTCTTCTTACCTCTAATGTATCTGTAGATTCCGTTGTCATATCTATTTCCACCCACTTTCCCCTCTATAATTTAGTAGTTCTATGTCATCCACGTCCTCTCTCCATGGCCTCCTCTGGATCCTATAATACACAATGACAATAGTAACATAATAGTTGTGCACCAAGAGGTTAAAAGGAACCAATCAAGATAACCACACATGAACAACAAATGTGTCCTGACAGATTATATAAATTTCCTATATGTTTGCATTTATCCTCTAACCTTTCTACATCAGCCCTCAATTGTGCAGACCTCCTAGTTGTTATATGCAAATGATTTGTATCCTTGCATTCCTATTGACAAATATAGTGAACTGATTTGAATCCTTGTATAACCAATTTATAGGTACAATGAATTGATTTGAGTTTTTGCATTCACAATTAAAAAATCACAGCGAGATGGTTTGAATCCTTGAGTTTTAAGTAAAATGAAATGGGTGAGACCAGTGCCTTGTTGGGTAAATGGAGTCAAATGAAAATTTGAGATAAGTGGCTTATATTTGGTAGTAATTCTAACTATTTGGCACACTAATATTGGTTAATAACTTGTACAACCGTGCAAGGAAATAATTGACAGACTCTTCTTAATAATCCAACTGACACAACCAGGTTACTTGTAATTTATCAAAAGGATCTTTAATCCCTACTTGAAGGAACCAATTGAATAAATCAAACAAGAACAGTAAATGATATCAACTTGGAAATAGAATGCCAACCCTAATTATGCTATTCTTCTTACTGATCCAATTAATACTCCCAGATTACTGTGATCTCAAAATAGTGTTGGTAAGATTTTTGGGATATCTTCAATGGGGCTCTCGGTATCACTAAAAGTAACATAGGGGAGAGGACCCAATTGCTGAGCATGTTCCAATAGCTGTGATAGTGTTTGTGGACTTAAGGCTCAATATTTTTAAAACTTTAGCACTAGTAGTTGTAACTTTAAGGTTGTTAGTGTTGACTATAAGTACCAATAATTGAATGAATTCTGCCATTTAGATTTAAAAACAACCAATTATGTGATGCCACATCAGCACACCAACAAAACATGACTTAATGAACAACTATTGGTCCACCTTTGTTTTGGAAACTATTAGACACCTTAACAAAAAGCATGTTGAGCAACTATTGGTCCACCTTTGGTCAAGAGCATTGCCCTTAGACCTCACTCTAGTTTTAAAAAGAAAAAAAGAAAAAACATTTTGAACCATGCTAGATGGAAAAACAACATTTTTAAAAAGAAATTTTGACCTTTTTTCCAATTAAATCCCAAATATTTTAATTACATTTATTCTTCTAGTTTGCTAAGTCAATCTTTATCTTAAGTAATGCTCCTATGGCCCTAGCAGAGATACAAACACATGGCTCCACAAAGAGATAGCAATTTTGGACTAAATGATACAAACTTCTTTCTACCATAATTCATGATTCCATATTATAATTTTTGTTTTTGATGCCATGGATATCATAATTGATAAGTTTTATATTCCTAAAACACTTTTGACAATATTTATATATCTAAAAAATGATACAAACTTCTTTCTACCATAATTCATGATTCCATATTATAATTTTTGTTTTTGATGCCATGGATATTATAATTGATAAGTTTTATATTCCTAAAACACTTTGACAATATTCATATATCTAAAAATGTTGTTTCTTTTATACTTGATCTGATTAGTTTATTGTGTCTTTAAAATTTATTTGATAAAGGATGCATGAAACCAATTTAAATCCTTAAAAATCTCTATTTTTATTGCCTAGTCTTCACTGAGTTTTGACTGAATCTGAGCACAAAATCTAAGGTCAAAAAGAGTCCAAACCAGTCGGATCAAACCATCATAAATTTTTATATGGCAGGCAGCTATGACAAGAGTCAATACTATAACCTATAGTAGAGGAAATCACAATGAACCTATAGTAGAGGAAACCATCGTAAACTTTTATATGGTAGGCAGCTGTGATATATCAACTTAAATAATAAGAAAGCACTAAAATGGAGACAACCAAATAATTGAATAACTTTAACAAACAATTGATACCAATATGGTGCCATAGAATCAAAGATTTTCCATTAACTTCTTCAAAATTATTCTTGCAACATGGTCTTTGAGTTTGTAAATATTATGGAACTTTTTCTACTATCTACCACTACTAGCTCCTCTCTTCCCCCTATATCTTTTTATCGAGTCTTGGTCTCTCTTTTGTATAGGAGAGGCAAACAAGCTTCAAACCCGTTACAACAGAAAAGACATAACTATTAAGAAAATACTTTTAAACTTAACAAAATGTTTTTAATTAGAAAAGACCAATCCATTATTCACCGAATAGAAACCCATGACCATTCAAGGCCTAAGCAAGGCATTCTACTTTCTGATGTGGTATCTCCTCTTCACATTCAATCCTCTTCAGAACCTAAATATGTTCATAACTGTTCATAACTATTAAAAAATACTTTTAAACTTAACAAAATGTTTTTAATTAGAAAACACCAATCTGTTAATCTGTGAATAGAAGGCCGTGACCATTCAAGGCCTGAGCAAGGCTTTCTATTTTTCCATAAGGTTCTTCATTTGTCTGCTAGCTAATTTACTCCCTCTGAAGAATTCATGGTGGCAACAATCGTATCAATTGCTCTGCACAGAAACATATTAATTTCAGATAAATGTTCAATATACTCATGTTTTACATATGTGTCAGCATTAAGGGCTATCCCTTTCATGTCGTGCTCCATGTTCATCATTTTCTCAAGATACTTGTGAATATTCTGCATGATCATATCTTCATTATTGATTTCTTGTAAAGTAGTATTTAGAACTATGGATACATCTTCCTTCCACTCTTCGTATTTTCGCAGTTCTCCAGTATCATCATGAATTGAGGGAGTGATATCAAAAGAATTCAACTCCTTATTTAATTTATTATGATACTTTTCATGCATCTTGACCAAGTTATCATACATTTGCAATCCTTGTTCTGTTAAAAAAAAATTGTCTGAAAGTTCCTCTTTCCTTTCCATCATCCTCTCTTGTAATCTTTTGTTTTCTATAGTGGCTGAATATGTTTGTTGGAATGATTTCCAACAGGTATCTGCACATTCCCACATCTTTTTGAACCTTTCTTTTATTATTTTAGAGGCCATGGTGTATTTGAGGGTCTTTACTTCCCTAAAAAGCTTCACATTTTTTCTGGGATTTAGCATGGCATTCTTCCAATAGATTACATATGTTAATGCCTCTATCATTTCTTTGTCTTTCTAGATCCATGGGAAATGTACCTCAAATGTAGAAGAAGAAGCTCTTTCCTTGTGGTATATTAATTATTTCTTCTTGTCATTTTCCTTGATTAATTTCTCAATCTGGGCCTTAGTGAACTTTGCTACATTAACATTTAGTTCAGCAGTTTCCAAGGGATCTGTGTCTCCTATCCTTTTGACCAAGAGGTGACCAAACATTTGATTTGGGTCACTGGTTATTATTGGTCTCTTATCTTGGGGATAAAAAGACCAAATCAATAAAGTGGCTTCATCTGCATTATACCCTGGCCCTGAGTTATAAACTTTGTCATTTGCTTCCTCTGTTAAACTAAGTGTTTTATCTTCTCTCCTCCTGAACATGTCAAATACAATGGTAGAGCTCATATCCCAACCTAGCACAAGTAATACCTTGGCTTCTTGGAGTAGTTGTCTTCCTCTTTCTAGAGTAATAGACTCCATTTCTCTATCAATCTCTTTTTTCAATTCCTCCAAGGCGGCAGTTTCTTGCTCAGGGGTTGTATCTTTCATTTTTTGCCTCATTTTATTTCCTTGATATTCATATACAAAAGATTTAAATTCAAGAGTCTTAATAAATTCATCATCAGAGATAAACTTCTGAGCAACCATAACTCTAATGTCATCAGACAGATCCTCAGAAGTCTCAAATTTTACATGGTTCAATTCTATAGGAGGCTCATAATGTGGAACAACAGGAGCACTTATTGGTTGCATTTGTTCAATCTCATCATCACTCACTTCTTCATCTATATATGTATCTACAGAAAATGATACTTCAAGGGTTGGCTGTGAAGGTATGTGAGTCAGAGGCTGCACCTCTTGAGCTTGTGTCCTAGAGTATTGTATGTAAGTTGTATCAAAAGCAATTAAAGACACACCCTCAATTATCTCATCTGCATGAGCAATAAGCTACTCAACTCTTGATAATGGGTCTTCAATTTCAGAAAAGGCTCTTGAGTATGAAGGAATATTCTTGCATTTCCAATCCTCTACAAGTAGAATTTTATTAAATATAGCCATTCTATCTTCAGTAGAGGCTTCGTCTCAATTTCTAATTATATCTACTTCTAAAAAAAGATGTTCATAACCAGAAGGACCCTGTGAGACCCTGGATTTGTGAAAAAAACCCTTTGTATCAAAACCTTTTCTTTCATCTCCTATTGGGAGACCATATTGTGCTAGTTTGGCATTGACTTCTTCATAACCCTCATTCATGACTATTGTGAATTCCCCGAAGCAGAAAGTGTTGGACATGAATGATTGTTTGTTGTTCCTCTTTAGATGAATAGCATCAGATTTAGCCAATTGTCTCACAATTTCTAAGTATGCAATTCTGTCTGGGACAACCCTAGGCAATAGATAAGGGGAACCCTCAAATCCATAGACTCGTATCATGGTGCAGTCTGAAAAGGCATACCAATCTCCCTAGTTATGACCCACCTTAGTCTTTGGATCATTTTCCTTTGGCCTAAGAAACCTTTGTATCCTAGGAGAGAGGCTATAGTCATGAGAATGTCCCAATAGTTGCATTAGAGGCTTCACAAAATATTCTTCAAAGTAAAAATAATGAGATCTGTTAAAATGATAATCCCATAGTGAAGTCCACATTTGCACTGGTTTTGGGTCCCCATTGTCAAATGAGTCCCGAATTTTCATCTCTAAACTCCACCATCCTCTACCATGCCCTTCATGCAAAAGCAAATACATTAACAAAGAGTAGTGTTTGAAATTAATCTTATCACTATTATGTTTGATTTTCTTCAATCCATGGTTCAGAGCATTAGCTATGTAACTTGCATTATCAAAAGGCCTTGCTCCCTTTGTTTAAATATTTGTAGCTAACACCATAGGTGCAATTGACATTTGTGGGGGAACCTCGAGACCTAAGACTTGACCAATAGCATAATAAGTGTAATGAAAGTACTCCTCAAATAATTCTTCAGAAAATGGAGGGTTCTCAGCATTGGAAAATTTCCTCATCTGACCCTTGTCATCTTTTAGTCTGTGTAAAGCTAACTTGCCTCTCTTATAACTGGTGTCCATATGCCTATACTCTAGTAGTAAGTCTCTGACTATAATGGGCGTGTCAAAGCCACATTCTAATTGAAAAACATTCGCAATGAAATCCTTGGAAAGCACCAGTATATTGTCACCAGTGTGTGATCTAATAGTTATTGTTTTCGGATCATATTTGCTAGCTAAGGCTTTAATCAAATCCATGTTGATAAAGACATTAGACACTATTAGCCTTGCTAAATTTAACCTCCAAGGGTTGCAGACAGGTTCATACCTATATTGTTTCTTGAAATGATACAGAAACAATTGATACCCTCGAAGAGGGGTCCAAACATCTCCTAACTCCTTATAGTCGTCTATCAATTCATCTATGGAGGGATTAGTCTGGGCACTTCTTTTTGGTCTCAACCTAGACCCTGGGCATTGGTCAATTAAATCTTGATTCAGTGATCTTTTCTCGACCTTCTGCTTTTTAGCTTTATATTTCTCTGGATTATTTTCCATAATACAGACTCCAAAGCTTCTACATAGTATAAATTTATAGTCAGGACCGATATACTTACTTGAAATATATTTCTGGTTGGCCTTTTTCTGCTCCTTGCTATGCGAGAGGTCAAAATTCCTTTCTCCTTCTTTCTTCAGCCAAATCTTACAGGGTGGAATAACTTATTTCAATCTCAGCTCATAAATGCACCATCGATGTGTATCTTGCCATCTAGCTAGTTTATTAATTGCAAATATTCAACCAATGTCTTGGAATGTCAAATCAATCTTGTCTGACAATCATCGTTGTATCGCTAAGACTTTGTTTTATATTCCACCGAAGTCCATCCCTTCCATCGATAAATTTCCTTTTCTCGGTCCAACGGTGAGGTTCCATATGAAGTTGCCTCGATGTGCCCTAGTCCGGCCGATGTTCTTCATATCCTCAATATTTTATAGTTATTTTGGGCTATCGGTGGAAATTCATCCTTAGTTCCACCGATCCTTACATGCTACAACGATGCTTTTGTCTTTGTTGGTTTTATCAACATGTTAGGGGAACTCGTATATAAGTTCTTCCAAAGTTGACATGTTCCGACAATATAACCTTCTTCAGCTAAATCTTATAGGGATGGAATAACTTATTTCAATCTCAGCTCGTAAATGCACTACCGATGTGTATCTTGCCATCGAGCCAGTTTATTAATTGCAAATATTTGACTGAATCTTGGAATGTCACATCAATCTTGTCTGACAATCATCATCGTATCGCTGAGGCTTTGTTTTATATTCCGCTGAAGTCCATCCCTTCCATCGATAAATTTCCCTTTCTCAGTCCATTGGCAAGGTTCCATATGAAGTTGTCCCGATGTGCCCTAGTCCAATTGATGTTCTTCGTATCCTCAATGTTTTATAGTTATTTCAGGCTATTGGTGGAACTTCATCCTTAGTTCCACTAATCCTTACATGCTACAATGATGATTTTGTCTTTGTTGGTTTATCGGCATGTCAAGGGAACTTGTAAATAAGTTCCACCAAAGTTGACATGTTCCAATGATAAGCTAACTCCTGTCGAGTTCATCAGCTCATCGGTGAGGGTGTGATATGTATTCCACTGAAATCCACATGTTATGACGATATAACCTTCTTCTACCAACTTTATCGCCCTGTCGGTGGAACCATGATGTGGTTTCCACCGATGTCTACATGTTATCCCGATAAGCTCATTTTATTCCATTTTGTCAGTCTATCAGTGGGATGACCTCAAAGGTTACCCAGATAGATCGTTGTTTTGCCGATATAGTGATACTATATCTTTATCGGGCCATTGGTATAGCAAAGTGAAAGGTTCCAACGATGGGGTCACATTGGGCCAATATGTTCTTAGAAAAGGCAAAGGGTACAATTCGTGAAATGGATATGCAAGACTTATGTTAATTATGGATTTCTTAACACAATTGATTACTATTATGAGATTAAGGGTATAATGTTCTGATCTTGGTTGAAAAGGGGATGGATAGAAGTACAAAAAAAATGAGAAATTTTCCTGTCCCAACAAGGTTTAGAGTTGAGGGTTATAGTCCCATTAGAGACTGATGTCCTTGCGCATGGACCATGTCGAGTGCCCTCATTGACGTTGGTAAGGGATACATGGAAGGCAAATGGATTAGGCAGATAGTGGATTATAACGTGGATTCTAGAGGGGAGAAAAGTGGATTATAACGTGGATTATGTAGGGAAAATAGTGGATTATGATGTGGATTATGTCGGACTTATGCCAAAGCATGGACCATAGGGATGGTATGTGGAGGGTATGTAGGATAGTGGATGAATGATGGTAGATTTTTTGGCTTTATCAGTAGAGGCATCTAATTTTGAATTTTTGGATCCCTTGAGGATGGTGGAATGAGTGGAAGCTTTAAGTTTAGCTTTAAGATTAGGGTTGAGGGTTGAGGGTTGAGGGTTGAGGGATAGGGTTTAAGGTATAGTGTTGAGGGTTGAGGGTTGAAGGTTGAGTTACACTGCACTGAAAGGTTATAGTCCCATTAGAGAATGATGTCCTCGCGCATGGACCATGTCGAGTGCCCTCATCGATATTGGTAAGGGATACATGGAAGGCAAATGAATTAGGCAGATAGTGGATTATGACGTGGATTCTAGAGGGGAGAAAAGTGGATGATGACATGGATTATGTAGGGAAAATAGTGGATTATGATGTGGATTATGTCAGACTTATGCCAAAGCATGGACCATAGGGATGGTATGTGGAGGGTATGTAGGATAGTGGATGAATGATGGTAGATTTTTTGGCTTTATTAGTAGAGGCATCTAATTTGGCATTTCTGGATCCCTTGAGGATGGTGGAATTAGTGGAAGCTTTAAGTTTATCTTTAAGATTAGGGTTGAGGGTTGAGGGTTGAGGGATTAGGGTTTAAGGTATAGTGTTGAGGGTTGAGGGTTGAAGGTTGCGTTACGCTATACTGAAAGGTTATAGTCCCATTAGAGAATGATGTCCTCGCGCATGGACCATGTTGAGTGCCCTCATCGATGTTGGTAAGGGATTCATGGAAGGCAAATGGATTAGGTAGATAGTGGATTATGACGTGGATTCTAGAGGAGAGAAAAGTGGATTATGTAGGGAAAACAGTGGATTATTTCGAACTTATGCCAAAGCATGGACCATAGGGATGGTATGTGGAGGGTATGTAGGATAGTGAATGAATGATGGTAGATTTATTGTAGAATGGAAGGGAACCATAACCAATGGTTGCACACATCCCCATAAAAGTTGAAGCTTGTGATGCGAAGGTGGTGTAGGGTGCAATGGAGATGTTTGCTTAGGAGATGGATGATGAAGGGCTTTAGGAACCCACATAGACTTAGGTATTTTATTACTTTTGTTTTTCTTGTGGGATGGAATGTTTGTCCTGAGGCATGATGACCCTTAGGATGTTTGGCTTTATCAGTAGAGGCATCTAATTTTGCATTTCTGGATCCCTTGGGGATGGTGGAATGAGTGGAAGCTTTAAGTTTAGCTTTAAGATTAGGGTTGAGGGTTGAGGGTTGATGGATTAGGGTTTAGTGTTGAGGGATTAGAGTTTAAGATATAGTGTTTAGGGTTGAGGGTATAGGGTTTAGTGTTGAGGGATTAGAGTTTAAGGCATAGTGTTTATGGTTGAGGGTTTAGGGATAGGGTTTAGGGTTTAAGGTTTAAGGGTTGAGGCTCCAGGCTTTAGGGATAGCGTTTACGGTTGAGGGATTAGGGTTTAAGGTATAGTGTTGAGTGTTGAGGGTTGAAGGTTGCGTTACGCTGCATTGAAAGGTTATAGTCCCATTAGAGAATGATGTCCTCATGCATGGACCATGTCGAGTGCCCTCATCGATGTTGGTAAGGGATACATGGAAGGCAAATGGATTAGACAGATAGTGGATTATGTAGGGAAAATAGTGGATTATGATGTGGATTATGTCAGACTTATGCCAAAGCATGGACCATAGGGATGGTATGTGGAGGGTATGTAGGATAGTGGATGAATGATGGTAGATTTATTACGGAATGGAAGGTAACCATAACCAATGGTTGCACACATCCCCATAAAAGTTGAAGCTTGTGATGCGGAGGTGGTGTAGGGTGCAGTGGAGATGTTTGCTTAGGAGATGGATGATGATGGCACTAAATTAGGTGCACTTGGTGCCAGTTTTGGCATCCCAAAGAGATTACATTTAGCATTGAAAGTTGGCACAAAAGTCAGAGTTAGAAACGCCGACTTTAGCGCCAACTAATGAATCCAAAAAAAAAAAAAATTGTGCCAGTGTTAAAACATACCACACAAAAAAAAACACAAATAAGTTAATACATTTAAGCCCACAACATAGTGTACTCTGCCTCTGTTTTAGGTTTCCTGCGAAGCGACGACTTTATTATGTCAAAAACGGAAGTTACTAAAAAGTTTCTACAATAGATCTATGAATTTGTATTTTATTTATTTTTGGTTCTAGACATCCAGAAGATAAAAATTTGCTTTAGCTAGCTGCTAAATTTGGGGTTTCTAGCTACCTCAACCATTCAATCAAGCTTGTTCGTCTACCTTTTAGCAAGTAAGTTAACTCTTGACCTAGGTTTTTATCGATTTTGATATAATTTTGAGCTCAAAGAAAGTTTTTCTAAGATGTTGTACTCATGCTTTAGGGTAAATTTGAGTAGTAATGTTGTTAATTATCCTTGCTTGTAGTATAACTTGCATTTACCATTTATAGAAGGCCTGTCGAATAAGGTCTCTTTGTACATCATACCCAAAATACAAGCTGTTAAGTTTTGTTTTTGGCTACATATTTATTTTTGGCTACGATTGGTCAAGCATGCTGTTAATTCAAACCTGGCTACAATTGCCTCCACAAATTGGATGAAAATAATTTACCCTAGGTCACCTCAAAATGTCAAGCAATAGAGGGAAGGGAGCAAACTCTAGCCACAATCAGGTAATTCACTGTCAATTTATAGATTTGTAAATGTTTCCATTGTTTCTTTGATTTTTAGTATTTAGTTTTCTATTTCTAAATTTAAAAAAATAAATTTATTTATATATATATATATATATATAGGGACATGAGACTGACAAAGATAAAGAGGCATTGGCTTCCATATTGGGGGTAGACACAGTGAACAAATTGGATGGTGTTGACTTAATAGTGCTTGCCAGATACATAGAAAAATGATCTAGTAAAGCCCCTGAAACATTGCAACCAAATCAACAGTGTCAAAGGGAATCAATTGATTCCCCAACCAGTCATGGATCGAGCAAAAGATCCAGGAGGAAATCAATAACAGTAACCTCTAAGAATGTGGAACAGGGAGTAGAGGCTTCCAATGTCCCAGCCACTCCTGGGACATAGACTTCTTCGACCACCACGCCATGTTTTGCATCGTGCATTGGTAGCTATGATACCAAGATAGAATATGATGTGGTTTCAGGGGAAGTCTGAATGACAGATGCTAAAAAATGTTTGTGAATAGGTTGAAGGAATCATGCCTTCAACGGTTCAAAGACCATCTACATTTTCCATTCTCAAAGATACCCATGCACCTACAAAAAGAAGTTATCCAAGACATGGAGACTGAATTTGGCACATGTTGGTCTGTAAAGAAAATAAAGCTATGAATGTCTCAAAACTGCAAGAGATTTCGGTGCAACCAAACAAAAAAGATAAAAAAAATCCCTCCCGATCAAAGGCTCAAAAAAGGCCAATTGATGTAAGTCTCAAAGAGTGGAAAGAGCTTGTAAAAGCATATGAGAAGTCCGATACACGGAGCAAGTCCGGTGAGGAGAGTACGCAGGTATTTGAATTTGCTCATAAGATTATATCAAATTTATTAAATGATTTTTAAATTTTATTTGTGCTTTACCTAAATTAAATTAGTATATGTTTCAGGACAAGGCCTCCAAGGCTAGGCTTGACAAACTTCATGCCACTCATCACAGTGGCCAGAAAGGTTTACAGGCCTTGATCTGTACATTTGTAAGTATATCTAATATGTTAAATGATATTTTTTTTATTTCCTAGGAAAAAGTAAATGATTGCATATTAATTAGTTTAACTAGTCCACGTGCCATGTTTTGACAGGAGGAGAAATATGGCCAGCAACCAACATAATTTGAAAAGGAAATGTTACAAAGCAAAAAGTGGACCGATTTTGTAATTTGGATGGAGAACGAGGTATCAATAGTTGATTTTCAATAGCTTAGTTGGATATTGTTGTGTTAATATGTCAATTTGTATTTCTTGTGTTGAGTTTCAATAATCTTTGAAGACGTTATAGAGTGATACTTGAGACAAACAATTACAGTTGTACTCTATTTGTTGTGTTTGGTTTCTATTGGTCTTCTTGACTTTTTTACTCAAGTGGATTGTTATTCATAGGTCACTTGTCATTGTTGTTGATCATGTGGATGTAGTTATCACTAAGTTTTCAGGTGGTCTCCTAAGTGAACAGACCAAAGGGTTTATCTCAAGTCTTTGTTTCCTAACCTTTTTATTATAATACTTAAAGGGGTTCATGCATTATAGTTACGTTGTTGGTTATATTTCAAACCTTTGAAATATAATAGTGGACATTTAAATTTTAATATGCACATTTTTTTTGTTGAGAAGGAGCCATCATTGGCAGTAGGCATTAACTCTCCTCTGCCATAATAGCTTTGGGAAGTACTAGTCTTTAATGTGCTTGGTTTTGGGGTATGTGAGGGAGAAAAGGAAGGAGTGGGGAACCATTTTGGGGGGGAATTCTTCTTTTTTGCCTTGGGGTTGAGGAAGGAAGGTTGATGATTGGACTATAAGTGATTTAGAGGAAGGGATACTTTGGGTGTGCTCATCATGTTGGTTGAGTGTCTTGCTGTTTGGGTTGGAAACTAAGATTCAAATCGCCAATTGGTCTTCTTCAACTAAGCTAACCTTTCTTTGAAGTAAAACTCCTTGTCATCCATTCTTGTAAAATTACACTGACCATTTTGGTCAAATATTTCCTTTAACTTGTGTAACTGTATGTGGTCTCGTGAAAGCCTACGCTAAAGGGTTTGGATGAGGAAAATATTGTTAACTGTGAGAGTTCAAACTTAAGATCATGGGACTTACGAACTGTGGCAAACTGTTGGTTATTGTGTTTTGGATTTCTATCATGAAGGAAGCTACATTAATTTGGTCATAGTTTGAGGTGGAGTTTCAAACCCTGGCTAGAATTGCTATAATGCTATCATTGCAACATACCATGAGTCTTGAGGAAACCTGGGCTGGTTCATGGTTATCTTTTTTGACATGGTTGTAACCACTAATGGTGTTGGTATTTCACCTATAAATGTCCACTCTCTCAATTGTGGATGCGAGGTCTTCTTGGGATTAATAATGCCACTCCTAGGTGGGCTTTTGGGATGGTTTTGGATCCTTGGTTTAGGTCAACTTGCCCCCAACACTCCCTCCAAGGTTATGAGGTTTGCATTACTGAAGCCACAATGGAATACAATGTTGAAACAACACTACATGATTGTATTTGATTACCAGTTGACTCTTGGAAAGAATGGGTTTTGTCAATTGCATACAGTTGTGTAACATTGCAATAGTTGTATTGTACTTGTAACTAGAACAGTCTATTGTGAAGGCATTCGTTTGATGATAATGACCTTTGAGTTCATTGTAATGACTTGCACTAAATTAGAAATGTGATTTCAAACTAGTATTTATTAAATTGGAGATTGTTTGTGAACAAATTTATCTTAGTATGGACTTTCGTGTGTTTGAATGTCTAAGCACTACCCACGGAATAGTAGATATTATGTACTTGTGATCACTGCGTCATGTGGATAGAGGACTCATAAATGGAATATAGGACCTTCTGTTTCATTGTCCATAAAATCCTAAGGGTTGATTAAGTTATTGTGCATGGATGTAAATGGAAACTTTAAGCTCTCTGAAGGCTTGTTTATTGTTTGCAAAGTCGCATTAATTTCTTATTTTAACTATGGAAACATCTTGTCGACACTAGAATGGTGTTGACTAAGGAATTATCTTGTAAACACTAGAAAGGTCTATGCATCTTAATCATAGACTGTAACCCTACATTTGGAAGGAAATTGTTACTATAGATGTGATATATACTGTACAGTGGTATCTAGTCTATGGCATGACATCTTTAGTAGGAGGTACCTTCAGATTTCTGTAGCATCATGTATGGGCTAAGGTACCGTAAAGTTAAGTGTGCATTGTATGGTGTTATTGTATTAGAGGTTGTTGTATGCAAATCTATAGTGATATAAGGAGACTCAACTCTCGTCATTTCATTGCACAAAGTGAGTGACAAAACAACTACCTAGTTTAAAATTGGCCCTTCTTTAAGCAACATATGTAGCAATGAGACTTAGGATTCTTGAAAATGAGAAGCATCCTTCTCCCAATACAACCTGCTAACTAGGGCCTCTTTGTTTGCATGCATGGTTGGGCTCCTTGCCATTGATGGCTATCTTGAAGACACCCTAAACTTTATCATTGAGATACCTATTAAATCCATGCTGGTTGTATACATGTGTTTTCTTTGTGCCTGTAGATCACATATGAATATAGGCTTAGGAGTATTTATAGCAACACTGGTTTTTGATTTGGATCCTAAAAATTCTGCACATTCTTCTCTCAAACATCTATCCACAAGTGGGCAGGTATGGTGAGGTAAGGAGATTGATGAAAGATAGAGGAATTAAAAAAATGCCCGAATGTAGTTGGATTGAAGGGCATAAAATGGTACATGCTTTTTTGTGTAGGAGACATATCACATCCATAGATAAAGGAGACCTATGCAAAGTTGGAGAAATTGGCTTGGAAGATGAAGGTGGCAAGTATTTTCCAGATTCAAGAATTTACTTAATGTTGTGGAAGGATGGGAAAAAGAATTATTTCTCTGCCACCATGGTGAAAAGTTGACAATTGCATTTGGTTTGTTAAACATGCCCCATGGAACAACTATTAGACCTCTATCTTAAGGTTACTCATGAACCTTAAGATAAATAATTATTGAAAAAAAACTGTGCATTCATTAATGACATGTAAGAAAATTTAATGAGCTGCTCCTTAAAAACTCTTTAATGTTTTTGTCTAATGCAGGTTATTAGATTAATATTGAAAAAGAACATACATTGACCATGCAATTTGTGGCAGTTAAGGTTATGTAATAGAATTTATAGTTGATAGTTAAATTGTATAACAATTTTTTTTATGATCTTTAGTAACGTTTATTATAATTGTTGCATGTTTTACATCATTGGAATGACATATTAGTTGTAACTTTTTTAAAATTTTATTATGGTATGTGAACTTTGATATGATGTAATATGATTATGGTTTCATTTCATATGTTGGAATATTAGATATATAACAGAAAAATAAGTTATTACATGAAATAAATAATAACTTTTCATTTTAAATGTTTTTTTTTTTGTAGAACATGGATCTTCAAAAAGATGAAGATGATCCTGATGATATAGATCTAGATTATATTGGTTTTGGTACAGATCACATGGTAGAGGATGATGATGATGTAGATACAGAAGACAACGAGGCCAATGACGATGATGATAATGACGATGATGATCATGATGGTGATGATGATGATGAGGCAGTTGCTAGTAGTAGCCAGTGACATTCATGATCATATAGACTGCATCATGGATCATTGTTGATATATCGTTATGATGCCTCTTTTCATGGTTACTATCATATGTATCATTTTCACGCCCTGCAGTACCATATTATTGAGTTGTATCATTTTCACATGTATCAATTTGACTTATATCATTTGGACATGTATCATCTTGACTTGTATCATTTTGAGTTACATAATTTATCATTTTTACTTATATCATTTGTACATGTATCATTTTGACTTATGTCAACTGTTGGACACGTATCATTTTGACATGTTATTGATCTACTGACATATTTGACTTTCACTTGTTTTAGTTATATATGATGATCTTATCAATATTGACTTGTCAATTTATATATATTGAAAGTGGTCGATGATTTTTGGATGGATATTTATTACATATGATGATTTTAATTTATTGCTCAGGATGGATGTTGTAAAATTCAATTAAATTATAGATATTTGGCTCACTTGTTTAATTATAGATGATGATCATGTTATAATAGTTATCTTTTTATTTAATCATATGAGTTAAATAATTAAATTACTTACTTTATAATCATGAGTTATTTAAGAGGCGTGATATATTTAACTAATTAAATTGAAATAAAACATATTAAATTAATAAATGTAAGCAAAACAATAAGCATTTTTAGAAGCAACAAAAGACACCAAAATGGAAGCAAAATTGGAAGCAACAAGCGACGTTATATCAGAAGCATAAAAGGAAGCAAAATTGGAAGCAACAAGCGATGTTATATCAGAAATATAAAAGGAAGCAAAACTGGAAGCAACAGTGGAAGCAAAACTGGAAGCAAAATTGGAAGCAAAATTGGAAGCAAAACTGGATGCAAAATTGGAAGCCAAACTGGAAGTAAAACTGGAAGCAAAACTAGAAGCAAAATTGGAAGCAAAACCAGAAGCAAAAGTGGAAGCAAAACTAGAAGCAAAACTGGAAGCAAACTTGAAAGCAAAATTGGAAGCAAAATTGGAAGCAAAACCAGAAGCAAAATTGGAAGCAAATCTAGAAGTAAAACCAAAAGCAAAACTAGAAGCGAAACTGGAAGCAAAACTAGAAACAAAACTGGAAGCAAAACCAGAAGCAAAACTGGAAGCAAAATTGGAAGCAAACCTGGAAGTAAAACTGGAAGCGAAACCAGAAGCAAAACCAAAAGCAAAACTGGAAGCAAAAAGGAAGTAAAACTAGAAGCGAAATTGGAAGCAAAACTAGAAGCAAAATTGGAAGCAAACCTGGAATCAAACTTGGAAGCAAAACTAGAAGCGAAACTGGAAGCAAAACCAGAAGCAAAATTGGAAGCAAAAGTGGAAGCCAACCTGGAAGCAAAACTGAAAGCAAAATTGGAAGCAAAATTGGAAGTAAAACCGGAAGCAAACTTTGAAGCAATGCAAGAAGCAAAACCAAAAGCCAAATTGGAAGCAACAAAATCGGGCGCTAAATTCGGTGTTAATCCTGACACAAAATATCGGCGCTAAACTCAACGCAATAGTGAGATGCTATTGGATGCCGAGTTTTGTGCCGACAGAAGTGTCCAATTCATGGACTCAAATGCACTAAATTCCAGCTCTATTTTAGGCGCTAATTGCCTCTTTTATTGTAGTGTAAACAAATTGGTGCATGTCATAATATAAATGCGTAAACATGTATCTATCCCAGGAAAGCAAAGTCTCATATCCATTTCCATGTTTATAAAACTATATCAACAGACTAAGGCCTTGCCATTTGAAACCACCAATATTTCCAAAATTACTAGTATGTGATCATGCACACACGGTACATCTTCTTAGAGTGTACCACCTAGAGGTACTTTTGTACCAAGTTCATATCCAACTTGTGTTGTATAATATGTGTACGCCTCTCTATTAGCCTATTGTGTGGTGTTGTGGTCACACAACAACTATCTCCCCTACACCGGTAATATAACGATCCTCCACATGTCCTCTAATATAGAAGATATCTCCCTAGTGAGCAAATTGAATGTGCAACTATTATACTCCCACCTCTCTACTAGGGCAATCAACATCCTACATATGATCATATGCAAATGATGGAATATCTATAGTGTATCACATTCCTACCCTCTCTAAAAGTGTTGTCTTGTCATTTGTCATCTACCCTAGAAACCATAAGGTCACTAGCATACAATTATGTGCCCTCTCATGCACATTGATCTTATCCTCATCCATTAAAACTAATTTTGTGTAGTGCCCAAATTTTATCGATGATAAAATAGAGGAAAACTTGCCTAATAATTTTTTTGTTAACAAATTCAACACCTAATAGTGTTACAATGTACACTCGCACATAAGTGTAGTTATCACACACAACTACACTAACTCAACACTAAACACACATGGAAGAGACATGTAGGTAACACACAAATAGAAAGATGATGTCATCTCAATATATGATGGGTGAGTATGCATCACAATGTGAAACTATCAAATACACATTGATGTAGAAGACTAAGCTCGAGGAAAGAAGCACAAAATGATTCATTCCTTTCAATTATGTAAATAAGAAAAATAGATGAAACGGGTTAAAAAAGAAGGAAGATAGGAACCCCTTCATTGTTACTCTTAATCATGATATACATAATTACTTTTTTCCATTAGATTCGTTCATCATTTTATTATCTCATTACATAAGCATAAGAGAAAGTGATTTCAATTCATCTAATTAGATTCTCTTTTCATTTACAAAAGTAAGAGATGTACATAGAAAGAGAAGAACAAGATCATCATTTACACATGGAAGATTCAATTCTCATTTCATAACTAATATAGCATTAAAGAGAGGTATCAAGACATTCATTGTCATTAACCAATTACTTAAGCATAAACACATGTTTCCTTTCTCAACATAATAGGAAGTATTAATGTTCTCTTGCTTATCTTAGTCCACAAGACACAAGTCTTTTCTCAATAGCATTGTAAATCATTTACAAGGAAGATACACATTCAAGATATCGATAAGGGTATTAAGAAATCTCTAGGCATGCATAAGTAATGTAATCAATGACTTGAAGACATGATACCATAAGGGAGGACCTAAAACTAGTCATCATATCATTTTTACTCCAGGTTCTTTCATGTACATAGAAACCATTCATGCAACTAGTATATATGTACCTAGTTATGATTCACACACACAACCACTCTTTTTCATGTTTATGAATACATGATAATCAAAGACAGGGACTGATTAACTTTTCCCCAACTTCATAATAACTAATATAAATCATTATAAACTCGTAGATTATCCCAAAGAAAACATTCATAAACATTGAACATTCCACATAGGTTAAGAATGACAAACCTATACAAATTACTTACAAAACCTTGGAAGAACTTATCCAATTATTACAACATCTTGAATAGTGATAAAGAATACCAAGACCTCACCAACCATGCAAAAAAGACCTTCACAACATAATTTTTCAAGTGGTTTTTACACATTTAAGTTTTGGAAAGAAATGGTCACAACTTTCTAAACAACATAACATTTTTTAATCTTACAAAAAGCAAAAGAAAGATCACAAAGAGATTTATCAAACCTATAAATGTTCTAGAAAATTTATGACAAGGATGTTATCATAAGGGGGTGGACACATCCACATTTGTTAGGATGTTATTGCAATTGTCATGACACCTACACAATTGTTTAATTTCTCACAAACAATGCAATCTATAGCTAATTTTTTCACATAGCTTCTATGACATGTTTATCTAGCCCCCATACTCAAAATTTTGTAATATGTATAATTTATAGTGGTAAAGAACCACTAACAAGGCTGAAAGGCCTATGATTGATTCCATGATTTCCAAGGGTACAATTTTTTAAGGAAAACCATAAAACCTACAATTAGACATATCTTTTAACTAAGGAATGCTATGGACTTGCCTCGTAGCCCATTGGATAACAACTTTAACTAAGAACAAGATCCATCTCTCAATTTCTAAAAATGAGACTTTTGAAAATAAAGAAAAAAAATCTCCATTGAAATAAAAGTCTATAGGATAATCATTTACAAATAGTTTCGTACAAAATTACAATTAAAATCCTACGAATCAATTTGTTATGCCATAGAGTACCCACAAAAATACTTTCTTTCAACTCTTTGAGTACAAATGAATAACAATTCTCTTACAACTTGTCTCGTACAACATTCAAAATGAAGAGAAGAAAGTCCTTCCAATATTTCATAGCTTCGAGCTTTAAGCCAAGGTGAGAAGGCTGCCTCCCAACCATGTGGAACAATTAGGTTTATCCCACCTTGTGTTGGAGAGTGAAAAACATGGGAAAAAGCATGCACCATTCAAAGAATGATCTCTTTTGGCCACATAAACAAACACATACATGTGAGGGTATTCTCAAAACACAGGGGGGATCTCTCAAAACTCACAAGAAGGAGATATAGGTGAAGCCAGACCATAGAACGTCCTTTAATAGGGACCTCAAAATCCATTTAGGGATCTCAATCCATATTTCATGCCTCTTTTGTTAGAATCTGAAAAGACGAATAACCCAAAAAACTAGTGCAATGAAAAGATTAATAAACTACGAAGCAAATGATACCAGATCAAAATAACAACATAGAGTTAGTCTCCAAGAGAGAAATGCAAATGATCATAAATAAAAATAGCATTAGGAGAATGCAAAAGCAAAAAGTTGCATAATACAATGTAAAAGACTAGCTAGGAGGTGAGTATATATAGAATACGAGAGAGGGGAGAGGTGGCAAATATGACCAATGGGAAGAGTCCACCCTAATAGCCTAAAATAGGCAAGTGTAACTCCCATGGAAGATGTCGACACCTTGCACCCACTCACACTAATACTCAATTAATCCTAAGCAAGATCAATTATATGTGTAGGAAAAACCTAGGAATAGGAAAATAAAATAACCAACTAGGAAATAAAAACCCACACTAACATTTTTCACGTACTACCAAACTCCTGCACATGTTAAAGACATCAAATCCTCATGGGTGACCCATATCAAGATGTTAAAACCTACTCACACAAGAAAGACCACCATACTTATAATACAACACTTTCTTCCCATTCTGATACACAATTTCAAGCAAGTAAAACCATGATTTTTTTGCAAGCAACATACACTCAAAGTTCTACATATATAAATAATTAGAACTCTGTTACCACTTTTTAAGCTTTATTTTCAAGCACACAAAGAAGGAAAATATTAGGAAACTCTTTAACACACTCATGAATACATTCATGGAAAAAAATTCTTTTATTTATTCATGAAACAAAGAAACACAAAGAAACAAAGAAGGTTACCTCTACACTAATATTTGTAAAAAAGAAGGTTTGTAACTCTCAGTTCTTCCTTTATGCATACTCTTTGCCTTATCCCAACTCTAATATGAATTCCCAAGCTTAGAATCCTCTCTCCAACAAAAGAATTCTCATTCAAGAACTCAAGAACACTACTCTTTTCCTCTTCTCTTTACTTTAAGATCTCCAACTCCAAAACATGCAAGTGAAATGAATCCAAAGATACCAATCCCTATCCTTAACCCATTCCTAAGGTTAAATAAATGCAATCCACTTCCTCGAGTCCTCACCAATCACCAAGTGACAAGTGTCCATTCTCACCCATGTAAGTCAAAGGATCAATAATGGAATCTTTGAGGATAAATGATGAAATAAATCAAAATAAAAGGAATTAAAAGATAAACATATCTCACCCATAACCATTAAATGGAAATGCCACTCAAGAAGACAAACTCTTGGGAATCATGAAAAGATCTTACAAAAACATAAATGTGCCATGTGAAGAGCACGTGGTCTTCAAATACCTTACAAAATTATTAATGCAAATAAAGAAGGTAAGGAACAATAATTCTCTCTATGATATTCTCTCGATGTCAGAGCAAATAGACCTACTAAAAGAGGCCTTAGATAAATAAGAAAGGGGTAAATCTAAATATCAAGCTACCACCCCAAGAAAAGACAAAAAACTAGCCTACAATTCTATAAGTGACTAGTCAAGAAGTAGGTAAGCTCAAACCTATGCTATTCTTTCTTACTTGGGTGGTTGGGAAAACACTGATACACAACTATATGATTGTGAAAGAACCTTAAAGATGAATCTTTTTAAAATTAACAAGTGCGAATAGGAAATTTGGTTTATTTTTGTGCACAGTTGTGTGTGCATGACAAGTGCAAATTAAAGTTACCTAAGGCTATATACAACTAGCCTAATGATAATTTACAATAAATAGAGTTGGGATTGTCAATTAGACTAGACACTAGACAAACTATGCTAACTTGGAACAATTAGGACTTAGATATCAACAATCAACAAATTGACTAAGTATTAAAAACAAAGATAAAAAAAATAAATGGGTTCAAATGCACCTACAAGATGAAGTGGTTCCAATGGAAGTTGCTCATAATATTCTCCTAATATTGTATGTGAAATTTGGGAGTTACTGGACCTAAAGGACAAGGTCATCTTATGCAAAACAACCTACCTACTAGCATTGTCAAGAGCGGCGGCCTTGACTGGGGAGTAGGCGAAGACTTAAAATTTGTCAGGGAGTTGCCTAACAAAGTATGCTACCTTGTCAAAAGCATTCACCTATTAGTGACCAACAAAAGACATGTAAATTGTAGTAAATTCAATGGGCCTTGATAAGCTAATGCCAGTTGAAGAGATGGAATTATTTCACTTGGTAAATGGAATGTGACAAAGGTATGAAACTAATAGGGATCAATTAGTAACACCATGAGGAATCATGCCAAAAGACTTCAACTCATGATTTGTAAGGAAACCCTCAAAATGAATAACAAATAGTGTGTTCTTGATTTATTAGAAAAAGTGAGATAAAATGAACAAAATGGAGTGTTTTCACCTAATGAAAATCTAGTTCTTGATCATGGATGGGTCTTAGAGACTCATATAGACCCGTGACAACAAACTAGGCCTAAAAATTATCAATTTAAGGCCTAAAAACAAGTGGTAGACTACTGAGTGACTTTGACTCTGTTAGACAACCAATAGGGCAACCTTAACCTTGTTAAACTATATTCTAACACTTTTGTGAGGGGTTCTCCATCTGATTTGAGAGGTACTTTGCTCTTGTAGCATGAGCTAGAAGTTTTCAATAGCCACTTATTTTCATAGATTCTATTGCAACAATGTCCAATGGTAAAATAAAATTTACGTGAGGCTTTAGGGATGAAGCTAACTCACTGTTAGAATTTTTGAAGCAATATTGGTGTGTCATCTTTTAGCAGAGATAGCTAAAACCACGCAAGCAACTCAAAAATTCACTTTTTCTATGTAAAAATGAGGCAAAGTTGGTCTATTTTATGGAGCTTACTTAGGGAATTTTAAGATGAAAACTTAGTAGGTGGGGATCCCTAGCAATTAATTAGCTTGCCTTTTGAATTGATGGTCAGGGGATAAAAATCCAAGGCTACCCTATTAGGTGTCAAACTATGGGCATTGTCCAAGAATGAAAATTAAGCTCAATTTTCTAGGGGATTTTGAGCTAGAAGGGGGCCATCTAGTGGTGGGCAGTTTCATTAATTTCATGTTCATTAAGATAGGATTTTAGAAGGAAAAAAAGTGAGCGTTTCCCTATTAGGTGTCAAACTATAGGCATTGTCTGCAAATAAAAATTAAACTCAATTTTCTAGGGGACCGTAAGCTCGAAGGGGACCATGTAATATCCCAAATGGGGATATTTAGCCCTTGTTTGGATTTCTAGGCTTTCCAAATATTCTACTTTAATTTATGCTCAAACCCTAAGTGAATGAAGTCTAATTTTTATGATAATATTAAGATTTTGCACATCAATACAACCACATATATATCATCCAACATCAAATGATCTTCAAACATGGGTCGCTCAAGCATAGGAAAATATTACACCATAAAATGCAATATATCCATCATGATAACAACTCACAAATAAATGAAACCAATCTGTTGTAAATAACTGAGTATATGTAGTCCAAAATATCAAATACTTGACTAGGGAAAACAACCTCTGATCACAAATTACATAGCATAGTACTTGTCATCAAACTACATACCAAATATGCCAAAAAAAATGCCAAAATAAGGGTGGCAAATGAAGATTTCCCTAGTTGTTGTGATAAACCTACTGGAACAAAAACCCTAACAACCAACCACTCCTCAAAATCACCTCCAACACAAGTCGCTCCTTCCTGAATGAGGTGCGCTCCAAGCTAGGATATACCCTAGTCTCATTCGCCCATTTTATATGCTCTCCAAGTTTGATATAAAATGTTGCTCCTTGCTGATTAAAGCTCACTTGAATTCTCGTCACGGAATCCACAATAGGAGTAGTTAGATTGGTGCCCAACTCCTCCTTGGACCTTGAGGTTTTAGTCCCAAGCTCCTATTGAGATTGCTCTCCAAAGATGATTAAGTGAATGCTAAATGATTGATGCCTTTGAAGTGCCAAATGATCTTCTATATACACTTTCCATCTCCTTTCCTTCATGGCCGACCTGGGCAATATATATTATATTTGAAATATTAGTTTTCTCTCCAAGAGGGCTAACCCCTTATGATTTACCTTTCCCTCCATTGAGCACCTATTTCAAATTAAAGATATGAATTAGGATATTAGCACTTGGGCGTCTCCATAAGATAATAATTAATTATTATTTTTATCCCATCAAGCGCTAGTCAAGGAAATATAATAATCTACCAATGAGCGCCTAGGAGAGGCATGTGAATAATGTTTGTTCTTTGCCCAAGGTGAGTAATAGTCTCCACATGTTGATGTCAAGTTGCCCAATGTGAACAATAATCTCCATGACCAAATGACCACGACAAAGTATCCAAATGAAAGCATCCAAGATGTAGTGATAACATCCATACACACATGATGAAGTCCAAACTCCATATCCTTGATGAATACACCAAAGACAACATACCAATGTGACAAGTCATCTCCACTACGCAGGATATCCTCCAAATGTACCGGAGTGAGGTGAAAGGCCCAAATCAACTCATTAATTTTAAGCTCATTAAGGTAGGATTTAGGAAGGATAAAGGTAAGGTTTTCACATAGGATGGGGCTAGGCACAACATTTAATGGTTTGATAAGGGGGTAAAGGGGGATAAATTAAAGGGAAATTAAAAGTGGGGTTAGGACATGGAATATGGATAAAAATTAAATGAAAATAGACACATAAGAACTCTAAAGAAGATTATGAGAACAACATAGGAAAGGGGATATGGACTGCTAGAGGTGACTTAGGCTAGGTAAAAGAAGTCAAAATGACACAAGACACAAACATGGGGTAGGGACAAAATGGACACAAAAACATAACAAAGAAGTTGTAGAGTATGCAAATTATGTTATTACATTTTGTCCCCACTTTAGTAGACTTGTGATGGGCTTTATGAATAAGTTTGCTAGAGGAAGAGTATGGTAACATAAATCATGAAATGTAAAGGATACTTAATACCAAAAAGGAGAGATACTAGTAATTTTGATCTTTGTTCTTGCTCTTGTCCTTGTACATGTTCCTAAAAAGCACCTAAGGAGAGTAGTCATTATACGCCAACAAATAAAACTAGGGCAAACACAAATAAAGGAAATTATAGCATCATCAGGATCTAACATGTGTATACAATGAAAATTTATAATTTCTAAGCATAAATTAGAAACACAACTAATAATTGTCTAGAAACAAACCTAATCTTAACCATTTATTTTTGGTAGGAGAGATCTATGGAGATGTGCTCCATAAGCAAATTTAAGGATGGAAGTACAATAGTGACCTGCATTTGAAACTTGAAGTGGATACCTTAGAAATAGTCGATTAGAAACTAGGACAGTGGCAATGACAATGAAGGCTATCAAGGAATTGCCTATAAAAGAGGGATAGGTTAGACCAGTGATGAGGTGCTAATGATGATAATTTAAAATTCTAGTTTGGTGATTTAACATAATCCACCCATGGCTAAAGATGGTAGTCGATCCAATGGAAGCTATAAATTTGTTTAGTTTGGTGATTTAGTGGGAGCCACCCCATAGCTAACAACAATAGCCAACCTTGTGGAAATTAGAAACTAGAAACTAATCAAGAATTTTGGCGAGATCCACCCCACAACTAAAGATGGTAGTTGACCTTATGGAATTAGATACTGGTCATTAGTGGTTGATTAGATAAATGGATTGGATAAGCTTCATGAAATGGAATAATTAGTCATTATGCAATCAAAGGGTAATACTCAGGTGGATACTAGTCATCATCATGGTCAAAGAGCAATGCTCAAATGAATGAAGGAACAAAAGTAAGTGGTGTAGGATACATGCCCCCTTAAGTTAATTGGTACAAAAGCTAAGCGAAAGAGTGATCCAACATAAGGTAAAATGATTAGGATAAATTTATTAAAGGTAAATGATGATGGATAATGATGTGGGTCAAGGTCATACGTCAATAGGATCACAAGGGAAGCTGGCGTCTCATGCCCCCAAGTGATGACGTGACATATAAATGGGCAGGGGGAACATCATGGTTATGCCCCAAGAGTGGTTAAAGGATGTGAAAATGAAATTAAGGGGCCACTAATGGATCATATGGATATGGAAATGGTGAGACTCAAAAAGAGTAATAAATCACATAGATATGGTAAGGTCATGAGTCAAAAAGGTAATGGATCATATGGGTAACCATTATTAATTAAATGGGTAAATCAATGACGATGCATAGAAGGGAGACTTCATGGTCATGTCCCTCAGGTTGATTCAAGTGATAAACCACGAGGAGATCAAAAGATGGATCAACGATGACACTCAAAAGAGGATATTATGGTCAATAAAGCTTTGGCACGAGGAATAAGGAATGAGGTGAAGAGCTCAAAGGTAACCTGACACTAATGTGTATAAGCTTGAATGATAGGCAAGATAGGATCCAAAGTGGATGCCATGGGATATTAGGAAATGCTCACAAAAGGATAATAAAAGAGGTATAGGAACATGGTCATGTCAAAAAGTGGATTAGGAAATCACATCAAGTGATTCAAAAACATATGAATGAATCCTCATCTCACTACCTAATCAAGTAAATCCCAATAGTAGTATGTGTAATAGTGACTCAATGTGGATCATCATTCTCTAACTCATGGGCAACCAATGCAATTCAAAACACATAAACAAGCAACAAACAAGGTGGTAAGGATGGTAAGAAATAATCATGAAATCAACAAAGGTAACAATGAAAAAAAATGGATAAAAAATAAAGCGTGAGAATGGTTAAAACTTTCTTCCAAGGCATTTAAGATCAAGGATTTGGATCAATGGATTTTAAAGTGACTTTCTAGGTTTATGCACCAAGTTGAATAAGAATTTACTTGGTTCAACCTTCATTGTATACTCACTTTCTTGTGGAATGGAAAGGAATGTGATGTAGTAAATGTGTCTAAAGTGGTATGGGAGCTTGGATGGGACAAAGTGTTGGCTTGCCATGATTTATTTTAAGTTTTCTTTATAGTTGGATTTGGACTTTGAGGGAGATGTAGGAATAATCAATTGCACGAGGATTGAGAGATGAGTACATGGAGGGGATATGTTAAAGTTGATGTGCACTTCTTAGGTTGGGAATGTGTTGGGAAGGGGATAAGTGGGGGACCTTGAGCTTGATAGAATAATTTTGAATTGAATTTATAGGGACTTTGAGTTGCTTTGATATAGATTTATAAGTACATCTCTTGGGTTCGCATGCTTTTGGATTTGCTTTGGTTTTCTTTTTATTTATTTCTTTTCTTGATGCCAACCCCATGACATAACCCCATGCAACCAGTAAGATGTAAGGGTTCATCACCAAAGATTATATTAGGCAATTATGGACTTTGTTTTGAATATTGACATGCTTAAACTTTTGATTTATTTTTATGCAAGCAAGGAAGGAATGGGGAAGGGTTGTCCACTTGTTAGGTTCTAAGAGTCACAACTAAATTTTAGATATCAAGATAAATAGAGGGAAAATAGTGCTCATGGACTTAATTATATGTATCATGCTTAGCATATAGGTAGAAGGCCAAGTGTGGATAGCTAATGGATGGTAAGTATGTGGAGGGCTAAAATGTCCAAAGTTCTCATGATTATGGATAGAAATGCAACATGGCAAGTGGTGGGTATGAAGATGTAATGTGGCATTGATGGTGGATGGCAAATGACAAAGCGAATATATGTGGAAGAGTGGATATGGGAAAATTCTTGGTCATTCCTGAAGCATAAATATGGGGTGTCACTATTGGAATTAATCACTCATGGTCCTAGGTCTTTCATGCATTTGGAAAAAAGATGACAGAAGATCAATCAATGCGAATAGGAGGTGGGATAAACAAATTTGGGTCAACATGACTAAGGGTTGTGGGTCCTTGGTACTTGGCATCATCACCAAATTGTTTATGGATACAAACCATGGAGATAATAGGAGGTAACATGTGACAAAATATATAAATGGGTGGGGTACATCATGACATGACATTAAACGCTAACTCCTTTTAGTGTTGGGAAACATAAGAGGAGCCAATTGTATACGAAAAGAGAAAAAAGGAAAAAGGTTTATGTACTAGGTAAGGCTATGGTCTAGGCATCTGAGGTGGAAGATTATTTATCATAAGATCATCATTAGAGAAAGAGGTGTCGACTAAATCATTCATTGTAGTGGGTGGGATAAATGTAGTAGTAATCGACAAGACATCGAAGATGGTATCAAACATGGTGTGAGATGAGGGAAGGACTTAATGAAATGAAAGTGTAGGTGGGAGGAGTAGCAAAGGGTTGTTGGAATGAGTTGTTGATGGGTTTGGTATAGGACCTATGTGAAGAGGCTTAAGAAATAATGTATTATTGATGTTCATGTCTTGGGATGTAGGTTAGGGAGGTAGGGGTGAAGGATCATTATGAATGGATGACAGGGGATGGTTGAGAGTGGAAGATGGAGGTGAGACAAGTGATGAATCAAGAGAGGATGTGATATTGTAAGACCATTCATTGAATCTTGGATTGTGGTAGGATGGTGTTATGACTACGGGACAAGGGTAATGTTATGATGGGGTGTTTTAGTTGAGGTGATGATTGGGAAATTGATTATTATTGGTGTTTCTTGTAACTTAGGGGTCTAGGAGAAGGTGAACAATAGTGAGTGATGGGAGGTGATAAAAGTTTAGAAAGAGGTTGAATGTGTTGGGGGATGGTTATGTGATGGGTGGGTATTATATCAAGCTAGATATGATGATTCACTGATAGTATTATATGTCAGTGGTGGTGATGTGAGTGGAAGTGGAGGGACCCATAAGTGAAGAGCACGGGGATTGGTTTGATTAAATTGGTGTTTGTGTTTAACATAATCAACATAATTTTGATACATTGGGTTTGTCATTGTAAAGGTGCTAACTTTATTTTGCAAATGAAATGATCTATTGTAAATTTTGCATTTATGCATATTGGCCTAAACATAGATCTTGGAATTATCATGATAGAGTTTTTATGTTCAGACTTTACACATTGGTGTGGAATAAAAGGTATGACTTGAAATTTGTTTATCCACGGTTATTTGAGGAGTAGATAAATCATTTAAATATGCGCACCATATTTGCTAAGATTTGTGTATGCTTAGAGCCAATTTTTTAAAAGGTAGAACAATGTTGCCTAAAGTCTCCATGAACACCTCATTATAACATTTTAAGGCCACTCTTGCAAATGAATATATGTCACGATAAGTGCCTATGTCATAAAGGTGTTTTTTTTGTAAATATGTTGAATGGTAAATTGAGGTCTATATTAAGGATACCTTCACAATAGTTTCCATTAATAAGTCCATTGATCTATAATGGGTCATGACAATTATTGTCACGAATTAATTGTGATTTAAATGTGATCATAGGCTTGGATGGGATTGGATCATCTATGGAAGGATATGTATCTACTATGGCAACCATGTTTTCAAAAGTATTGATTTTGGGTCCCTCATGAGGAGATTCTAGAAGGTATGTGGCTTGGCATTATTTGAGTGGCGAGGAAAATTATTTGTGTATATTTGAAGGTTTTGATTGCGTGGGGCTACAAAGGGATTTCCTTCGTCATTGACATTGGGCACTTAGATGAGATTGTTGTCTATTAGATCTTGCATTTTATGTTTTAGGGCCATGCATTTTTTGTATCGTGAACAACTTGGACTATGTGGTATTGGTAGAAGGAATTTGGGTCATAATTTCTTGGAAGGGGAAGTGAAGTATCTAAGCGATTGGTTGGGGTAATTAAAGTAGATTGGAAGAAAGAGATTGGTTCATAATATTTTGGTAAGAATATTCCAATCTCATGGATTGTCAAAAAGGTCTTGGTTTATGTGACAGTGTATTTGCAAGTGGAAGGCGGTAGTGGAAGCAAAGAAGATGAGAGGGTGGAGGTTGGGTTATTGTGGTAACTGTGATGACTACATCTAGGTGTTCTATTTGCTAGTATTAGGGTTGTTACTATTGTTGTTGTATGCCTTCTTGTAATTTTTTGAAAATTTGTTGTTTGATGTGTTGGTTTTTGATGTGCTTGAAGAGGGTTTGATTTGATCCATTTTTGTTTCAAAGTCCATAAGGGTAGCACATAGATTGGCAATTAAATTGTACTTTTGAAATATTACCTTTTCCGAGATGGTGGGAATGCGATTATCCATGAATATCTTTTGGATTCCGATATCAAGCAAGTGATAATGCATTTTAGTTGTGATAGATTGGAAATGTAGGACAAAATCGCTCACTTTTCTTATGGCCCTTGTTTGTAGTGTACAAGAGCCAAGGAATTTTTTAGTGGCGATTTGTCACCAATTAGCAAAATTTTACTTTTGAGGGTTTCAAAAATGGCAAATAGAACATTTTTGGTTGCATATGCTTTCCTCTAAATTTGATTATATTTTTGTGTAGGCAACATTAGATCACCTTGGAATACATTAATTAGAGGCAAATAATGGTACAATCACCAATTAAATTAGAGGCAATTAAGGGAAAAGGGTGGTGCAATCGCCAATGAAGTTATAGGAAATTAAGGGCAAAGGGTGGTGCAATTGCCAATTAAATTATAATGAATTTAGGAAAAATATATATAATCACCATGCAATTATAGGAATTTTAGGGAAAACATGTATTATTTCCACGTAATCATATAAATTTTAGGGAAAATGTGTATTGTCGCCATTCAATTATAGGCACTTTAGAGAAAATGTGTGCCATCACCATAGAATTATAGGTAATTTAGGGCTATTGTGTTTAATCGCCCATGCAAAAGTTACTACATTTTTGTGAGCTAGAGGACCAAAAACTTAGTGTTATTGTAGATTCCTATTAAAGCAAAAAAATCTCCATTCACTCACATTCACTTCACCTGTTTCTCACATTGGGAATTTGTGAACTTTGGTCCTTTGGATTAGCATTTGATTGATTCACTATCAATTGTGAGACAAAAGGGTACTTTCTCAAAAGTTGGCAAATAGACATAGGCTGCAACTTTACTTCAGTCTCCCATTCCTAGTGAGTTATAGAGACATAAATGTTAATTTGTATTACATTTTGTATTGCATATTATTTGATTAATCTCTATAACCATACTTCTTATCTGTTGATATTGATATAAATATTATCATTGCATGGACTTGTGTGTTTTTTATTACATATTTCTCATGTGTTGATATTGATATAAAATGTTATAATTGATTCATTGCATAGAGTTGTATAGTTTTTTAATCATTGTTTTATATTTATTTTTACATAGACTATATCAATAGTAATGAGCTATTAGTTGAGTAAAGTCCTTATTGTATTTACTAATAAATGAATTCATCTAGGAGATTTCCACAAGCATCCAGGAGAATACTAGGGGCTTTTGTTTTGTTTTATTAATGAATCCTTAACATTTAGATTCTAGACTCTACATTCATGCTTGTTGTTTTGTCTCCACGATGGTTTTGTCTTGATGTCACTACACTTCAATCAGTAACCAACTTTATAGAATGAGTCCCTCTTTGCAGCTCTTAGCCTAGCCAATCTACCTTCACCTTTTCACAGCCCACAAAAAGGCTTTATTTATATAAAAACTGCTTCGTTGTTATAATTTGGCATGACTTGCAACTAGCATTTACCATGCAATTCAAGTTGTTTTTTGTTGCTTGGAGACAATCGGCAATCGATTTTGTGGATAGGGTCTTTCTTTTCGATTAATGGCTCTATTGGTCAATAACCTTAAGCTCGTAGCTCATAAAGCTTTATGCATTATTATGATGGTACTCTAGTATTTGCATGGTTATCGCTCATTATTTGCAAAGCTATATGATAGTGTGAATAAAAATATTAATATGACTTAGCTATTTTATAAAGACCCAATAAAATAATGACATGTATATATTTAAATCTACTACAGTTTCCCATAGACCATAAATATTATTGTAGCTTTACTAGAGGTTATTATAGGTTATCTACAATTTGTTACAGGTATATAGGTAGTTTCTATAGGTATAACAAAGAAAAGGTTATTACATGTCATATACTCTCCCCTTTTTGCAACATACAAAAAGGCTATATTAATACTTTAACCTTTGAAAAATGCTTCATTGTTATAATTCATCAATGACTTGCAACTAGTGGTTGTCATGCCATTTGAGTTATTTTCTGTCACTTTGAGACAATCGATAACCAATTTTATGGATTCAATCTTTCTTTGCAGTTAATGGCTCTACTAGTCACTAACTGTAAGCTTGTAGTTTACAAAGCCTATAGGCTCCTTTTTGTGGCCTTATAGTTTAGGGCCTAAATTTGATGGTCGACCCTGTTGTCAAATAAAAATTTCATGACAGTTATCTATTCAAAGTTGCCTTTTAAATATTAAAATATATCTTATTAGAAATTTTTTTTATATAAACTAAAAATACATTAGAATAATCCTATATAAATATTGATGGTCTATCCAAAATATCTCCTTTCATAAGATACAATCTTACTAAATTTTTGATGGTATTTTATGACAAAAATGCCTAAATATGGGCATACGACCATCAAATTTAGGCTTGGGGTCATAGTTATTTATGCACATTACATTTCTCTGCATTCATGCTTCTTATTTTTCTCCATGTTAATGGTTTTGCCTCAGTGTCACTATGCTCCAACTGATAACCAACTTTGTGGAATGAATCCTTCTTTGCATGTTCCAACCTAGCCAGTCTACCCTCACCATTTTGTAGCCTACAAAAAAGGGTTTATTAATATGAAAATTGATTCATTATTATAATTATCATGCCATTTAATTTATTTTTTGCTACTTTGAGACAACCAACAATTGATTATGTAAATGGGGTCTTTCTTTTCAATTAATGGCTCTGCCAGTCAACAACAACTTGCAAAACTTTATGTCATTACTATGGTACATTGGTATTCACATGGCTATCATTCATTATGTGATGAGCTATGTTATAGTATGAATAAAAATATTAATATGATTGAGCTTTATTATAAAGACCTAATAAAAGAATGACACGTATATATTTAATGCTACTACAAGTTTCTCTTAGACCATATATGTTCATATAGCTCTACTAGAGGTTAGTACAGGTCATCTACAGGTTTCTACATGTATATAGGTAGTTTCTACAAGTATAACAAAGAAAAGGTTATTACATGTTATGTACCCTCCCCTTCTTGTAGCTCACAAAAAGGTTGTATTAATAATTTAACCTTTCAAAAAGTGCTTCATTGTTATAATTCATCATTGACGCAACTAGTAGTTGCCATGCCATTTAAGTTATTTTTTGTTGCTTTAAGACAATTGACAATTGATTATGCAGATTGGGTCTTTCTTTGTGGTTAATGGATTTATTGGTCACTGACCTTAATCCCACAATCTACAAAGCCTGTAAGATCTTTCCTTGTAGCCCTAGTTATTTACACACATTACATTTCTCCTTGAAAATAGATGAGGCCTTTTTCAAAAAGTGAATTGAAATGCAACCATTGATCTTTTTAAAATATTCAAAATATTTAGAATTTTTGTCACATCATCTTGCATTTAATGCGATTATTTTAGAGTCTGAACACCATTAATAAGCCCTTGCAAATTTTAAGTTGCTTACACATAAAAAAACTCTTACATTCTTATGAATTTCAAAGCCTTTCATTGCCTAAGCATGCCCTAGTTTCTTTGTTGCCATTGTCAATACAAGAATGAGGATTTACAAAATGTAACTAACATAATTTCCTAGGTATGTAATTTGTTTCCCTTGATGTTATTGACTATGAATTGCTATATTGTAATTTGTAGTCAAGTGGATTTTTCAATTCTCACAAGCCATAAGAGTTAGGGCATATCTGAACTAGGTTTTATATGTTGGCCTAGTAAAATTGAATGATAGGCCATAGCTGAACTAAGTTTTAATTTTGCCCTAAGTTACATTTTTTGTACACCTTACACCCTATTCCTACTAAAAACCTAGCAAAACCATAACCTTTTAAGACAATTGTAAGACCATAGAGATGACACCAAAATGGGGTCCCTACTAGGATATTATAGAGCTCATTCCTTGGGCCCTAAAGAAACCAAATAAGTCAATTGGTAAGGTGACAATTGATGATGAATTTAAAGATGCTAAGGAAGAAATCAAAGATGTTAAAACCTTAAGATTTGTTGGATCATTATTCATAACAATGTATGTGAAAAGATACCATTCCAAATCACTAGGCAATGATCAGAATCTAGACCTAGCCAAGCTAGTTATCCCAAATTGTTTTCTCACCCTAGAAATATTGGAATGGACTACTAAGAGGTATGATGAGAAGATCGAGATAGTTATAGATGCTAAGGGGAATTTCATCTTAGTTATGAATAGAGATCTTTTCCAAAGGGTGTTTGATTTAAATCCATAATCCAAATTCCTCATCAACTAGTTGGTGAACATACAAAGCATTGATATAGATCAACAGAAAATAGCTTCCTCTACAATGATACAAGATGTTGCCTCACCAATTGGATCCAATGCTCGAGGAGGAGATAGAGCCCCTAAACATTGATAAGTTTAAGGGATATTTTTAGGGCAAATATTAGGGTATTTGTCAAGTCTTAGGAAGAGATGTAGCGCCTAAAATGTTAAAGAGGGCATTGATATTTGCAAATGATGTTTATAGCACATTTGTAAATAGATTATTTGATTATGAAGAATACTTGGCCTAGCATTTCGTCAAAACATTATAAACTTCAAGAATCAGGAAACACAAAATGTCTTTAGGAGATATTCAATGTTGTGCTATATATATTTGCCTTTGACACATGATTATTGGTATGATGGACTAGGAATCAAGTATACTTCCCCAAGGCTTCTTGATGACCAAATCAAACTAATACAAACGTGGTATCTTCACATGGATAGGCATCATCAACATTATCAATACAATGTGTTTGAGACATTTTTTGTTAATCCTCTATTGTAGCAACTAGGCTACAACATGCCAAGATTATCACTAGAATTTAAAGAATTTATCAGACCCCTAGCCATTAATCTAGATGGAATAATAAAACACAATTGGGGAAATTGGTTTCTGCACGATGATTTCACATTGTTAAGAATGTATAGATCTATAGTGGTCCCATACAGATTGCCTCGTACAGTACTTGATAGAGTTGCATTATTGTAGGTCATAAGAAAAATACATTCTACAAATAAGGATCACCTCAAAGACCACAAGAAGAGGGGCAACCTCCCAAGGAAATTTTAGGTTGGTGATTTGACCATATGGGGAATGAAGGCATTTGATAAGATAGCTAAATATGTCCATCTCTTAGGAATAGTCATTGATGTGTATATGGATTTTGACCCTAAAAAATTATCCACAACTTGATGAGAGAGAAAAAGAGATGCGGTTATCATCATGAATATAATGAAGCAAAAGACTTGAGAATAAACTAGAGGATGATGTTGAGAAATGAATTAGAAGAGATAGGTAGGCAAAGATAATTAAAGTTAAGAGCAAAAGAAGGGAATAAGACCCATCCTATCCATGATCCTTCCCTCATGTTACTGATAAATTTGAGAGAATAAAGAATTTTAATGGACAATATTAAAATAGTTGTCAGGGTTCCTAGAAGAGTGGTGCCTGTACAAAAGGAAGATCGACCGTAGGTTTTGGAAGAGAGATCTATAGATAGGCATACTTTATTTGCAATCTCCATTCATCAGCCCTCAATACAAATGGAAGAGGAAAGAACTAGGATGGCATCACCATCAACAACAACTTCATTGCCAGTATAAGTATCCATAGGGGAACCTTCCATGGAAACATCACCATCTGCATCAACGGGTCAGGAAAAGGGGAGTGCTATGCATGAGATTCAAGCCCCATAAATAATGTTGGTTAACTATGGAAAGACTAAGGAGACAAGGGACTTTGTCCCTCCAGATGACCCCATTCATGTTTCTATTGACTCTCCTCCTCATAAAATAAGACTAGAATTGACTAACCCTAATGCCCCTACAATGCTAAACTTTTTTTAGGGTGTTGATGACATCAGAGACATCAGATATAAAGCCTGTGATCTATTTTTAGTTGATGATGACTTCATCAGAACTGAATAATTCAAAATGTTTGTAGTACATATGGGAATGAGAGCAAGGATAGCACAAGCTAAAAGAATGGCTAATGCACAACCACTGGGGGAAGACGTAGACATTTCCCAAAGCCCACTCTTAGCATTTTCAGGTGAGTTTTGATAAGATGATTCTAGAGGAAGGAAGGAAACTAGTTAGAGAGAGTGGTTGTTTGTTATTGCCAAGCTGGGACATTACATTTGCAATGACATTTGACACACTCAAAAGGAGGAAGGAACAATAAGATGTTTTTGAAAACAATGATGAAGCAAGGAAATTTTATTCTAGGTCATATTTCCACCTAAACCAAAAAACTCTAGCCATATGGGCCATTTCTTTGGACCATGATAAGCCATTGTTAGGTTATGATCTATAGGGATTGGTGGGACAATTATTGGAAAAAGAGTTGGGGATGTATCTTCTCCTAAGGCAACTTTACTTGTAATCCATACTATTTAGTTTAGTGAGGCAAACTTTGATAAGATCCAAGCAGAATATAATTAAAGGCTAAAGGAATTCATGCACTTAAAGAATATTTGATTCAAAAAGAATAATTGATAAACAAACTTCAATCACAAATCTAATTTATGGATCAAAAGGTAGTGATGCCCCCTCTAAGCACCTCTAAAATTAGTAGTGATTTGGAATAAGAGGTGGGAAGGCTAAGACACTCGTTGAATATGGCCAATGAAAAGGTCAAATCAAATAAGGAAAATATGAAATAAATGGTTAAAAGTGTTTTCATGGCAAGACTTCAAACCTTGCCAAGATTGGTCAAAGACCTATGGAAGTGCCATGAAAATGTCATTGCAGTAGCAAAGCAAAGGGATAGACTGGAACCACAACTACTAGGAAGTAAAATGAATTGGATTCCTAGGGTGTTCCCTGTGAGAATGATTTACTAGAATGTCAAGTATGCTACTAGGAGTTCAAACAAGATACTATCTATTTATGATTTTTTTGAGCTTTTATTTGAAACAACTTCTTTCATGGAAAAGCTAAAAGTTGATCTGAGAGTGAAAATGGAAGAGTTTCAACTTCTTGTTCAATCTAATCTCATAACTCTCATGGGCCCTAATGGAAGAAAGAAAGTAGTGGCACTTTGGAGGGGAGATTTCAAGGATCTTGTTCCCCTATTTGCATATCCACTCCTCACAAATGAGAAAGTGGATCTTGTGTTATTTAGCAATCAAATTGATAACATTTTGGCACCAAAAATAAGAATGCATAACTTTATAAAAGAAACCAAGATCATCCTAGATGCCAAATTTGAGATAAACAAGAACAAAGTAGAGAAAATTATTGATATTGATTGGCTTGGTGATGAGGAGTGGGATGAGTGGTACAGATCATATTATGAGAAGTATTGGACAATATTTATATTCTTTCAATGTTGCAATCACTTATAAAAGGTGACAAACTATTTTGACAATGTTTGTCTAAGATTGTAAAGCAAAAATACAAGTGTCAATCATCCATGTGAGATGAGCATTGTCTATTTTCTATAAGTAGAGGTTATTTGCTTATGTATGATACGATCAATGATAGCAAAATTTTGTAAGCACTTGCGCAAGAGTACAACTATACAATTAGAAACTCTTGTTGAGCTTGAATATAACTATCTTGAATTATGTTATTGTGAAATCAAGTTATAATCTCATTTTCAATAAATCAATATCAAGGCCCACATATCTTGTGTTTGTTTTGAAATATAGTTAGTATTTCATTCAAGTAGTGATTGTAAAACTTTCTATCTTAACATGTAGTGCATTCTAATAAGGAATGTGATGGACAATGGTACTTATGACCTAATTATATTATAATATGAATAAAAATACTAATATGACATGAGCTATATTATAAAAATGTAATAAAAGAATTACAGGGAGAAAATATTCATGCTACTAGTAGTGGTGATCCTAAATTTGAAAGCTTGTCAAGGAAATGTGAAGCACATAAGTGGGACATGTTAGGAAATTTTTAGCTCAAATGGGATTCTATGTATCTATTCATAGAACTTGTAGAAAATGAAGATGGAGTGGGCATGCCAAAACTATGTTGCTACAAGATTTGTAGTTGGAAATATAAGACATTGCAACTTAAATTAGACATGAATGAGAAGTATGCGGGCAAAGTTTATGAAATGGTAAATATAAATGAAGAGTTGAATTTAGTGATGCACTAGAAAATAAAAGATAAATGCACTCATGCTTAGAATGCAGTCGAGTACAAAGAATACATGTAATTTTAGGCACAACTAGCCATTATTAGAGGTTTCATATTTAATTTTTTTGGAAAGGTGATGAAAGCAAGTTAATTGTCCAAAATTGTACAACTCATAATTATATTCCATGTATTAAATAGAGGTCATGTGTTGACAAACTTTCTAGAATATTAGAATTTGATGCAATTTCTTGGAATGCCCAATTTTCCACTTTCCCATTGGTCTGTCAACAATAGTTGGGAATAGGTTCAATGTTTGGCTATGGTGGAGAAGTAGGATATACAAGAGAAATTGAATCAAATCAATTTCTTTGCCTTGTCTCTAGACAAGGTGACAACTATTGATGTCAACACTTTTTGGGTGTGCATGCATGTTTCTACTATATACAATCATATTCACCAACCTCATCTACTTGCAGTTCATGGCATGAAAGAAAATTCTACCTCTACTAATTGTATGGAAATCATCAAAAAAATTGATAGATATTAGAGGCTTGGACGATTTTGTGATTGCAAGGAAGTTGATATGTGTTGGTGCAGATGGGGTATTAGTCATATAGGGTCATAGGAATGGGTTTATTGTTAATTTATAGATGTTATGTTCACTATACATGACTGAAATTCACTGCATGGCCCATAGAATTAATTTAGCTTTTAAAATTGTAAGCTAGTTTCCATCTATTTCAAAAACTGAAGATCTTGTGTGTGAGGTGTATACATATTTTTGTAGAAGTCCAAAAAGATTTTTAGAGTATCGAAGATTTACTGAAAGACTCACTTTGAGTAAGATGTTGCTTAAGGATGTGGATACTAGGCGGATATTGTTACATGGACCAACAAATAGATTTTTCCAAGAGTACTAGTCATTAATGGGAGTGTTCTTTGAAAACTGCTTAGATCAAGAAAATATGTTAGCATTGTTCACTAATGCTGAGACATTATTGATCCTATCTAGGCATCTTCCCTTGTTGGAAGAAATGAATGTTCTATCAAAAAAGACACAAGACACAACAATGTACATTGTAGAATACTCAAAGCTATGAAAAATGGTATGTCTTACTTTGGACAATCTACATGACAATGAAATTGAAGCATTTATGGGTGCAAAGTTTATAAATTGGCAAATAATGACAAACATTGAATATTTGGGTAACTTTCTAAAGTATAATGATGTAGGTGATTTATGCACATCAGTGCGTGGATATATGATAGAATTAAACTACTTTACTAAAGTTGGATGTAACTCTTGGGTCAAACCAAAAAGTGTTAGAAGGGAGGGATTTAACGATCTTGTGTCTTCTATAAAGGATAAATTGCAAGAAATTGCAAGAATTCTATCATCAGAGATCAAAGAGCACTTTCCTTGTGATGAAATTTTGGAAGCAATGGCTATATTATCCTCAATATTGGAATGCCAATAGCGTGACTTCTATTAATTTGCCATAGGACTTTTGAGCAAGGCAAGCTAGTTGGCCAATCATTTTGGTAGAACGAGAGAAATAAATGGAGTACAGATAGAAGGAATTATAGATAAGATAAATTTGGTACAAAAATCTACTTAGTTCACAACAATAATGATTTAACAATTTAAATTCCTTGACCATCCTCTCAAAGATGATTCAATAACTAGGTTTAAGTTTGAGTAAAATTCTATGATGTTCTCTTTCAAAATATTTTAAACTTATATATTTATGCCAAACATCAATTTTGGGTTTAATGGATGATGAAAGAGTTTTCAGTGCCTTAAAATTTTTTAAGTCAAAGTTAAAAAACAAACTTGATTTTTTTTAGAGAACTGCTTGAGGCTCTGTATGACTAGATACAATGTTTAAACATTTCCATTGGACAGAGCTATTGCAATTTGCAAGTCTACTTTTGAAAAAAGAGGTGTAACAAATATTTTATCTCAATTAGGAGGAGACTAGCCAAGAACTTCAAAAGGTTTTTAGAGGAGCTGGTTCAAACACTAGATGAAGAAGAAGAAGATGGTTCCCAACCAATGTCCAACACAAGCAACCCAAATATTTGAAAAATTACTGATTTTGATTAATAAATTAATTTTTGGTCATTTTAATATCTATGGTCATGATGGATTGATATGTAATTAGAATCTAAAATTTGGATGTTAGTTTTATAATTGCTTCTACCAAATTATATAAATAGTAAAGTCATAGATTATGTGGTGGAGGTGTTATTTAGTTTCACTTTCTTCATACTTTTATGTAGCCAACACATTCTTCCTTGGAAAATAGAGTCAATATAATCAAATATAATGTGAATACATATGCAAGTCTTTATGTTCAAATGGCTTAAATGTATTAACTTTCAAATAGCTCTTACAATAATTATGCTTACAACAAAACTTCACAAAAAGGTAAACTTCTATTAAACTTCATAAAAGATTGTTCTTGACTAGAACACACTTGATAAAACCTATGAGGAAGAACATCCCTAAAATAACTCTAATAGAAAGCCCTACCTAATAGGTCTTTCTTAATTACAATTTTTTGCAAAGGCAAACAAAAGTGCCTTGCAAAAGACCAATCCCATCATTTCATCTTAAGGAATGCCTCTAGCTCTTGAAACAAATTCTCCATCTTCTCCCTAACATGTTGGATTTGGGACAATGTTGTTGCATGTATTCCTTTATGAATTTCAAGTCACACTCCATTTTCTTAGTCATCTCATTGATCTCCTCATTATACTTTTTGATTCTTGTAATATTAGATTCCTTCAACTTGTTGTTAGGGCTATTGGAAGAGCTAGGATCCATATTACTTTGTAAAGAAAATCAAGAGAATGTTCGACAAATACGCACAATAGAACTAGGCTTATTCTTGACTTGGACTTGGAGTATATGAAATATTTTTTTCTCATTTTAAAACCATACGACATGGTATATGAATTATACCTCGAAGACACTTGTTTTTGAAAAGCCTCTTTACTTTTATGTAGCCAAACACATAATCACATTCTTCCTTAGAAACTAGGGTCAATGCTATCAATTTAATGTGAATATTTGTGCAAGTATTTATGCCCAAGTAGGATAAATTTATCTTATAAAACTTAAACCCTCGAGTATAGGAACGATACTATATTAAGATTATCAAGGAAATATATTTATCATTAACTATTCCGTATATTGGTATAATTGTTGCATTAATATAATATCTTTTACTTAATATAACTTTAATATCAATATTCTAACTATTATATAATATTACTTAAATCTAATATATATTGTTATAACCTTGTAATATATATTGTTATATATCATTCTCAAGAGATATCAGTCAAGATTCCTTAGAAAACTAACTCTTTCTATTGCGAACTAAAAATATACACTAGCCTATATAAAAGCCTGCACGATTACTTGAGCCCAAGATTGTGAAATACAAAGGGGGTTCCTAGTTTAAAACTATGGCATGTTGTTTTTAGAGACAATAGGTTGCAAAATTGTAGATTTGTTATTCTCATATTACTTGTAGCAGGTGCCTATAGCAAATTATTGGATGGTTCAACTCTTCAAGTCAAGGGAAAGTACCATGTACTTATGGTCCACTGTGTCAAGTTATTATGTCACCCTAACAATTGCCTAATCCTAACATTTGTGCTCATGCCATCATTACAAAGGCACATTGATATCTTGGTACAAATTAGACATGCCACTTTTTGCGATAGGCATTAGTAACACCCTTGTAATTATAATTAGACGTGCCACTTATTGCAACTATAAACATTACTAATAGTACCAAGGTATGAAAACACACTGCGCAAGGTAGTGTTGCAATGGGCTAAGGGCTTTACACAATAAGTGGTGGAAATAATTAAAGAGAGTCAAAGGGTTTTGACTAACTAAAGGAAAAACCAAACATTTATCATATTTTTAAGATGACAGATTGGACAATGGTTCTCAAATGATTGTAAGGATTTGATGACGTGCCCTAGATTTTATCATGGGATGCTAGGAGGATAAAATTGTAATGATGGGCTTTGGATTTTATTTTGGCATGGAGTTGCTTGCAGTAGCTACAAGGTTGCCTAACATTGGGGAGCTTTATTTTCTTATTGGTATACTAAATTTAGAAAGCATTCACAAGGAGTTTTTGAAGCTAGGGGAGCGAACCCAAATGGTACTTGGTCAAGGCATTTGGTGGACCTCTCTACTGAAGCCATGGTGGGAAGTGGTGTATGCTCTCATCCAATATGTGACTTACGAGGGAAGGTACACATATATCTATAGTTCTTATCTTCATTTAATGGTGCACTTGAGACATCAAAGAATCACAAATGTTCCATATTTTTTATTCAAAAATCCTTGAGAAAGATGTCTCTAGAAGTGCAAAATAGGAAACTCAAATACTTAGCTCATCATGGGTTGTTAATTAAGTTGGTCGTAACAAAGGACTTGAAATGAAGGTAGCCACAATTAACTTGGGAAGTGTTCCTTGCAACACCTACCACACAATGAGATGTTGTAGAGGAAGATGACTGTGCTCCTGGCCATGACGCAGGTATCAAAATAGATCATATACTTCCTATAGGTATTGCTTCAGGAGATCAAGTAAGGCCTCTATAACTACAACAAGAGATAGTAGAAAGTGAAGGAGGCGATAAATTTTGACAAAAGAGTTTGAATCTAAGGATGAAGCATAAGCAAAACCCCCTCCTTTAAAACAAAATGTAAGGTCATTTGTGAGACTTAATAATTTAGTAGACATGGCTAGTAAACAAGCTATAGGATTGTAGAAAGAAGGTCAAACTGATTTTAAGGTAGAGATTTTGGAGGAAAAGGTGTCGTGCAACACTAAACAAAAAAGAACACCTAGAGTTAGAGATTTTTTGATGGAGAACCTTGAAGCAAAAATGCTCGTACCAGAAGATTTTATGGTAAGAGAACCTAAATTAGAGATACCTGTAGTAGGGGTATTTATGGAAGAATAGGGAGAAGAACTTATGGATCTTATTTCTAAAGATATTAACGAGGATGGACATGTAGTAGGATTTAATGAGTCTTCTATAGGTCTAATGGAGTTAGATCATGCCCGTGAGTTGATCAAGAAACAAGAAGAGGAGATAAGGGCACTTAAAAATAAAGCTACATAATTAAAAGGTACTATAATACAAGTGGGGATAAAGAAACAACTCTTGTAAAGGAACATGAGAGAAAATATGAGAAATTAAAACATCATTGGTTCATTATATATACTAATCAAAAGGACAAATTTCAAAAATTAAGAATGGAGAAACAAGATCATGAAAAGTTGTTCAATCAAGAAAATAAAGTTTTGAATGATAGAGTTCAAGCAATTTCAATGCTTGCCATTAAAATGCTAAGTGTAGGTCCCCTCCATGAGTGCATGCATTATGTCTACAAGAATAGTTTTATAAGATATAGGTACAAAGGGTGATTGAAAGATCATCAAAAGGCCTAAATACACCTATAGCCATGTTGGGATTAGCGAGGATCAACAAGCAATAATCCAACCGCAAGCTATTTGCACACAATAAACCTATTAATATTGCCAAAAGATGGAAAATATGTACATAAGAGCCTTGTTTAAATAGGCAAGGTAGAGGAGGTGAGAAGGTCGAACATAACAACTAAGTAACCCTCCATAGGTGTAACACTTGTCTTGCTCAGGTGACACATGTTTGAGCAAGTGGCAAGTTTGCATGAAGTAGGTGTCTCACAAAGGTGAGTACACATGTCTTCACCACATGAGGTGAGACAAAAAGGTAAGAAGCCCAAAGTTGGACTTAAGCTAGTGTGAATAGAAATCTCCTAGATGTGCTAAAAGCTAACTAGATAGATAATGTCACTTTTCACACTAACAACTAATATACAAAAGAATCTATTGTGCAAGTTGTATTTGCATAATTTTATTTTTGCTGATGATAAAGGCTAGAATCCCAATCCATACATAGGAAATGTTCATCTTAGAGAATTTCACTCTTTTGTCCAAAGACAAATAAAAGGAGGGTTAGAGAAGAAGAAGAATGATAATATGGAATGAGATACAAATATTTGATAAGAGGGGAACATAATTTAGTGAGGGAAGTGTTGCATAATTGATATAGATTTATGACTAATATAGAAACCATGGATAAAGTGGTTGAGGTGGTTGAAGTAATGTTACTTCATACCACAAATAGTAGAGATCATTTTAATGATCGATGCGATGAGCTCACAACAAGGGCAAGACAAGGGGTATGAAGAAAAAAGGTATCTGGTGGATTGGCCTCAGGTAGAACCCTTCCATCATTTGGAAACTTATGCTAGATTGACAACAAAACCAACCAGATGTAGATATAGTGAAGATTACACAAAGTATAGTAGGATATGTAGGAGACAAGGTCTATCACTAGTCTTAAGGAAAGTCTCATCCATTACTTCATTAGTTAACTAAATTTATCATGAGCCAAGTTTTGAAGCAGTGTTTTTGTTGTGGACAAGGAATTTTGAGAAGGTTAATAAAATAATTTTAAGCTACTTTAAAAGTATATTACATTAATGAAATTGGAACGAGATTGTGATAAATGTAAAAATAAATTATTGAAATAAATAGATGCACCATACTGATGCATAACTTATGTTTTGTTCCCTGTAAATAAGGACATTTTGACCATAAAGTTTGAAAGCAATTTTTACTTTCGTTAACGTCTTTTTGTTTGATTCCAATACAATTCTATTATGTTTTGTTGGTGCATTGAGAACTTATATTTGTACTCTTGCACATTTTTGGTTGGCTACACAATGTAGCCATTAGTGATTTAACAATTAATTTTTTGTTCAAAAGAATCTTGTGAATAATTGCAAGTTTTTGCACACATATGCAGTGAGTACACGGATCCTAGTTCTTGCATTACATATCTAATGGAAATCTACTCTTCAAGAAATTGCACGTAAATGAGTGGAATGCATGTTGCCCTGAACTATGCAATTTTATAATGTTTGGATTTTGTTTGTCTATGACAATTAATTTTTGTTTAGAATTTTCTACAAACAACATTGAGACAAATAAGAAAAATAAAGGATGTTACAAATTTTAAGTACACGCACAAAACCAAATGAAGATGGAAAAGGATTGTTGTTTGTTGGTGTGCTAGTAATCGTTGGGTGGTACTAGTGCTAGTTATGCCATGATGAGTGAATATACGACCTTAGATTGAGGTACTTTTTTTGAAAGTGGATGATTTTTTGATTAGATTGCAGTGGTGTTGTTAGTTTCACTTGGTTTTATTCTAGTATTATACTTTCAACATACACCTATTGTTGAGGATTTTGTAAGCAATGAGATCAAGACCACTAAGTAATTATTGCTAGTGGCAGTTGTAAATGCACTAAATTATAAAGTGGCAGATCATATTTTCTTGGGGGGTTCTTTGATTTAGTGAAAAAGGGGGTTCATCATGGATTATAGTGTTTATTTCCATCCTTCTGTTGTGAAGCTAACTTCAGAGAACTATTTGTCCTAGAAATAAGGGATAAGGAATCACTGCCTTGAGCAATATCAATTGCCCTATCTCCTTGGATTCGTTCCTGAGCCAAATGACTATGAATAGAAGAATGCATGGTTTAACAATAATGACATGGTCCATGGACTAACATGTCTTACTATTTCTGAGGATATTCTACATCACATAGAGCACACTGTGTGCCCTTTCACTACATGGACCATCATCCAATATGGAGACTTTAGATCTTCATCTGATAGTGATGTTTTCTTGGATGGCCAGACTCTTGTGGGTGATACTGAGACTTTTGTTGCCCCATATTGTGTGAACATATCCTCATGGGATGATCAATCTATTTGGTTGACATGCATTGATACCCCATTTATAGTTAATGACATTCCTATCGTACCTGTTGCTACTTCAAAGTTTAGAGTTGCTTCTTCGAGGGATTCTAGTGATTCTTTGCAGCAGGGTCATACATGTCTTCTAGATTCACTTCATTGGGACCAATAAATCTACTAGACATCTCTTATTTGTTTGTAGAGTCCCTCATTTCAGATCTGGACGACACTCTTGAGGACATTCAACTCCTCTTTGATGACTGTCATTTCATCACTATTATCCCATCTTCATTGTCTTTGGATCCTATTCTACATCTATCTCCACATGATTTTGAGAGGTCACTTATTTTAGTTAGGCCTGGGACTCCTGATTTGATTGCAACTCATTTCGACATCAGCATGAAGACATTTGAGCAGTCTTATGAGACAAGATACATCATGAGACTTCCTTCCTCACCTTGCTTCTTTGAGTGGGAGTTACTTTAGCGTTCACCATTGGAGTTGTTTCTTCCTAAGGGGAGAAATGTCATTTGCCACAAATGGATCATCTTCAACATTCATATGTGGGATCCTCTTTTCAGACATGAGCTAATTTGTTGTGGGGGGGTTTCATAGTCTCCTTTTTTCTCTCTCTCTATTCTGAGGGTGTTCTCTCTACTTTGTCTAGGGGGACTCCTCTTTGGGGGGAATTCATTGTACATGGGTACCTCATTAGGCTTCATTTTCTGGGACCCATCTTTTCACCCACCTAAGCTACCCTTAAGGGGGTATTAGTGTAGGTTTTTATTTTCCTAGTTAGATTATTTATTTTCCTATATTCTTATGTTTTTCATACACATGTTATTAAGCTTGCTTAGGGTTAATTAAGTGAGTATTAGTGTGAGTGGGTGTTGTTAGAGTGAATAATTTATCTATTCACTATAGCCTAAGTGTGCTTAGGTTGATAATGTTAGACAACATCTTGTTTAACTGAATGTGCAACTTTTTAGGCCTTTAGAGGTTACCCAGTTGTTTGGTAAACCTTATTTGCATACCTTTTGAGGTTGGAAGACTTTCCATTTCACCTCAAAAGGCACTTTGTAGTCATCCAACACTTGTCACCAAAGGTTGTTGGTTTGCACATTCCAAGTGATCCAAAGGTTGACACTTGTCTACTTGTATGTGCCACATCATGGGGCACCTGTCAATCCACATGCAAGGTGGATTGCCTCATCCATGTCTATATAATAAGGCATTCCTATGTAAATTATAAAGCGAGATCAATATAAGTTTATGCTTACTTAGGTTCATCAATATCATCAATTTCTTATCTTGTATAGTTGATTTCCATATTGTGAGAGTGTAGATCAAGTTGCAGAGTATCCTTGGCTCTGATACCATGTTGGAATAGCCAAGGGTGAATGAAATAAGTAGGAATGATTAATAATTCTTAAAATATTTAATGTTAATGATAATTAATTAATTTAACCTAAAAGAAGTTTACTTCTTCACATATTAAGTAATTTGACAAATACTAAATTTGAAAATTATATAAGAGTTCCATAATGTGTCCTCGTTTCAATTTAAATTTAAATGATCTTGTTATCAATATCATGTCTTCTATCCTCCATGAAGATTTGTCTCACATGTCTAAAAGTTCCATGTCTTACTCAAGTATTTTAAATTTGTAATATTTATGGTAGTTTGTTTAGCATATGTATAATATGTGGTATTTTGAATTTAATTTTTATTTTTAAATTGTAACAATGTATATATTTATAATATTTATATTTTTTTTGGTACAAATGTACTAGAATGTACTTCTTGATCATATCAGTCCATTAAATCTACATATTTATATTTGTCTCCAATTCCAAAATAAAAACTTAAATATTATATAAACCCAAAATATCTTTTTATGTTCAAATATATACTTTTTATATCTAATACTTAACACAAAATCAACATAATTTTCAAGATAATTTTTATAAAATCAATAAAATATTATTGAAACTAGCATATAAATGCCAATCCACATACTCATTACACTTTATAATGCGGTTGCTATTTTGAAAATTGAATGTCACATGTAATGATTCAAGAAGCATCACAAATAAGAATAATAAACTTGGCTGGGCTATCTTGCCTATCTATTGCATGAAGAGGTGGGGCTATTTGGAGGGGAAAAGACAGAGGAATCAGTTGGAGCGGATAATTATAAAGAATTTTCTTTGCAAGTAAATTTGTGTGGAAGAGATGAGAAGGCGATCCTGTTATATTCGACGATGAGCAAAGAAATTATGAGAAGAGGCATTAGCGGAGGCGTGAGAGCAATGGCGAAGTCACTGGCCATAGAGGTGTGGAATCCATCGGGTAAACACAGGGTCGTCAGCACCAAACCCATGCCTGGCACGCGCTGGATTCGCCTCCTTACCCTCGCTGACTGTCGTCTTGAGGTATACACGCAAAACAGCTTACATAATTCTAATTCAACTAGACAAATGTTATTAACTTCGTTTTTATCGCAGATATGCATGGAGAAGACGACAATTTTAAGTGTTCAAGACATTCAGGCACTAATTGGTGACAAATGCGATGGTGTCATTGGCCAGGCAAAACTACTGAATTGAATAGCTTCATTTAACTTGAATTGTAGTTTCTTTTAGTTTCTCGAGTTGAATTGAATTGAATGGGTGTGCAGCTGACAGAGGATTGGGGAGAAACCCTGTTCGGCAGCCTCAAGAGAGCAGGAGGAAGTGCATATAGCAATATGGCTGTTGGTTACAACAACGTCGATATCAACGCTGCAAATAAATATGGTGTTGCAGTGGGCAACACTCCGGTATGTTACCCCTCATTTTTCTAAATTTCCATTTTTCCCTTAAAAACTTAGAGTTTATTTACAAGTTTAACATCTCTCTCTCTCTCTCTGTCTCTCTCTGTGACACCTCAGACTAAACTCCAAGATCATCTTTGTATGCTTTATATCCTCATTTTGTTTCAATTGAACACAATTGTGTTGGAAAATGAGCCACACCTAAACCAAAGATGGACTGGTCACAAAGGGGGCCGATAGTTAAGTGATAGAGCACCCCAGCAGCAAATGGGTGGTCCTAGGTTCGACTCCTAGCTGGTCCATGAAAAAAGTTTAACATGGTATCAAAGGCAAGCCAAGGCCAGGCTAGGAGGAGCCTTGAGCATTTGTAGTGTGGCTCAAGGGGGGGGGAGGGGGTGTTGGAAAATGAGTCACACCCAAACCATAGATGGACCAGTTACCCAGTGAGCTGGTAGCTCAGTGGTGGAGCACCCAAGCAACACATGGGTGGTCCTAGGTTTGACTCCTAGCTGGTCCATGAAAAAGTTTAACATGGTATTAGAGCCACGCCAGTGGACCCATGGCCAAGCTAGGAGCCCCAAGCATCTATAGTGTGGTTCAAGAGGGGTGTTGGAAAATGAGCCACTTGAACCATAGAAAGACCAATTCAGCTACCATCTATAACTACCCATCTATGTGCCTAGGCGATGGTGTTCAAGTGAGCTAACACACAGCCATTTTAACTTTATTCTTACATACCCCTGGACACAAGAGAGTTCAGAGTTTGTGGCTTCCTTGATCCCACATTCCATAATTAGGACAGATTCAATGTCCAATAACTGATACCTTGCATGTGGCATGATGTTGATCCATCTTCCATTGAATGGATGTCATGCCCCCGACTTGTTAGGAAAGAGTTTAAATAAAATAAAATCCATTGCTGGCCAAATAACACAAAGGCCAGCAAAAGGCACTAGGAAACAAAAGGCACTAGAAGACAAAAAAAAAAGAAACATTAACTAATGTTAACCAAAGGGCAACAGTGGTTGTAAAAAGGCATGGGTTGTGTGTAAAAAGGTGTAACTTCTCACTAAAAAGGATATAAATCAAGAATCCAAAGACATTTGAAGGCATAAAGTGATTAGAAAGAAATATATCTTTGGCAGAGATAAATCTGCAAGGAATATATTTGCAACAAGACATAAATAAATATATCACAGCAGTACAAACAATAGACATTAGCAAGAGATATAAATATATATTACAGCAGAATAAATAATTGACATTGACAAGAGGAATGTATTGCAGCAATGGATCATAGATCTGTCAATCCATCCAAGGAAGTGGGAATAAATAAAAAATATGAAATATTCCAAGTAAATATTACAGCAGATGTATATTAAGAGTTGTGACCCTTCTATAAAGGCAACCACCTATGAAAGGTTGTGACTCTTTCCAATAAGAGATATAAAATAAGGAGGCAAGCAATCTTCATTGGAGGAAATAAATATAAGAATCCATCAAAATGAAATATATCAGCAGTAATATATATATATTATATACCATACAAACAATCGTTAACAACGAAGAAGGATATATTGCAATTCTTGGATTGAACTTGAAATCCATCAAGAGGTACTTTATATCAATCATCTTACAAATTCTTAAGCAATCTATTTTGAAGTCAAGGAGATGTTTGCAAGTAGGAAGGATGGCCCTTCCAAGTTCACGAGAGATGAAGAGGATGACCCTCTCATGTTCTCATCAAGTCGGCCAAGTAGTGAGGGTGTGTGGCCCTACCATGTTATTGATCCTAATCAAGCAGGGTGTGTCTCTTGAGCTTGATCAAGGAGGGTGTGCCTCCAAGGTGAACTGGGAGCTGTTAGGTGGACTGACCCCTTTCATGCGCTCGACAATATTTTTAGGTGGACTGACCCCTTTCAATATTGCTACTTGCAAGAGTTCCTAAGGAATTCACTATGTGATTGGCATGAGGGATTGTGTTATGATGGATTGAACCAAATATTGATTATGTTATGAAGTATTGATCTCATTATTAATTATGCTATGATAGATGAATTTAATATGAATGATGCTATGAACTGAATATTATCTTAATTTATTGATCTCTAATATTTCTAATGTCCTTTTCTAGTAGTTATTATTGTATGCAAGTAAAGAAATCAAGAATATCTCAAAAAAAGACATTACAAGTGGTATCAGAGCTTTGATCCTGCCAGCCTGGGGATCAAAGATAGTTAATGCAATTAAGCCAAAGAGCTCAACGAGCTTTGGAAAGAGAAAGGGAAGTATGAAAAAGAATATGTTGCAAATAGTACGTTGACAACACTTTCAGGGGCAGATCTATAACAACACAGACGGTGTGGATTCAATTACCGAAATCAAATTCAGATTCTTGATTGAATCCTTCATCAACTACATTTCCTTCAATTCTAAATACACTTGCTGACTTATTTCATCCCCCATGTCTCACATACTCTTCAATAACATAGATCATTTTTCTCTTCTAATAATCTTATCTATCATAGATTGTCTCCACACTATCTTATCATCTTCACTAATTATTCTACACTTCTACAACTTGTTCAATAATCAACGTCTTACTTAAGATTCGAATTTACCTTCTCTACAACATCACTGGATTCATCTTTCCAATCTTTCTTCAAGTCCTCTTCATCATTCAAATTTTCTATCAATATTGCTTCATCTTGGAGTATTTGGCAATCTCCAATCTTGGATTCTAAATGCTCTCAATTTCTTCTTTAGCATTAAAAATGTTTCCTTCCTTCCTTTCTGCATTCACTTAACTACACCTTCATTGGTGACACTTGCATTATCTTAATCACATTGTTGTTATTCAAAACATCAAACAAATGCTTACCAATACATTCATCTTTCATTAGTCCTTTCAAGTATTCTTTGGTCACAAATTCTCTTTCCATGGAATCACAATCATTTACTCCTTCGTTTTCTTAGGGCATGTTCACAATAACATTCATTCTGTCTTCTTCTTTATCCTCATTGGATTTGAACATGACTTCTTCTATCTTTCTCAACCTTGGGCTAATGACATATTAGAAGGCAAACTACAAGACAAGTACAAGCTAGTGGAGGAGCTCAGCCTATACAAAGATCGAATTTATCTCATCCCAGGATCGAGGATGAAAGAAAAATAAGAAAGGACCACCCCAAGGATCTTGAGTTGCCCAAAGAAAGGAGAGAAGAATCTTGGAATCTTCCTAGAAGCTCTTTGGGATTATCTGGAGAGAAAACTAAAAGATATAAAATAATTCCAGAAGAGAACATTACATTTGAGGTCATAGATGTGTGTCGTGCTTCTAATTCCCATCTTAATATATAGAAAGTCACTTTCTTGCTTGGACTCAAAGGGGTATCCATGTGCAGATCTTACCAGTCACCAACTCTTGGCTTTGTTGTTGAGAGATATAATGGGAAATACAAGTACATGAAACAAAGGAATATTGGACAATACATTATCCTCATACTTTAGAGGATATTATCAACCTTATGATATTAACAGACTATGTCGACGATTGGATCGAGGCAAGTATACTAACAACAATTCTTCAAGGTTGTTGATTTGGGATCCTAATTAGGAGTGCCCTAGTTTGAAATTGCTTGAGGACAAGCAATCTTGGGAAGGGTGGACTGTCATGCCCCCGACTTGTTAGGAAAGAGTTTAAATAAAATAAAATCTATCGCTGGCCAAATAAGACAAAGGCCAGCAAAAGGCACTAGGAAACAAAAGGCACTAGAAGACGAAACAAAAGGCACTAGAAGACAAAAAAAAACATTAACTAATGTTAACCAAAGGGCAGCGGTGGTTGTAAAAAGGCATTGGTTGTGTGTAAAAAGGTGTGACTTCTCACTAAAAAGGATATAAATCAAGAATCCAAAGACATTTGAAGGCATAAAGTGATCAGAAAGAAATATATCTTTGGTAGAGAGAAATTTGCAAGGAATATATCTGCAGCAAGACATAAATAAATATATAGACATCAACAAGAGATATAAACATATATTACAGCAGAATAAATAATTGACATTGACAAGACGAATGTATTGCAGCCATGGATCATAGACTTGTCAATCCATCCAAGGAAGCATAAATAAATAAAGAATATGAAATATTCCAAGTAAATATTACAACAGATGTATATTAAGAGTTGTGACCTTTCTATAAAGGCAGCCACCTATGAAAGGTTGACTCTTTCCAATAAGAGATATCTTCATTGGAGGAAAGAAATATAAGAATCCATCAAAAGGAAATATATCAGCAGTAATATATATATCTGCCATACAAACAATCGTTAACAGCAAAGAAGGATATATTGCAATCCTTGGACTGAACTTGAAATCCATCAAGAGGCACTTTATATCAATCATCTAACAAATTCCTAAGCAATCCATTTTGAAGTCAAGGCGATGTTTGCAAGTAGGAAGGATGGCCCTTCCAAGTTCACGAGAGATGAAGAGGATGGCCCTCTCATGTTCTCATTAAGTCGGCCAAGTAGTGAGGGTGTGTGGCCCTACCATGGTTGGAGTGTGTGGCCCTACCATGCATGGTTTGGGGTGTGTGGCCCTACCATGTTCTTGAGCCTAATCAAGTAGGGTGTGCCTCTTGAGCTTGATCAAGGAGGGTGTCTCTCCAAGGTGAACTGGGAGCTGTTAGGTGGACTGACCCCTTTCATGCTCTCGGCAATATTATTAGGTGGACTGACCCCTTTCAATATTGCTACTTGCAAGAGTTCCTAAGGAATTCACTATGTGATTGGCATGAGGGATTGTGTTATGATGGATTGAACCAAATATTGATTATGTTATGAAGTATTGATCTCATTATTAATTATGCTATGATAGTTGAATTTAATATGAACGATGCTATGAACTGAATATTATCTTAATTTATTGATCTTTAATATTTCTAATGTCCTTTTCTAGTAGTTATTATTGTATGCAGGTAAAGAAATCAGGAATATCCCAAAAAGGGACATTACAATGGATCAACAATCATGATCTTGGTAGAGTTTTGGACTATTGGGCTTCCTTTCCTTTGCCATTCACAACTCCAATGTTTGAAGTTCTTTATTCATAATCAACACCAAATCATTTTCGAGCTGATCCTTATGCCAAAATGATATTACAAGGGATCCACCAAAATGATATTACAAGGGACCGACCTCGCCTATTACTGGCAATTTGTTATTAGCCATCTACCAATGTTTAATGCTTTCTTTAAATGTCTGTTTTCTTTTTATATTGGAATAGAGTTTACAAATATGGCTCAAAGTGCATCAATCTGCACAAAAGATAGAAAACATCAAGTCTTCAATAGCTTGACAAAGCAATATCCAGCCTACAAAACTATCATAATATCAGGTTCTAAAAGATAGATCATCATCAAAGTACCATTAGTAATTTAGTGACATATCATATATACAATAATATAGTATAGAAAGCTTAACCAAAAAACTGACACAGTGGTATCATAAAGCTCCCATAGACAGATTCCAATATAAACAAACTCTAGTCATTAGCATCATCCTTCTTTTTCTCCTTCTCGGCCTTTTCCTCAGCATCAATAATCAGGCTTATCTTCTTGGCCAGGTCCACCACCATATATTTCAGACATTTCCTTACCCACCATTTTGGCAAGACAGATAAAGGTACATTGTCATATCACCAAGAGCATCAATGTCTACAACATCTTTAGAGCCTGAACCAGTACCAACTGCAACACCACTATCCACCTTAAACTTTCTTTTTTTTAACAAATGACTTTCAATAGCATGCTGAATCTCTATCTCAGAAAGGTTCACCTGCTCACAAACCTGCATATAAATAAGATAAATTGTGCCATCCTTTGAGAAGTCAGAAACCTCTCTGCATTTACCTTGGAAAACATTGTAAATTTCTCTTATTCCAAAGAAACCAAAGGATCTTAGTAGAGAGGACCAACTAGACTTTACTTAACGAAATAATAGACCTTTTCAAAGAATTAGCAATAGACCATATAAGACACCCCCCCAAGAAACAAACTTAACACCATCCCATTTAGTCCACTCAGGTAAGTTTACAACTCTATGTTTTTTAGCTTAGTTTGGAACTTCTGCACAGGTTCAGTGTGAATGTGCAGGTAGTTTGAGTTATTTCTATTTTGTAATTCACTTTAGTGATTAATTTGAAAGTCTTTTATTTAGTTAATTAAGTCTAATAAAGTTTGGATAAGTTCTAATGACTTAGACTTATCTTTCAAGTCATCTCCTGCGTGAGATAAGTTTGCTTTCTTTTTGAGAGATAAGAATGCTTTATTGAAGATTAGATTTTTAGCTAAATAGTATAAAGATAGGTGCAAGATAAAAAGATTGTAACTCAGAGTAGTGTAATATTTCTGTGCAATTGAAGGACTAGTTGTGGAGGTTTCTTTGTAAGCTTTTGAAGGAATGCAAAGCAATGCAAAGTGTAAAATATCTATGTTTGGTGTTCATTGTTTCCGTTGTTTGAAGTTCAATGTTTTGTATGATTAATTTAATGTTTTCAGTATTAGGTAATTAGTCATCGTGATTGGAATTTTAACATGCTATCAGAGCCTAGGCAAGGGGTTGTAGCCTAAGGAAGGATTTTTGTAGTTTTCTCTTCAAAATCACACAAGGATTGAAGGAACAATTGCATGGTTTTTAGAAAGAAATTTGTGGCCAAGTAGTGAAGGAAAATAACATGTATTAGTTTGAAAAAATCACGTCTATTTTTTCATTAATTTGCATCACCAGTACAGGGGAAATCCACAACATTTTTATGAAGAAAATCTGTGGCCAAAGGCAGAAGAAAAATCACAGGTTGTTTGAGAAAAATTACTCTAGTTGGTAAAGGAAAATTCGTGATTAGTTTGTGATCAAAATTGTGCCCTTTCTTGGTGAAAATTTGCGTGTCGAACAAGTGCAGAAAATTCGCGACCAGTTGAAGCTAAAAATCGTGCCGATTTTAGGTGGATTTAGGCAATTTTTTGGGAAGAAAATTGCGCCAAAATTTGTCAAGGAAAAAAAAGATCGACGTTTTTTTTTTGTGTTAAATTTGCGACAAGGGTTTTAAAGTGACAGCTAGGGTTTCATACCTGTAGACCACGACTAATGTTTGTAGGTGAAGGAACCAATGGCTACGGTAGTGAACCAACAAGTTTGGCAGATTTTATAGCAGTTTTTTATTTTGGCAGCTAGGGTTTAGTTGAGTTGCAGGTATTTTCAAAAGTTTTTGCCAGGTTTCTGAGGATAGGTTGGATGGCGCAATAAATTTTTTGCCTTGGAAAGTCAGGGTGATGTTGATTCTGGAGGAAAACGATCTCTGGGAAATCGTAAAGGATTAGGTGGCTCTGCCAACAAATTCATAGGATTTGGCAGTTCACAAGAAGAAAGAAATTAAAGCCAAGCGGACGATCCTAGATGCGGTGAAGGATCATTTAATTTCGCATTTGTTAGAGAAGAAAACAACCAAGGAGATGTTCGACGCTCTGGTTAGTCTTTTCCAAAGTGAGAACATAAACAGGAAAATGATATTGAGAAACAGACTCAGATCCATAAAGATGTCTAGTATGGATATAGGTATTGGTTAAAACTGATGAAGGTCAATCAACTTCGTGACCAACTTACAACAATTGGGGAAAAGGTGGTAGATGCAAAGCTAGTGAACTTAGCTTTAAATGGGTTCTCATCTTCATGGCAAGCTTTTGTTTAGGGCATTTGTGCCAGGGAAAAGCTTCCTTCTTTTGAGAGATTGTGGGATGACTCTATCTAGGAGGAAATTCAAACGAAGTCAAGAGCCAACAAGAAGGGTGGTGATGAGAATTTAGCTCTCATTGGACAGACAAAGGGAAATAAAGGAAAAGGGAACAACAAGGGGAAGGGCAAGAATGAGGATTCATCCTCATAGGCAAGGAAGTAGGACTTGAGTAAAATCAAGCGCTTCAGTTGTCATAAATTTGGTCATTATGCATCATAGTGTCTAGATAGGAAGAAGAACCAAGGGAAGCAACAGTAGAAGGAAGTAGTAGCCTCTGTAAAAACTTAGATGAACGAGTTTGCTTCCAAATTTGAGAAGGAATTCTCAATGGTTTCCTATCTTTCTACCAGCACGACTTCACATGATGCTTGGTATGTGGATAGTGGGGCCTCTTGACATATGACTTCAGCCTAATAGTATTTTACTAGATTGGAAGAACACAACTTTGGAGTTCAGGTTGAGCTTGGTGATGATGCCAAGCATCTAGTAGTAGGTGTTGGTAAAATTCTCTTTCAACTTCACTCAAGTACCTCTTTAGAGGTTGATGGTGTTTTGCTTGTTCTTGGTCTCATGAAAAAATTGCTTTCAGTTTCAGTAATGGAGGATAAGGGCTTTGCAGTTGAATTCAAGGATCAACAAGTTCTTATCAAACCGGAAGGATCTAGCTAGATACAACACAATCTATAGGGGTTAGAGAAGGCAACCTATACAAGTTGCAGGGGGAACCAATTCTAGCAGCATTGATGAGCAACATCATAGATTTTGAGCCTTTCAGTTTTCGGGAGGTAGTAGACTAGTGAGTTTGGCGGGATGCCATGGTGGAGTACACCTCCATCATGAAGAATGATAAATGGGACATAGTCCTAATACTAGAAGGGAAATCACTAATTAGTTGTGACTTCCAGGTGGCTCTTTAAGATGAAGCATGCTGTAGATGGTAGCATTGAGAAGTACAGAGTGAGGTTTGTGGCGATTCTCTTAGGAGGGAGTGGACTATGAGGAGACTTCTTCTCTAGTCGTCAGATACACTTCCATTAGAGCAGTCATGTCTTTAGCTTCTGTCATGGGATGGAAGATACATTAGATGGATGTTAAGACAACTTTCCTCAATGGGATTATAGAACAACCGCAGGGATTTGAGGTAAATGGGAAGGAATCCCATGTTTGTAGGCTTAAGAAAGCCTTGTATGGACGCAAACAAGCACTGAGAGCTTGGTATTCTAGGATTGATGAATATCTACAAAGTATGGGCTTTGCCAAAAGTGAAGTAGATCTTAATCTATATCATATAGTGAGTGGGATAGATATACTTATTTTGATATTGTATGTAGATGATTTGTTCATTACAGGATCTAAACAATTCATTGTAGGGTGCAAAGCAGAGTTAGTTGTTGAGTTTGAGATGGACATTGGCTTGATGCATTATTTTTTGGGGTTAGAGGTTTGGTAGAAACCTAGCGAGATTTTTCTTGGGCAAGGTAAGTATGTAGTCAAGATTCTATTCTAAAGCGATTTTTGATGGAGGATTGCAGACCCATGACCACACCTATGATCACTAATTTGAATAAGGTGACAACTTCAGATTCGAAGGTGATTGATCCCACGCTGTATAGGAAGTTGATAGGTTTTGTTGGGTCCCAAAATAGCTAACCTAAAACCCTAGAGTTAACTTCCTAATCTCTCAGGCTAGGGGTGTCATCAGAGAGATAGGATGTTGATAACTGAGAGGGGGGGGGGTGAATCAGTTATCCTAATTATTTCCCTTATTGAACTTTCCTCTTAATTGAAGCAGCATAAAATCAAACACAAAACATTAACCATGAAGTAAGAAACACATGACACAGTATTTTTGACGTGGAAACCCTGTTAAGGGAGAAAACCACGGGGTGATTAACCCAAGAATTATTCTCTGTTAGAAGAATAGGAAATTACAAAAATGGCACTTGCCAATTAGGGCTCACTGCCCGAGCACACTGCTCACAAGAGGCCCACTGCCTACAAGAAGACACACTGTCTACAAAGTGATGATAATCACAGTCTTGAACTGATTGGAAGCATCTACATATGCTGGAGTTCAGTTCCGGTTAGGCTCAGTACACTGATCTGCTGCACTTCATCTTTCCTCTGTTCTTTGTTCTGCTATCTTTCACATACCGGATCCTTTTTGCTACCTCTGCTCTTTCTCTGGACTTATTCGCATATCTCCACATCCACACACACTTCACAACTAAATCCATCCTCTATATATATCCGCACAAGTAGTTTCATCACCTTTCTAGTCGGCATCCGGAACAGTCTTAGTTTCTTACAAACTCTCATTCTGTCGGCTGAATCCTTCCTCACCAAGCAATGCGGATCAAGCATATACTTGTAGATATCATTAATCATGTCGGCCAAACATGATTCATGCCTTCACAACCTCTGTCATCAACAGTAACCCATCCGGAAAGCAGTCTGATACTCTGTCAGTCAGTTCTTCCTCTGTTTTCACTGTCTCTCAGGAATCCGGTACTTAACCATTCATATCTTTTTCCTTGTCCATCACCGGAGGCTAAATCCTTGGAATATACTACTAAAGGTAGTCCTCTTGACTTCCCCAAATCCGCACTGCACCAAGACACTTCCTCTGAGAGGTCCGGACCAATCTGTCGGACCTTGCCACATGCTCTGTTCTTCTTCACCGGACCACAACTTTCTTTATTCTGACTTCCGGTAGAGACACATCATGACTTGCGGATATGTGGGATGACCTTTGTTGCCATCAATGACAACAACCATGAATCCATATAGTGTCTCTTGCCAACAATCTCCCCCTTTGGCATTGATGGCAACACTTAGTGAAAAATGACTAAGTGTTTTCACTATGCTCCCCCTTTGCTGATGCTCTGTCTTTATATACAATTTCCGGAACTCCCCCTTAGTTGGATTCCTCATTTTTCACTGCTCCTCACTCCCCCTTTGACATCAATGGCAAAGGGTAGGGTCCGCATATCAAAATTTTCAAAAATTTCTTATACTTAGCCGCATATTTACATACTCACATATATTGAAGAATGTCTGCAAAGGATGTCTGTAATTGAATCATTTCGGTAGCCCAACTTTGCTTCATTCTGTCCAAAATTGAAATGTGACCACTTAACAAAAATGCAAACGCTTCTGCCCGCTTGAGATCTGTCGGATCTTTTGTTTGGGCGGTGGTCCTAGCATCACTGATGGCCTCATGCATGGTTTCCAACTTAGGGATTATAATCCTTCTAAGTTCTCCCATCCGGTTGGTGATGTTCTTCCTTTCCTTCTCAAGATTCTTTATTTCGTTCAAGACTGCAATAGTCTGACATTCTTGATTTATTATAGAGGAAGAGAGAGGATCAAAACTTTGAGATAAGCTTTGTAGCTTATCCTGTTCCTCTTTTATTTTCTTGTCAAATGCTGCTGTTGCCTTTGACCAGGATATACAAAATTTGTAGATATCACCGCCATCCTTAAGAGCATTCTCTAAGCTCTTTATTCCAATGCTTACAATCTTTTTGTCTTTAGAGATTAATTCTAATATCTCTGAAAATCTCTTATCCAAAAATTCCTTCCGGACCTTTTCTTCAGCTGATTTTTCTAAAGAATCAAAATGTGTATCAACACTGCTGACTAAGGTTTTTAGATTACCGGAAGTGGAGGCTGTCGGATCTATCTGGATTGATGGCATGATCTTTACAAGTATTCCGGAAGCAGCCTCTATCAACTCACAGTCTTCCATATGAGACTTCAGGAGCTTTTCATTTGCCTTGGCATTTGCAAATGAAGCTATCTTCATTGTTTGTACCGGAGAGAGAGAGTCAAAATCAAATGGACCTTTGAGAAGCTCCGGTTCATCAATCTCTAGAGTTTCTTTACTCAAAAATTGTTGAACAGTTTGTGCAGTGTCTCTTGCCGGAGACAGATGTTTCTTTTCTTCTGCAGTCTTAGAACTGTCAACCTCTTTGTCTTTCACCACTGCTTCCTTCTCCTGTAGTTGCTCTTCTTCTTTGGATCCGGAGACTGTAGGGGAAACCGGAGGAGAGATGCTAACTTGTTCATGGGCCACTTCTTCTTGAGCAGAGGGTCCCAAGTCCTCACTTGTCTGTTCAGGGCTCACTTCTTCCGGAACAGAAGATTCCAAATCAGCAGCTGTTTCTGCACCTAAGTCCTCTACAACAGGAAGATTGAACCTTTTGAAGGCCTTCCGGAGGATCTCTTCTGTTTCTTGGGCCACTTTGTCAGTCTCACCAAGCATGAGTTGATTCATCCTGGCTTTGCTTCTGAACTCATCTTTACAGTCCTTGAAGATAATGTTCATTGTCTTGGGATCAATTTGAGGATATAGCTGAATAGCTATCTGCTCCCGGATCTCAAGATCTTTAGCATGAGCATTATTTTTTCTCACTTCCATTTCCTTTTCTAGGCTTTTAGGAATAAGAGATATTATTTCAATGAAAGCCTTATTGTATATGTTCAGATATTTAACTGTGGCTTCCTGCAGAGTCTTTTGGTCTGCCTCACTGAAGTCATCATAGGATTCAGTCATTGGTTGAAGGTTTCCATCCACCGTGACCGACTTGATTATGCTCTCTAGTGACAGAGTGGGCTTTTCAACAGTTACCTCTGCCATTTCCTCCTTGTCTTGGCCTGTGGAGGGCTTACCGGATCCTTTCTTTTTCTGTTTCTTTACTTCTCTTACTCCCTCATCTGATTCTGTTTCCTCTTCATCCTTTTGGCTTCCATAAGCCCTTGTGGCTTTTGCCTTTGATCTCTTACCGGATGCCTGGACTTCCGGTTTTGAACTTTTGGTTGAGGGAGGTGCAGATCTCTTTGTTGATCTGGTCCGGGTGGGAGCTCCAACCGGAGCACTTTCTTTGCTTTTCTCTTCTTCCTCGGCCTTCCTCCTCTTTTCCCGGCTGGCATCAAGTGCCTCCTTTGAGATACCTAGGCCTTGAGCAATGTGCTCTACTTCTTTTCTTACCTTTCTTTTAATCTCAGGTTCCCTGAGTTCTACATGTATTTTTACACTCAGCTCCTCAAAGGTTCCAAACCTTTCTGCCTTAGGATCTTTGGGCTGACTTAGCATGTGTCGAACATGCAGCTCCACTATCTGTTCATCAACTTCATACCCCATGGGCATGATCCAGACAGTCCTTGGCTCCACTGCCTCCATTAGGCACTGATCAGTGTCAACCATAAAGCACACTGAGTCCTTGTATTTCTCAATGAGAGATTGAGGAATTCTCTCTCTTGCTTGCATCATGCTCTGAAAGTTTTTGAAGTAACCCCATAGAGCTGAATTTCTCGCTTTTGCATCCCCAAGTCCATGCAAGTAGTCTCTTATCTGGACTGCAACAGGTTTGTCATTCTGCCATACCCATCCACTTGTTCCGGGTAGCTCATTCATGAAATAGAAGAATAGACATACAATAAGAGTACCATATTTAAAGGAATTCTTCTTATCCTTCTTGATTTTCTGTATGTTTTCCATTAATTGGCTTAGTAGTAGTTCGCAGAGATCATATTCTGCATTCTTTCTTAACATTTCATAAGCAGTGTATATTGCAGTTCCGGATACAGAATTCTCCCTGCTGGAGTGGTAGATCTTGTATCCTATTATCATTGATGCATATTTGATATCCGGATCGGAGATGTCTTCAATGGTCATTGCCCTTTTGTCAAATTTTGATCCGGTGGCCTCAGTTACAATGTTGTTCTTGACAGATTTAAGGATAGGTACTCCTCCGGAGGAGTATAGGCCAGTTACTGCTCTAATTGCCTCTTTTGTGATCTTGCAGGGTCTATCTAGCCATAGAAAGTTGTCATGCATCCTGCTCAGTACATACCGGACCCATTCATCCTCTTCAAAACAGGGGAAATGAATAAATTGCTCAAATTGTTTCTTCTGAATATCCTTATACTCTGGTTTAAGCTCAAAAGCATTGTCAATCAGCTGCTTGTGATAGAGGTCTCTTAATTTGAAATCCCCAAATTCCTCAATGTTTGCATGTATGTAAACCCTAATGTCTTCGGTGTGTAAGACTCCGTGAGGAACACTAGAGAAGGCTCCTAGTGGGTCAACCTCCAATGATTTGTAGGGATGTTTCTTGAATGAGGGGCGAGGTCTATCGGAGATCTTAACTATGTTTGGAGTAGCCATTCTTCAAAGATTTGCAGTGAGGTAATGAAAAACGGAGAATACCTTATGCGCCTTCGGTTTGCACGGAGTGGTTGGATTGATTTCTTTATCCAATAGCTTCGGCAGGAGATCCTTGGTGTGCTTGAAGAACCTTGTTGCAGAGCTCCACTTTTCGCTTCTTCTCGAGTGCAGAATGAGCAAATGACCTTTGAGAAATCCCTTAAATTGCTCCGCGAACCCTAATACCTGTCTGCAATAAATGCTTCACCTACATCATTCCGGTTTGCCTTGTCTGGATAGCTTGGAGTATCCCGGATTAGTCCTGATCTATGGATATCATCCGGATCTATCAATCATGAATAAATCGAGGTGGCATATTACAAGATCATCTCAAACACTCTGTCCAATCCGCAGAACAAGATAGTGCATTTCCGGATCTTTCCGGACCTTTTTGTAATCCTTTATCATACCGGAGCATTTCCCTGAACAGGTCTTATTTGATCGATCACAGCTTCTTCATAACTCCATGCGGACCTCTGAAAACTTGACTGAAGTATCTCAAGACTCATATTTACAAACCCTTTGATCCGCATCTTGTGCAACATCCGGCACCACTTGTTTGGCTGGGGGAACAAGATTTTCTTTGAGTCTCCCCCTGAGCCAGAGCTCACTTTTAATTTCCGGAAGAAATATCAGCACCAGAGTCTGGTGCGGATCCAACCTCTACATTCTCTGAACTTTTCTTCACCCAAATCTTGCTCATCTGATTCCTAACCTCATCCGCATTCATCTTTTGTTTACCCTTGTCTTGATTCTGATTATACACCGGACCTCTTTTGTCCTGATTCTTGTTTCTGCAGACTTTAGCATTATGACCGGACCTATTGCAGATTTGGCAAATAACATTCCTTTGCATATTTGACTGATATCCTCTTGATCTGCATTGATTAGCCCTATGACCTATTCTATTGCATGTGAAGCATCTACCTTTGAATGATTTGTTTACTTGCATAATTCTACATTCATGGGATTTGTGTCCATACCTTTTGCAGTTGAAGCACTGTCCGGAGAAGGATGAATTATTCTGATTCATTCTCATTCTGCACTGATTAGCTTTGTGACCAAAGTGGTTGCAGCTGTGGCAGTATCCATTGAAGGATGGATAACTTTGAGCATTTGGCTGTCTTATCGGAGGTCTTCTAGGCCTGCTCCTTGGATTTTCTGATCCAAGATTCTTCTGACCGGATCCGGAGCTTTCTCCTTTCTCATATCCCAAGCCATACTTGTCATCTGTCCTCTTTTGACTTCCAAGAAGAACTTCAAGTTGAGCAGAACTTATCTTGAATTTCTCTTTATATTCATTTGCTGTTTGAAGGTCTCTTTTGAGAGAGGCAATTTGATCCTCAAGTTTTCCTTCATTATCTTTGGCATCTTCAAGATCGGATTCAAGGTGTCTGATAATCCTGTCCATCTGGTGGCATTCTTCTGATTTTTCTTTAAGAGATTGTCTTAGATTGTCTTCAGCCTTTCTTTTTTCTTCAATCTCTTGAGTAAACTTTATAGTTCCTGATTCCATTTCATGTCTTAACATAATGACTTCTTTTGATAACTTTTCACATAACTTGGTTTGCTCAGTCAATTCCTCATTTGTATTGCTTTCTTCACTTTGTCTTGCCAACTGTTGAAGCAGCTCCTTTCTCTTTTTCATAGAGAGACTTAATTTGTCTTTTAATTCTCTCATGAATTCATCAGCCTGTTTGAGTCTTTCCTTTAATTCACTGACTTCAGAATTTGACTGTTCAAGATCCTCAAGGGCAGTCTTGAGTTGCTCCCTTAAACCATATGCATCCATTTGAAATCCCAGATCTTCCTCAAGCTGTTAGGCTCTATTAGGAGGAACTTAGCTCTGATACCAATTGTTGATAACTGAGAGGGGGGGGGGGGGTGAATCAGTTATCCTAATTATTTCCCTTATTGAACTTTCCTCTTAATTGAAGCAGCATAAAATCAAACACAAAACATTAACCATGAAGTAAGAAACACATGACACAGTATTTTTGACGTGGAAACCCTGTTAAGGGAGAAAACCACGGGGTGATTAACCCAAGAATTATTCTCTGTTAGAAGAATAGGAAATTACAAAAATGGCACTTGCCAATTAGGGCTCACTGCCCGAGCACACTGCTCACAAGAGGCCCACTGCCTACAAGAAGACACACTGTCTACAAAGTGATGATAATCACAGTCTTGAACTGATTGGAAGCATCTGCATATGCTGGAGTTCAGTTCCGGTTAGGCTCAGTACACTGATCTGCTGCACTTCATCTTTCCTCTGTTCTTTGTTCTGCTATCTTTCACATACCGGATCCTTTTTGCTACCTCTGCTCTTTCTCTGGACTTATTCGCATATCTCCACATCCACACACACTTCACAACTAAATCCATCCTCTATATATATCCGCACAAGTAGTTTCATCACCTTTCTAGTCGGCATCCGGAACAGTCTTAGTTTCTTACAAACTCTCATTCTGTCGGCTGAATCCTTCCTCACCAAGCAATGCGGATCAAGCATATACTTGTAGATATCATTAATCATGTCGGCCAAACATGATTCATGCCTTCACAACCTCTGTCATCAACAGTAACCCATCCGGAAAGCAGTCTGATACTCTGTCAGTCAGTTCTTCCTCTGTTTTCACTGTCTCTCAGGAATCCGGTACTTAACCATTCATATCTTTTTCCTTGTCCATCACCGGAGGCTAAATCCTTGGAATATACTACTAAAGGTAGTCCTCTTGACTTCCCCAAATCCGCACTGCACCAAGACACTTCCTCTGAGAGGTCCGGACCAATCTGTCGGACCTTGCCACATGCTCTGTTCTTCTTCACCGGACCACAACTTTCTTTATTCTGACTTCCGGTAGAGACACATCATGACTTGCGGATATGTGGGATGACCTTTGTTGCCATCAATGACAACAACCATGAATCCATATAGTGTCTCTTGCCAACATAGGAAACATGCTCATCCACAGGTGGAAGGTGATTAAGGGCCAATGGTTAGGAGTGGGTAATCTCCCCTTCGCTTTTGGCTCAGCTAAGCCAAGGAAGGTGTTCCTTGAGGTATCCCTTAACAAGGATTAACAATAATAAAAAAATGTTTTCAGATTCATGTCATTGCAACAATACCCAAACTATTGTTTTAATCCCCAAATACAGTCACTCGATTAAGACAAGCTTGCTGCACTAAAACCTTTGTTTAAGCTGATAAAAAAAAAAACTCTTGCAATAATGGAAGGTGCTAGTATGCATGTTTGATTTACTAAAATTGGCACTTGGAAGATTCACTAACAATATTTCCTTGTTACAACATTGAACCACAACAATGCATATAGTTGTAACTATTTTACTTCACACTTGATAAATTTGTTTTTGTTTTTAAAAGAGGTGTGTGTGATTAGACATTTTAGACCCGTGCATGTTAAGATGGGGTACAAAGTCCATAGTTACGCAGAGGATAAGATAATACAAAAATGGAAACAAGCACTTTTTGGATACCCAAATGTAGAAAAAACAACCAGTGAGGAATATGCTTAGTAATCCTTTATCTAAATGCAATCATTCATATACAACCATAGAAGAGATTATCACATAGCATGCAATGTTTTCAGAATCTGTCCTATTCATATGATCAATGATTACAATCACACCATGAAGTGTAGCAAGAGGAAACCCTAGCTGCAACTTAGGATTTCCTTGAAAAATTACAGGAGAGAAAGGAGAAATTCATACATTGATTCTTGAAGCCAATTTGAATCTTTACATAACCTTGTTATCTCCCTTGTTGGAGAACTGGAACTTTTGTTCTTTGAAACTCTAGAGAGCTCTGCACTTTTGTTGCTTGAAAACTGCCAAAAGACCAACCCTTGAAATGAGTTTCAATCTTCTATTTATAGCCTTCACAATACGAGTCTGATGATGGAATGGGAAGGGAAAACCCTAACAAGCCCACCAACTACATTAAAAACATTATTTTTAACCACCCATTTCTCATTAATGGCGACCTGGTACGGTCTTGTGTTCATTTGGAAGTCGTAGGACACTGTCGCCTTTTATTTTTACGTCCTTTTTGGCAAATTGTGGGAATCCGAGGGGGTTCGGAAGCGGGAGTTTTGGGGTGTTTTGGATATGTCCAAACCCAGGCAAAATCTCCGCAAAAGATAGGGAAATGAAGCTGGCGGAACTTCCAAGGGTATGTGGAAAGTGCTGGAAAAGGAGGATGAGGGAGCAGAACTTTGGAATAGGATAGAAGGCGGACCTTTTAGGAGATGTGGAAAAACGAGACTTCCAAGGGTAAGTGGAAATGTCCAGACACGCATGAAAGTTCTACCAAGGAATGACAAAGGAGGAAAGTGAAAGTTTAGGGGGGTCAAGGAAGTATCCTAACATGCTAAGAAACTCTGCCAGATCTAGAAGCACACGAAAGTTCCGCCTGAAATGGAAGAAGGGAAAAAGCGGAAATCTTAAGGGGACACGGAAATGTCCTGAACCAGGTGAAAGTGCCGCAATGTCCAAGAGTGGGTAAAATTTCTGCATCCTGAACGGGGTCAAAGTTCTGCAGTTCTTGAGGGGGTCCAAACTTTCTGCTAGGGACAGAGAAACTTAGGATTTTCATGAAGTATATACATAAAATATAACATTTAAGTATAAGTTTACATTTCCTCTTTTACATTTACTTTCTTATACTTTAAGTTATATTTTATGTATATATTTCTGGATGATTGAGAGTGGTTTTGGATCCATAGGAGTTAAACCGCAAATTCTAGAATTTGGAGGATCTCACAGATTTCAGACTCAGCCAAATTTTTAGGGTTTTTAGGGGACAACACTAGACACACAAAATAGGGCGAATACACAGGGACTCCTTAGGAAAATCTGGATGAATTTAACAAGATTTTGCAAATATGGGGCTGGAAAATAGGAGTCCCAACAGGTTCCTTGATGTATTTGGTCAACACAAGACCAAATTTATGTTTTGCAGTAAACACCTTGAGTTAGTTCATGGGTGGAGTCCAGAAAGGAGCATTGGGTGTCAACAAAACATGTGCTCAGATATTTGAAGGGCATAGTGGATTATGGTCTAAGATATCTTGGAGATGGTGAAGTGAAGTTGCAACGGTATACATGCTCTGATTGGGTAGGTAGTGCAGCAGACAGGAAGAGCACCTCAGAGTGTTGCTTTAGCTTGGGTTTAGGAATGGTATCCCGGTTCAGTAGGAAGTAGACTTTAGTGGCACTTAGCACAACAAAGGTAGAGTATATAGCAGCCAATATCGCAAGTTGTGAGGTCATCTAGCTTCACAAGTTACTTCCAGGGTTATTTGATTAGGAGTTGGATCCCACGGTCATTTACTGTAATAATCAGAGTTGCATCAAATTCTTTGAGAATCCAATGTTTCATAACAGGTCCAAGCACATAGAGATCAAATATCGCTTCATTGGAGACATGATTTAGAAGGGAGCAGTGAATCTCCAGTACATTTCCATGGAGCAGTAGTTAGTTGATATTCTGACCAAACCCTTAGCAAAAGAGAAATTTGAATCATTCGGAGATAGACTTGGATTGGTGCAGAATTCCTTCCTTGCTAAGAGGGAGTGTTGAGGTTTTTTAGCTTAGTTCGGAACTTTTGCACAGGTTTAGTCTGAACGTGTAGGTAGTTTGAGTTATTTTTATTTTGTAATTCACTTTAGTGATTAAAGTGAAAGTCTTTTATTTATTTAATTAAGTCTAATAAAGTGCCGATAAGCATTAATGACTTAGACTTATCTTTCAAGTCATCTCCTGCATGAAATAAGTTTGCTTTCTTTTCGAGAGATAAGAATGCTTTATTGAAAGATTGGATTTTTAGCTAAATAGTATAAAGATAGGTGCAAGAAAGAAAGATTGCAACTCAAAGCAGTGTAATATTTATGTGCAATTGAAGGACTAGTTGTGGAGGTTTCCTTGTAAGCTTTCGAAGGAATGCAAAGCAAATTATAAGGTGTAAAATATTTGTGTTAGGTGTTCATTGTTTTCGCTATTTGAATTTCAAGTTTTGTATGATTAATTCAATGTTTTCAGCATTAGGTAATTAGTCATCGTGATTGGAATTTTAACACTCCAAACAAGCTTGGCATAAGAACAATAAAAAAGAGATGCTCAAAAGAATCAACAGACCCACACATAAGACATAATCTATTCTCAGAACCAAGAATCTCACCTACAACCAACTTCTTCCAAATTAAAAACCATCTAGAAAAATATTTCTATGGCTCAATCACAATAGACCAAATATTACCAAGCCTGGCCATCCAAATAGATTTAGAATCATTAACCCCCCAAAGGGAGTTGAAACGAAGGTGGAAATTATCAACATTAGAGAGTATGCAATACACATTCTTAATGGTCACTTCAAGAAGTTTATCAACACAAGACCATGAAAAATTATCCTACAAATTGAGATCATAATTTCTTTCTAGTATTGGATGATTAATACCAATAGCAGCAATGAGCAAGGAGTAAGCTTTTTTTTGAGTTTCTAGCAAATAAAAAATAAACCTAAGGGCATCTCATGGAATAACTCCATTCTCATTGATGATATACCCAAAAGATCTAATGCCATGAAAAAATATCCTACAAACTGAGATCATAATTCCTTTCTAGTACTGGATGATTTATACCAATAGCAGCAATGATCAAGGAGTAAGTTATTTTTTGAGTTTCTGGCAAATCAAAAATAAGCTCAAGGGCATCCCATGGAATAACTCCATTCTCATTGATGATATACCCAAAAGATCTAATGCCTTTATTAAACCATTTAAGAGTAGAGCATCCTCTATGCAAAGCAACAAGTTTGCCATTCAATTCAATTTACCACCAAATAGACCTAAAAGGGTAGATTGGATCATTCTTGATATCCTTGGCATCCCACTTTTTAACAACAAATTTTCTTGCCCTCTCCCAAGCCTTCCATATGTAGTCAAACATCACAGAGTCCTAATGTGATTATTAAAGTTACCAAACATCAATCAACAAGACCCGGTCCTTTCCAAATTGGTTTACCTTTAAGATAGCCATTGACAATAATGTTCCTTATAAGAACCTTCCAAGGCTCACAACCATCGAGAGCTTTAAGCACCCCCTCAATTGCGACAGATACACCCTGCAAGAACAAATTCTTTAACCCAATACCCCTACATTCCTAGGCTTGCAACAGATATCCCAGCCAACAACATGTCTTTTTAACCAGATTTAACATTAGACCATAAGAAAGTCCTTAATAACTTCTCAAGATGTCTCATATAAGAAGAACAAACTAACCAAGCAGAAGAGTCATATAAAGAGAACGAAGCAAAAGCTTTTTGGCACACTTCAAACCTTCCTGCAACAAAAAGAAAATTAGCTTGCCACTTAGAACCTTTCTTAACAACTTCTTCCATGACCCATGCCCACATAGTTTTCAAACATGGGGATAAAGCAAAATGGATACCCAAATATCTAACTTGCTTGCAAGGTTGACCCCAATCCCAAACTCCTTTCACCATCTAATCCAAAGGGTGATCCTTCCAGCTCAAAATAACAGATTTGTGAAAAGCAATCTTAGAACCAGAGGCATTGCAATAGTACTCAAGCCTATTCTGCAGATTATCAAAATTATGCTCCTCTAACATAGGAAACAAGGCAGTATCTGTTAATTTTCTAAATCATGGTAAACAGATTCTGCACTGTAATCTAATTTCTAGAGGAATAAAAACAGAATTAAGCCTATCAAAACAGCTCTAACTTAATCTGGCAAGAACTTATTTACACATACTATAGGTAACAATAAATATAACTTAATGAATGACTGTCAAAACTTGATCTCTGGTTTTCATTAATTCTGAAACTAAAATCTACTATAGAAAAATAAAAATAAACTTCTCATACAAAATCGTACCTTTGGCCGTTCAATTTATAGAATTGACAAGGGGCGTACATAAGAGTTATCACAAGTCAACTCAACTTCGAACTAAAGATTTGCATAATCTGCATGAAGGGATAAGATAGTGCGTTGCAAGAGATAGTTAAGTGTCTCTTGGAATCTGTGCCCTAGCTTAGTTAAACTCAAACAAGAGAACACTAAACAAAACATATGACTTCACTTAAACTCGTCTCTTAAACTAGAACTGAGAGATAACTTCATTTTAATTTATCCTCAAAACTAGGACTTGAACTCCAGTCTTATTTAACTGCTACTATGCCCTAACTGGAACTGCTGTAGAAGGCTTACTGCTTTTGAGGTCTCACGATAACCCACAAAGATACCCTTTAAACTAGAAGGTTCCAACTTAGTCCTTTTCTCATCAAGTATATGAATGTAAATATGACAATTGAAAACACGAAGATGTGCTACTTGAGGCTTTTTAACTAAGAATGCCTCCTTTGGTGTCTTGTTCTTCAACACTTTATCAGGGCACTTGTTAAGAATATAGACAGCTGTAAGACATGCTTCTGCCCAGAGATATGTTCCTAGAAGATCATGGATCATAGATTTGGCTGTTTCTTTGATGGACCTGTTCTTCCTCTCTACAACTCCATTTTCTTGAGGGTTGTAGGGCACTGTTAGCTCCTTCTTGATTCCTACCCCTCCCCCCTCCTTGGTCAAATTTTGTCTTAATGTGTGCATTGCTTTCCCCATGTTCCTTCATATGTTGGAATTTCCAAAAAATTCTAAAAATATTCTAAGTATGGGGAGTTTTAAGTCGTTTTTGGGTGTTTTGCAAAATTGTGGAGTTTTAGTGGGCTTTCAGACTTCTTCCTTTCTTCTAATGTTTAGTCCTATCACCAATCCTGCATGAAATCCCTGCAAGTTTTTATCAAGCCCTTCACTTCTTCCATTCCCTTAGTATCTCCCATTTTGCAGAATCCTAGTCTTTTGTGCCAAATCTTAGACAAGTTGTGACTATCATGCACTAGAGCTCTCATAGGATCTCCATGCAACCTGTATAGACCACCTTCTCGAACACCTCTGGCCAACATTCGACTAGGATCCGACCATCTCTTTCGAATAAGAACTTGTTGATCATCAAACTTAGCCATATATCTGAGATTTGTCAATATTGAAGCTGGAAGAAGATTTTTATTTAAACTGGGTAGATAGAAAACACCAGTAAGCTCAAGGATATTGCTTGATGTCATCTGGAATGAGATGGATCCCACTCTTGCAACTGGATATGTGGCATCATCACCAAGTTCTACTCGCATGCTTTCCTTTTGTTCTTGAAGTTTGCCGAAGGCCCTCTCGTCAGAAGTCATATGTTTGGAGGCTCCACTGTTACATACCAGTCGACACCAGACATGATGTTAGGTGGCATGAGACCATAGAGAAGTGTGTCTCAAGCTTTGATGAAAGCTCATCTGCTCCAACTAATGCTTCTACACTCCCTGCAAACTGCTTCTTCTGTTGCTTGCCCTTCCCCTTTTTCTTAGGACACTGAGAAGCAAAGTGCCCAAACTTTTGGCACTTGAAGCACTTAATGTGGCTCAAGTCCTTTTCTTGGTTAGAGGAACTTGAATCCTCTTTCTTCTCTTTCTGACCCTTCCTAGATCCTCCTTTCTTGTTACCCTTCTTCATCTTGCTGATGAGTGCTAGGTTTTGCTCCTCCTCCATTCCTGCAACAGTCTCCAGTCTTGTCTCCTCTTGATTGAAGTCATCCCATAGCCTCCCAAAAGTGGAAGGCTGAATTCGGGCACAAATCCCATGAACAAAAGGTTGCCAAGAAGAAGAGAACCCATTTAATGCAATGAGTACTAACTCTTCATTCTTGACCTCCTCTCCAATTGCTACAAGTTGATCACAGAGATCAGTGATCTTCATCAAGTAGGTAGCTATGGTATCTGTCTTGCTCATCCACGTGGCTCTAAGCTTATTTCACAACATGTTCTGATTGGTGTTCTCACTCTGATATAGAGTGACTGGAGCATCGAACATGTTCTTTCCAGTGGTCTTTCTAGCGATATGAGGGATCAAATGATCCTTTACAGAATCAAGGATGACACATTAGACTTGGCCATCTTCTTTTTATGATTTGCCAACAACGTGGAATCGGTAGGCTTTGCAACCGATTTCTTATTGAAGTCCCACAAATTCTTGCTCCTCCAACAACATCTGTACCCAACATTTCCATGGGATGAAGTTAGAGGGACCTTCCAATTTGTCTTCATATCTGAGACTAAAAGTAGTTATATTACTGCACTGGAATATCCTACTAAACAAAACAGATCAGAAGCCTAAAAAAAAACTTTATCACAGGTCCACTGTGCTTTTCTCAAGCATGGATCACAGGCATCTCACCCCTGAAACCTCCCGACAGCTCCCTCTCACAGGTAGCAGCCTTACTAATCCATTCACAGATTCCTAGAAGGTTTTAGTAAACTGCTCTGATACTATGTTAATTTTCTAAATCATTGTAAACAGATTCTGCACTATAATCTAATTTCTACTGGAATAAAAACAGAAATTAAACCTATCAAAACAACTTTAATTTAATTTGATGTAAGAATCTATTTACACATACTATGGAAAACAATAAATATAACTCAATGAATGACTGTCAAAACCTGATCAATGGTTTTCATTAATTCTGAAACTGAAATCTACTACAGAAAAATAAAAATAAACTTCTCATACAAAACCGTACCTTCGCCCTTTCAATTTATAGAATTGACAAGGGGCATGCATAAGAGTTATCACAAGTCAAACTCAAGTTCGAACTAAAGATCTGCACGATCTACATGAAGGGATAATTGAGTGTGCTCCAAGAGAAAGTTAAGTGTCTCTTGGAATCTGCGTCCTAACTCAGTTAAACTCAAACAAGAGAACACCAAACAAAATGTATGACTTCACTTAAACTCAACTCTTAAACTAGAACTGAGAGATAACTTTATTTTAATTTATCCTCAAAAGTAGGACTTGAACTCCAGTCTTATTTAACTGCTGCTATGCCCTAACTGGAACTGCTGTAGAAGACTTACTGCTGCGCCCTAACTGGAACTGCTGTAGAAGACTTACTGCTGCACCTTAACTGGATCTGTTGTTACTGAAGAAGACTATCTAAGGCACACTACTTATCTAACAGTATCATCAGAAAACTGACATTCAATCAAAGAATCATGATTAGGTAGAGACAACCCTTTAACAGGACGACCCAAGCAAGAATGCCTTAGCACATAATGAAGAGCCCCAACAGCAATAACAAATAGGGAGGGAGCCAACAAACAACCTTGCCTAATAGATCTTTGAAGATCAAAAGGGGTCTATAACTCACCATTGACACTCACGAGCAGTAGCATCTTGAAAGAGAATCTCAACATATCTACAAAAAACATCCCCAAACCCCAAAGATCTCATAACTACCATAATAAAGCTCCACTCAATTCTGTTATAAGTCTTTTCAAAGTTAATTAAGGCCATGCAAACATCCCGACTAAATTCCTACCCCTAACTCATACCTTCCTAGTTGGTTATAAGATTTTCAAGTATAAACCTCCCCTTGACAAAGCCAGTTTGAGTAAGAGAAATAATAGAAGGAAGGAGGGTCTTCAATCTGAAAGCAATCATTTTAGCAAAGATTTTATAGAGACATTTAAGAGTATGATAGGCCTCTAATTTTTAATTGAGGATGTATCACCATCTTTGGGGGATACATCCTTGGGGAGCAGTCTAATAATCCTTGACTATTAACACCCTTTTACCAAGAGTGCCAACTTTAATAGCTTCATTATATAATTGCAACAAGATTGGGGAAATCCACTCCTTGTTATGTTCATAGAATTCAGCTGAGATACCATCAAGCAGAGGGGCTTTATCATTGCTCACGGAATCAATGACCCTTTTAAAATTTAACCTCATCCATAGAGAATGGTTGGTCTAACTTCAATGCATCTTGATGATTAACTTTCTTAGGAACAATTGTTTTGATAATCTCTCTATTGTTAAGAGCAGAGTCCTCCCCCCTTGAAGCAAACAACTCTTTGTCAAAACCCATGAAAGCATTTCTAATCTTAACTCCATCCTTAATCAGCTCTGCATCAACATTGATACCAGAAATCTTCTCCCTAGCAAACTTGGCTCTCAAAATGTTAAAGAAAACTTAGACCCTTTATCCCCCAATTTCAATCAATTTAATCTAGACCTAACTTAGCACCTTTTGCTTTATGCATATTGTCATATCTAATTTTATGCTTAAGACCAATAACCTTCTCCTGTAGCTGGGGATTATAGGGATCTACTTGCAACTCCTCTTTAGCTCTAAAAAGGCCCACCTGAAACCTCCTGACAAGGGCAGCTCTCTTCGTGGCAAAATCTTCCCCCACAATCTTCAAAAACTTTTGAACTGAGCTAACAGCTGCAGACCAATTGAAAGTACAGGATCTATCCTTACCATCAACAATACGAATAGTCCATAGCTTTTGAATACCACAAACACAAGATATATCTTTAATAGTGAAACATTCAGCTTGAACAGCCCATGAAAGGAAGATTTAGGCTGCAAATCAGAGCTAGCAAGAGCAAAAGAATATTCAATAGGGTGATGATCAGATAATGGAACAGGGATAATATTCACTACATTTCTATCAGCATAAAGAGGGAAATTGAAGAAACTTTTGTCAAAGTAAAACCCATCCAGCCTTGAGAAAACTCTTTTGTTCCCTTTTTGCATATTAGACCAAGTCAACTACAATCATTTACTGCCCTTTTTACAACCACACAAAGGATCAAACAAATTCAATTATTTCTTAAAGTTAGACCAGAAGAAGAGCTCATTTCCTTTCCAAGAAAACTTGATACCCCACTTTATATTCTTTTGAGTATGAAATGACCCACCCCAAATTTGAGACTAGTTTTTTCAAATTTCTGTGGTTATGTTGATACCCATTAGCTGTAGCAAAGCATACATAGCTGGAAATGATAGTACAGCAGTGTAATAGGCATTAGACTCCTCAAATCCCTCATCCACACCTCATAAGATGTTCAATACAATGCATATCAGCAGGTTACAATGACAGAGCTCCAACATAGAGCCACAAATGCATTCAAAACCTGTCAATAAAAACTCCCACGTCCAGCTGGAGAAGTACGGCTCTTGCTGGGAATATATCAGCACCTTCAACAGTCTCTAAACTCCCTTCAAATCACATATAATAGCTTCTGCTGTGGATGCACATGTACATCGACCCTGCTGGGAAGGTGATCAATCCAAACTCACCACACAATATCCTGTAAATGCTGCCATATGGTACGGCCCTGGCGGTAGAGGTACAGCCTGTCTATGGCTCAGAAAGTGCATTAAATCTGCTCTAAACTCTCTGCTACAACTTGCAATATGTCTTGTATCCCTTCTCAATAATTATGGTGTCGAGAATCAGTAGATAACTCCTCAAAATCACTTCCGCGACAACCTGAATATGGTGCAATGAAGCTCAACTTGTGACCTTTGGATGAAGCCACGCTATTAACATCCTTAGAGTGCCTTGAAACCCTGCAAATGCTCCTATCAATGGAGGTTCTCGTCTTCGATTGATGCTGGTTCCAAACCCTTGCTTGAAACAAAGCTTAGACAATATCAATATGCAATAATCAATAATGCAAATGAAGTTCTTTTTCCTCCTTATACCCCCAACGCCACTTTTTGGGAAATATGAATATTTTAATCTTTTATTCCTCCTTTGTCCTTGGGCACCCAACTATTAGTGACTTTATGATTTTAAATATTTCATATAGTCTCAAATACAATAAAGTCACTTTAATACAAATGTTCTTAAGTCCTTTTTAAAATAAACATTATTATTTTACGGACTTTAAAAAGGAGGCTCAAAATACATCGGAATCTCGAGTTCTATAGACCGTTGGAAAGGTCTTGCCGAAACGCTTCACATCCAACTTTGAGATTCCTGAAACGGACAGAAACCCTAACTTGCTAAAAATAGCAAGTCTCGCCAAGGTGATCGAAAACATTCCAGAAAGCTCCAAACCGAGGGTCTCACTGAATCCAACAACCCCCACCGATGACCGACATAACCAACCAAGGCTACACCTCATAGGGTTCCCTAACCATACTGGTTAGTCTACGGGAATCAAGCATAGACTAACACTGTCTAAGAAAGGGGACATTACAGTCCGCCCTCCCGAAGATTGCTTGCCTCAAGCAATCTCAGATTTGGATGCATCAGAATTTGCTCACTCTCCCATGTAGCATCCTCTACCAGCAGGTTCTTCCACTTCACCAAATACTCTTTGATAACCCTCTTCCTCAATGTACGCTCCGTGTTGTCAATGATGGCCTCAGGTACTAAAACCAACTTCCCCTCTTCATCAAGAGGAGGTAACTCTGAAGAAGGAATCACATTGTGCCCCAATATCTTTTTGAGGCGAGACACATGGAAGACATTATGAACTCTGCTATCTGCCGGCAACTCAAGCTCATAAGCCACCTCTCCAACTCCCCTGGAGATCCTGAATGGGCCATAATATCGTGGCTTCAGCTTTTCTGCACCACTCTTCTTAAGAGTGGATTGTCTGTAACGCTGCAGCATCAAATATACCATATCACCAACCTCAAAAGAACGCTCAACCCTGTGCTGATTTGCATATTGCTTCTGCTGGTTTTGCGCCTTCTGAATGTTCTCTCTCAAGGACCTCATAATGTCCTGACTCTCCTGTAAGAGGTCTCTGGCCTTAGGTACTCTGCGGTCCCCAAATAAAAAATCCAAGAAACTCGGAGCCTCGTACCCATAAAGAGCCATAAATGGTGACATCTGAATAGTCATGTGGTAAGTGGTATTGTAACAATACTCACCCAAGTGAAGCCACTTCACCCATGCCTTCTGCTGCCCTGCTATGTAATTTCTAAGGTACCCTTCCACCCATTTGTTGACTATCTCAGTCTGCCCATCTGTCTGAGGGTGGTAACTTGTGCTAGGGGTGAGCTCTGTTCCACTCAACCTGAAGAGCTTTTGCCAAAAGTTACTTAGGAACCTGCTGTCCCTGTCACTCACTATACTCCGTGGCAACCCATATAGTCGGAATACCTCTCTGAAGAATAATTCAACAACCTGAGCTGCTGTATAGGTGGCTGAAATAGCAAAAAAATGTGCAAACTTAGTTAACCCGTAAACCGCCACAAAGATGCAGTCCCTACCTTGGGCTTTGGGCAAACCCGTAATAAAGTTCATCGAAATACACTCCCACTTCCTCTTAGGAATGGGTAAGGGCTGCAACAATCCTCCTGGGAAAGAGTGCTCATGCTTATTCTGCTGACATGTCGGGCACTCCCTCACATACTTTAATACTTCAGTCTTGAGGCCTTTCCAAGTGAAGCGCTCCCTAACCTGCCTGTAGGTTTTGAAGAAACCTGGATGTCCTGCCATAGGCAAGTCGTGAAAAGCCCTCAAGGTCTTCTGCTTCATAGCAGATCCTGGCACCAAATAAATCCTACTCTTGTAAATGATCAAGTCATTTACAACTGAATACCTGTCATCACTAATGGTGCCATCAACAATCCCAGAAGCCCACTTATCCTTCGCATACTCTGCAGAATTCAAATCTCTTCAATCCTCTGCAATCTCCCCCAAGGCGCACAAGTGAGGTCTCATGGATAATGCATTAGCAACTACGTTCTTTTTTCCTTTGACAAAAACTATGTCAAAGTAATATGCCTGTAGTTTACTGACCCATTTTTGCTACCAATCGTTCAGATCCTTCTAACTAAGGAAATGCTTCAGACTGTTATGATCATATTTGACAACAAATTTACCTCCAACCAGGTACTGTCTAAACTTAGCCAATGCATGCATAATGGCTAGCATCTCCTTATCATATATGTTGTAGCTCCTCTCTGCACCCCTCAACTTCCTGCTCTCAAATGCAATGGGATGTTTGTCTTGCATCAACACCGCTCCAATGCCTTCCCCTGAGGCATCACACTGAAGTTCGAAAGGTCTCATGAAGTTTGGAATGGACAAGACTAGACAGGTACTCATCACCTCCTTAAATCTGTCAAAGCACTGCTGAGCACTAGTAGACCATTCAAAAGCACCCTTCTGAGTCAAATTTGTAAGGGGGGCAGCTAACTGAGAAAATCCCCTCACAAAGCGGTGGTAGAACCCACAAAGGCCAAAGAATCCCTTGAGCTGAGAGAGATTCTTTGGTGGCGGCTAGTCTATAATAGCCCGGATCTTCTCCGGATCTACACGAACACCCTCTGCATTGATAATGTGTCCCAAATATAACAATTCAGTCATGCCAAACTCACACATAGACATTTTGGCATAAAGGGACTCTTGCTCAAGAATGCTCAACACTATATCTATGTGCTTCAGGTGCTCCTCCCACATCCTGCTGAAGATGAGTATATCATCAAAGAATATAAGCACAAACTTCCTCAGCTGCTCTCTGAATACCTTGTTCATATAGGACTAGAACGTGGCTGGTGCATTGGTTAAGCCAAAAGGCATAACCAGAAACTCAAAGTGCCCACAGTGGCACCTAAATGCTGTCTTCTCGACATCCTCCTCTCTGATCCGGATCTGATGATAACCGGATCTCAAATCAATCTTCGAGAAGTAGCATGCACCGTGTAACTCATCAATGAGTTCGTTGATACGAGGGATGGGATACCTGTTCTTAATTGTTTTCTTATTCAGTTCCCTGTAATCGATGCACATCCTGAGTGTATCGTCCTTCTTAACCAGAACAACAAAAGAAGCAAAGGGACTCTTACTTGGCCTGATATGTCCCATCTTGAGATCCTCTTGAATAGCCTTCTCAATCTCATCTTTGTACCGCTTAGGATGCCTGTAAGGTACTGTAATGACTGGCTTGGCACTCTGCTCAAGCTCAATGACGTGCTCAAATTGCTTGTTAGGAGGTCTACCTGGTAGTATATCACTAAACACTTTGGTGTGTTTAGTCAACAAAGACTGAATCTCAACCGGATACTCCTGCTTCTGCTGCTTAGGCACCTCGGGCATCACAAGTACCTCAGCCGCTCACTGTACCTGATCATGCCATAGTATCCTCTCCATCCTCTTAATGGACACTGCTCTCAAACCACCATTTGACATCCCCCTCAGAATATGCTTTCGACCATCCACATCAAATTTCATCTCCATGGTCCGTAGGTTGATGTAGAATTCTCCTATTGCATGAAGCCACTTGATGTCGAGGACTACATCCATGTCCCCCATACTGACCACATAATACTCAGCCTGGAACTCATAATCACTTAACCTGATGGTTAAGTTTGGGATTCTCCGTTTGTAGGTAATAACAAAGCCATCTGCAAGTCTAACCTTGAATCCCTCGAACTCCTCAGTCTTGAGTCCCCTCCGTGCTAATAGCCCCTCATCAATAAAGTTATGAGTAGCCCCTGTATCAAGCAAGGTGGTCACTCTCTGTTCTCCAATACTCCCCATATCATGAAGGAACCCTCTTTCTGAATGGAAGAAAGATGTGCTGTGGGTATATCATCATCCTGTACAACCTGCACCTCTTCTGCTACACTCTCCTCATCACTATCCTCCCGGTCGCTCATCTGATCTGATTTTTCTGAAACTGTTTCTTCGGCAGAATAGTATTTTAGTTGCTTCACTTGCCCCTTCATTGGGCACTTATGATTTGGATCCCATGGGCCTTTGCATTTAAAACACAATTATTTCCTTCTGTATTCGTTGAGAGCATCATCATCAAGCCTTGGGAAAGGTTTCTTTTGCTGCACGTTATCTCGAGATGAATTCTTCGTATCCTTATCCTTCTTGTGCAAGAAACTCTTTGACTGAAATTTGCTCCTGTAGGAAGAGAATTCCATATCTTTGGCCTTTTTAATTGCCTCTTGTAATGTAGGCGGATTGAACCCCTTAATCCATCCTCTCAAGGGCTCAGATAGTCCATCTATGAATAGCACAATGAGCCTCCGCTCTGAAATGTCAGTGACCTTGACTGATAGCCTCTGGAACTCAGAAATGTATGCATCTACTCCTCCAAACTGTTTGAGCTGGGCTAGCTCCTTGAAATGCAACTCAAGATCCCCTTTGTCAAATCTAGCTATCAACCTGGTAGTAAACTCTGCATAGGAAACAATCTGATCGTGGCCCAATGGAACAAGACCATGGTACCACTATTCGTGTGCACTCCCATCCAAATGCAAAGTAGCATACTCAATAGCATCCCGCTCGGTCATAGGATTAAGTCGCAAGTATCTACCTTTTGTACCCATGCTCTGGCTATAGTTTTGCCCGAGCCATCATAGTAAGGAATGCTCATCTTACCCTTCTTCTTCTGGAGGTCCTGGTTCTGTTGCCTCAGTCCTCCCTGAGGTCTACTCTGTTCCCTGAAAGTCAAGTAAGCCTGAAAAGGCATATCAACAGGGAACCCTGCATCCATAGCTCTCCAATCCCACCAATACTGTGCATGACGAACATGTTCAGTAGGCTCGTGTACCTCCTCCGGTGGGTTGTTTTCCTGTATAAACTGAGGCATTAGAGGCCTCGTGCTAGCTGATCCTGCAAAGGTGCGTTGCGGGGTGGCCCGATTATTCATTGAGTGTTCTCCATTGTTACCATTGTTTGCATTATTATTATTTCCATTGTTTCCTCCCGCATTTTGATCAACACCACCATTGTTATTGTCATTGTTCTCGTTATTACCAGGTACTAAACGGGCAAGAATCTGGGTCAGTTCTGTTTGGGATCTATCCGTCCTGTCAAACATGTCACGCTGCCCTCTAGCTAAATCATTCAATGCATGCAACATACTGGCCATATCCACTCTTCCTTCGTCATGGTGGTCTCTGCTAGACCTGCCCTCTCGATCACCCATGTTTTCTGCAATGGGTTCTTCTTCACTATAGAGTACTAATTGTTGTTCCTCAAGTTCTGAAGGTTCGTTGTGTAGAACTACTGGTTGTTCCTCAAACCTTGAAGGCCACTCTTCCCATTGTTCCTGTTCAGCTTCCTTTTTCCTTAATCTTTCAAGGTATCTCTGCTCTCTGGCACTATTTCTCATAGAAACTCACATGAAATCATTGTGCGGTCATGGAAACTGACATGCAACTGTAGAAATATAACAGGTTGGCAGGAAAACCAGCTCTGATACCACTGAAATGACCCACCCCAAATCTGAGACTAGTTTTTTCAATTTTCTATGGTTATGTTGATACCCATTAGCTATAGCAAAGCATACATAGCTGGAAATGATAGTACAACAGTGTAATAGGCATTAGACTCCTCAAATCCCTCATCCACACTTCATAAGATGTTCATTACAATACATATCAGCAGGTTACAATGACAGAGCTCCAACATAGAGCCACAAATGCATTCAAAACCCGTCAATAAAAACTCCCACGTCTAGATGGAGAAGTATGGCCCTTGCTGGGAATATATCAACACCTTCAACAGTCTCTAAACTCCCTTCAAATCACATATAATAGCTTTTGGTGTAGTTGCACATGTACATCAACCCTGTTGGGAAGGTGATCAATCCAAACTCACCACACAATATCCTATAAATGCTGCCATATGGTACGGCCCTGGTGGTAGAGGTACGGCTTGTCTAAGTGTAACATCCACGTTCTAAAAACATAGTAAAACCAGAAATTTACCATAGAGTAAATAAGGTAAAAATGAGATAGAGATTTTTTTTTTCTTTTATTCAACAAATAATCAAGTAACTACAATTACAAGATTTCTTTTTACAAAATACAATAAACCATATTGTCTTTCTCATTTACAGTGTTTACAAATGTAAATCCATTACATACAAATTTGGAATAAATACTGCTTCTGAATATCTGACATCTTTATCACAAGTCTTGGCATGTTTCCTGCTTGGAGAGAGAGCATCTTTCCAGTGATTTACCTCCATCCACAGACCGGCGGTCTCCCACACATCTTCCACATAGGAAGTGGCCCTACCCTTCACGAGGAATATAGACCTTAGGTGACCAGTGGTAATTTGCCTTTCCCAAGTACATAGTGTTGTATTCTACTCAACTCTATTAACCATACAACCCTAGATACCCTCTAGCTAAGTATGATATCCGATAGGATGAGCAATCCGAATACAGTGAACTGACAATGCATGCAGAAAACAAATGCATTACTTTGGCCAAAGTTTTTAATATCAATATCGTTCATAATGAATGTAGTCGTTGTGTTCACCCACCCCTACTCGACTTGGATACTGTCATATTCTCGCAGTTTAAATCTCTTACCAACCCTAATCATGTAATAGTTTAATCTATGAGTCATAATAATAATACCTTTTGACTTGAATAAGTCTATATGACATAACCATTCAATTGGTTGGTAATCGACTTTAGGGTTACCCTAATATCCTTTGTTAATATGATATAACAATATAACCATATCTTATATCTAGGAGTTCTAGATTCGCAAATAACCTTTGATTAACTCATCCAAGGTTAAGAATACTATAGTCTTTAAATAAATAATATCTCCTATTCAAAGGAATGTAGAATAACTTTGATAATGTTTATGAACAAAACATACCCTAAGTATAAATATCGCTACAAGGTCATTCTCTAGTATACTTAGCCTACTCCATTGTATTGGATCTCTTCATGAATAATAAAGACAAATAGTCTCAAATAAGATTTTCATAATAACCTTATTCCATCTTCCATAGTATCTCTAAGTTACTACTATTGATATGATACAAAAGTTTACTAACGATTCTTATGAATCTAGTACTCTTTGGTTAGATAACATTATCCGTTATGCATATATATATAACCTATAAAAGATAATATGTTAAATCATTATAACCTCATTACTATACGGTTCAAATTGAGAGTATGAGAGTCTATCATATGGTTATTTCTCAATCTCTTTATTGGCTTGCTTTAAACTTAATTCAATACGAAGACTATTTATTTCTAGCTTATGACAACTTATGACAACCTCCTTCTAAGATGTTCGTTTATCTTTCATTCTATGATTTGGTATGATCAACGGTTTAAAATCACTAAGAAGATGGTCGACTCAGTCTACTATAACAGTATACTCACTTGTATGACCAAGTATCAACCATATAAATAACATTCGTTGTCTTCATCGACTACAGAAATAGTTAAAAATAGTTTACTTAAAATGTTATCTGTACTTTCCTAAGTTGATACTTAATAGTTTTCGACTATTACATCATAAATTCAGAAGGTTAATCCTTATTGGCGAACTCATATAATTGCCCATAATACTACGATGTACAGTCTAACAGAAACTATTCGATTTCCTCATGGTTAATAAACACATGAACTGAGGAATACTTGAAAGTGTACTATTTTGAGTTGGTTGAGATGTGTGAATAAGCGACAAGGTTGACGCCACTGGATTGTGTATTCACCTTCTGTCCCAGCTACTATATTCCTTTTTGTATACCTTCGATCCCCCACTCTACAAGTTTTAACCTTATTAATATATATCAACAACGGCTCATATGAGTCGTTATTCTTAATGACTGAGGCACGACTTCTACAGAGTCGCCTCATTTTGCACCTCCTCAACGTTCGGTTGCAAACTTTAATGAAAGCTTAACAGTCCACAACGGTTTAATCTAAACTGAAAACCAATTTTTAAGCGAAAATCCCACATGTTGATGGGAGATAGCCGCTCCGTGACTCGTCGGTTGTGGCGGTTAAAACCACAGTCCTCCTTCTAAGATGAGGCCGACACATCACTTAAACACAACTAATCTTTAAATGATCACAATAAGTGGTTTGATCTACCACTAATACTATTGAAGACTCTCCTACAAATAAGCCTTCGGCTACTCAAACATTATACCATCGACTCATTATGAGGTATTATCCTCATTCGATGCTAAGGCATTTACATATTTGATTACATCAAATATAATTCTCATAACATCGCCTCTATATTAGATAGATACGGTTTATTCAATAAAATGATATTATTAAACAAAGGATTACGGATATTGTGATTGGGTTGAGCTTGTCTCCCCATCATAATCCGTCGACATAATTCACGTATTCTTAACTTGACTAAATCCTCTTAATGTTAAGAATCGTTTATAACACATCAAGTGACTTAATAATAATATGACAACCATTTTACGACAATAACGTCATAATATTTACGTTAAACGTAAATAGTCATAAATCAAACTCAAACGATGTCGTTAACCTTATTAACGACTAAGACGACTTAATACGACTTAGAAAGATTTGAAAACAATATCGACTACTTGTCGATTAGGTTCAAAAGTAAACTGACAAGACAAGGCTTGCCTCTTACGACACATTGGTTCACATTTTCGTTATACACTTATAACTCGGTTTGGCAAATAAACCACTCGTAACCCGAGGTCTATATCTCTCTCCTAGAAAGATACTCTCTTTTCTCCGAGAGTCTTCTGATAACCTGTTATCCTGTTTCAACTTATAACCAAACAATATGTGATCAGTGCATCATTATTCAATTAATTCAAATAATAAATCAAATCTCATAATACGAATATTAAATCGATAATAACATAATCATTCCTATAATTTCAATAAATGACATTCAATATAATCCATGTTTTTCCTTGTCATTAATCTAAACATCATAATAAATTTACTTATGTCCTAGTAAAAAGTAAAAGTATAGCAAGACAAAAATTGGGGATGTAACACTATGGCTCAGAAAGTGCATTAAATCTGTTCTAAACTCTTTGCTACAACTTGCAATATGTTTTGTATCCCTTCTCAATAATTATGGTGTCGAGAATCTATAGGTAACTCCTCAAAATCAAGTCTTCCGTGACAACTTGAATATGGTGCAATGAAGCTCAACTTGTGACCTCCGGATGAAGCCATGCCATTAACATCCTTAGAGTGCCTTGAAACCCTGCTTATGCTCCTATCAATGGAGGTTCTCGTCTCCAATTGACGCTGGTTCGAAACCCTTGCTTGAAGCAAAGCTCAGACAATATCAATATGCAATAGTCAATAATGCAAATGAAGTTCTTTTTCCTCCTTATACCCCCAACACCACTTTTTGGGAAATATGAATATCTTAATCTTTTATTCCTCCTTTGTCCTTGGGCCCCCAACTATTAGTGACTTTATGATTTTAAATATTTCATATAGTCTCAAATACAATAAAGTCACCTTAATACAAATATTCTTTAGTCCTTTTTAAAATAAACATTATTATTTTACAGACTTTAAAATAGAGGCTCAAAACACATCGGAATCCCGAGATCTATAGACCGTTGGAAAGGTCTCGCCGAAACGCTTCACATCCAACTTTGAGATTCTCGAAACGGACAGAAACTCTAACTTGCTAAAAATAGCAAGTCCCACCAAAGTGACCGAAAACATTCCAGAAAGCTCCAAACCGAGGGTCTCACTGAATCCAACAACCCCCACCGATGACCGACATAACCAACCAAGGCTACACCTCATAGGTTTCCCTAACCATACTGGTTAGTCTACGGGAACCAAGCATAGACTGACACTGTCTAGGAAAGGGGACATTACAGAGTATTAAATTTTCCATTATGTTCATTGCACCTGAGAATGGTAGGCACGTATTCAGTTACTTTTAATATAATGCAAAATGTTTTTATTATTGAAAAAATGGGAAATGTTTTTTTTGGATTTATTCTATCATTGAAAAAAAATGAGAAATGTTTTTTATAGACTTATTTAGTTACTGACATAAACCTTTCTAATATTTGGCAGGGCGTTCTAACAGAAACAACTGCTGAGTTGGCAGTGTCGTTAACTGTAGCAGCTGCTAGAAGAGTAGTTGAAGCAGATCAGTTTATGAGGGCAGGCTTATATGATGGTTGGCTACCTCACTTGTAGGTTATCCAAATTTATCCATGTATTTTGAGATCCTTTTTTTTTGAAATGCAGGCAATTACATTGATATGAAGAGATCAATAACCTTGTTTGTGAGGCACACTCAAATATAAATGCTCATCTGGAAGAGGGCCTTTAGAAGTTTTTTTTACGTTGTTTATAATAAAATGATTCTATTGGATGGTAGATTTGTTGGAAACTTGCTCAAGGGACAAACCGTTGGCATTGTTGGTGCTGGAAGGATAGGCTCTGCATATGCTCGAATGATGGTATAACAATCTTGTATCTCTTTTGAATAGAATAGAATAGAATGTAGTCAACGTTTGTAAAGTGATAAGAGTTATACATCTTTGGTCCAATTTCCAGTTCTGATTTGTTAATTCTGAAAATTGAGTGGAATTAAAGGTAGGAAGAACAGTATTGCAGATCCATGTACTTAATTTTATTGCTGTCTCTTTCAGGTTGAAGGTTTCAAAATGAACCTCATATATTATGATTTATATCAGTCGGTTCGACTTGAGAAGTTTTTGACAGGTTAGGAGTCGTCCTGACTGATTTGCAGTCAATATATTAAGTGGCTTATTGATTAAACTAAAGCAATAAGGGCAGTGATTCCATATGGTTATTTATCTTTGGAGACACAGCATGTTTCTGTAGAGTATATGTGCTTGGTAGAATGGTTTATTCATTAGAGTAATGTTATCCTGTCTGTCAATCAAGAGAATTTATGTCAGTTTACAATTTAGATATCTAGTTTCAACGGAAATTTATTGATCCTCATATTGTTATCTTGGTGGCTGCTGTTTTCCTTCTACTTTTGACTAACTATGTTGGTGGATTTTGGTAGCTTATGGTGGGTTTCTGAAATCCCAAGGCGAAACACCTATTACATGGAAAAGGGCCCCCACCGTTGAGGATGTGCTCAGAGAGGCTGATGTGGTTAGAATCTTATCTGATACCCAGGCACAGGATATAGCTTTAAGATTGAACTGGTTGATAGATCCTTATCATTTGATTTGTGATTCATCTATTTGACGATTTTTTTAGACTACTCATATATTCCATGAATCCATATATTTAAATCATTTACAGGTTGAAAATTTCTGTTATTAACAGATACTACTACAAATATTAAAAGTTCGCATAATATTGAATTCACCATTAGTTTCTTGTTGGTGGATTGATGCTTCTTTAGTTTTAAGGATTTGTTTTCCAGATTCTTGGCACATTCTGTCCTTAGAGGCTATTTTAAGATAGAAAAATGCCTCTATTGCTTCGTTCACCTTAGAAATGTTTTTGGGATGTAAACAAAAAGCATTATAATTCATTGTTAATAACAATGTGTTCAATATCACAATCACCTCAGGCATGTCCACATTAAGGGCATAGCACAAGCACACAAGATAAAAAAAGAAAATATAGTGATGATACGACTACTGTGAAGAAAGTGAAGAAAAACTACCAAGAAAATGAAGAAAAACTATCACAGGTCAGTCACTGCCAATTAATTTTCCCATAATTTGCTTAGTAAAATCATATGGAGAAGTTTTGTTGTGGTGTCAGCTTCAGGTAACACTTAAGGAAGATGGTCTCTAGTATCCACAGTTGATCTTATATTTGGTGCAAAGATTGTAATCATTAACGTTTCGTGTTTCTCTTGAAGACATAATGGTTTTGCAAGAAGGGACATTTGCAATTGGAAAATTCTTTAGGGCTAGGCATATTTGATATCATATTTTAAATAAGCTATTGCAAGTCCTCCCTAAGTCTCTAAATAGGCAATACTAAACTGGGTACTCAATGATAATATATTAATATGCTTTTTGGACATGGTTTCTATGAAACAAATTCTATAGATACATTTCTTTTTAGGTGTATGTTGATCTGATTCAATCCCAAGCTGATGAAAGGAAATGCTAATTTGTTCGAGAGGAACCCCACTCCATGGGACCGATGTTGTTGAAAATGGTGCAAAAATGGAATTATAATAGATCCATCTAGAATGCAGTGATAGTAATCAACATAAAATGGTAATTTAAGGCTCAAGTCCTTATGAGCAATCCCTGTGACATGAACATGTTCCAGATAAATATTCTCTTAATTATCTCAATTGATCACCTCTTAGTTCCTAAGAGGTGAATTGGAGCATCCAAAGAGAATTATGTGGAGGTAGTCCACCTATTGCAATGGCTATGATCTAGAACAAAGTAAAACCTTAAGATTTAAACATCTATGATGAGAAATTTTTCTAGGGTCAGTCTTTGTAGGGAGCATGGTGCCAACTAAGGATATCACCCTTGAAAATGTATTTGCGAGGCAACAAAATCAATATAGGCAATCTAGGATGTTAACTTTTATTTATTTCTTGATAATTTAGAATTTTAGACTATATACAAGTGATAAGCTTAGATTAAGTTTATTCTGTGTTCAAGTCTAAATTTGGAGTTATAAGATATTTAAACTTTTCAGAAAAGCTCAAAGTATTCAAGGGCCTTATGTCTTCAAGTCTACATATAGTATTATTTAGTGTCTAAGAGACTGCCAACATGTAAAGTGTGGAAGCAACTATGGTTAATTGAATATCCCTTAGATTTCCCTGCTTCATGCGGTTACTATCAGATTGTAAAAGCTTAATTTACTACAACCTTTGTAAATATGTCTATAACAATTGTTTGGAATCTAAATATTGAGTGGTGTAGTAAGGCTTTGAATTTTGTTAGTGTGACTTCAATAGAGTCCTTGATGGTTTGAATATATTGGATTCAATGTTCACAACAAAGGATATTTTAAGTGATTGCTTTATAAAATATTCCAAACAACTTCGAAGATTCAAAAGGGTCTACATCATATCTTTTAATTTGAAAGAGATTCACTTTTCATTTGAGGACTGCAAATGAAACATTTGCCTTGATTTTGATGAAAAAATAAAGGGCCTCTCCTAAAACTATATCTCTAAAGCCAGTGACTCTACATGAGGAAGCCTAGGCACCCACTTCAATGCCTCAATGTCACAATCTTTTTATGTACCTTGATCTCAGTAAACACTGTAATTCCAAAGTTACTGATTTACGACTGTAGGTGTTGGTGTCAGGCGTGTTATATTTGAAATCTAAGTTGCCGAATCGGGTACGGGTATGGGTACGGGTACGGGGGTACGGTACGCCGGTATGGCAAATTTTTTGGGGGGAGTTGGGTACGTTTGGGTACGTCCGTGCAAAAAAAAAGAAAAAATAATAAATATATATGTATTTGCAGCCTGACATATTATGCATATGCTAAACAAAATTGAAAATTACCATAAATGTCACACATTTGAAATACAATAACATAGATATGCTAAACAAAATTGAAAACTACCATAAATATTACACATTTGAAATATAATATAGTAATATACTATTCCAAATTCGATATTCATATTGATATCAACGATAATTTGTCAAAACTTGAATGTCATCATAGATATTCATTGTTCATTGGTTCAAAACTTCAATATTAAAACAAAACAAGTAGTAATTACTAATATGACAATATCTAATCACTAATCAGCATTATATTGGTCATCATGAAGACCAACATCAACATCATCATTGACATTGTCAATAGATAATCTAGGTAGATGAGAACATGATGCAGTATTGACACTATCACTAAAAGTATGCTGGCTATCTGAGTCGACAAAAAGTGAAGATTCTGTGGCAGCTGAAAAATCCAAGTTAGTTCGCTCTGGATCTACATCCCACAACTTTGTGCCCCCTTCCTTGTACTCATTTTGTGTGTGAGTAAGAAGGCGCAAGTTGGAATGCACAAAAACTAACTCCTCTGCCTTGCTTGATGCCAATCGGTTGCGTTTCACTGAATGGATAAAGGAGTATGTACTCCAATTCCGCTCAGATGAAGAGGAACTAGCAACCTATTGAGGCAAAGTGAGAGAGTTACAGTTATAAAATTGTAAATCAAACTTCAAATTTGTTTCAAAATTTTAAACTAACAAGTTTATTATTTTAAAAATAAAAAACAATTCAAATTTTAAATTTAGAGAGTGCAATAAAAAATAAGAAACTTACTTGCGATAAAACTTTCATTGCAAGACTCTGCAATTGTGGTGATGTTACACCATTGAGGTACCACCAAGTATGAGCATCCTTCCTATACTTGTCACGAAGAGCTGAAACACTTTGATTATTGGAGGCTATAAATTCACCAAACTCAGTTGTAACTATATCCTCCATTTCAGGATCAGGGAAGAGTTTAGTAAATGCCTTCCTATACCCTTCGTTGACTTCTGGATCTCTGTATGGTGCAACCCTTGATGGCATAGCAAGAATCTCATCACTATAAAACTTGGGAGTCAATGCAAAGGCAAGAAGATGTAGTGGGGTGGTCATTTTGTTCCACCGATCAACACAAATTGTTTGCACCTCTCTGAAGAAAGTTTCTTCAAGATCTTGCTCTTTTTCATTTATGACGGACCTCATCTTCTCAATCATTGAGTCGATGCCATCATACACCTCTCCCAAACATGGCTTATCCATGTCAGTAAAACGGATCATACTCATGATGGGCTCGGTGAAACTAAGAAGATATTTCACACGATCCCACCAATTGTCATCTAGGATCAACCGCTTTACATTTGCTGCCCTGTCACTATTGGACTGCCTCCATAGGGACCAACTTTGGCTAATGACCATGCTAGAAAGTGGCACCTTCACCTTCACAAGTCGTCTCAAGACGATTGTGTTGGATGCAAATCGAGTCTCAGCAACCTATTAAAAAAATTAAAACAATGAGCAAAAGCATACTTAAATAATAAATTTTAAAAAGTAAATTAGAAATTTCAAATTACTAATTACAAAATCTAAATGTAAAATTTAAAAATTTGGTGATTCAATTACCTTCAATAGCTCCAATTGCAAGAATGATCTAAAAATGGCTTGAGACATGTGATGGTTTGTGATGAACATTTGGATCTCTTCAGCCTCAGCATAGACTTGTTTGATCCACTCTATCTTCCTACCCAACTTTTGTAACATGAGGTTAAGTGAGTGGACAGCACATGGTGTCCAAAATATGTGTGAAAATCGTGTCTCAACCAACATACCAGCTGCTCTACAATTCTTTGCATTGTCTGTTATGACTTGGACAACATTTTCAGGACCAACTTCTTGAATGCATTGTATAAGGATGTTAGCAATAAATTGTGCATCCTTCACTTGCCCTTCACAATCCACAGCTTTCAAAAACATTGGCCCTTTAGGGCATATTGCAATCACATTGATTAGTGGTCGATTTCTTGTATCCTTCCATCCATCAGAAACAATGGACAGCCCTGTAACTTTCCATGAATTCCTAATGGGAGCCAATGAAGAGTGTATAGATTTTACCTCTTTTGCCAATAGTGTGCTACGCACCTTCTCATAACCTAGGCCTTTGTACCCTTTTGGAGCCTCATTTACCTTTCTCAACATATCTTGCCAATACGGTGATCGAACAACGTTGAAAGACAAACCATTTGCATAGAGGCATCTTGCAACAGTTTGATCTGCAATCTCTTTAGCATCACTCTGAAATGCCCTCTCCAATGGACCCTTTGTTCTCTTCACAATAACGGGCTCTTCTTCATTCCCACCCAAAAATGGGTGGCTGTCTACTGCATCATCAGATGAAGCACGAGGAGAAGTAAGGGGTCTTTGTGATCCCCTTCCTCTTCTCAAAGGATGGTTTGCACTGCGAGCAATTCTTGCATCTGCTTCCTCTTGCTCTCTAACATATTCTGCTATTTGATGACGTGACAAACCATTACCATCCGGTCCTGGACATGCTTTGATTCCCAAGTTTGAAATGGCACAGAAATGAGCTTTCACTCGGCTGTAGGAGCTAGTATACTTAAGCTTACAGAGACTGCATATCCAAACATATGTCCCACCACCTCGAACATTCTGTATCATTTCTACATACTTCCATAAAGGTGAACTAGGGTCGGTTTTGAAGGTGGGTTGACGAATAGTACTAGAACTGGCTGCCATTGCTCCCTGTCTACAATAAATTCAAAAAACAAATATTGAACAATAAATATAAAAAATTAAATAACAAATGCATATATAAATTTCATTTATAATCAAAATTAAAATATATATATATATATATATATATATAAATTAAGCATTTAGTATATACTATTAGTCTATTACATATAATTTTTAATTTTATAAATATAATATTATAAACTGGTAAAGTAAATAGACTAATAGTAAATAATTATAATATAGTAAATTAGTAAATATATAATTTAATAATTATAATATAGTATAATTATAATTTATTGACTATTGTTATAGATTTGTACTTGTAAATTATAAATATAGTTTAAATTATAATAATACTAAATTAATAAATATAGCAATTACTAAATTAGTAATTTATATAATATTAATATATAATTATAATACACTAAATATTAGCAAAAACAGGAACTTAACTGCCCTGACTATAAATATTAATTGCTAAATATAATTTAAGTTCCTGTTTTTGGTATACCTATAATATTAATTGCTAAAAGCCTAAATAAACAGAAACTAAATATTACTAATATTTATAATTTTTTACTAATATTTAGTTTCTGATGGATTCGTCGATTTTTTAATCCTATTTAATTTTTAAATTTTAATATTATAAAACAATTTAAACAAACTTCAAAAGTTAAAACTTTAAAAGTTAAAAACTTAAAAGTTAAAACCATTCTGATTCCATTGAAGTTTTAAACAAAAGCATTGAAAATTTCTGAAAAACAAACCTGTGTTTTCGAGCTCCTTCCACAATGCGAATGAGAAGCTGTTTTCGAGCTCCTGCGCTGGCTTCCTCACGGCGGCGGCGTCCTCACAGCGGCGGCTTCCTCACGACGGCTTCCTCATGCGGCTTCTGTAAGCAGTAAGACTGTAAATTTATGCGAAGGCGGTGGCGGCTCCCGGCTTTTGTAAATATATGACTTGAAGTTGAGTGTGTAAATATTACTCACGGCGGCTAGGTCTTGACGCCTTTTTAATTTGCTTTTAGGTTAAAACTTTTAGACGATTAAAATAATAATTAAAATGAAAGTCAAAAATCTTTAAAAAACTTTAAAATCCTTTGCGAAACCTCCTGGAAGCGCCACGTCAGCAACAGAAACGGTCGGAATCCTTTGACGTCGCCCAGAACCGTTTCATGATCAAATTTGCAGATTCCTGTTCGAATCCAAAGGGATTCCTGGCCGTACCCGATTCGGGTACGGACCGTACCAGGAAACGCCAGGGGAGGGGGGGAGATTCGGTAACTTAGTTTGAAATCTAGGTTTGCAAGTATGATGCTTAGACAAATTACAATTTATTTTTTTAAAATATGCAAAATATTAAAAAATTATATAGAAAAATCTGAATAATTTCTTTTTAACAGATCAATGACATAAATATATCAAAATAATATATTCATCATTTTTATATGAAACTTCTAACATGATTTTAGCATATACATTATCCCCCGGTTTTATTAAAAAGAGTATCAAATAATCCAATCATATTTAAAATAAAAATTATGACAAGCTTGTAAATTTTTTTAACCAAACTTATGGCCTAAAGGCTACCATTTATCTTTATAAGCTAGCCTTGTCATGTGCTAAGAGGGTTTATGATAAAATTCCTAAGTTACTTGTATATGGATATGGTTACAAGTTGTATTGGGCCTAATATATGTCTTAATAATATGATGATCCTCTAAATAGGAAGAAGGTAGAAGACCATGCTAGATCCAACACAATTCAAGATGTTGGTCTACAAAGCATTCTGGTGCTATAAGCAGGACTTGTTTGTAAAAGGGATGCCATTAGGCAGTAAACAAGGGATATGAAAACTAAAATGCCATTAGGTGGTAAGCAAGGGCTATAGGTAACAACAATGTAGAAGATAGAAGTTAAGTAATGAGCAATACTACACTATTTGACAATCACAATATAAATGACAGCACCAAAAGAAAGAGATTAGGGTTAGGGATACTTACATTGGGTTTTCTAGTCAACACATTAATCTTCCCCTTGACTTGCAGCATTTTCTGAGAGATGGTTGTAGGTGAAGTCAAGATGGATTAAAAAAAGACCTAAGTAGACCAAAGTTGGGGAATCCAAAGAATTGGTATGCCTCACTGATAAAACTCCTATTCTTGAAATCTTCAAAACCTGATTTGTTTTCCTTGGTGTAAGCTCCTCCTATCCCTAATTCATCTTTTTTGTCTTTAGGCAGATGTATATGTGCAACTAGAGCAAATGATGTCTCTTTCTCAGAAATGAAATAGGAGAAACCTTTGAATATGGTTTAGAACCCTAAAATCAAATCCTAGCTTTAGCCAATGTCATCGGCGTGATCAATGGTGCCAACTAAAACAGGGGTGCTACAAAATGTTGCTGATGACATCTGCTACATGGATGCAAAAGGAAAAGGAGAGTTGGAGGGAGAATCAGGAAGTCAAGATGACAAATTTGCTGGTATGAAAATAATATGTAGGATGGTTGATGATACATCTCTCACAAAATACCACAAGCTGACCCACCCCAATCCTGGCCTATATGTGAACATATGCTCAAAGAGATTAATTTACTGGCAAGTACTACACGAGAAAAGTGTCATCAAAGCAAAAATAAGGTGTGTACACAAGTACACAAGAATTTCAGGGACACCTGAAAATGGGGATACAGCCATATAAGAAAATACAAAAAGTGATATATATGCATGTGTGCATCCACACACACACATATAACTTTTAAAATAAAAGCTTAAAAAATTAAGCATATTTTTTGTGCAGAAATTTATTGAAACACAAAATATTAGAAGTAGATATAGCTGTTTAAAACTTTCTGTTTGGAAGTATAAATTTGGAGGCTCAAATACATATCAACATGACGTAAACTTTTTACAATCTAAAAAAAATCAGGATACTGATTTTCTAGGAGATCACACCCTAGGATTCTATGAGATGAGCCTTTTATAGATTTAACGAAAATAAGATGAAATACAATATGAACAAAAACATAATGCTTAATTTCATTGCTTGGCTCATGCTACCTTTTATAGAGGACAAATTCTGGAGACTGTATAACATCTTTACAGTACAACCTTTTATAGAGGACAAATTCTGGAGACTGTTTAACATCTCTACAATACAACACCCTCAAGCTATATGAGTCTACCCTTTTGGATGATGATATACAGATTAGCTAGTTTGTCTGCTGACAACTCGCGGTTTTCCCTATCCAATGTTAGTTTTTTGAACAACCAAAGAAATTGGGGTGCTCATCATTAATTCAATGTTTGTCTTGTTGCAAGTCATTCGTTTTGTACTCTGATGTAGTGTTTGTAATAGTGCTTTCAGCAATACATCCAAATTTGGGGCCTCCTAATTTGGGCAAACGAGGGCAGAAAATCATGTTTGTCCTAATGAGTTTCTGATAACATTAAAATGCTTGATTCTTGTTGTTTCATCTCCTTTTATTTTATCTGCTCTGCAAGTCTTTTGCATGTTACTTGTTATTTTCCCAGCTTTCAAGTTTTTAAGATGTTCGATCTTGAGACAAAGCAGCACCTAAATCCTTTTGTCTTATTCACCACAGACACCGACAACCAGTCAATGCAACTTTCATATGAATCACAAGAAGCCAAAAACAAAGATGATTCAGTTTCCACTGTCATGCTAAAAGACAACCATTGTTAGTCTCAATTTAGAAATGATAAACACTAACGTAAACAAGTTTCAACTCCAATGTTTTGGCTAAAGGAAAAGACACCCTCATGGGCCCTATGGGTTTTCAAATGATTAAGTTTTCTTTCCCACAAATGACATCAATTTCAGCCTCTATTTCAATTGTGTGAATGCCCTCTATGGTGCTTCTATCCATATTAACTTTGTTTTGCCCCTCTTTTTGTTGCCTAGTTATAGGCCATGCAATGTGAGAAAATTTGAGTACACACCTTCGATAGACCCAAGAAGATCTTGAGTTCCATGAGAGTTCTCAAGGCCAGCTATTGTGTTGGTGTCTTGGATCTTTTCTAGGTCGGCACACACACCATGTTTGTCAATAATATAGTCAAGGTTTTGAATTCACTCTATTCCAAAAGAAAATATACTAAGTTCTATGAAAGTTCAAAGGGCTGGCTGGTCTCTGCTGACTTGTATCGTCTTTGGGTCAACATGTACGCCATCTATGTTAATGATGTAGTGAAGGTACTGGATTCTCTCGATTCCAAAAAAACAATTCTTTATATTGGCATAGAGTTTATTCTAGCATAGGGTGGAAAGAAATTAGTAAACATGCTACAGGTGCTCTTCCCATGCCTTACTAAAGATGAAGATGTCATGTTAAGTAGATGATCACAAAAGAATCTATAAAAGGTTTGAGTATGCTGTTCATCATTTGAATGAATGTGGCGAGTGTGTTGGTCATACCAAAGGGTGTAACAAACCACTCGAACAAACCCTTCTTAGACTTGATGGTAGTCTTCTAGACATCAGTTGGTTTGATAGGGACTTGATAATATCTTGATCTTAGATCAATTTTTGTAATTTTGTCCCTTTGAGTTGGTCTGAGAGGTCATCAATGCGAGAGACTCGATACTTGTTCTTCATAGTGATCTTGTTTAGGGTTTGAGAGCCAATGTAGAGTTGCCACATTCCATCCTTCTTTTTGGCAATTACAATTGGACTCCCACAATGAGAGACATTTGTTTGAATGTTTACATTTTGTATTAGCTCCTAAATTTGTTACTTGATCTCTTCTATAGTACTAATCCCCTATATAGGAGCATATTTTGTAGTGGTGTGCCAGGGATGAGATCAATTGAATGCTTCACTTGGAAATGCAGAGGCACGCTTGTCAGAGAAGTGAACACATCTTTGTATCCTGACAACATTTGGCCCATTTGCTTTTGTTGTGCTATCAAAGTTGGTGCCGTAACATGCGCTTTTGTTGTGGCCTTTTGTTCTTCATTAGGTTTGGTCACAAGTAAGACAAATGTATCACTCTTAGTAGTCATGCGTTGACATTGCTTCATTTTGATAAGAGACTAGCTTTGGGGGAGCCACTTTTGTCATCTTGTATTTTTGGTAGCAAAGTTTGACAATGACGCTTTGAGGTTTAGTCTTATAGACACCATCATGCTTGTACATGTAGGGTTGTCCCTATAGAACATCACAAACTTCTAGGGGTGCCACATCATAGATCACTTTCTTTGAAGGAGTTGATAGAATAGGATATATGACATTGTTGATTGACATAGATGTCTTTGCCTTGACCCACCCATCTGATGGTATATGAATGTAGGTGATGTTGTTTGTAGGATTAGTCTTTTGATTGTCTTGGTAGAGACCAAATTCTTTTGACTCACTATCCATGATGAAATGTAGCGGCTCTCCATTCACCCACATCTTTTAGTGGAATAGGTGTTTCTTGTCCTCTGGTAGTAGAACCTCTAAAAACAACTATGGTGACATGTGGGTCTGCCTCTATTATTTGATCTCCTTCATTTTGCTTGAATAGGTTTGTAGGTAATGATGTAGAGTGTGTTTGTAGCTTCATCAACTTTGTCAGAAAAAGGCTTGCTGGCATGACAATCCTTCTAGTCATGCCATGGGCTCTTGTGGGTTTCACGCCACATGTTTGTATCCTTTTGGGTTTTCTTGTCACTTTTCTTTGGTGTTTGCTTATGTGGCAAATGTCATGACCCCTTCTCAAAAATGAAGACTTAATTGAAGACCTGTAGCCTATCTTTATTTCCTGTAGGCTAAGGGACATGTTAAGGAAAATAAAATATAATTTTGGGCCCTACCATTGTTTATAAGGGCGATTTAAGGGTTGTTATTAAAGGCCGTCTAAATGAGACATTATAAGGCCTATGTAATACTTTATTTTAGAAGTGTTTTATTTTAACACTTGGTGGAAAAGTAATTGTAATTGAGGGCCTGGATGAGGTTGCCTATAAAGGAAAAGCAAGTGCTCAAGGCAAATCGTCTATTATACATCATCACGGATTCAAATTTCAAATTAGAGCTCTCAAGGATAAAACACGTTGGTTGTTGGCGATTTCCAGAGGACAAAAACCCTCTTGGAATCATTTCGGGTTTGGGGACAAAAACCCTCACTTCTCATTGGGTGATTTTACACAAGGATCGCAATTGTGCTTCAGCTGGAATGATTAGATTTGCAAGTAAATTGGCATCATACATTTCTGCCCATCAACATTTGGAAGAGTTTGAATCCCTATGCTGCTGCACCTAGAGTTTTGACAGTATTTTGGCAGGGTTTAAGCTCATCTATGGCTGTGCCAAGTCTGATTTATCAATAGTGTTAAGGATTTGTTCCCTTCATCAGCTGCGCCTAACTATGTCAGCCAAATTCAGTGTTATTGAACCAATTTTAGGCTGCGCCATACCATTCCAACTGCTACTGTACCTTTCACATTGCTGTGCCTGAATTTTATAACAGATCCATACCCCCTGCGGATCGTATGGCTAGCAACTGTATTGGTCAATTTTTAAAACAATGATTGCTGTGGTCTGGAACATTTCTGGTTATTAATTAATGTTATTAAAGTGCAGATTTCACCATATTGCTGATGATTAAATAGTTATTTTGACTGTTCTCTCTGCTGGTTCCTAGCCGCCTAAATCTAATTTGAAATTCCATGATTTTTAAATAAAATTATTCAGTGTCCTTATTGTTATTGCATGGTTATTATGTCTGCTATTCTCATGATTATCAATATAGAGGGTTATCATTAATTCTGAAATCTATTATTCCAATCAACACTAGAGTATTAGTTGTACTTTCCAATATGTTTAATCCACTAAATCAAATAAAATCATTAATTCACACATTGTTAGCTTACTTTCCAGCCATTTCCTTCTAAATAGTACCTAGGGGTTGATAGTCTATTTCAGCATTTATTTTCAGTTATTTCCATATTCAGAAAATACAAAAAAAAATAGCAAATTCCTAAAAAATCTAAAAAGGGACATTACTGTTGTACCCAATCAAAATTTTTGCTTCATAAAAGCATTTTGTGAAAGTCTAGAAATTTTTTCGTCAAAAAGTCAAAAAGTTAAAATTTCTAAAAATAGAAAGTTTCTAAAAATAGACGTCAATTTAGGTTTTCTGGGTTTCTTGAGATACGGATGCTGACAAATTTTTCTAAAAACAAAAAGTTTCTAAAAATAGAATCTCTGATTCAGAAGTCTTGCGTGATTTTGACTGGCTGATATTGCTTCACGATCAATGTGGTCCAGACAGAATCTGCAAAAGGTCAAGTTTTCTCTACTGGGTCAATTCTGCTTTTTCAGAAGGAAAAGCATGAACTCCGAGGACATTAATGGTGGAAGTTCATTTGCCAGGGGTCAGTTTCAAGGTTTCAGTGTTGTTCAGAATGCGAAGAACTGTCAAGCAACCGTTGATTGACGAAGAACGAAGAATGGAGCATGACGAATCCGGAGAATGAGGAAAAGATGGAAATCATCAAAAATTGACAAGTATGAAAAACTCAGGCGCCCCTGGAGGCTAGGGGCGCCCAACCTTCCCAATGTTAGATTTTTTTTGCGTTTTTTGAGAAACGTCAAAAATGCCTCGTCAACCCACTTTCAGGTGGTCAAAATTAGTTGAACTTAGTCAGAAGGCTAGTAAAAGCAGGGGATTCATCTCAGATATGCTCAGGCTATCCAGTTTACCCTCATCCTGATGGTTGTCCTGAAGCCCTGAAAAACTGACTAACTCCGAAATTTGGTGGATCCTCAAAAATCTAGAATCTACATGTTAAATCCCATGGATCCAAGACCTATCTCAAACATCCTGAAAATATATTTCAAAATATTTAAAGTATATGTTTATACTTAAATATATTTTGAAATATACATCAGGTAGGGACCTTCAAAATCTGGTGGAATTCAAGATTTGCGGATGAAAATTGAAAAATTCCAAATTTTTTCTAAGGCATGGAATCTCAGGCACCCTAGGAGGCTAGGGGCGCCCATCATCTCTAGACTTAGTTTATTTTTCATGTTTTTCTGGAAATGAAGAAAAGTTGAAAATATCAAAAATTTGACTAAGGTATGAGTCCAAAAGCGCTCCTGGAGGCTAGGGGCGCCTAGGATCTCCAGAGAGTTTTTTTTCATGTTCCAACGATGCCTTCTCCCAGCCACTTCCCGATCTTCGTCCGACGACAGTTTCCAGAAGTCAGATTTGCAGTCAAATGTCGTCAGATCGTCAGTTCGAGGCTAGGGATGAAATCAGAATTGATGAAACTTCAAGATACCATGATCAGGCAGCTTTTTCAGTCAATGGTGACAGTTTGCCGTCTTGTTGAAGTTAGAGGCAGGCGATGTTGGAGTCAGAACGAGTGCAAAAAGTTTCAAAAGGAAGGAAAAATTCGCTAACACTTTTGCATCCTTGCGTATTTGATGACATTATCAAAGAAGATTTTTTTCATCATCCTCACACATGAAGCCATAGGCAGCTATAAAATAGGAATTCTTCCTATTCGAGCATATCAACTTGGATTTGTGCTTTACAAGTTGCTTTCTTCATGGATAAGATTCAAGCTTTGTGCTTTCACAAAGAAAGCTGTTTTTTTTTGCCCCAAAGTTCTATAAAACAAGCTTTTGGCCTCTTTTATTCATTATTTTTTGTAGGATGCATCCAGAGGAAGAAAACATCTTTTTCTTCTCATGAAGATTTGAGAACCCAAACGGAGTGCTTTTTCAGTGTTCTTCGTAGTTTCGGGATTGAGAAGCACAGAGGCACCCTTTTTCAAGGTCCATTTTTCTAGGGTATCATTTTTCAGAAACAGGGCCAGAGCTTTTTCAGTTTTCATCGAAATGGGTCCATCTGGAATTTCATCCTCTTGAAGATTGAAAATTTCATTTTTGCGGAAATCTGCTTTTTTGCTGCTTTTTCGGGAAATCCTTTGCTTTTTTCAAAATTCGACGATCTGGGTTGTTTCAAAATGGGATTGTCTACAAAACCCATGTGCTAGCTTTTTCTCTCGAAATCTACTTTTTAGAAGAAATCAACAAACAATTTTCAGCGTTTTGTCTAAAGCATTTCCGAAATAGGCGTGTTCACAGGGATTTTTCAAAATTTTCAGTATGCAGTACTCTCCAATAGAAATCAAGCCTAAAACGACGTTACTTCATGATTACCTGAGAACCGTCAAGGCAGATATGTACTTTCACAGATCTATCAATTGAAATACAACGCTCATGATTTGCGTCAAGGAATTCAGGGGTTACAACAGACTATGGCTGAAAACAAACCGGTGTTTGAGATCATAATCTCCGACTTGAAGATAGCATATAATTCCGTTGATTCAACAGAAGATAAGAAGATTGTTTCTACTTGGAAAGCACAATATCTTTTCACAGTAAAAACCTATGAAAGTATAATCTCAGAGTTAACGGAATGGAAAGAAAAAGTGGTAAATGTTCTCAAGTTCGTGAGATCTTTTGTTTCTCAGATCCCATGTTCATATGAGAGAGAAGATGGTACCCTCTATGATCTCAGGGAAGTACAGACAGAATTCTAGACTCTCGTTTGCAACAATTTTAATGGCGATCTCACTGCCGGCAAGATGGATCGTTTTGCCGCAATGACAGTAAAATTTGATACAGTTGTGGGCGAAGTTAATGAATTCTTTCAGATGGTTGCAAATGGTGAAGAAATGTTAGAAAATCAGAATATCATCTTAGGGAGTATCAGTGTTTCTGGCAAAGATGCGGTCACTAGCTTTTTAGAAGATATTATTTCCTAAAATATCAGTGGATAACATCACCAATAAAGATGGGGATGTGACTCAAAAGAAAGCAGCTTTAACTCAATACTTTTTGTTTTAAAGCATTTGCTTTCATCCAAAGCTTATCCATCTTTAAAATAATAAAAAATCACTTTGTAATAGTTGGAGCTTTCTTTGCTTTAAAGCAAATTGTTTTAAAGCAGTTGTTAGTTGTAATCTTTGTCGTAGAATAGAAATAAAACTTGTGAGTTGGCAAGTTAGATAAAATCAAAGAGATTTTAGGGTTCCCTACTCCTTTGATTTAATATAAATAAGGGCAGCGTTGCCCATTGTTAAGGGGAACTGTAATTGTGATAGCAAAATTTGCTGTGCCTATTTTAGCCTGCAAAAATTGTTATTTCAAGTGTTTGTTCACTCTGTGTTATCTGTTATCCAGTGTTGATCACATATTGTATGCCCGCCTTTTGCTACAATATCGTTGTTTTGGAGTTGTAATAATTTTATGATATTGAGAATAGAAATTTCATGCCTGCCATTTGCTTTGAGTCTCACGATCATCTAGTTTTGTCGTCAGATGTGTGGCTTGCGTAATCTTACTTTCAGTTTTCATCTTAAAGTACAATGAGTCTTCTGATGTGATCTGGAAGAAGTTTATTTGAGTTTTTATGTTAAAACAAATCACTCTGTTAACTTTTGATTCCTATGCTCTGAATTTACTTAGGTGATCAAAAGCATCATTTAGTTTAGGCCTAGCTGTAGTTAGAAGTTAAAAAGAAAACCCTTTGCTGTAGGGATAGAGTTTTATAACCTTGTGCTCGCAGCTGAGAAGCAAAAAGATAGGCAAAATTTTATTTTATTTATCTTTTAAGCAAACGTTAGCAAAAAGGGAACTTCCCCTCATAATAGAAGAGCAGTTTATCTGTGCATAGCTGTCCGTTTCCAACTCGCATTCTAGAGGTGCAAATTGAAACGCCGACAATTACAACAAAGTATCTTTATTTCTTTCTTGCAAACATGTCTCTTTTTGGCTTGACACTTGAAAAATAGGTTTTCTTATATTTGGCCTGGATTTCTCTTCAATCGTCACAACGTAACGATGGGTAGTCCCTCGGTTTAGATATTCATAAATGCCATCTCTGTTTGGATGTAGTGGTGAAGGCTGCTGTGGTATTTGAGGACATGATGCTTCATAGAGTACTTGATGCCAATTTTTGCATACAAAGCATGGAAAGTATAGGTGTAGTTTTCGTACTGATTGTTTCTTCTATTGTAGTAATTACCATTGGAAATACTTTTCTTCATATGTATCCTCGGGAAATAATTCTTTCTTGATGACCTCTATGAACTCTCCCTAGGCGGTATTTGTTAGAAATCTAAATAGATTGATAACCGAGGAACTTTATAAGAGAAATTCTAAGCTACATAAACTGAAAAAAGCATAAACAATGCAAACCAGTGACTCTGAGAGATGCAAATGTTAGGATGACAAAATTGCATTAAGAGCTCAAAGATGTAATAAGGATGCAAGAGATGCAAAATGCAAGCTAGGTAGTGAGTTTAGATAGATCAGGGAGAGGGGTGGAAGTGGCAACACCGACCAATAGGGAGAGACCACCAAACGGTCTAAACATAGTAAATGTAACTCCCTCGTAGGATGGTGACACCTCAAATGACCCACTCACCTAATTAAACTCACTTTATATAACCTAAGCAAGCTTAATAGAAGTGTAGGAAAGACCTAGGAAATAGGGAAAATAACTAACCCACTAGGAAAATCAAAACTTACACTAACACCCCCCTTTAAGCATAGCTTAGGTGGGTGAAAAGATGGGTCTCGACAAATCACGCCTGATGAGGTACCATGTACAAAGAATTCCACTCCAAAGAGAAGAAGCCCCCCCCCCTCCCCCAACAAACAAAGTAGAGAGAACACCCCCCTAGAATAGAGAGAGAGAGAAAAAGAGACTATGAAATCCCCCCACAACGAAGTAGCTCTTGTGCCAAAAGAGGATGCCCATATATGAATGTTGAAGATGATTCGTTTTTGGAAAATGACATTTCTCCCCTTAGGAAGAAACAACTCCAATGGTGAATGCTGAAGTAACCCCTATTTGAAGATGCAAGGTGAGGTAGGAAGTCTCATGATGTACCTTGTCTCAGAACTCTGCTCAAGTGTCCTCTTGTGAATACTAGAAGATGCCTCAATGCACGAAGGTAGAAGCAATCCAATCCCATGTGTAGAACCAGGAGGTACAAGATCCAAAGACAAGGAAGATGGGATAACAGTGATGAAATGACTGTCATCAAAGAGGACTTGAATGTCCTCAAGAGTGTCATCTAGATCGGAAATGAGGGACTCTACAAACAAACAAGAGATGTTTGGTAGAAATTGGTCCCAATGAAGTGAATCTAGAAGACATATATGACCTTGTTGCAAAGAATCACTAGAAGCCCTCGAAGAAGCAACTCCGAACTTTGAAGTAGCAACAGGTATAGTAGAATGCCCTTAACTGTAAATGGGGTATCAATGCATGTCAACCAAATAGATTGATCATCCCATGAGGATGTGCCCACACAAGAAGGGGCAACAAAAGTCTTAGTATCATCCACAAGAGCTTGGTCATCCAAGGAAACATCACTATCAGATGAAGATCCAAAGTCTCCATACAACTGTTGGATGATGGTCCATGCAGTGAAAGGGAACTCAGTGTGCTCTATGTGATGTAGAATATCTTCAGAAACAATAAGACATATTAGTCCATAGACCATGTCATTATTGTTGAACCATGCATTCTTCTGTTCATAATCACTTGGCTTAGGAACGAGTCCAAGGAGATAAGACAATAGATACTGCTCAGGACAGTGATTCTTTATCCCTTATTTCCAGGACATAGTTATCTGAAGTTAGCTTGACAACAGAAGGATGGAATTGAATACCAAAATCCATGATGAACCCCCCCAAAATGGAACTTTATCTCAATTCATGATTACATAACCCCATAAAAGATTCCCTTGTAACTCAAAAAAATACCCCCTAGATTAAATATGATTTGTCACTTTATATTTAGTGCAATTACAATTCTACAAGCCAAAACAATAAAGTGGTCTTTGATTTTGGTACAATGCAAATGCCAAATTTGGTCTATAATTGAAAGTACAATTTCTAAGAAAAACCAGATCAAACTGATTGCAGATTTGAGAAGTACTAAAAAAATTATACACTCGAAAAAAAATCACAAAAAAATGTTATTGTATGATCTCGAACGGAGCCTTGGAAGGTCTGAAAACGGGAACTGCTTAGCAATAGTCATGAAAAAATGCAATTTTTTGAAAAACCAAGCACCGGAATCAAAATCTTTCTACACCACTGCGAAGCTTGCAAAATTTTAGCCCAAATAAAAAAAAATTCTTGAGAAATGGAGGTCGTGAGTCCAAGATATGAGCCTTCAAAGTTTGTCTGGAAAATCAAGCCTGCCAACGGAGAGGGGGCCTGTAAAAAAAATTCTGATTAAGTTTCCGCAAGATATATTTGCTGCATGCAAAAACTAACAGATACATGATATATTTGCTGATTAAATTTTCTGATTAAATTTTCAATGTTGGGAACAAAACCCAGAAATCGTTTTTCTTTCTGACGTGTAGAAGATATGAATCTAATGCAAACAACGCTTCCAACAACAAAAAAATGACATGTAGAAGCTGAATCAACCACCTAAGACAAACAAAGGCATGCTGCAACCTGCAATACAAGGCCACAAAGAGGAAACCCTCATAAATCTGGTATTTCTATCAAGTTTTTCTGATTCTCCAGGTCATCATATGATGCAAGAGAACAACATACTCAACTTTTCAAGATCCACCATGATTTGCATTCAAGATCTCTAAAAAAAACTCAAACTCTCAATTAGGAATCTATGAACTCAAAATTCTCAAAACAAAAACTCTGATACCATGTTAGAAATCTGAAATAAATTGATAACCCAAGAACTTTATAAGAGAAATTCTAAGCTACATAAAATGGAAAAAGCATAAACAATGCAATCTAGTGACTCCGAGAGATATGCAAATGTTAGGATGACATAATTGCATTAAGACCTCAAAGATGCTGCACAAGACTGATAGAATTGTCATACAAGATGCAACAAGGATGCAAGAGATGCAAAATACAAGCTAGGTAGTGAGTCTATATAGATCAGGGAGAGGGGTGGAGGTGGCAACATTGACCAATAGGGAGAGACCACCAAACAGTCTAAACATAGTAAATGTAACTCCCTTGTAGGATGGTGACACCTCAAATGACCCACTCACCTAATTAAACTCACTTTATATAATTTAAACAAGCTTAATAGAAGTGTAGGAAAAACCTAGGAAATAGGGAAAATAACTAACCCACTAGGCAAATAAAAACCTACATACTGTCATCACCCATTGAATTGGAGCTCCTTTGATTCCTTCTTGGCTAGCAAGCTAACCTCCCAACATTGTTAAACATGGTGTTCAACTTTAAGGAGGGCGAAAGTGATTTTCTTTGAATGAAAGAAATTATTTACAAAGAAATATTTTTTCCAATTTGGAAATCCAGTCATCAACAACATTTGCATCAATATTTTTTAAAGGTGGGGATGTCAAAGTTTGCCTAGAATTTGAAGGGGACTTCCAAATGATTTGTCAGGATTTGTGACATGCTTGGGACTCTTTGGAGCATTTGCGCAAAATGGTTCATCAAATCCACTCTGTTGCTTTAGAGTCGCCTCAATCAACAACTATAAGGGATTTGAGGAGCCAGTAACTCATTCTTTGGTACCCATCTGCGATTGTTTGCTTTTATCAAGAAGATAACTTGACATTTCTATTGAGTATTGATCTAAGAAAATTGATTGATGTGGTTTGTGAAGGTTTTCTAGTTAAGCCTTTTTGTTTTGGGCTTGTAATTCTATTTTTTCCATGGCTTCCTTTTTTGCTTATGTTGCCCTGGTTAGGCTTTGTTGTGTTGAAGATGAAACAGAAGTAGAAGCATAGGAACAAGTGGAAGCATCGAGAGGGGTTGCAATGGATGATGATATTGTTCCCGAGGAGAAATCTTTACCATTCAGTTCGAGGGTTCAGCCAATGAGGAGCTTTAGTTTGGAGAGAAATTTGTAAAATATTTAATGGCTTTGTTGTTTTCTATTATGATGATCAATCATCATATCATGTATGACATTGTGATGTACGTTGTACTCCTTTTTGGTCTAAGGTTGATAGAAAAAATACCTATGATTTCTCTAAATTCAGTAATTTGCATGTTAAATTTATTTTATGAATTTATGTATTTTTATTATGCTGAGTACTGGTCTAGTCCTTTGCTATTTTACTGGTTGTACATTCCAGTCCCTTTGATCTATTTTTGGTCTTTTGTGGACATTAATATAATTTCTTTCTTTCTTTTGATTCAAGGGGCTGCCGAGTTTTTGCTGAGCCTGCGTTTTATAACTATGGATTCACCAATTTCTTGGTCCAATCCATCACATTAATTTCTTCCTATATGGCATTGGTCTTTAGATTGTTCCTCTTCTTGGCTAAACCTTTTGTCGTGCCATTGTAGAATTTTTTATCTCATGCTTTGTGATCACATTTGGCATGCTGATCTTGCAAGATGATGTAGTATCTCTCAAAGAGTCTTGACAAATAATTCTACAATTATTCGTCTTCTTCAGTGACTGCCAAGTTGCCCCAAATTGAATTTGTAAGCATTTGGTTTCTTTCAGATTCTTCTCTAACATGTTCTTGTCTTGCGAGATCCATATATATTTGAAGCCTTAAGTTGGTTTGTCTTCTCTTTGCTATTTATTCTCCACTAACTCTTCAATTTTTTGGCACATTCATTTCTCATCATGCTTTCATTCTTATTGTCAATGGTTATTGCTGATTGACTTCCACTTCTACGCAACCTCAGCTAGACTGACTTTGCAAAGGAATCAATGCCATCAATGTTTACAGAAAAATGCTACACTTTTGTATAAATAGAGTCATATATCACAAAAACAACACACATAGTAGAGAAAACAATAGCTTTATTCAACAAGGCAGTGTACAGCAATGCCATGCTTTGGTACAGGAGGGCCTGTTACATCAGTGCCTTTACCCTGACTTCTGACTCACTATTTAGGAGACCAAATGGTTATCAGTTAGGACTCCACCACCTATAATAAAAAAGTAACTAGTAAACTACCTAATCCGACAATACAATGATTAACAAGACAACTAAGTTGGCAACATAAAATTTGTTTTATTGATATGCTGACTACAATACTTAATGACAATATAACTGACTACAAAGTAAAACAGCAACTGAATGCAAGGGTTTTTTCTTTTAATTCCATAAGCCATTATGTAAATAATAGGTGGGGTTCATTTGATTTTTCAAGTTAATAGAAACTCGCTCGGAGCAAATTCTGCCTATGTTTCTTTACAGTTTGAATGTGTTTTTATTCTTTGTTTATGCTTTATTTGATCCCATATCTTGATATAACATCTTAACCTATTAGCCTCTAAGAAAAGAAATGTACATATTATTTACTTCATTTTCTAAAATCAAGATTTGGAAATATCTGATCAAAGCCAAGATATACACACTATTTTATACTTGTGCTCTGACATTCAGTTTTTTTTGACAGGTGAGCCTTCATCCTGTATTAGACAAGACTACTTATCACTTGATAAACAAAGACAGATTATCCATCATGAAGAAGGTAATGTTCTTATTCTGAAACTTTATTGATAAAACAAAAACATTTTGTTGATTCTGTTTGGATATGTGGAATCTAATTCTAGGCACCTCATTTGAATGACGGTGAAAATCATATCATTTTCTGGATGGCAGGAGGCAGTTCTTGTAAATGCCAGCAGAGGTCCAGTGATTGATGAAGTGGCCTTAGTAGAGCATTTGAAAGCAAATCCTATGTTTCGTGTAGGACTTGATGTGTTTGAGGTGATTTAGTTTAAATTTTACTATCAAATAATTTTCTTTAGAATACATTATCAGTATACTGATGAAGTTTGATGTACAAACATCTGTTTAACTCCCAATTCAGCCTTATCAATCATGAATTTGTATTTAGCGTGGAAGAAAAACCATTCTCTTATAGTATTTACTAGTTTTGGGTAAAATGACAATCTTTAAGCCTTTGATATTAAGAATAAACTACATCATTCCTTTTTTTTCTGTACAGGATGAGCCATACATGAAGCCTGGTCTTGCAGAACAAAAGAATGCAATTGTGGTGCCACATATTGCTTCAGCTTCGAAGGTTATTGCACAAACTTTTAAGCTTTTCTAAAACGATAATTATATAGGAAAAAACTTAAGGTTCTGGTCACAAGTGGTTTTCTAGTCACTTTAAGAAATGCATATAAAGTCTAAATAGAAATTTTAAGTATTGTTGTGTTGTTATAGTTGGTGTAGAAATATTGTGGGTCTGCGCTACCCTTTTATCATGTCTATTCACATGTTTGTGAGTGGAGTTTTATTTTAATATTTTGAAGGATGTTAAGCCATTGAGTTTCTACATTGTTGTATTTTCTGGGTATTGTGACCTCCGGCAGTCTCGAATATTTGTGACTGCACTTGTGACATATGCCATGGGTGCACTTGTTCTAACGTGTATTGTGCAGGGAAGTTTCTAGCAGAGGTCATGAGTATTAACACATCTTTGGGAAGCATTATGGGCCTCTGGTATGGTCATTTGTGCTTTTTTTGCCTTATCTTTCTCTGTTCTGTGGGGGCTGTGGAGAAAGGGGCTTGCATGGGAAGAAACAAGGTACAAGGGTGAGGGCAAGGAAGGGGATGTGAGGCCATTAAGTTGAATTTTTAATTGAACTTTATAACCAAATAAAATGCCGTTTTGCCAAATTCTGCTTAGCTTTTGCTTAGTTTATGTTGTACCCATAAGAAACTTTCATATTGTGTCAAGTTTCTAAACTGAAGTCTGTTGTTTTCCTACAAGTCATGATAAAGTCTTGTTCATTCTACTTTGTCTTGTTGTCTTTTTGTCCTATTTTGAATGTTTGTAGGATCATGGAATGAGGCTCATGAAGACATCCGTCATGACAGAGGAAATAAGTTCTTAAACAAAGAAATTAGTTAAGGCTGAGATCAAGAATGCACTTCGATACGGGGAGTCAAAATCAGATATAGCATTTAGAGGTGTGTTAGTGAAGGAGAAGTGCACACTGATAAAGGTGGAATGTCATGTCCTGATACTAAGGCATTGTTTAAATTAAAGATTTAAACATCATGATATATGATTGCTTTCTTGAAATTTGGTCAATTCAAATGATAATTATGTATATATAAAATAAATAATATTGTTATACAAATATTTTGTATTTATAAATAATAAACATAAATATAAATATTATTAATTTAGATATTATTATAATCATAATAATAATATAATATAATATATTATTAAATATAATATATAATAAATATTATATAAATTTAAACATAAAATATAAATAATATAAATATAATATATTATTATTATATAATAATATGAGTTATGATTATTAATATAAAAATAAATACAAATATTATTATTACTATATAATAATAATAATAATAAATTATCATTATCAAATATAAATACCTTAATATAATATATTTATTTAATAGTTAATATTATATAAGACACTATATTATAATGCTAAACACTGCCTATAGGCAGCGTGGTGTTATTGGCAGCAATACCTACAAGGGATTCAAATATACTAATAAAAATATAGAAAAAAGGAACGATTCATATATGCTGCGATCTGTTTTATGAAACAAAGAAAGACCCATAAGCAAATCAGCGGCCCATATTATGCAACGGATTAGAAATATATTTGAGGTAGCGATTACAACAAGGCCAGTGATTATGTTTAAGAGGACAACGATTATATAGAGGCAGTGCTTAGTATAGGCTGCAAACAAATATTATTAAGAACAGCGATGCATATAAATCATAAGGGGGAGCGATCATAAAGGGAAATGCATAAGAGTTAAGGCAGCGATCCCTACTTAATTGACATTAACAAAAAGGTACGATGATTGTTAGGAAGGTGATCCTTAGGAAAGGGTGTATCCCTTGCTTCTGGAATAAGCATATAAATGGAAGAACATTCATTCATCATTCAGGAATCTATCATTTTCAATCAACATCTCTACAAGCAATCAATATCATATCAGCCATTGCAGCAGTCAAGGGCAGAAATAAATATATATATCAGATTTAATATATAGAGGCAGCAATCTGCCATATGGATATCCATCCATAGTGGTGGAAATACTCTCCATTAATATAGTTCCTATAAGGAACATCCTTGCATAAAGGAATTCTGATTTTTTAGCAGCCTTGTGAGAAATCAAGGAAATCATCATCTTAGTGATCCACAGGATCACTTGTGCATCTCGAAGGAGAGCAAATCTACAAATCGGTATGATAATTCTAACTCATATATATCTTTCTATACTTAATATAATTAGACTTAGTCTTGCCCATAATATATGAGGGACGTTGCGTGTCTTGCCGCATCATTAATCTTTGTCTATTGCCTCTATGGGAGCGTTTGGGTCGTTAGGGAAGGGCAGTTTATTATTATTATTAATGTCTTACACGGTAGGTGACTCTCAAGTGGTGAAGTATTGCCGGGTGTGCAATGAAACCCTTGGGCCTATGGCAGTGGAGCATTGTTATCTAGCCCCTTAACGAGTATATACTCCGCCTCCGCTAGGGTTGATGATTAGGTTAGATTAACGACCGGGCACGACGATCGCCATTCCCAAAGTATATCATGAGGCAAAAGACGTATCAAATATAAGTATACGAGGGACGTTGCGTGTCTTGCCGCATCATTAATCTTTGTCTATTGCCTCTATGAGAGCGTTTGGGTCGTTAGGGAAGGGCGGTTTATTATTATTATTAATGTCTTACACGGTAGGTGACTCTCAAGTGCTGAAGTATTGCTGGGTGTGCAATGAAACCCTTGGGCCTATGGCAGTGGAGCATTGTTATCTAGCGCCTTAACGAGTATATACTCCGCCTCCGCTAGGTTGATGATTAGGTTAGATTAACGACCGGGCACGACGATCGCCATTCCCAAAGTATATCATGAGGCAAAAGACGTATCAAGTATAAGTATATTAAAGTATGAAGAAATACAATTGAATATATGCTCTCTCCAATAATGTTATATTCTTGTTCATTATTATTGATTATGATTATGATGCATTGATTTCATTACTAAATTGATCTTTAATAGTGCTAATGTCGTCTTCTAGTAGTTATTCTTCTGTGTAGGTTAAAAAATCAAGAATATCCTAAAAGGGGACATTACATGGAAGTATAATTTCAAATAAAAACTTGTATATAGGTGCACATTTGATTGTAAAGGGTGTGTCTAACAAAGCAAGGGCAGATTCACATACAAAGGTGCACACCTAAAAGAAGAAAATTTGAATTCTAATCAAAGTCTAGCATATAGGTGTGCATTAGGGGTTCAATGGCACACTTCAATGAAGAGGAATGCCTTCACAATCAAAAGATAGTGTAGAGGTGTGTGCCTAGAGCATTGATGTGCACCTTATCAAAGGGAATTTGGTTTCAAATTTAAAAACTTGTTGGCCGCATAGTAAGGTGTGAGCCTAAGTCCTAGGTGCATGCCTCAGAAGGGAGGTTTTCAAAAGCAATCTCAATGATCAATACATGTGTGCATGCCTAAGCATGAAGGGTTGTCATTTCCCCATTTCCGGCATGATCACCAGACAGGAGACCGAGTTAGCCTATTCTCATTCCCGTAGGCTAATTCATCAAACAAGGGAATATTTTGGTTGAGCTTTTGGCTTGGAGAAGATAATGTAGTTCAAAGGCTTGGAGAATGGAAAGTTGATTTTTAAGGCTCAGCTAATTTTCATTGCATTGGCGAAGTTGGAAAATGAATTAATGTATTTTTTACATTAATTATCAAGTGACAAAAAATAATAAAATAATTGCTCCGGGTTTTTGGCATGTGGAGAATAATAAAATATTATTTTTATTTCTAGCACTAAGAGAGGGAAAAGGAGAAAATAACTAAGTTGCCGGTTCTGGTGCGGGTGCGGGTTCGGGTTCGCGGGTTCGGCCAAAATTTTTTTTGGGGTTTGGGTTCGTTTTTGGGTTCGTTTTTTTATATATATAAAAAAATATATGTATATGCAAAAAAATTAAGCATAGAAGCAAGAATTAAGTGTAGAAATGCAAGAATAAAGTGTAGAACACCACATAGCATCATATAATCAACAAAACCACCATCAACTTGAATATCATAAAACATAAAACTCGAACTTCAAGTTCAATAACAAGATTCAAAATAATAATATCATGTTCAACAATCAATTTTCATTGTTTCAATGTCAAATGACAAGTGTCAATCATCATATGGATTTGCTAAATCCTCCACATCATCATCATCTTCTTGGACATTAGCAGGATCATTTGAAGAACCACAACCAGCACCATTGCCACTCGCTGAAAAAGTATGCTCGCTCTCTGATCCCTCAAGTGCAACATGTGTGGATTGGGAAGTAGAAGCATCCAAGTCAATTTGCTCTGGCTCCACATCCCACAACTTTGATTCCCCCTCCTTATAGTCTTGCTTTTTGTGCGAAAGGAGGCGCAAGTTGGAATGCACATACACTAAATTCTCCGCCTTTTTGGAGTGCAATCTGTTGCGCTTTATCGAGTGGATAAAAGAGTACGTGCTCCAATTCCTCTCAGATGCAGAGGAACTAGCAACCTATGATGACAAAGTAAAGAGAAAGAGTTAAAAATAAAAACTTACAAAGTTAAAACTTATAAAGTTACAAGTTATAAAATTTATAATAATTAAAAATTATGGAACTTCAAACTTCAAATTTTTAAAAGTCTTTAAGATAAAATTATAAATCATAAAAAACATAGAAATTTAGTAAACTTACTTGTGATAAAACTTTGACTGCAAGAGGTTGTAGGCACCGGAATTGTTGGCCATGAAAGTACCACCAATTGTGAGCATCTTTCTTGAATCTATCACGAAGAGCCTCAATGCTTAGACCATTGGAGTGTACAAAATCAGTGAACTCATCAGTGACCATATCATGCAAATCTGGATCAAGGAAGAGTCTACGAAATGCTGCCTTGTACCCTTAAGACACTTCTAAATCTCTCCATGGGGGAATCCTATTTGTCACCGAAAGAATCTCACTGCTGTAATATTTTGGAGTCAATGCAAATGCAAGAAGATGTAGTGGGGTTGTCATTGTGTTCCATCTAGCCTCAATAATTTCATGCACTTGCTTGAAGAGAATTTCTTGAGGATCTTTCTCTTTCTCATTTATGATGTTCTTTATCTTTTCTATCATTGAATCAATACCATCATATATCTCCCCCATGCAAGGCTTGTCCATGTCCGTATAACGAATCATGCTCAAAATGGGCTCGGTGAAACTAAGGAGATACTCTACACGATCCCACCAATAGTCATTTAGGATCATCCCCTTAACATTTGCTGCCCTCTCAGTGTTGCTTTGCCTCCATACGGACCAAGTAGTGCTTGTTACCATGTTGATAAGAGCCTGTTTGACCTTCACAAGTCGTCTCAAGGCAATTGTGTTTGAAGCAAAACGGGTCTCAGCAACCTATTGAAATATCAAAAATAAAAAGTACAATAAATAAAATTTAATTTAAACATTGAAAAAATTGAAAACAAACTATAACTTTTAAGAAGAAATAGAATATGTGAAATTAAAAATTTAAAGCACTATGAAAAATTTAAATTTAAAAATATATTGCTTCACTTACCTTCAACAACTCCAATGTAGAAAATGATCTAAATATGCTTTGGGACATGTGGTGGTTGGTGATGAACATTCGTATCTCCTCGGCCTCTGCATACAACTCTCTAATCCAGTCAATTTTTTTCCCAATCTTTTGTAGCATTAGATTGAGAGAGTGGACAGCACAAGGTGTCCAAAAGATATGTGAATATCGTTCCTCAACCAACAACCCAGCAGCTCTACAATTTTTTGCGTTGTCCGTTATCACTTGAACAACATTACGAGGTCCCACATCCTCAATGGCTGCAATGAGGATCTGAGCAATAAATTCACCATCCTTCACTTGTTCCTCACAATCCACAGCTCTCAAAAACATTGCCCCTTTAGGGGACACTGCAATGACATTGATCAAAGGCCGATTTTTTGCATCTTTCCATCCATCAGAGACAATCGACACCCCTATCTCACTCCATGAATCCCTTAAGGGCTTCAATGCATCTTCTATATTCTTCACCTCATTCTCCAATAAGGTGCCACGCACCTTCTCATAACCTGGGCTCTTATACCCTTTTGGAGCCTCATTAATTTTTCTCACCATCTCTTGCCAATATGGTGAGCGAACAACATTGAATGACATACCATTTGCATAAATGCATCTGGCTATATGTTGGTCAGCAATATCTCGATTTGAAATGATGTTTCTAAAGGTCCCTTTGGTCTCTTGTTTGTAGTGCTTGTGGGTTGCTCTTGAGGAGTGACCAAAAATGGGTGGCTCTCTATCACAACATTGGAACTAGGAATAGATGGAGGACCCATTCTTTGATTTCTGCCTCTTTTCCTTAACATGTTTGCTACTGATTTACGGCCTGCTGCTTCATCTGCTGCTTCTTGCTCGGTGATATATGCCAGCACTTGCTCTCGTGGTATAGGTTTATTACTCTTTCCTGGGCAAGCTTTGATCCCCATCCCAGGGATGTTACACAAATGGGCTTTCACCCGACTATATGAACTGTTGTATTGCACATCACAACCATTGCATTTCCAAAGGTAACCCCCACCACCTGTTTGTTGTTGAATCATTTCAACATGCCTCCAAAGAGGTGAGTGTGGATCGATTTTGAATTTTGATTGTGATACTAAGCTAGAACTAGCTGCCATTGTGATTCCTGTCACCTGTGGGTGTGGCAATAAGTTTTGTAAACAAAATGGAAACAATGAAAACTCAAAACTTTCAAGAATCAAAACAAAAACAAAAGCATGGTGATACATTCATGATTCATATAAATAGTTTTAAAAAAAAACAAGTTGAAAAGAATTTCTTTGTTGTTCAAAAATGCAAAAAAAAAAATGAATAGAAAACCTACCTCTTTGCAAAAATCTCTTCCTTTGATCTTCTTGGCAGCCTCTAAACCGTTGGAAATGAGTAGGAATGGTGGAGCAATCGACTTCCAACCTTCACAATTCAATCTTCAAGCTTCTTTCTTCAACCACAAAAAAATTCTTGAGTTCAGCCACAATGGACAATTTTTGTGTTTTGGAATGAAAGAATGAGTTGAAAATGGCAAAAGTGTGTTTATAATGACTTTTTAGGGTTATATTTGCATTTTTGAATGTTTAAAATAATATTAAATTGTGTTTTAGTTGAAAAAAACAATTAAAAAAAATGAAAGGTGCGTGGGTGCGCTCCGGGTGCCATGTTTTAAGGCTGGGTTCGCACCCAGCGAACCCGGGTGCGTCCGGGACGCACCCAACACCTTTGTTCAGCACCCTGCCCGCACCCACAGGGCACCCGCACCCGCACCCGCACCCGAGCCGCACCGCACCCGCACCCGAGCCTCTAACAGGCGAATCCGGTAACTTAGGAAAATAAATTAAATAATATTATTTTAATATTAATTGATTTGAGTGCTCACATTGGAGAAGAGGAAAAAAGAAATAATAAAATAGTCTCTTGGATTTTGGCGCTCACCTTGGGAGAAGGAAAAATAAATATAAAACAATATTATATTTGATTTTGGGCACTCAACCTTTGGAGAAAGAAAATAAAAAATAATAAAATAATATTTGTTTATTTGGGCGGCCATAGTGGAGAAACAAAAAAATAATTAAATTATTGATCGACTTGGAGGGAAAGGTAATTCAAATCTTTAATTTGAATTTGTCGGCCTATTTCGAAGGAGAAAGAAGAAAAAAGTATAAAAGAAGGTTGAAGGAGCTCATTCCGGCATCACAAACATTTTGGTAACTTTGGCATATTTGCTTGGCATTTGTATTGCAAGACTTTCCAAGGACTAAAACCCTTGTAGAGTTGGTGTGTTGGACGAAAACCCAATCACATCTTGGAGGTGGATTCATACGGAGTTCACATTTGCACTTCATTGGAGATTTGGAGGAATTCATTGAGCATCATTGATACATCATTGAAGACTTGTTGATAGATTGAAGACTCTTGGCATCTTGTTTGAAGACATTGAAGATCTTTGCTTGCATCCTTGAGCGCCGATTTTCTAGAGGCATAATTGTTAGTTGGAGCGCCTTGCTTGGAGGAAGACGTTGGCTGTTTGATACATATTCTTTGCAGATTTCAGAGCAGTGACTTCATTGGTAACAGCAAACCCTAGCCGCTGCCCATTTGTTGATTGAAACCCTTTGAGGAAGGCAGCGATTTCACTCTAGGAGAGTTCGCTGGGATTTTGAGGCTCATCGCCCATCATTGAAGGTTGTATTGGTAGTGGAGACACCCTTGCACAGGCCGATCTGCATACTCAGTGGCAGCGATCAGATTTGGAGGCCAGCGACCAACATTAGAAACTATTCATTTGGCATCTCATCATTACAAGAAGGATGATTTGCTACAGCAGGCTTGTCATCTTCATTACATTGCTTTTGATCATTAAATTGGTATGTTGTGTTCATCATTTTAACTCTGATATTGTAACAGCAGTCCACATTGTATTTTGGCTGCCATATTTTCATGAAGTTGATGTAATAATGCAAAAGACAAGACTGATTTCATAACAGTGAGGTCTGATTGGTTTTATCAATCCTCTTGCTATCAATTTGTATGTCAATTGGATGCATTTCATTTTGAAGTAGTTTGTAAGTGTATGTTTGTTTGCCATCAATATTTTGGCTCATGCTACTCTATATTTCATTTTGTTGAAGACAAATTGAAAGGTGCAGATAAAAAATCAGAATTCAGTCCTAGGGTTCTATTTTGAAAATTGCGAATTCTGAAATCTTGGTTCAAACACTAGTTTGGCACATGACAAGGGTGCACCTCACCAAGAGAATGTTCAAATCTAGTTATCAAGTGCATGTTTGGGGTGCAATTGCGCATCTCAACAAAGAAATTTTTGAACTCACATCAAAGTTTGAAAACACCATTGTTAGGTGTGCGTGGGAGCATGAACTGTGTGTCTCTATAAAGGAAAAATCAAATGTTCAAAAATCATAGTGTACAGGTGCACATGAGAGCGTCAAGTGTACACTTGATGGTGGAGATCAAAGATCTTCAAGTTTGATATTAACAGGGGCATGCCTAAAGGAGAAGTGTGTGGCTAGAGGAGAAGTGTGCACTTCAACAAATGAGTGAATTCAAAATGTGAATATAAAAAAAAACCTTTGTTAGGTGTGCATCTATTGTACAAGTGCGCACCTCACTAAAGAAAATCTAATTTCAAATTCAACTTTCAAAATCTAGTTATCAAGTGTACACTTGGTGATGAAGTGCACACTTGTACAAAGGAAATCAAAATTGCAAGTTCAAAGTTTGTTTTATTGAGTATTGGTGCGCATGTAAAACAAAAGTGTGCACCTATCAAAGGGATTCAAAATGTCAAAATGGATTTTTAGGGCTTTTTAGATGTCTTTAGAGGGTTAGCCATGATCACATAAAAGCTATAGAATCATCAAAGTCATCCAGAGCCACCTATCCACAAATCTATTTTTAGCCCATGTTAAAAATAGCTCGCTATTTTTGGTCATAAACATGTTCAAAGAGGAGCATATTTTGAGATATGCTATTTTTACCTGGTGCTATTTATAGTCTATGCTATTTTTAGTTACCTCTATTTTAGTTTGTGTTATTTTTAGCTTTTGTGCTATTTTTGGTGATCTCTATTTTTAGCCTAGAGTTAACTATTTTTAGATCATCTATCTTTTGATCTCTTGCCATGTGATAGATGTAAGTTTTAAGTGGGAGTTTGTAATAATTTGTATTAATAGTTTAACTCATAGTTGGCAAACTCACCGCGAGTTTTTTTTTCCAAAAGAGTTTTTTTGACTTTTACTCACAGAGTTTTTCTGCCGAGTTTTAGCCGAGTTTTCACCGAGTTTTTCCCAGAGACTCGCCCAGTTTTTTCCAGAGACTCGCAGGTGCAGGGATATGTAAATTCCGCGGCTAGAAAAGGTTTTTCATAATCAGAATTTAGAATTTTTGAGCTCTACATAGCAAAACCACCCCCCCCCCCCCCCCCCAAGCAAAAATAGTTCATTTGCAACGTTGTGGCATTGAGAAGATCAGATTCAAACACCATTTTTTGCAGATTTTGAAGGCAAATTCGAATCCCAGGTAAGTTTTTGTTTTTCCATTTTTCTTTTTGTTTAATCATTTTTTTTGGTTCTTGTTGCAAAATATTGAATCCAAATTGAAAACAAAATCTTCATAGAGCAAAAAGAAGCTTCATTTTTGCATTTAGATTCCAAAAAAACAAGATTCTTCACTATTTTTTGTGGATTTTTTCTGATTTTTTTCATGATTTTCGCTGTTTTTTGAAATTTTTAAACCTCAAAAAAGGTAGAGGACAAATCACTGGATCCTATTGATTTGGATGAGATAGATCTTTACAGTGATTGGATAGGGCGGGATGAGCAGCCTCCATTGTTTACCGCAGATTAGATTCTTGATTTCAAGAGACAGGCAATGGAGGATCTGGGTGCAACAGGAAATGTAGGGTTGGAGGACATTCATGAGCATGAGGAGTCATTGCCAGAGCCAGAGCCACCGGCACCGCGCACTTGTAGGACTAGAGCATCTGCCTCTTCCCTAGCTTTGGCTAAATTAAGGAAGAGGAAGATGTAATATGTTGGGTTTACTTTTAGTATTTACTTCTAGACTAGTTTTACTATTTTCATTTTCAGCTATCTATTGTAATTTGTATCAGACTACCAGGCTTTCAGCCATCAGGATTCCGCATGGGAATGCGATTTTGTAATCAATTTGCATTGAAGTCAATCAAATTTAATAGAAAACACTGTTGTACTCATTTATGGACTCGTTGGATTCATCTCGTCATTTAATTTTGCCAAAAAAATGTGTTTCTAATAAAATTTTAGCAATTTTTTTAATTTCCCGAGTTTTTTGCCGAGATTTCTCCGAGATTTTTTGACTCTCCAAAAATTGGCTTGCCGAGTTTTTTGCCGAGCCGAGTTTTCCAACTATGGTTTAACTGGAGTTTAGTATTTTTTTAAAATAAAAAAGTGCTTTATATAAAACTTCCAAGGAACATAAAGATACTATCATTAAATAGTTACATCAGCTGAGCTAAATGCTTAACAAGAGTATTCTCTCCCTATAAAGTGTAATGTCCCCTTTTTGTTATTTTTGCAATATTTTGATTTTTTTGTATTTTTGTGAATTTAGGAAACAACACCAAATTGGAACAACAAACTAATAATAAAAACAAATTGCTGGAAACACTGTAATTAAACCCTCAAATGTTGATATAACACTCCATATGAACAATTTCATCAATTTTCAATTGCTGGTACAAACCTTAGATCACTTAAATTATTCAGATCTGAAAATGAAATAGATATAACAGCCACCACAAATTGAATTCCAACTGATATTTTATTTTATTTCTGCTGTATGGCAAAGTTACAAGTGCTGATTGAACATGGACAGCTTGACAACAATTTTTAAATCATAAAATGTACTCACAAACCCTCTGAAGATGGTACAGCTGGCTGAGAATTGATTCCCTTTCACTCTGTAATCTCCCAAATTGTTGTGCACCAATCCAATCACCTAGAAACTTAAGATCAGACCCTAATCGCTGCAATAATGATGCTGTACGGCCTAGATCAGACCCTAATCATTGTAGATTTGATGTTGTACGGCCTGTGTATGATGGTACAATTGGTATTAAATGATGATGCCTTAGAAAATGGGTCTAAAAATACAAATCGCCCCTCCAAAGTGATGGTACAACTCCTATATAGACTGCTGCAGACCTATATGACGCTCTGGAACAACAAATATAACTGGTAGGACTGGTAATCAGTGTTGTACGTTTGGATCAGAATGTATGGCGACTGGTAGTAGGTCAAAATGATAATTTAAATGTGTCAAAGAAACCTCCCTTTGCTAGTGTTGGCTGGAAACTCCAAAAATGTTGTCAAGGAATGATGTACGAACCCCCAAAAATGTTGCAATAATTGTACAAACTGATTCAAAAGGGCTGGCACATTCCAAACAGCATAAAAAATTCGGCGATCAACAAATAGAAAATGATGAACAACTCTGTAACTCAGCAAGATTACATCCAAAAATCACGAACAATATTTGCTTGCAAACCCAAATCAATAAGATCCTGAAATCTCACACAAATCGCTGAATTAGATCAACATGCAAACCCTAGGTGGAATTTGTCAATGCCAAAGATGAGGGTTTTCGTCCTCCCAAATTGCTGAAAATAGCCAAGGGTTTTCATCTTTGGATGCCAAACTCAAATGCCAAAGCTCACAATTAAAATGTCAAATGAAATCTTGATGCCAAAATGGAAGCCAAGTGCCCCTTTTAAACATTTTTAAATCGGGCCCGTGATTAAATTTCTTCAATTAGTATTTAAAAACATTTTTTATTTAATACCAGTGACTACAAACACTTTTTATTTTATTTTAATAATATTATTTAAGTTGCCTCTTAAATTAAAAATTATTGGGCCCAACTTAAAATAATATTATAATTTATTGTAGACAGTAAAATAGTTTAAGTAAACAAATGATGTAATTAGTTGTTGGTACCAACCAACGGGTCGGGTAGTTTGGAGTCGGTACCAATGGTTGGCATCACAACCAACCTTGGCCATGAGTATTTAAATCGTCAATGCATTGTAGTTAGATGTAGGTGATTTGACAATAGTTGATATGCAAACATTGGAGTCATAATGAAGTATGTATGTTGCTGTCATGAATGTTGTAATGTTTTTCTGTGAATCAATGAATGAATACAATGGTCCATTCTGAGTAATTTGTATAATGCACTATACTACTACTTCTGTATTTTTGTTTACTTCATATTCTGTGAAACACACCATATTGCCGTAAACATTTGGCGCCGTTGCCTGTTCGAAAACGGGTTGAGGGTGACAAGTCGATGACAAGTTGAGTCATCGGAGACCATCGGATGACAAGTTTGCTGGCTGTCGATGACAAGTTGAGTCGTCGGAAACCATCGGATGACAAGTTGGCATCGTCAGAAACGAGCAAACTGTCGGGTGTAACAAGAACGTAGAAAAAGATTAAAATAGATTATTGAAAAAGAAAATGAACGACATGAAATAAATCAAGATATTGGCGAAATCTACAGTGAAAGGGTTGATGAGCAGAATTTTAGAACACTAATAACAAATGACAAAAAGAAAATAGGAAGAAACTGACAGAAGAATTAGAGGATAACATACGTCGTACTGTGGCATTGTCCATTTCAGACTAAAGGCCGAGGATCAGAGGCCCTGAGCCCAAGACCCCTGCGCAAAGGGAGTACCAGAGAGAACCAGAGGTGACTCGAAGTGCAGAGGACGCTGAGAATGGACGTGGGAAGGAACCGTACGTGGCCGACAGTGTCAGGAGGACACCGGAACAACACGGTAGAACCAGTACAATCGGGTCGAAGACACAGAGAGGGTACCCCGGGAAAAAGATGGTGACTCCACCGGCAAGTGAAAGGCAGAAGTTGCCGAAGTTCATGGGGAACGGGTCAGAGGATCCTGTCCGACACTGTAAAACTTGTGAAACCATATAGGTGGCAAATGGACAAGAAGACGAAGACTACTGGGTAAAAGCGTTCCCAGCAACGCTAAGAGGTATAGCTATTGACTGGTATACAGACCTAGAGGCAGCACAGAAGACCTCATGGGATGGATTGAGGAAAGCCTTCGAGAATGAGTTTGAGCTTCTAAGAGATGACAATGAGATCGTAGCAGAAATCTACAACACCAGACAAGGGAAAAATGAAAATGTAAGAGCATATAATAGGAGGCTCAAAGAACTGCTCGGAAAATTGGAAACCCAGCCAGTTGATGGACTGAAAAAGAGATGGTTCATCGAAGGGTTAGTTCCGTCGTTAAGGAAAAAGATGAAAGTTGTACCACCGTCATCGTACGCTGAAGCGTACAATTGGGCAATGGATATAGAAAGTGAGAACAAAACATCTTCCCGGAGTAAGAGGACCAAGGACGATGAAAGTACGGGTGATGACAGCAGTGATGGCGAGTCAAAAACCATCCAGGTACTGAGGATAGATATGATTCGCATGATGAAAGAACTGAAGGTTGATAAAGAGACAACTAAAGAAGGTCGAGAATTATGGTGCACTGATTGCAATGGGGAAGGTCACGTAAAAGCAAACTGTCCAAAGAAGTTATTTTGTGATATCTGCCAGGTAATAGGACATTCAATCAAGGAATGCCCATTTAATCGAAAAGCAAGAAGTACTCAGGTGCTCTTTACACAAGGAGAATCGTCAACTCCACCGACGACACCCCCGAAGCCTCAGAATAGTCCAAATGCATCCCCTGGAGGTTATCAGAATAATAGAAGGATTAATAACAATAGCCCCAGAAACAGATTGCAGTACGACAGCAAGGGGCGACCCATGATACAGTGCCGACAATGCAATGAATGGGGACACTTTGCAAGGGAATGCCCGAACAACAATCAGAACAAAATAAATGCATTATGCAAGTGGTGTGGGCCTGGGGATAATGAAGAAAAAGATTGCCCAAAGCAGAAAGGAGTGAACCTCATCAGTTTCAAGGAAAATGATGAAGAGATCCTTGCAGTCACCCGAGCACAATGGAAAAAAGCGACGTATCCAGATCCCAAAACCAAGAAGGAGAGACTTCGGGAGGCTAGAAAAGAAGTAGAGATGGCAATGGAAACGGAGGGGAAGAACAAAAAAATAACTACCGTACGACCAGAGTCAGACAAGAGTATTGTGAATTAGGTGTTACAAACCACTGTATCGGTCAGAATAGCGGATCTTCTACAGAGCATGCCGCAACTGAGGATGGCAATCTTGAAGGCGATGGAAGGGAACCTAAACGGGCAAACAAAGGACGAAGATGTCATAGTGGAGCCACCGCTGGAAGGAGAACAAGTCATCGACCCAAGACTGTTGGCAGTTAACAATGGCAAGAATCCAACCGTCGTACACATGGCAATCGGTGGATGTTACCTGACGAACACAATAATCGATGGTGGATCGGGAGTGAATGTGTTGATAGAAGATACGTGGAAGTGCTTGGGAAAACCTACACTATGGCCACAAAGTTTCCAGTTACTGGAGCAGACCAGCACGAAATTAAAGCACTGGGAGTGCTAATGGCTCAAAAAGTGAAGATTGGTACCCAACTCCTTCGGTTAAACTTTGTAGTCACAACAACACAAAATGCGTCGTACGATGCATTACTCGGCCGAGGGTGGCTGATAGCCGCCAAGGCCAACCACAATTGGAAAAGGAACACATTGTCAATAGAGAACAAAGGTAAAAAGATTGTCATAGATTTGAGAACACAGGCTGTAAGTGAGGAACTAGCATCGGATTCCGATTCAGACGGAGGGGAGTCAGTTGGCAAAGGACCAATGGAACCTGATGAGGAAGGAGTATTAAAACTACAAGAATGTTCTGAGGACGAAACTAATTCAATTAGTGGGCTCTTCCACTGGCAGATGGAGGACTGTGAGTTCTTCAAGTCGGAATGTAACATGATCTCGATAAAGGAAATCGGCGAGAGCTCTTGGGTGAATGCAGACATAGAAAGTGATGGAAGAGAACAAAAGAAGACAAATTGGAAGGAAATGACGACCAACACATTTTCTCGACTGCCTTTGGGGAATACACAGAAGGAATAGCTGAGATAGACAGTACACTTGCTCACAACTTTGGAGCCGAGGGAAAGATCAAGTACAAGGAACCATCCATGAAGAAGCTAAATCTGGGTGAAGACAATAACCCTCGAGTAATACTAGTAGGGGATGATTGGAATCCCATCCTCAAAGCAGCGGCATTCAGGATCTTCATGGAGTATAAGGAGGTGTTTGCTTGGACATACAAGGACTTGAAAGGAATCCCCCTAGAACTATGTGTTCATAGGATCCCACTAATACCTGGAGCACGTCCTGTGAGAAAACGACCATACAGAATGAATAAGAATTATGCGGCCAAAGTCCAGGAGGAGATAAAGATGGTGGAGGTCGGAATCATATTCAAAGTAGAAAATAGCGAATGGGTCTCCCCCATCGTCATATCACTCAAAAAAGAGGGTGGGCAGATCAAAATATGTGTAGATTTCAGATGCTTGAATGCAGTTACTATCAAGGATCCATTTCCCATTCCGTTTACAGACTCAATTCTGGAAGAAGTAGCTGGTCACAAAATGTATTCGTTCATGGATGGATTCTCGAGGTATAACCAAATTAGTATTGCTGAGGAGGATAAACTAAAGACGACATTTGTGGTCGAGGGTGGTGTCTATGCATACAATCGGATGCCGTTCGGTCTCTGTAATGCACTGACAACCTTTCAAAGAATCATTTTGCATATTTTTGATAAAATGTCAGTTGAAAATTTTAAGGCATTTTTGGATGATTGGTCAATTTATAGCGATCAGCAAACACATCTAAAGGCACTTGCTGAATGTATGGAGCGTTTCAGAGCCGCACGGTTGGCACTGAATCCGAAGAAGTGTCAATTCATGGTGCCACAAGGGAAATTGTTGGGTCACATTGTATGCAAGGTAAGACTAAAAGCAAACCCAGATAAGATACGGGTGATCGTGGAGATGGAAGCCCCGAGTGACATCACAGGGATATAATCATTCCTTGGTCACGTAGGATATTACAGACGATTCATCAAGAATTTCGCCCAGATCTCTTGCCCACTCGATATGTTGACAAGAAAGGGAGTCCAATTCGTATGGTCTGATGAACACTAGAAGGCATTTGAGGAGCTAAAGACCAGATTGATAAGTGCACACATACTGGCATACCCGAACTGGGATAAAGAGTTCCATGTACACGTCGATGCCTCAAATTTTGCAATCAGGGCCACATTAGCATAGGTGGGAACCCATGGTCTGGACCACCCGGTGTATTTCGCCAGCAAATTATTTTCAAAGGCAGAAAAAAATTATAGCACAACCGAGAGGGAGGCTCTCGGAATGGTGTATTCAGTGCAAAAATTTCGGCACTACCTGCTGGCAACACCATTTACATTCTATGTCGACCATCAAGCACTCATGTACTTGGTAAATAAACCGATCATTCAGGGGAGAATTAGTAGATGGCTACCCCTTTTGCAGGAATTTACTTTCACGATCATAGTATGACTTGGGGAGAGTCATATAATAGCAGATCAGTTGTCATGCATCAAGTCGGGGGAACCGACCGAAGGAGTAAATGAAGACTTCCCCGATGCTCATCTCTTCCAGATTGCAGCATTGCCATCATGGTACGAGAAGATCAGTGAATACTTGTCGACGTCAACATTCCCTCAGGGAATGCCTTCAAATGAGAGAAGGATTGCACTGAAAATAAGACATTCCAGCTCATAAATGGGTTGCTCTATAAGATGGGACCAGATCATATCTTGAGATGTGTCATGGAAGACGAAATAAAGGGTGTACTAGAAGAGGCACATGAAGGATTGGCAGGAGGGCACATGGGTCCAGATGCCACAGCCAGAAAAATATTGCTAGCCGGACTATGGTGGCCAACATTGTATGTAAATGCGAAAGAATGGGTATTGGAGTGCGACACATGCCAGAGAGTAGGGAAACCATTGAGGAGGGACTACATGCCCCTGTGGCCAATCCAGCCTCAAGAACTCTTCGAGAGGTGGGGACTAGATTTTGTGGGACCATTGAAGGTCAGCCAACTACATCGGTGTTGGTACATAGTGGTAGCTACCGAGTATTTGACAAAATGGGTAGAGGCAAGAGCACTAGAGGATAACATTGCCTTAAGCACAGCAAGATTCATCTATGAACAAATAGTAACAAGGTACGGCATACCCATACAACTAACGAGTGATTGTGGGGGACACTTCGTCAACCACGTGATCCGACTGATGACAACAGAGTTTAAGATCTTTCATACACTGTCGAGTCCGTACTACCCAAGAGTGAATGGGCAAGCAGAATCAGTCCTGTGGGATAGAAGGGGCAGACTCGGAAGAAAGACTACCAGTTGTACTATGGGCATATCGGACGACGTACAAGGTAACCACGGGACACACTATTCCAACTCATGTATGGTCAAGAAGCAGTGGTACCAGTAGAATACCTAGTCCTAAGCCTAAGAATAGCAGTAGAAAACAGACTGGGGGACACAGAGAGTCTGCAAGAACGACTACTCCAATTGAACAAACTCGACGAAAAACGTATCATGGCTCAGTGGTCCACAGAAGTGATGCAAAAGAGGAGGAAACTCTGGCATGACAAACACATCCAGCGAATGAACTTCCGACCGGGACAGTTGGTCCTCAAGTATAATGGTCGTAACGAGATCAAATCCGGTAAGTTCAAGGTTCGTTGGTTGGGACCGTTCAGGGTACGGGAAATACTAGACAATGGGGCTATAAGACTTGATAACCTTGATGGAACCCCAATCAATGACACAGTGAACGGGTCAAAACTGAAGAAATATAAGTAGAAAAGGGTAGAGACAATAGAAATCATCATGTTGGGATACGCAGTGATGGAAGACATAACAAAGGGGACTGATGGAATATGCTTCCCGAGTGCACCATATGAACCTGTAACCGGGTTCTTTGGACCGAGAACAATGCAAATTGGCATTCGAGAAGGAATGGTCGATAGCGACATCATTGAAAATGGCGATGACACCCAAAATGAGGAAGAACAGGCGTGGACCTGGTGGATAGCAGAATGCAACAAGGTAAGAGATAAATTTGAATTCTTATTACCAAGAGAAATAAAAACTCCAGTGAGAAGGTATGTAGCGGAGAGTATGTTCATAATTGAAAGGTCACCTTATGACGATGAGATTCTGCAATTAAGAATGAAGAACCAGGGAACCTCTATCTAGATTTCGAAGAGCCGGATTTGGAAAGCAAAGTTCAAGACCAAGACTATGAAGATGAACAGTAACGGAAGAACATTCCAATGGGCCCAGGAACCGATGGGGTGGAACTTGAGGATGATGCAAGATGAAAATATAGTAGTTGATCAGATATGGGAGCTTGAAGAAGTTGATCAATGCTGCTCCAATGATTGCCTTTGACAGAAAGGGTATATACAATGTATATTTCGCCACATGATAGAAATCGAGATCGTGGAAGACAGAGACGGAGGCAATTGAGTCAGGGATGACGCAGCAGCCCCGTGAAGGTAAGGAAAAATTGGATTATAAAAAAAAAGAAACAGGTCGTACGACGTACGGCTAGGCGGCTAAGTCGTACAACGTACGACCCCAACCCACCCCACACTGTCTTTTAAACCTCTGTCTTCCAACAAATTTCATGTGCCACTTCAGAGCAAGCCGATAGAGAAAAAAAGAAAACCGTATGCCAGAAGGGAAGGACAGTCGAAGAGCCAAGGCCGTACGAAGGGAAGCCGTACATCAGCAGTACACCACAAGAGCAGGCCGTACATCGGCCGTACGAGGAAGGAGTCGTATAAAAGAAGCCGTACTCAGGAGTTCAAGGATTGCATAAAACTACATTGTTGTTGCTGAGAAGATTGTCGAGTGAGTTGAAAAATGGACAAGGGAAAGAAGGCTGTGTCCTACAGGTCGAAGATTGCATTGGAAGAGAAGAAAAAATCAAGTGCTGATACGAGAGCGAAAGCCATCACTTGGGAAAGCTTGACAGGAAATGAGTGCAAGCAATGGTGGAAAAATGTACCTGAAAACAATGTGCTGAAGATGGCATTAAAACACGCCCAGGTCGACAAAGCAATACTGATGCCCTACTTCAATGCCAGGGAGTTCGAGCCGTACTTGAAAGCCATGGTTGACAACTTCTGCCAGCACTCCAATAGGTCCATTGTTGAGTATCGGGGCCATATAGTCACAGTATCATTCTGGCCACAAGATTTCGCCAGAGTGATGGGAGTTCCAGCCATCGGCTCGAGCATGGTGAAACCGGGCCAAATGACACAGCAGCACAAAGAGACTCTAATCCAGAGGGTATGTCGAAGTGACCTCACAGACAAAGAAAAAGATACTATCTGGAATTTAGGTAATCGGGGTTTGATGAAAAATTTATTAGCAAATGAAGAATGGAAATGTATCATGGATGTAATGAAATGCAGACTGACGGGTTCCAATAGGGCATCAGACATCGCCCTGTGGATGGTCGACTATATGATTGGACTGAGTGTTGGCAAGGTTTACAACTGGGCGAGGTATTTGACAGAGAGGATCAGGGAATTTTTATCCCAGCGGCACAAGGTATTCTACATGATGCAGCACGCCGTTGCCCTCTTTCTTGATGCTGTCCATACCCAGGTTCCAGCCGACAAGTGGGGTGGGCTGCAACTGATATCACAGATAGAGCCGAGGTGGCCTACAACCTTCTATTGGAAAGGCCTCGATACAACTCACGGGGAAGAGCCATCACGACTACTAAAGAGGAAAAGGAAGCAAAGGGAAACATCCACAGAAAGTGAAGAAGAGGAAGAAGAAGAAGAAGAAAAAGGAGGGCGAGGCAGTCCTACAGACGAAGAAGAAAGAATTGGCTGAGCATATTCAAAGATCTCACAAACAGTTAGCACAACAGACAAAGGCCACTGAAGCAGAGAAGGCCAGAGCATCAGGCTTAGAGGCCAATTTGATGGAGATTGAGGCCAAGATGAAGGACATGGGAGTACAACTCGAGGCAAAGGAGGTAGAAGTGGTGAAGGCCAAAGCACAAGTAATGGAAGCAGGTCATATGGTGAAGGCAGCAAGAGAACGGGAGCTAGTAGCCCAACACCAACTGTAACAAAGGACTGAAGAAGCAAGGAAGCTGCAAGCACAACAGTGATCAGTCACCCCAACCTCGTCAGTACACCCAGGGACGTCTTCCCAACCTCCCCACTCTCAGTAGGATATTTTGTCATAATTTTGTCATTTTGATGTGAATGTCGTCTGGAAGACGACCGATTTTGAGGGGGGGATAGATGTAGACAGTAAAATAGTTTAAGTAAACAAATGATGTAATTAGTTGTCGGTACCAACCGACGGGTCGGGTAGTTTGGAGTTGGTAGCAACGGTTGGCATCACAACCAACCTTGGCCATGAGTATTTAAATTGTCAATGCATTGTAGTCAGATGTAGGTGATTTGACAATAGTTGATATGCAGACATTGGAGTCATAATGAAGTATGTATGTTGCTGTCATGAACGTTGTAATGTTTTTCTGTGAATCAATGAATGAATACAATGGTCCATTCTGAGTAATTTGTATAATGCACTATACTACTACTTCTGTATATTTGTTTACTTCATATTCTGTGAAACACACCATATTGTGGTAAACATTTATTTCCCTTGCTTTTTTCTCTTAGCTTACGGAAAATGGAAATAAGCTAGAGGTCTTCTCCATGGCTCTATTTCGAAAAGTGGACATGATAATCTACCATTTTTGAAATTGCTTTCCCTCAAGTAATTGTAGATTAGGATGATCTACACCTTTCCAAGTTGCATCCTCCAATGGAATACTCCTCCAATGCAACAAATACTCCGTTATGCTTCTATTCCTCAACTTCTTTTCTCTCACATCAACGATAGCTTTCGGCACCAAAATCAACTTACCCTCATCATTATGTGGTGGCAACTTTGTAGGATTAATATGCTGCCCAAGTGCTCTTTTGAGGCATGAGACAGGAAACACATTATGGATCTTGCTATGCTCTGGCAATTGAATCTCATAAGCAATCTGCCCAATCCTCAATATTCTGCAAGGCCCATAAACCTGTGGTTTGAGCTTTTCCGCTCCACTTCGTTTGAGAGAAGATTGTCTATAGGGCCACAACCTCAAGAAAACCATGTCTTCCAATTCAAAAGTCCTCTCCAAATGATGGCGGTCTACATACACCTTCTGTTGATTTCGTGCTTCTTGTAGATTCTCCATATGTGCTCTCAAGATATCCTAGCTCAGCTACACCAAATCTTTTGGTCTAGGTAGTCTGCTATCCGAAACAATCACATCCAAGAAAGATGGAGCATCATACTCATAAAAAGCTTTGAATGGAGACATACCTATGTGCATGTGACGTGAAGATTGTAGCAATGCTCTCCTAGATAGAGCCATCTAATCCATGCCTTCTGTTGCCATGCTACATAATTCCTTAAATAGCTCTCAATCCACTTATTCACAATTTTTGTTTTTCCATCCATTTGGAGGGTGATAACTAGTGCTAGGAGTCAACTCTATACATGTCAATCGAAAGAGCTATCAAAACAAGCTAAGAAATTTGCTGTCCCTGTCACTCACTATGTTCTTAGGCAATCCATGTAGTTTAAACACCTCTCTGAAAAACAAAGCAACCACTTGTGTTGCCTTGAACTCTAAAGATAAAGCAAAGGAATGTGCATACCTAGTGAATCTATTAACTACAACATAGATGCAATTCTTACCATGAGCTCATGTAAGTCTAGTGATGAAATTCATAGAAACACTCCCATTTTTGATGTAGAATAGGCAAGGGATGCACCAATCCTGCTGGAAATACCTGTTCTGTCTTATTCTACTGGCATGTGATACACTCCCTATTGTGCTTAAGGACATCCTCTTTTAGTCCTTTCCAAGAGAACCTCTCTCACTGACTTTTAAGTTTTGTAGTACCCTGGATGGCCTGCCAAAGGTGTGTCATGAGCTGCCCTCAAAATCCTCTCCTTCACCTTAGACTCAGGAACAAATTACACCCTATCCTTGTAAAGGATGAGCCCATTCACCACCCTCTACCTGTCATCCTGAAACATGCCCTCTAAGATATCATTAGCAAATGCATTCTTAGCATACTCCACTATAATAACAACTCTCTAGTTAGTAGAAATATCGGACATACAACATAAATATGATTTTCTAGATAATGCATCAGCCACAACATTATTTTTCCCCTTAACATAATGTTAAATCATAAGCTTGTAGCTTACTTACCCATTTCTCATTCAATTTTTTTTTGGTTGAGTAAGCTATTATGATCTATCTTCACCACAAATCTCTCACAAACTAAATATTGCCTAAACTTAGCCAAGGCAAGCATGATAGCCAACATCCCTTATCATAAATGGAAAAGTCCCCTTTTGACTCCTTGAGCTTCCAACTCTCAAATGCTATGGGATGCTTAATTTCCATCAAAACTGCCCCAATCCCTTCCCCTGAAGCATCACACTCTAATACAAAAGGAAGTGAAAAATCTGGAATAACCAATACAGGACATGAGCTCATTGCCTCCTTGAGCTTATCAAAAGTTGATGTGTCGAATTAAACCAATGGAATGCTCCCTTCGTCAAGTCTGTCAATGGTGTTGCCAATTGTGAGAATCCTTTGACAAACTTCTTGTAATAGCTGCAAAGTCCAAAGAAATCTCTCAACTGCAATAAAGTCTTAGGAGGGGGCCAATTGTTGGGATTCCTATTTTCAAGCCAAGTATTTGTTAGCTATTATTGTCATTGATGTCAACCTGATGAAGATCATTGCTTGTCATTGTTGTCAAAGTAGTTCATTGATGTCAAAGGTATCCAGAAGAGTGAAATTACTGTCACGTCATGTCAGAGCAATTGAGATCTGTGAAGGATAGTGTCATGTATCATTGGTTTGTTAGAATATTGCTTCAGTATTTGTTGTATCTGAAGATATGATGCATTTCCAGTTGAGTGGGATGTTATCCGGTATGTATCTGAAAGTGTGTACAAAGTCTCAATATGTGTACCCTGCTACTTTGTATCCAGGTTTTGCTCCGCATTCCATCGCATTGATGAGTTATGGTCTGCGGTTGGGAAAATATGCTAAGATACATATGAAGTATCATATTCCAGAGTTTCAGTTGTCTATCTGCATCAGAAAGAAAGTTAGAAGTGACAGAGTGTCACTGTGCTTGTTGGCCGACTGTGTTGATGGTTCTTGCTTCGTGCGCCAGAAGGAATGTAATGTGTGACCACCGAAGATGGCGTGTGGGTGGTTGTTGGAACCAGCAAGTCTACATTGGGTAAAGCATAGTGTATCCTTTCCTTTGGAGTAGCATATGGACTTGTGAACCTGGGCTATTACACATTTGATTAAGGGTTTAAGTTGTGGCCGACATGCGGATGAACTAATATTATTCCAGGCCGACCTATGAATGTAATTATCATTGTAATCCATATGTATACTTGATCTAGGTTCATTCCTAGTGAAAGTATAGAGAGTGTTGTGTGTATGAGGAAGTTGTGTGCGGAGGACATTAATAGAAGATATTTCTAAGTTTGCATAAGTTGTGGAAGAATTGGTATGAATACATTGTTTTATTCTGGTTGACACATGAGAAGTTTGAGGAGAATGCACTGCTAAAGGATCATCAATCATTGCTCTTTGAGGCCTAAAACAATGCATTTGAATCGGACAACAGGAACAGTTAATTGGCGACAGGAACAATAAGAGGTTATTCAGTTAGACACCTTGAAGTTCAATGGTGAATACAATTAGTTCATTCTGTGAGCCAACCAAGATCTTTCATGAAAATTGAAATTAGAGTTGATTAGAAGATATGAGACTGTTTTAAATTAAAGATTTAAAAGTTGTTTGTGGAGGCCAACCTTAGTGTTACTCTGAAGCCATTTTAGTAGTGTGCAAATTTCAAATATAAAAGACCGACTTGTTGTCCCTAATGAGATGAGAATTATATATAAAGAAGCTCAACCAAGTGTGTTGTGATGTAGAATGAAGAGGCCCGAAAACTAACAAGTAATGTGTATCAAAAGTTTGATATATGGAGAGGTGATAGAATGAAATATCATACGAATGAGAGCAGACTTCAAGCAGATATGTAAGAAGTAATGAGAGTTATGTGAGTAGCAGAAGATCCCTGTAGCAGTGAGTTTCTGAAAAGTGTTAGCCTCTGTTTGTACAGTTGAAGATCTAACTCATTGAAACAAAGCAAGGTAGTGTGATGGATAAAGCATGGAGTGAAAGAGAAATGTTTAATTCATGCGACAAAAATGAGGGTTTCATGAAGTGATGATAGCAGGGAAGGAAGTGTGCAGTTGAAGATCAAACGTGATGACAGCAGCATCATCAAATTGCAAAGTTTGAATTGGAGATCAAGTGTGGAGAGTATGATGAGTCATGACAACACCATCAAGTTGCAGAGGAGACAATGATGTGAAGAGGACAACTGATGATCAGGTAAGGGGCATTTCAAGTGATGACAATCTAACCATCGAGTTGCAAAGTTGAGTAGGAGCATGAAGTTCATTAGCAGAGTTTGAGCAGTAGCATAAAAGTGGAAAGAACCATCAGAATCAGTCACTGAGATAGCAGTGCAGAGGTTGGTACCTCACTTGATTTGTTGATGCAGTGTATTAGGGAGTTGGTGCTTCCTTTGGGTTGGAGCCCATAAAACTTTGTATTAGGGAGTTGGTTCTTCCTTTGGGTTGGTGCCGATAAAGATTATTGTAAACTTCATTTTATTTTGTGAGGTTGGATTTGGACAGTAGATCCAAGTAGTTGGCTCACCATGGTTTTTCCCATCTTGGGTTTCTTCGTAAATCTGTTGTCATGTTCTTATGTGTGTGATTGGTTTCATTGTTTGCACTACTCATAGTCATGGTTATACTTTCATATTGATGTGAATAGACAGATTAGTTGAAGTTGAAATTTATTAATATATTGATTCACCCCCCTCTCAATATTGCATTGTGTTCAACAGTATTTGCAAAATCTTGCCAAATCCATCAAATTTCCCTAAGGGGTCCCTGTGCTTTTACCTTGGTGCATGTTGCTGAAACCCTGATTTTGGCTAAGTCTGAAACTTTGAAAACCTTGAAAAATTGGCTAAGTTTGAAATCTGATGGATCCTCCAAATCCTAGATTCTACATTTCAACTCCTATGGATCCAAAACCTATCTCAAACATCCTGACAGTATATTTTAAAATAACATAAAGTAAATGTTATTTTTAAAATATACTGTCCTGTTGGAATTTCGGGACCTGAGTGCATTTTGGGACTTTGGGGCTCGATAGGGACTTTTGGTCCTAGTCCAAAATCTTCTCGGATCCCCTGAATTTTCAAGGCAAATTTGGACGTGCAAATATTCGAATTTTTAAATAATTTTTTGAGGAAAGGGCTAAGTTCTTCATGCAGTTTCGGGTCAAACTTTTGCTTTTGACTTTCGACGCTTTTGGTCTCGTTGGGATTTCGGGACCCGTCAGGACTTTTTCCAAAAGGGTTCGAAAGTCCTAAGTCCTTCCGCCAACCCGACACCTCTCAAAGGCCCAGGAACGTCCAGAAATGCGGGGAAACATGCCAACTTTCAGGATTGCCATTAATGCAAAGTGGGTGGTTGAATTTGATGTTTTTAATGCAGTTGGTGGAGTTGGTGGGGTTTTCCCTCCTATTTTTACATCCATCTGAGTTGCAAGTGGTATAAAATTAAATAGAAAATTGAAACTCTTTTGAGGGGTTGGTTCTTTGGTGGTGGCTGGAGGTTGTGCAGTTTCAAAAATACTTCTAGGGCTCCAAATCACACCATGTTCAGTTGCAAAGAAGTAATGGGGTGGTGAAACAGATGAAAGATAGTGTGCAATAGGGGTTGTGCAGAGAATGTCTCCATGATTGTTTGTATGTATTTAGGGTTTCCCTCTTATCACATAAGTTTGTATTGGGCATTTGAAAATGTGATAGCATTTTAAATATATTACAAGGTTTGTAATTGTCATCTGTTCTTTACATTTGAATGCATGCAGTTCGTTCTGGATTACTAAGTATGTTTGAAGCACAAAACCTGCAATCTGATATAGCATGTGCTTAGATCAATTTTTTTTTGTTTCCTTTCCATTGTTTTCTTTTCTGTCACCTGTGACTCTGCAGCCCAATTGAATTGGCACTGGTAGCCCAATTGGATTGGCACCGGTCTTGGCTCCATCAGACCAATCTCGTATCATTTAAAACAAACAAACATTTACCAATGGTTTAGGGGAAGAACCATCATTCTTGTGCATGCATGTTTGCATAGTTTGTATCAGCTATATAGGGTTTTTGTGACAGCCAGTTGTTCTTGGTTCAGTGACAGGTTTGGGATCAAGATAACGAGTTGGGTTTGGTTGTTCATTGGTTTTTAGTTGTTCATCTGGTTTGAACTCAATACATGTTAAGGTATACCCCTTGTAGTATCCCTCCAGAGCCTAGCTGAGCTCGAAGTGAAGGGGATGAAATCCACTCCCGTAGAGTCGACCTTCAACCCTCCACATTCTATTGATGGACCAATTATGCTTGCATGACAACAACCCTAGCCTTGTGAGTGTGATTCCGTCCTAGGAAGTGGAGCTGTGGTTTTAGGACCCAACACAATCTATGATAGCCTGTATCTTCTCATCATCCATCTAAACACCTTGGACACTAATCTTATGCCCCAAATACAAAATCTCCATTGCCCCAAATAAAAAATCTCCATCATCCCAAACTCACACTTAGATGCTTTGGCAAAGAATGGCTGCTGCTCTAAAATCCTAAGCACTTCATCTTTGTGTCTCAAGTGATCCTTCCAAGTCTTGCTATAGATAAGTTTATCATCAAAAAAAACCAATACATCTCCTCAATTGATTAATGAATACTTGATTCATGCAAGACTAGAATGTAGTCGACGCATTCGTCAAACCAAAGGCATGACCAAGAACTCATAATGCCCATAGTGACATCTGAAAACTGTCTTAGCACATCCTTCTTTCTAACCCGTATTTGATGATACCTGACCGAAGATCAATCTTGGAGAAGTACACCACTCCATGTAGCTCATTAATCAACTCATCAATCCTGGGAATAGGGTAGTGGTTCTTGATTGTCTTCTTGTTCAACGCTCTATAATCAATATACATCCTCATAGTACCATCCTTCTTCTTGACCAAAACCATGGAAGATGCAAATGGGCTAGGCTCGGCCTTGTGTGTCCATGTCCAAAAACTCAGTCGCCTCTTCAATCTCTTTCTTATGCCTTCTAGGATGATGATAAGGGGTAGTGATGATCAACTTGGATCCATCCTCAAGCTCAATAACATGCAGAAATCCTTTATCCGATGGCAATCTTGGAGGTATATCAAATATTACACTATGCTTGTCCAAAATAGACTAAATATCCACATGATAAGACTTCTCACCTTCGGATGTCCCTGTATTAGTGATCAAGCAGTGTGTTGTCCAAGCCACTTGGCCTCTATGAAAAGATCTTTCCATCCTCTTGGCTGAAACAACTCTAGGACCTCCATCTGAAATGCCTCGTAGTGTTACCTCCTTCCCATCAACCTTAAATTTCAGCTCCATGGTTTGATAGTTTTGAGTGAACTCTCCAAGAGAATGCAACCACTACACACCCAAAACCATATCGATCTCTCCCAATCCGGCAACATAGAAATCATCTCACGTTATGTCTCCCTAATGAGACATAAAACTACTGAATCTTCTTGGTGCAAGGAATGGTGAAGCCATTTGCCATTATAACATTAAATCCCTCAAATCCTCAGTGGGTAGTCCTCTCCTAGAGATCGAATTCTCATCAATGAAATTATGGGTAGCTCCACTATCAATGAACACTATAATCTTCTGCCCATGTAGAACTCCTCTAACTCGAAATGGATGATATCTAGGAGCTCTTGAAAGTATAGTAATAGTACCTCCTAAAGCCTCCTCTTCCTTTGTTTCTTCTTGCTCTATCTCCTCAACCTTAGTCTCAAGATCCTCTGCTTCTGATTCTTCATCCAAAATCACCTCTATGTAGTGTACCTTTCTTCGACCAAGGCATTGATGACCCAACTCCCATGGCTCCTTGCAAGAGAAGCACAACTTCTTCCTCTTAAGTTCATTCCTTGATTCCTCTTCCTTGCTTTCCATGGCATCTCCTTGGGATGTGACACTATCTTCTAAAATGGTTTCTTTTGTGGAACTAGAGGTGCCTTATACTGAAATTTTCCCTTAGGAATGGATGTCTCCAAGGTGAGTGCTCTCCTAATGGCCTCTGATAGTGATGGTGGGTCAAAAGCCTTAACCCAACCTCTAAGAGGCTTGGTCAAACCCTCCATAAACAAACTGTAAGTCTCCTCTTTGAAACGTTTGGAACCATCATTGACAATATCTCTGAAACTCTGACACAACTATCCATTGAACGACTCTATCTCAATTGAGCCAACTCTTTGAAGTAGATGTCTGAATCCTTCCTATCAAACCTGTCAATCAATCTTTGAGTGAAATCTTCATAAGCGCTAATCAAGTTATGCCTTTGGGTGATCAATCCATGATACCACCACTCATGTGCTATGCCCTCCAAGTGTAATGTAGCAAATTTGATGGCTTCCTCCTCATACATCAGATTGAGTGAAAAATAGGTATCTAACTTCTAAATCCATGTTTGGGCAATGCATCTATTGGAACCATCAAAAGTAGGAATGGATAGCTTACCCAACCTATTTTGTAGATCCTTATAAGGCTGATGTGAATTTGTCCTTCTCTCCTTTCCATGCTTCAGCTTCAAGTTGTAGAAATCATTAAGTGACATTTGGGCATGGAACTTCGGTCCAAATGCTTTATACTTTGCAAAGAAGGAAGCAAAATTATCCTCATCTTGATTTGGCTCTTCTTCCTCATGTGGATCTTCTTCCCTTTGTCAAAATGAGTTGAGAGGGCCTAAGTGTGGAACCCACAACACCGACAACGGTTCTATGATTAGTTGTAGTACTTCCTTCACCTGTAAGGGATTGTGATGCCTTGGCCACATTGGTGTTTTACATAGTTTGAAGTAGATGTCATAAGTTGTGTCATTTGTTGTTGACCTTGGCTCATGCTCACAATAGTATTATACTATATCTTACCCTCCTCATCTTCTGTCAAGCCTTTCTTGCTTCTTTCTCTCTCCCATTTCTTTTTCAACCATCTCTTCTATTTTTGGTTTTTGTACCTTTCTTCTTTGATAAGTTTTGTATTCTCTACCTCCGGGCTGCGTCACAAACAATTAGACCTAACCTTGCAAGCTAGCAAGATCTTTGCTCTGATACCATCGTAATGTCCCCTTTTTGTTATTTTCACTATATTCTGATTTTTTTGTATTTTTGTGAATTTAGGAAACAACACCAAACTGGAACAACAAACTAATAATAAAACAAATGGCTGGAAACATTGTAATTAAACACTGTAATGTCCCCTTCTCGTTTGTAAGCAGTTCGGAGACCATTAGCCTATTTTCCAATGTTTTCCGGTAGGCTAATTGGTTGGTGGAAGGGAAAATTTATTTAAATAATTATTGAAGTTGTCAAAAGTAGCTTTACTTTATGTTTTTTAGTTGATAACTTTTTAATTATTTAATAAAGTGACTTTTAAGTGTGCATAAAGAAGGGTGCTAGGCATGGGGGACATAAAGTGACTTCAATGAGCAAATTAAGAGGTCTTTTTATTTATTTTGTGAAGAATATGGAAAAAAGTGAAAATTATTATTATATTCTCACCTGAGTTGCCCTAAAAGTGCCTTTATAAGGAGGAGTTGAGCTCATTTGAAGGGTTAGACTATGAATTTGCATATGCTTCTGCTCTGAGTGAGAAAACTTATTTCTTCTCTATTTCTTAAAGATGAAAACCCTCCTGAAATACCAGTTTCGAGGACAAAAACCCTCTTAGCTGGAAATGGTGATTTCATCCTGAGATCACGTGCTGCAGGTGGTGATTTTCCAAGTTTGCAAAGATGTTAGATGCTTTTGATGTTTTATGAGTTGATTTAATGGAGTTTGATTTACAGCTGATAACCAATTTTTTAGTGTTTTTCCTGAAGTGTGGGAACTTCTTGAAGAGGGCCATACCTTTTCTTTCATGTGCCGTACCATTGATGGATTCCTGTATTGAAAAGTACTTGTTGATATACTTCATAATATCTAAGTGTTTTGTCTTTTAGCAAGTCACTAGGGACAAATTAAGTGCTGAGTGAGCAGCTTGCAAGAAATTTTGTCTCCTAGCATGCTGACCGTATAGTTTTAAGGGGAGCCGTACCTCATGTTTGGGACGTGGGAATAGAAGAAATGAAGCGCCTGCTTTGGGGCCCATTTCCTATGATGAAACGTGACACCTTGCATTTAGGAAACCTTTGCAATTGATTTTGAGGTGAGTTTTTAAGTTTTGGAGGAGTTATGAATATTTTAATGGGACTAATCCCCTATTGTATGTAATGTCCCCATTTTTGACATGATCACCTAACAGGTGTTTGGGTTAGCCTATCCTCGTTCCCGTAGGCTAATTCATCAAACAAGGGAATAATTTTGGTTGAGCTATGGCTTGGAGAAGATAACGTTGTTCAGAGGCTTGGAGAATGGAAAGTTGTTTTATAAGGCTCAACCAATTTCCGACAAAGTGGAAAATGAATTAATGTATTTTTACATTAATTATCATAAGGATGAAAATAATAAAATAATGGTTTTTGGTTTTGGGCGAATCACTTGGAGGTTTTGGAAGATAAAATAATATTATTTTATTTTGATAGCTAACGCCCACCTTGGAGAAGAAAGTAAATAAATAATATTTTATTATTATTTAATTAGGGCGCTCAATTGTGAAAAAAATAAATAAAAATATTATTTTATTGTGGAGCACTCATCTTGGAGAAAGCAAAAATAAAATAATATTATATTTTTGAAATTGGGCGGCCACTTGGGAGATTGGAAAAATAAATAAAATATTGGCCTTTGGCCGACATGGAGGGAAAAGGATAATTCAAATCTTTAATTTGAATTTGTTGGCTATTTCGAAGGAAAAAGAAGATCCAAGCATAAAAGAAGGTTGACGGAGCTTATTTCATCATCACGAACATTTTGGCAACTTTGGCATTTTGCTTGGCAATTGTATTGCAGGGCTTCCAAGGACGAAAACCCATGTGGAGGTGTTGTGTTGGACGAAAACCCAATCACATCTTGAGGTGGATTTATACGGAGTTCATACTTGTGCTTCATTGGAGAGTTTGAAGATTGTTTGAGCATTCATGAGATATTTTTCCTAGCAGATTTGTGGCGTCATTGGATTGAAGACTTGATTGAAAATTTAATCATCATCTTTGAAGAACATTGGATCAGCTTGGGTGCCGATTTTGGGTGGCAAGATATTGTGTTGATTGTTCATCATTGAGTGTATGCCATCATAGAGGGTTTGATCACCAATTGTGGGCGAAGTATATCCAGTTGTTGGACGCATTCGAATTCAGATTTTTACATCAGCTTGCTGCAGCCATTGTTGAAGACAATAAAGGCCTTTCATCATCTAAAATTGACAATCAAAGGTAGCGCTAACATTGAGGATCTTGAGCACCACTCTTGGAGAGGTTCGTAGCTGGTTTGATTGCTAGTATTGGAGGATTCATGGCAGATTTGCAGATCTGAAGTGTTGCAGGCCTAAACCCTAGCCACTGCTGCCTTAGATTCACATGTTTTGCATCATTCATCATCAGTGGTTTAGCCGATCAGCACAAAGAGTCGATTTGCCATCATTAAGTGAGGTGATTTGCATTCATTGATACCTATTCATCATCACAAAGGAGCGCCGATCAGTCTTGTGCAATTCGCCATCTTGCATTGACAATGAATATCAAGTTGGTATGTTAAAGGTTATCTTCCTTCTCTGATTTTTGTATCAGCAGCATATTGATGTAATTTGGCCGAGAGGGAGCCATACTATTGATGTAATGACATATGATATAAACCTGATTTCATAACAGCAAGTCTGATTGAGCTTATCATCCTTTTGCTATCATTCTAGTGTGTAAATCATGATGTAATTCATAGTAGAGGAGACTGCATATATATGTTTTCTTTTGCCATCCATTTTTGCATATGTTAGTCTATGTTTCATGTTTGGTGAAGTCAAATTGAAAGGTGCAGAAATAAAAATCAGAATTCAGTCCTAGGGTTTCAAATTGAAACATTGCAAATTCAGAAATTTTGTTCAAACCCTAGTTCGACACATCACATTGTACCTGCTGTTCCAGTAGTGGTACAAGTCTGTCATAATTTTCTGAGTAATGATTTATGCATTTTAGCTTGTTCTGGGCAGTTTGGGTGTGTGTTTGGTGAAGTGTTATCAGTGATATATTCAGTTCTGACATTTTGGGGTGTGGTAGCAGGAATTCTAGTGTTTCTGGGGGTGCTAACAGTGGTTTTCAGAGTTTTTTTAGACTGATATAGAGTTGCAGCAGTGTCAGAAGTGAGTCCAAATGTGTTTGTAGAGTGTTTGTGGCATCCATCATTCTTTACAATCATCTCTCAGAGCTATATTTCAGTATGTTTCAGTATTTGGTCACCGTGAGCACATTTATATGTGATTTGACGGACTAATGGAATGTTGCAGCAGTGTAATTTCTTATATCAGAATATAGATATTTCAGTTTGATGCAAATTACTTGTTATATTTTGCCATTGAGTAGTTGTAATAAATCTGTATTTGTAAACTCTGGATGGTAGTATCGCCATGGGTCATATTTGTATGCATTTTCATATTGTAAACTGGACGGTTTACCGCTAGTATTTATAGCTTTTTCATTTTGGCCCGTTTGGCATAGAACAAGCCTGGTAATATCAAACATTTGGTCTATATCGACTTAGACATTCTGCCAGTGGCATGCATGCACGTAGTCTGCCGAAGAGGTGTTGATTAGGTTGGCTTGCCGCCTTGTGTGCCTTCATTCTATAAATTCATTCGCACTCCATTGAATAAGTGTAGTTGTGGACGGCTTGCTGCCTAGTGTGTTCATAACTTCATATTGTGTGAAACAACCACTCTGTTGAAGAAGTGTAGACTGTGGACGGCGTGGCCGCCTAGTGGTTGCAGTGAGCATTGGTAGCTGCATTGGGTAGTTATGTGAATCCAACACACCGTATGCTCTCAGCTTGCCCATCTTGGGATCTGGGTGATCAGAAAGTGTTGAGGAGATTGCATGTTAGCATCTTGTTTATAGTTGAAAAAAATAAAAAAATTTGGGTGTGCATGTTATAGTGGTATTAGAGTTGGAGATCTTGCCAGCCTGTGAGTTTTAGACTCTAATCTCTTCATACAACAGTTGTTGCATGCACAGGAGTGACAGGGAAAGAAGATATTTTGAAAGAGAGCAAAAGAGAAATCAATTTCAGCCTCCTAGATACCCAGAAGAGGACACTTGGTCAGTAGTCTTAGCTACAAGACAACCCCCTACAGTTGAATCAGTAGTTGAGTCAAAGACAATGGACAGAGAGAAGGATGTTTTAGGGAGTGGAAGTCCTCAGGATAGGACTGAAAGAAGGTTTGAGATGCCAAGTTTGGAGAATATTTTGAATGATCTTGCACGTGGACATCAACAAATGATGAATTGATTTGCCCAATCGCAGCAACAGTTGATTGCTGCAATTGCTCAAATGTTGCAGAATATGGGCACCCCTAGAGTGCAAGTAGAAAACAGTACTACAACCAACAACTAGAACAATGTTAATAACGCAATGAGGACTACTACAAGTGGGATTGGAAGACCCTTCCAGTCAACTTTCATACAAAGAGAGGAAGAAGAGGCTCTAGAGCCTGAAGAGGAGACATCCTTGGTAGATGAGGTTGTGGCTGTTTATGATGAGTATCACACATTTCTTGAACATATTTGGGGGGGAGTTGACTTTGAATCAATTCATGAAACAAAGAAAAGACAAAAGAAGGTCCAAACAAGAACAACCTAAAAGACAACCAAAAGAGTACCAACAAGCTTTGGGCAAACTAATACTCTACTTTTGATGGGAGTGGGAAGAGCACAACTTGTGCATGGTTACAAAAGTTGGATACTTTCCTAACCTTGAAACCAATGCCAGAGGTTGAGGCTATAAAGTTTGCAACACTTCACCTTGAAGGAGTTGGCTATGAATGGTGGCACCATGGGTTGACTACCCAAAATCATGCTCTAATCAATTCCTATGATGAGTTCACCAAGAGATTGATTGAGAGGTTTGATTGGAAGGATCCTGAAGTGTACTTCTGTGAGCTAGCTCGGATTAAGCAGTATGGCAGTGTTGATAGTTATATTACCGAATTCTAGAGACTTGCTGTTATGGTCCTTGATATATCTGAAAAGAGTGTAGTTATGCTGTTCATTGAAGGGCTCTTTGAAAATTTGAGGGGTTTGGTAAAAGCATCCAATCCTCCCACTCTTCAAGAAGCTATCAAGAAATCACTAGATCTTGAAACTACTTGTCCTAAGCACCAATTTCATAAGAAGAGTCTCTCTTCCAAGAAACTTCTTCAGAAGTCATACAATCAGCCAAAGAATGTGCCTCCAAAAATGGATGAGGAAGTTAGAAATGAGTTGCGAAGAAAGAAGTTGTGCTTCTCATGCAAAGAACCTTGGGCTCCAGGGCACAAGTGCCTTGGGAAGGGACAAGTGCACTATATAGAAGTGTTTTCAGAGAAAGAATCTGAATTAGAAATTGCAGGCTGACCATGAAGAGTTTGAGGAAGAAAAGGTGACAGAAGAGCCCACAGAAGAGAAGAATAGTGAAGGTACCTTTGCTCAACTTTCGAGCAATCAAAGAAATGATCCTTTTAGAATTCGGGGTGTATTGTGTGGACAAAGAATTGTTGCATTGATTGATAAGGGAGCCACTCATAACTTCATTGATGAAGGTGTTGTTGCTAGAAGAGGGTTGAAAACCAAGGAGTTTGAAGGGTTTAATGTGATGGTTGCGGATGGTTTCACCCTTCATTGCAGTAGAAAAATTCCCAATATGAGTCTCCACTTAGGGAATTATGAAGTCAAGGATGATTTCTATGTGGTTATCATTGGAGATACTAATGTTGTCCTAGGGATTCAATGGCTGCGATCATTGGGGGAGATCACATTGAATCTCCAATCTATGGAACTCAAGTTCCAAGCTGATGGGAAGAAGGTGGTTTTGAGAGGCATGTCTATTGGTGCTCCATGTGTGATCACTGCAAAGAGAATGGAGAGATTGTTTCGTCATGGGCAAGTGGTATGGGCAGCCCAATGCATAATCACAAAAACCACCTCTCGTGAAGGAAAAAAAGAGTACCATACAGATGTGCAAGCCTTGTTAGATAAGCACAACAAGGTTTTTAGTGGGATACCACTTGGAAGACCTCTTGATAGAGGGATTGAGCATGTGATTGAGCTGGAGGAAGGTGCCAAACCGATCATCACCACTCCTTATCATCATCATAGATGGCGTAAGGAAGAGATTGAAAAAGCCAGCAAGGAGCTCTTGGAGATGGGACATATCCGCCCTAGCAAAAGCCCATTTGCTTCTTCTATTGTTCTAGTCAAAAAGAAGGATGGGACAATATGTATGTGCATTGATTATCGTGCACTCAACAAGAAGACCATAAAAAATCGGTATCCAATTCTGAGGATTGATGAGCTTATAGATGAATTGCATGGTGCAGTCTATTTTTCCAATATAGACTTGAGGTATGGGTACCACCAAATCAGAGTTAGAGAGGAAGATATTCAAAAAATTGCCTTCTGATGCTGACCGTACAATTTTAAGGGGAGCCGTACCTCATGTTTGGGACGTAGGAATAGAAGTAATGGAGTGCCTACTTTGGGGCCCATTTCCTATGATGAAAAGTAACGCCTTGCATTTAGGAAACCTTTGCAATTGATTTTGAGCTGAGTTTTTAAGTTTTGGAGGAGTTATGAATATTTTAATGGGAATAATCTCCTGCTGTACCTGCTGCTCCAGTAGTGGTATAGGTCTGTCATAATTTTCTGAGTAATGATTTATGCATTTTAGCTTGTTTTGGGCAGTTTGGGTGTGTGTTTGGTGAAGTGTTATCAGTGATATATTCTGGGGGTGTGGTAGCTGCAATTCTAGTGATTCTGGGGGTGCTAACAGTGGATTTCAAAGTTGTTTCAGACTGATATAGAGTTGCAGCAGTGCTAGAAGTGAGTCCAAATGTGTTTGCAGAGTGTTTGTGGCATCCATCATTCTTTACAGTCATGTCTCAGAGGTATATTTCAGTATGTTTCAGTTTTTGGTCGATGTGAGCACATTTATAGGTGATTTGATGGACTAATGGAATGTTGCAGCAGTCTGATTTTTTATATCAGAATATTGATGTTTCAGTTTGATGCAGATTACTTGTTATATTTTGCAATTGAGTAGTTGCAATAAATCTGCGTTTGTAAACCTTGGATGTTAGTACCGCCATGGGTCATATTTGCATGCATTTTCATATTGTAAACTGGACGGTTTACCGCTAGTATTTACAAATTTTTCATTTTGGCCCATTTGGCATAGAACAAGCCTGATAATATCGACTATTTTGGTTTGTATTGGCTTAGACATTTTGCCAGTAGCATGCATGCACGTAGTTCGCCGAAGAGGTGTTGATTAGGTCGGCTTGCCGCCTTGCGTGCCTTCATTCTGTAAATGCATTCGCACTCCACCGAATAAGTGTAGTTGTGGACGGCTTGCCACCTAGTGCGTTCATATTGTGTGAAATGACCACCCTGCTAAAGAAGCGTAGACTATGGACGATGTGGCTGCCTAGTGGTTGTAGTGAGCATTGGTAGCTGCATTGGGTAGTTATGTGAATCCAACACACCGTATGCTATCAGCTTGCCCATCTTGGGATCTGGGTGATCAGAAAGTGTTGAGGAGACTGCATGTTAGCATCTTGTTTACAGTTGAAAAAAAATAAAAATTGGGTGTGCATGTTACAAACACGCAAATGCTGATATAACACTTCATATGAACAATTTCATCAATTTTCAATTGCTGGTACAAACCCCAGATCACTTAAATTATCTAGATTTGAAAATGAAATAGATATAACAACCACCACAAATTGAATTCGAACTAATATTTTATTTCTGTTGTATGGCAAATTTACAAGTGTTGATTGAACATGGACAACTTGACAACAATTTTTAGATTATAAAATGTTCTCAAACCCTTCGAAGATGGTACAGCTGGTTGAGAATTAATTCCCTTTCACTCTGTAATCTTCCAAACTTTAGTTTAGACCCTAATTGCTGCAATAATGATGCTGTATGGCTTGGATTAGACCCTACTCGTAGATTTGATGCTGTATGACTTGTGTATGATGGTACGATTGGTATTAAATGTTGGCCCCTTAGAAAATGGGTCTAAAAATGCAAATTACCCCTCCAAAGTGATGGTACAACTCCTATATAGACTGCTGCAGACTTGTATGACCCCCTGGAACAACAAATATAATTGGCATGACCGGTAATCGGTGTTGTACGACCAGATCAGAATGTATGGCGGCTGGTAGAAGGTCAAAATGATAATTTAAATGTGTCCGAAAAAACCTGTTGTTGGCACTAGCTGGAAACTCCATAAATGTTGTCAGGGAATGATCTACAGACTCCCAAAAATGCTGCAATAAATGTACAGAGTGATTCACAAGGGCTGACACACTCCAAACAGCATAAAAAACTAGGTGATCAACAAATAAAAAAAGATGAACAGGTCTGTAACTCAACAAGATCACCTCCAAAAATCACGAACAATATTTGTTTGCAAATCCAAATCGACAAGTCTTTGAAATCTCACACAAATCGTAGAATTAGCTCAACATGCAAACCCTAGGTGGAATTTGCCAATGCCAAAGATGAGGGTTTTCGTCCTCACCTCTGAAAATCAAGAGCCAAGAGGGTTTTTATCCTTCTAAGTTGTTGAAAATAGCCAAAGGTTTTTGTCATTGGATATCAAACTCAAATGCCAAACCTCACAGTGAAAATGCCAAATGAAATCTTGATGCCAAAATGGAAGCCAAGTGACCCCTTTTAAACATTTCCAAATAGGGCTTGTGATTAAATTTCCTCAAATAGTATTTAAAATTACTTTTTATTTTTATTTAATTTTATTTTTAGTATTTAAAAATACTTTTTATTTAATTCTAGTATTTAAAAACACTTTTTATTTTATTTTAATAATATTATTAAAGTTTCCCCTTAAATTAAAACTTATTGGGCCAAACTTAAAATAATATTATAATTTATTTCCCTTGCTTTTTTCTCTTAGCCTATGGGAAATGGAAATAAGCTAGAGGGCTTCTTTATGGCTCTATTTTGAAAAAAAGGACATGACATAAAGGCAAGAAAAAAAACACTTGAGCCTATGCCCCAATGGGCAAAGAGTTCACATCTCTTCGAAACTATTCAAACGTAGCTTGTACAATCAAAGCTAACTCTTGTATGAGAAGTCTCAGCTTCCCCATACTCAGAGGAGATGTATCCTCTTGAAAGATCGCATGGCATCTTGACCTCCAAAGAAAACTAATTGTTGCCAACTGAGTTGTACGCCACAAACCCTTGTAGCTGTCCCAGATCATCCAAGAATCCCCTAAAAGAGGCCCTTTCCAAGAGAGAAGATCAATAAAAATGAAATCTTACAGCCATCCCCAAAAGCCTCTAGTTGTTGGACATTTCCACAAGATATGATCAATTGTTTCTTCTTTCCCACATTCAGTGCAAAATGCATATGTAAATCCAGTCTTGCCTGACCTTGCTTTGATAGCTAAACCTTGGTGTATTACTAGCCATCCTATCACCTTATGTTTGAAGGATGTTCTTGTTTTCCAAATAACTTGACAGTGCAGTTGCCATCTCACTTCAAGGTCTTGGACCTACCATTGTTTGTAACTTTGTTCAATTAGAGGGCAATGGAATTGTAGTGGTGAACTTGATTGTAGAAATCCTTTGATTTATAGTTGAGGGTTTTTCCTATGTTCCACTTCCAATCCCTCCAATTTGGGCTGACATTTTGAAAAGATAGTGGTCAGAAATCATATTACACAGTTCCTGAAAAGTGGATTTGTTTGTTGGGGTCAAAACTTGAGCCCTGTTTAAGTCCCACCAAGATTTCCATTGTTGTCTCTCATTGTTCCAAAGGTCCCCTCAACAGAATGAGCCCTTCCTTGCTAGTCTTTTGCTTGCAAAGAAAGGCTAAAGCCCAAGTTGTCCATGTTGCGATTTGAAGGTCCAAATAGGCCGTGCAACTAAATCCCAAGCATCTGGTGGGCCCTAAAATTATCAATGGAGAAAACCTGAGAGTTTCTACCAAGCAGTCCATATTCTCTTAAGTGGTGTTGATCTAGCAATCATAAAGGCACTAGCATTACCAATTATGTCACACATTTGGAAGGGTCCCCTGATTTTATGGATATGGTGTGCATTAAGGATTCTATGGCGGATAAGGATTTGCCAAGGGGCATCACCTTCCATTGCTCGTACAATCCACTTACCTGCAAGAGTTATTCCTTGCGCTCTTATGTCTAGAATCCCCAACCTCCCTTGATCACTTGGAAGAGTGCAAACATCCCAAGCAAAGGGTGAGCTCTTTCCTCCCTCCTTGTTTGCCCCATAAGAAGCTTTTAAGAACCCTCTCAAGTGCTTTAAATGTTCCTTGGGTCGGGAACAAGCAGGAAGAGTAGAACATATGCCCTATTGATAGAATTCTGTCAACAATGGTAGCCTGCCCAGCCAGAGGAAGATCAAGTTTGCTCCACATTAGCAGCTTCTCTTTAAAATTTTCTAGTATCCACCACCATTTATTAGCTATAGTGAGATGAATACCAAACAAAATACTCAAATAACGAATAGTTTCACCTAGTTTTATGAGCTTCCATCACTGGTTTAGCTAGGGTGGAGGGTCATCTTGACCAATGAGCAAAACTTTTGTTTTTTCTTCACTTACAATTGCACTAACAACTTCAGCAAAAGCCTCTAAACAAAGCATTGTACCTTCAATGGGTTGTTGAGTAAGCTTAGGAGTTAGAGTTGAATTATTAGCAAAGTGAACATTAAGGAGCTGGTTGCCATTTGGTAAAAATTTACCTCTAATTTGTCATTTAATTTTAGTGAATAGGATTTTGTAATAAAGATTGCATTACATGCAATCAAGTTAGTAGCTAGAGTTGAAATAATAGTTGGCTTTTTATTTATTTTCATGCAATAGCTTTGGAAACATTATAAATAAGTACTATTTTGCACTTAGGTTTCTTCATGGTAATTCTCACGTTTGCATAGTGCTGAAATTACTATTCATTATTAATGTTAATCTAAAATTCAATGATAAATTATGTCTATCTTCCTTTTAAATTGCTATTTTGAAATGTTTTGTTATGTGTACTAAGTAAGATTAAATTGATTTTAGTGAGTTTACAAGCTTTGTATTGCAAATTTGCTCAAAGTTGAAGATTGTGGCTTTGTACAAATTCCTTAATTTAATTTACCAAAGTGTTATGTCCTTATGTGTTTTAACCTATTCAATCTTTATGTGTACTTGCATTGTTTAGTCTTTGCTTTTAGCTGAATAGTGTAAGCATGTAGCCATAGGATTTATTTTCAGTCAAAAAGTATAAAAATCTTTTACCTTGAGTTGAAGAGCATCTTAGCCTTTTGCCCTAGGTGAATCCAAAAAGTCTCACATTTAGTTTTATTTAGCATGAGCGTGAACCACTTCAAAAAAACACTGTAAAGAGTGTAATAGCAAGTACATATTGCTCATATTAGGTTAGTTTTAGTTTTACAGGGAGCTTCCCCTTTTAATTTGAAGAGTAGTTCTACCATGTCATGTACCCTTTTCCGAACTAAAGCCATGGAGAAGACCTCTAGCCTATCTTCATTTCTCGTAGGCTAAGGGGAAAGCAAGGGAAATGAATTATAATATTATTTTTAAGTTGGACCTAGTAATTTTATATTTAAGGGGCAACTTAATATAATATTATTTTATTTTATGTAGTTAAAAAAATGTTTTTAAAAACTAATAATAAAATATTTTAAAATAATTTTGGAGGGAAATTTTGATTCTAGGGTCGGATTTGGAAAGCTTTATAAGGAGGCGCTTGGGTTCATTTGGAGCATCGAGAGTTCATTTGACATTCTTCACTTTTTCGGGTTTGAGCATTTTGGTTCATTCTTCGCATCCAAGGATGAAAACCTTTAACTGTTTGGAGATCTTGGAGGACGAAAACCCTCTTGGATTTCCATTTCTAGATTTGGGGACGAAAATCCTCATCTCTGTCTAGTTCCATCTTGGAATTGCATGTGAGTTGCAATTGTTGATTTTCATGTACATTTTCAGATTTGGGCGATTGGATTTGCAAGTAAGTTTGGTGACGTCATTTGGAGGGTTTCATTGCTGAATTTTCAGAGTTTTTTGTTGTTGTCCATCGCTATTTTATGTTAGATATTGAGTGCCACATCATGGAGAAGCTTATTGTCATCATTACTTGCTGATTTTAAACCCTAATTCACTGATTTTGCCTATCATAAGTTGCTGCACTAGCCGTACAAGGGGTCTGTACAGGGGTTTGAGCATTATTGCATGCTGATTGCATCATTGCAGCACCTTTCAGACCTAAGTTGTTGATTCACCCACCATTTATTGCTGCAAGGAGTTTGTACAAGATCTATTGATTGATTTGTTGTTGATTTCATCATCATTTCTTTGAGTGCCATCATTTGGAGTCACCGTACCATTTTTGGGCAATTCGGGGAGTGGTTGTACAACTTTATTGTTGTTTCTAGTTGCTGACTTGCATTTGCAGCGGCTGTATAGGTCCAATTCTTCATTGCCACATCATTCGCAGGCCGTACAACAACTGTACCAGCCTCTTGGGTGTCATACCATTAGCATTTTGTCATATTTTCAGCCACAAATAGTTCAGATCTGCTATGTATCATCTTGTGAGTGAACAATTGTCAATTTGAAAATTTGAAAATAGCTTTCCAGTTCAGTATATCAGCATTGTACTTGTTTCAACTGTTGCAATTAATTGAAATATCAAATTTGGGGTTTCTATGATGATGTTTCCATGATGTATGCTGCTGTTATGATTTATCCAACAATATATTATCAAATTTTATTCTTAGATTTGGTTATTTTCAGCAAATGAGGGTTTCATATTTGCTGAGGTTTGATTTAGTAGTTTTCAGTCATTTACTTTAATTTCTAGTTTGCTGTTCTAGTTTAATTTTGCCTACAAAATTCAGAAAAATACACAAAACTCAGAAAATACTAAGAATTCTAAAAATGGGACATTACAACACATCTGTTCCGTTTTATGTTGCACTGAAAGTTGCGAATTAAAACTGTCATGTCCTATTTTCGGAAGTAGCGCCATGGAGAAGACCTCTAGCCTATCCTCATTTCTCGTAGCCTAAAGGATTAAGCAAGAGAAATAAATAATAATTTTATTTTAAGTTGGCCCCGATAATTTTATATTTTAGGGGCAGCTTAATAATATTATTTTAATAATTAAAAAAACGTATTTAAACACTTAATTATAAAAAGTATTTTTAAATACTTTGGAGGGAAATTTTTAATTCAAGGGCCCATTTTGGAGAGGAATAAAAAGGTGATGCTTGCTTGTCTTCATTTTTGCAATTCAACATTGGAGCTTCGTGTTCAACATCACAACTGAGGATGAAAACCGTTGGCTGTTTGGAGGTCTTGGAGGACAAAAACCCTCTTGGATTTCCTTTTCCGGATTTGGAGACAAAAACCCTCATCTTTGTCTAGGGCATCTCCACACAAGGGTTGCATTGGAGCTGAATTTTGGTGTTTGCATTGAACTTTTAGATTTGGGCGATTGGTATATGTGAGCAAATCATTTAGATTGCTGATTTTCAGAGTTACTGGGTGTTGTTCATCATCATTTTTCATGCATAATCCTGAGCACCACATTGAGGGAGAGGTTGCCATCCATATCATAGGTTGATTTCAGAGTTGCATACATTTTGGTTGTTGGTCGCCATCATTATTGCATATATTTTGACTGAGTTAAGGCACAACATTTGAATCATCATAGTGAACATCAGATCTCAACATTTCCAGGTCATTTCAGTTCATACCAGCCACTGCTCTAATTCTCCAAGTGTGTCGTACACATACCAGCTACCACATCTCATCATCTTGCATCTGTACAATCATATTATTGGTAATCTTTAAGGGTTCCAAGATTTGATTTTCTGTTCTAGTCATTTGCTAAGGGTTTTGTGAAGGATTTTCAGATGTTGTTGAGGGTTTCAACACCCCTCTAGGCCGCCAAACCAGTCCTATTTCCATCGCCAGTCATTAATGACAAGTGCTGTACAGTAATCTTTGCCTTGTGGATTGTTCAACATCATTCCTCAGCCTGCATCAGCCTCATTTCAATAGCAGATCCAACATTATTGAAGTAAGTTGTAAGTAAACATCTTGTGACCTTGGATGAAAATAATGAATAAATGTTGGCGCCAAGATTCATATCCATTGTGAGGGTTTAATGCTGCTATAAATTAATAAATATTCACTAATCTATTGGCTGCAATCATAGATAATTAACATTGATTATCAGATCTGCATTAATACAAGCTTGCATACATTGTGGGTGGACATTTGTCATTTCAGTCCATCAACATTTTGTCATATTTCAGACATTCAATCCATAATTTATCCAAACCTGCTGAGTATTATCTTGTGAGTGGATGTTTTCCATTTGAAAATTTTGAAAATAACTCGTCGAGTTCAGCATATCAGCATTGTACTTGTTCTAGCTCTTACAATTAAATTGAAATATCAGATTTGAGGTTTTTATATTGGTGTTTTCATATTTTGGCATGTTGTCATAATTTATCCAGTGACATATTATCCAGTTCTACTCTCAATTTGGATTAGATTTTAGTATATAACTTATAAGGGTTTGAAGTCATTTTCCAGCCACTTATTTTATATTCAGGTTGCTGTTGTCAGTTTTGTTTTGGTTTCAAAAATCAGAAAAATACAAAAAATCAGAAAAATTCAAAAATCTAGATTGGGACATTACAATATTATTTTTTATTTCCCTTGCTTAGTCCTTTAGCCTATGGGAAATGAGGATAGGCTAGAGATCTTCTTCATGGTGCTACTTCCGAAAAGAGGACATCACAAAAACACTAACAAGTAACATCATTTTCTTTTTATGGTCGGTGTTTTTTGCCGCTGTGCTTAACCAACACACACTCTACAATTGGGAAGTGGTAAAAATTCCTGTTGTGACTTGAACTTGGGACCTTCTACTCCTAAGAGCTACAATTTACCAATCCCCCTATCACATCATGCATGCACAAGTATGGCAAATATTCATCCTATTTTAAAAAGGAAAAAAATTGTAAAGTGGGTGTTGGTTAAGCACAGCCATTTTTTGCATCATCTTATGGTTATTGGCATATAATCTCATCGTTTTTCACCCATAGCTACCTGGAGATTCGTACCAAATTTTGCATGCATGGCAGATTTTGCATAACCATAAGACTGTGACATGTTTCTGATATGGAAGATGGGTACTACATGGGTATTCTTTTGCATAGGCATCAGGTCAGTTTATCAATAGATCCAAATCCAAAATATTCTTTTGTAATATGAGTTTGAAAGTGCAGAAAAAAGTTTGTGAGATAATGGGTATTAATATAGAAACCCTACCTGGTAAATATTTGGGTATCTTCTTGTTTACAGGTAGAATCAACAACAATTTATGGTCTGATACTATTGAGAAAATTCAAACTAAATTATCTTCTTGGAGTGGGAAGTGATTAAGCTTGGCTAGCCATCTTTTCAAGATCAAGGCAGTACTACAAGCTATACTCATTTTTCTACTCTTTGTTCTGGCTCTTCCTAAAGGTGTGAATCATTCTATTATTGCAGTCTGTTGAAATTCCATCGGCAAGGTGTGGGGGAGGAGAAAAAATTCCCACTGGTAAAATGGGAAAAAAGTTGTTGTCCCAAACATCAAGGTGGTGCAGGTTTGAAGGATCTACTTTTGCAAAACCTGGCTCTTGGGGCACAACTTGATTGGAAATCCTTACGGAGCCCAATCTGTTTTGGTTTTAAGATTAAAATATTTGGGTGATGTTTCATCCATCTCTTTTTGCACTGTTGATGATTTTTTGGTGGGCTTAGCCATTTGAAACTTTATGGCTTCATCTAGAGATACTATTGCTACTGGACTTTCTTGGAACATAGGGAATGGTGAAAATGCAGATTTCCTACTAGACTCATGGGCTGGAAATGTTCCTTTGGTGGGTTTGCAAAAGTTAGAGAAGGCTCAAATGATTCTAATGCTGGAATGGGCTCAAAGGTGAAGGACTATTGGGAGGTTTATAATTCTAATGGATTATGGAGACGGAAATGGCGTGATTTTGATCACCTTGCTATTCCAAATCAGCAAAAAACTTTTTTAATGGAACACATGGCTTCAATATGGACCCCTGCACTTTCTAGAGATGACTCCCTATGTTGGCTTGGCAATAAAGAAGGAAACTATAAAGTCAAATCGGATTATTACATGATAAAGAATTGACTGCTGCCCAAGTTGGAAGATTGGCTTGTGGAGCTAATTGGTGTGCCACCGCCCCTCCCAAATGCAACACCTTTGTTTTGCTGGCTGTGAGCAACAAAATTTTAACTTTTGATAATCTTATGAAGAGATCAATTTTTGGCCCCTCTCGATGCCTGTTATGCCTCAATAATTGTGAGACTAGTGATCATCTTTTGCTGCATTGTGGTTTTTCGGCTGGTATATGGACCAAACTTATTTCAAAATTGCCCATGAGATGGGTTTTTTCAGTCACTTTGAAACGGCACATTTGTAGTTGGCCTATGGGCACCTCAAGACTTTAGGCACTTTGGAGAACTTCTTTGTTTTGTGTTTTATGGGACATATGGCTTGAAAGAAACCAAAGAATTTTTAGAGAGGAAGCCCTATCGATTTATTATTGTTGGGCTCCGATTGAATATGTGAAAGGTGATTTACAAAAAAATGCAATGCACATGTCAAACTTTGAAGTCTAGTTAGCTAATCAATGGAATATTAGTTTGAGCTCTCTTGTAAATGGGTTAGTAGTCTCTATAGATAATTGAAGAGAGAAAAACTGGAAAGCCCCTTTGCAAGGTAGGAAGCTTAACTTTGATGGAGCTTCTTGTGGTAACCCTATTCCAGCAAGTGCTGGCTATGTGTTATGGGATGCCTTAGGTGTTTTTGTGATTGGAGGATCACCCTATTTAGGTATCAAAACAAATAATGAAGTTGAATGGGAGGAGCTTTTAGCTGGCATAGGCATGGCTTATAGAGAAGGTTTCCATAATGATAATATCACGATGGAGGAAGACTCTTCAATAGTTGTCAATGCTTTGAAGAAAGTGCATTGCCCCAATTGGAAGCTTCATGCTATTTTGGAAGAAGTTTGAATATGGAGAAACGATATTGATTCAATAGAGGGGGCACATTGCTATAGGTAACAAAATAAGTGGTATGTTTTCTTGCCAATAAAGGGGTTGATCTTCATAACGTTTCCTCCTTAGAAAGTCATGAAATGTCTAATTGGGATGGTCTTGCTAGGCTTATCAATGAAGATAGGCCTTCGTGATTATTTGTTGGTATCCCCACCATCCATTCACTGGCATTTATTTCTTTTGAAAGCCTCATTGTGATGTAAGGATAATAGAGTTGGTTTTGATTGCATTGCACATATAAGTGATTGGCCATGCTTGGGGTTATTTTTCATTATGATCTTTTCAAGCTCTTTAAGGAGGATCGTCCTCTATTTTTGGTTGGCATCATCATTAGTTGGGTTTTATTATCTTGCCCTCTTTCTTCTTTTGGCCACACATTTGTTTTTGTTTTGTAGTTCTTTACCAATCATTTTGGTTTGTTGTAGTTAAATTTTCCAGACATAGTCATTAGTTGAACATTCAAGCCAAAAGATAGAATCAATTGTATGGCACCACAATTTGATTCTAGAGCTCTAATTTGATATCAGAGTGTAGGATGGTTTGATTCTACACTAATGTGATGTGATTTCTCAAAATTAGTTGTTGGTTCATGATATGACTTGTCAAATTCCTTACCAAATAAGACCTAGTTGAGCCGTGTGGTAAACATGCAAGCTTTGCACTGACATTGGAAGTTACCTACAAGCTTTTTAGTTCCAAGAAGGTTTGTGTTTAGAACCACATTGAGTTTGGAATCTTAATTCTTATTTTGGGCCAACTAAGAGCCTTCTACACCGAAGATATACTATAAAAGGAGGTCTAATGCATTTGTGAAAAGACAACAGAGAGCAAGGAGAGATCCAAGAATCAAGTAGTGCCAAATAGCTGAGTGTAGAGCAAGGAAAGAGTGATCAGCCTGAGGATGCCCTGCTTTTGGCTGCACTCATTTTGTAAGTGCTTGAATTGTATTGTAAGCTAAGACTAAGGTCTAGACTGATTGTATGCCCTTGTGACAAAAATTGAGGATGTCATCTTGATTATTGAGTATAACTGTATATATATTGAATTCAATTCATTATCATAAGATTGTGTTAGTATTTGATTTTCACTGTGCATTGATTATGAGTGGTTGTGATAAGGTTGCATGGTTAGATAGTCCTTAGTTGGACCCTCCATCTGTGACTACATCACACACTCTTTAATGACTGGCTTTGCTTGTTTGATGTGAATGGCCACCCTTTGCCTTGATAATATTTCTTCATGTCTTGGTTGTGAAGGTATGGTTAGGAGTTGGATATGACCAATAGGACAAATGTCTAACACGTCTGAAAAATTATGAAGGATTGTGGTAGGAGATTATTAAGTAGGGAAGGATGGATTTTAGCAGGGTGGTTGGGCTGGATTAGGTTGTTGATTGCGGTGCATGGTTTCATGAGCATGATTTCTTGATTTTTAGTGGCTTCGAGTTGGCTTCTCATGACTCATAAGGATGCTTGTAGGGATCCCTATAGTAGCGGTAGGGTAACTGGTCATTGTTTGAGCAAGATTTTCTAAGTGCTCTACTCTAGGCATGCTGAGGATTGTAAAAGGAATTCTAGGAGAAGAGTGCTTGGCTGATAATGGCTCCCTTTGGTTTAGGGTCTTGATATTGGCAGATTTTGCAGAGAAATTCGCAAAGGTGGTTCTGTTGGATGAAGTGCAGCAAGGGATTGAAATGCTATTAGTATCGGTGAATGACAAATTGGTTAGTGTTGTGGAACTTGTGTAGGTGGATGACGGGTTGATTAATCAGCCGGATGGTGTTTTGAAGATCAAAGATGAGACTTGGGAGTTAAAATGGAAGGTGATGCACTTGGAAATATAGGCCTTGTTAATGGATGTGGATGTAGTTACCGCATTCTGCCAAGACTTGAGAATGGTGATGACACATCTGTTGGTAACACACCATAAAGAGGTCCTTGAAGGATCTAGTGGTTACACCCTGCCATGGTTGGAAGGTGATGTTTTGGTGCATGTTGTCAAATGCGTTGAGGTGCTAAAGGGCATGCTGATGGACAGCGTTGTTGATCTGGCTGGCTTGGGTGGTGTTCAAACTAAAGATACTGTGGTCTCTGGTGGAGGGTCTCTCAACAAGGCTTTGAATCTTTGGAATGAGGCTCCAGGTAGTCAGACTTGGAGGGATTAGTTTTTTTCTGTTGTTTTATGCTTATGGTGTCAGTTGTTTAGGTTTTTTGTATTTCCTCCAAGTCTGATACTCACATTCGTGTGCTGGTTATGCAGACATGTAGCATGTTTTTCTGTTAGTTTTTATATGTATGTGTTAGGGTTTGGCTTGTGCTGTGGTCTCTGCCTGCGTCCCCCGTCTAGGGTTTTGTATGCAGGATTTTGGTTGCTTTAGTTATATATCTCTGTTTTTGATATAGGGCTGGGACTCCTCAATAGAACCCCTGATCTTATAATTTAAAAAAAAAAATCTATGGTTACTACAGAGAGTGTCATAAGATCTGGTTCTCTCTTGTTTCATCTGTTGATGTCAAATTATTTAGTATTTGTTCCATTTCCTGATGAAGGATATTGTGCATGTTTTATTTTGTATTTATAATATACTATTTTCATGCAAGTTGGTGTAGGGATTAGGGTTTAGAAAGAAGCGCTTTGTAGCTTCCCTTGTTGAGCCATGCCCTCTGGCTTTAAAATTTTACTGGTGAATCTCTGATAAATAAACAATGTACTAACACCCAAAACAATTACTGAAGCTGCAAATCTTAGATATGGGCCATATCTTGTTAACAATACTTAAATATCTGTAAATCATAAAATAAATGCTAAATGGTCTTTTCAACTGTCTGTTCAGTGGACTCGAGAAGGGATGGCTACACTTGCTGCATTAAACGTCCTAGTAAGTTGAGACTGCAGCACCTTTTGTCATTCATGCTTACTAGAACAATATCTGAATTTTAGCTTTGATAATCTAGAAATTGACCTACCTTTCTATAAATATAGGTACTATAAGATGATTTTTGATATGCCATAATTACTTTGGCAGGGAAAGATTAAAGGTTATCCTTTATGGCCGGATGCAAATAAGGTAGAACCTTTCTTAGATGGAAACTCTGCACCTCCAGCTGCCTGTCCAAGCATTGTCAATGCAAAAGCATTAGGTATGGTATCTCTCTTTAATTTTTTTTAATTTAACACCTTTGAGGTCCTTGAGATGTTTTGAATTTCAGTATGATGTGTTGCAGGTTTGACAGTTTCCAAGCTTTAAGAAGGGTCTCAACATTTTTTAAAGAAGGTTTATATGGAATGCACAGCCAGTTTATAACTTAATTTTCTTACATGAAACATTGAAAAGGTGTTCATATATTTAAAAAAGGCTAGTACATTCCAAAAGTGTTGCTTATAATTGCCAATTGCTAGTAATGCTAGTCTTGGCGAACAATTTAGAATCTCAAATGAAAGTTAAATGTATTATGTATAGTGCAATTTATGTAACACTCCGTTAAACCTGAAGGAGATGCCTACCACTGTATATATAAATATATATGAATTTGCATTTTGGTTGAATAGAGAATCAGATGCGTCTGTATAATCGAATTCAATTAGTAGATATTTACACATTTTTGTTCAACCGTCTAATGAAGGTGATACACAGTCAAGGTTTTGAATCTCTCTACATTTTCATGAATGTGACATTTGTTTAACATGATTCCTTATCTTCATGAAGAAAGATGATGAGGGTGATTGCAATGTTCACAAATCTTTGCAAAACTAGCATATATAAAGGACTAAAATTTATGATAGATGGCAGATTGGTAAGCCTTGGCCATCAAGAATGGTAATAGACAATTCCTATTCTCTTAAACACATTTTCTTCTCTGATAGAATCTTCAGATTTCTTTATTTATTTCGTCTAACTGACATATTGAATGCTATTGTTAAGAGAAATTATCACAATGATGATATTGTTCTTTGTCAATGCACTGCGGAAAAGGGACAGCTAAATAATGTCAAATTGACCTCCTCATAGCACATCTTGCAGAAGCTTAGTTTGATTGCATTAAACTCTTTCTGATCACATCTGGAGGCTGTAACATTACTCACTAGATATCAAAATATTGCATGCCCTAGCAACAGACCAATGGATCTTAACATTCACCTAAAATAAAACCTACATCCAATTATTTGATTCTGAAAGTAAAAAGGTGCTGAATTGCATTTTTCAAGTTGGGAGAGAAACAACGATGTAGGTTACACATTCAAGCTTCTTGAAACAAGATTAAACATAAATTTTGTGCAAGAGAACTTTGCATTTAGAATGAAGCATCTTTTTTCTTGTGCAAGGGGCCTTTGTATGAGAAATAAACCAGTCAGCTTCAATACTGAAATCTTTGTAGAAACAGGGAAATGAAATAAAGAGGAAGATTTCACTTCAAAGGAATCATTACTGGTAAGGAAGGAGTTATTTTTGTAGATAGTTTTTTTTCTTGGGAAGCCAAAAAAAAAAGTAAGGTGCATTTATGGAGGATGTTCCCTGAAAGTAGGTTTTGTATTGTTGGGCAAATGGCTTGAGGTATTACAAAATGGAGGCCAAAGGAAGATACTTGCAAGTCTTATACATCACTAGATATAAGTTATCTGATTTTGTTGAGGAAAATAAATAGATTTATGATCCATATTGCATAATTCCTTAACTTTAGCACATGGGTCTATTTTTCCTTGGAAGTAAATATACCTATATAGAAATAATAATAAAGAACATCCTTAACTTTGAAGTCTTTTCTATGGAATAATTTCATTTAATATACTCCCTTTTATTCATTCTTAGGTTTGAGTACATTGGAAAAATACTAAGAACCTACATCACCATGACAAAGGTGTAGATTTTCTGAACGCTGACTATGGCAAGGTGATCCCAAAATGGATCAGTAAGGTGGACAGTGGAGTCTAGGCAGCAAGTTCACAGGCAGCAATTGAAAGGATACCTTAAAGCAAGGCTTGCAAAAGGCTTAGTGGGACTATGTGTTCACTTGCAGCAAAGGCTACAAGTATATAAGTCTGCTGCAAGTCACCCACAACAGCATTTAGAGTGTAGGCTTCACTCCATTCACCTTCATTGCACTGGTTACCAACAAGAACACACAACAGCTTGAGATCGTTCCTATTAGGGGTGATCATATTGTTTGTAGCAATGCAATAAGTGCAGCCCAAGGTCTAGTGGTACTTGCAACAATGCTGCAAGATTGGACGGAAGGCATGAGCATATGGTTGACAGAGTTGGCATTGTTTAGCAAGGATAGAATGCCACATGGAGGTGTCTAGTCGGCAGTAATAGAGAGATTGAGGTGGCGAGTTTGTGGTGGTAGTTCTTTCTTTGTGCGACTGTTTCTTGTTTGCCAGATGGTAGTAGTTGGAGTAGTGATTGTTTGGACTGTTGTTGGCGGTGGTCGTTTTGGAGGGCATTTTGTATTCATTAGGGGAAATTTGCATATAAAATGGGCCTCTTAGCAAACTCTTAAAAACAAAACATATCTCAAATAATATAAATTACTTAATTATAAATAAATAAAAATTACTTAACTATACAGGGAGTGACATATTTCTATTATAAATACTTTAAGAACTCAAGTTCACTTTTCTTTATATATATATATATATTGTTTTATTTTCTCTTTAAAAAATCTTTTATCTTAAACTTATGTTTCTAAAAGCAAAACTTTCTATATTAAAAAAAAAACACTTTAATTACAATAGATTTTTTCTTTTTCTTTTAAGATATAAATATAAATGTTTTTCTTTTTAATATTTCTTACCTTTTTATTTATTTTTCACAAAATAACTTTTAAATATTTTTCTCTTTAGTATTTTTAGCGTTTTATTTTTCTTTTTGTTAGTTTTAATTTCTTTTTTCACAAAATAATTTTAAATATTTTTCTCTTTAGTATTTCTTAGCTTTTTATTTTTCTTTCACAAAATAACTTTTTTAATGAGTATTTGTTAGTTTTTAATTTTTTTTTTCACAAAATAACTTTTAAATATTTCTCTTTAGTATTTTTTAGTTTTTTAATTTTTCTTTCACAAAATAACTTTTTTTCATGAGTATTTATTATTTTTTAATCTTTTTCAAAATAATATTTTTTTTCTTAAAGGCCGAGAGGGAGAACTATTTAGCGCGTTGTGGGGGTTATGTTCCCCGGGCTCTCCTCATCTTCACGGAGTTCAGATGAGTTATAACCGGGGGTTCACTACAACCTTCATCCTCCCAGCGACCCCGGGGTTGGGAGGGGGGCATAGGCCACCCACCTGGGTATATATATATATATATATATATATATATATATATATATATATATATATATATATATATATATATATATATATATATATATAAAGTTTTAAATAAAAAATGTTGTAGCATTTGTCTTTCAAATATCATTTTTTTAATAAACTTGATTGAGATTTATTATTTTTAATTTTTTTTAACTTTAAACGTTTGTTCTATTTTAATCCTTCTTTTATCTCATATGTATCCTTTTTTTTTAGTTTCTATAATTATGAACAACTTGCTATATAGTAAAGATATTTTATTGTTACTATTTAGAATTTTAATTTTTAACAACTTTCATAACTACATATTTTTTATTATGATTCAATATTATTTTAAATTTATTTAGTTTTTATAATTTTTAATGTTTTTGATTAAGATAAGCTGCTAATCCAGGAGCAGAACCTGATAACAAAGCCAAAAGGCATCAAAGTAGGCCCAGAGCCACTAATAGCCGACAGACAACCGACCAACAATCAACCAAAAAATATTAACAAAACATATATCGAGTTTAAAACAAGTCTGATGAAAGCATAAAACATGAACCAGCGAACTAAGCAATGTCTTCCAATCGTCAGTTAACATATTAAAAAGATTTTTTTGATCTTCCATCAGCGATTCCACGTTGTTCGTCCGGTCCACCTGGAGAACAACAAAGACATCAGTAGCCTTGAGGGAGGTTTTCAGCGTCATCTGGATCATCTTCTTCACCTTGTCTTCCATGACAGCCAAACGAGACTTGACATCGGCCAGCTCCGCTTCCAGTTTCCTGTAATCCATGTCTCTCCTAGCACACATAGCCTCCTTATCCGGGATCTCCAGGACTTCAGTTTCTCCCTCATTGGTATCACAAAAAGAATTGTTCATTGACGCGAAGTGACTTGCGCCCTCCTAAACTTTTTTGGGATTAGTCTTAATTTCCTTCTTTTCCACCTCCTGCCCAATGTCTTCACCCTCAGTCGTAGTGGAGTAATCCACAAGTTTAATTCCTTGAGAAGGGCCTCCCGCCAATCGAGGAGATCTCCTCAAGGAAGGCCTTCTAGGTTCGCCATCTTTACCCAAAACAAAATCTAAATCTTTGACAATAACCACTTCATCATTCCCCGGGGTCCCCTGTTTTTTTCCTGAATCTTCACCTTCTTCTTATCACTCCCATCACTACATCTCTTTTTGGCATTTTTACTTTTTGCAGGGCTACCACCTTTACGTTTTTTGCTCTCCTGTGCCAGAAACTTACCTTTCAGGTTGCAGAGAGCTTCCACAGCGCCAGCATGGGATTTATCACGGGGGGTTTCAAAGGTTTGGGCCTGGCTACGGCTACCCGAAAAGGCCTTTGAAAAGGAGGTGGTCTTAGATATTGGCGGGCTGGATAAGGGTTCTGAGGGGCCACTTAAAGGCTGGTTGGACGGGGAGGCGGGTTGGGAAGTCAAAGGGGTGGAAGTCTTGGCAAGTCTAGTGCTTAAGGGAATTCTGTCCTTAGAGTCGTCATTAGAGCTTTCCTCAGCAAGGTTGGTAGCAGGGGGTTTTGTGGGATTCAGGGCTTGATGATAATGATACAGGCAGAAAATAAGGCCTTAATGCAAAGGCACCGGTAATGACTCGAGATCCTCTTCATGAACTTTCTTATAATGCTAGATAGAGATTTCAAGGCTAGACAACAAGAAAGATGGGAAATTCACCAACGCCTTATGACGAAAGTGGTTTAAAAAAGCGAAATGGTAATGGTAAGACACTTTATACCTGCCGTCTAGGGTGAAATACTTCATAATAAGGAAACATACCCGGTTCCAAGGCGCAACCAGGCTCTCCCTCTCGAAGCCACCTTGCAGCTTGACTTGTTTCTACCCCTCCTTGTAGAACAACTTCAAACCCTCCAAATCCGGGACGCGGGTCTGTTTTTTAAGTCTATTTTCCGTGCACAACAAACCTGTCACAACAGCAATTGAGGCCTCCAAGACAACAAACTTAACTCCTATTTCCACCGAGCGCTTCCCGTCCCAAGACTCGACAAACTGGGTCGACAAATTTTCATCGTAGCCATTCAGGGACTCCATGAAAGCCGTAATACCTCCTTCGTAAGTAATGCTCCACACTTGCTAATCTTCTTTGAATTCATTACAATTCATGGGTTTCGTCCTCACCTTATCACCCCCCATTATCTTAACCCTCCAGATCTCAAAGCCAAGAACTTCACCACACAAGAACAACACTCCTTCTGTGAAAGTAGCTACAGAGAGTAGGGATGAGGTGAGAGAAGAATCTAGAAATGTAGAGTAAAAGAAACTTAGGTTTCTTTAACATTATTTGCACATCCCTCCAAATCCCAATGGCGTTCAAGTCATTAATGTCGACAGGTCCTGGCTCGTGCAAGCCACTCAAATCCAGCCCATTTCGTGCAGGTTGACAATACTCATTCCATATATTCATCCGCCACCCACAATTAGAAAAGATGGTCTCAATGCGCACCAAATTATTAGTATGCCACATCATATTTAAAACGTGAGTAGGAAGTCTACCACCGTCCTTCATGCCACGTCTCCCCATGATGACAGGGGAGCATGCCACAACACTACATCTAACACTAGGAATCATCATTTCGCCTATCATGGGAGTTAGGGGACTCCTTTTGTAAACAATCAATGATGGAAATAGGCAAATTGTTTAACTTCCTCCAACATCTTAGGGGATGAATATTTGTTGGGATAAGGTGCCATTAACCTTGTAAATCCCAATATTATATTTATTCCATTTATTATTTGTAATTTGTAATTATCCATAAGGGATGTACAAGTTTCACCGACAATGGTAAAAATTATTTACTGTCTATGGTAATTACGGAGTTACTGCACGGTAAGTCCCGGAGTTACCAGCAGTAGTTACGAGATGTCATTTACTATTGTAAATGGTAATTGGTCAAAGTGGGGTGCACATGTGGAGGAATAATCTATTTTTAGTGTTATGACGCACGTCATAGATGCTGTAAGAGGGTGTAAGAGATTCTATGACAACTGTAAGTTGTCATAAGAATCTATGACACTAATAATAGCACATGACGCGTCATAAGATGCTGTAAGTGGCTTTTTTTGGCCCCAAGGCATTCAAGCTTGCATGGGCACATTTTCCCAAGTGTAGGATGCATGTATGACAACATTTATGACCTCGTAAGAGCCTATTATTGGCTATGGACGCCCAAGGTTGTATTGTTGACTCTTGACAAGTGATATGGGCTTGTAAGAAGTCATTTAATGTCTTGAGGTTGTGTAAATTCTATACAAACTATAGCATAGTAGATGAGATGGATATAATAGTTTACAGGTACCTAGGTTCCGCCGGAGTGAAGGTTGAAGGACAGAGGAAGTGAATGTTTTTGTAATCTCCTTTTGTGAAGATAATACAACTTGGCCTCTTTTCTTGGTGGAGTTTTTAAATCCGAAATGGTTTTCTCCACATTAAACAGTTGTGTTATGTGCTTCATTATGCTTTTGGTATATTTATGTATTGTGGGTTTATGTTTTGTTACAATCTCCATTATTAATGCACACTTAAAAGATTGCTGAAATTTATTCGAATAAGATTTCTATTGAAGTAGTGTTGCTTTCATTTCTAACATTTGGTATCAGAGCCTAGCCAGCTTTGACTCTTGGGTGGTAGTGTGGACGCTGTAGCTGCAGTGGGAGATTTGGTTGCATTTGTTTTGCAGATCTTGTGTTGTTATTATGGCTGCATCCACCGTTGCATCAACCTCTCATTTGGACATTGAGAAGTTCAATGGAACGGGGTATGAATTGTGGAAGCTGAAAATGGAAGATTTTTTGGAAGAAAGAAACCAATAGTTGGCTGTCCAAAAAGAGAAGAAACCTGATGATGTCTCTCAAGATGAGTGGGATAGACTGGATAAGAAGGCATGGGGAACCATCCGGTTGTGTTTTTCAGACTCTGTCCTGTTGAATGTCGCAAGGGAAGAGACTGCATACAAGTTATGGAAACGGTTGGGTGAGATCTATCAAGCCAAGAGTATGGTAAATAAATTTTATATACAAATTTTTTTTTTCCATGAAAATGTGAGAAGGTGAATCAGTTGCAGAGCATTTAAATTTTTTTAATTTGTTAGTGAGTCAACTTGATTCAGTAGATGTTGAGGTTAGTGAGGAAGATAAATGTATCATACTTCTTTGTTCTTTACCTGAGTCTTGGGAGAATGTTATCCTTGCTATCACTGCTAACCTTGCGGATCCGAAGTTGGATGCTCTTCTTTCAGTGCTACTGTCACAGGAATTGAGGAAGAAGAGTTTAGATAGTTTAGGGGATGCTCTCAATGTCAGGGGAAGGTCTAAGGAAAGAGGACCTAAAGGAGATCAGAAAGGGGCTAAGGACAAGTCCAAGGGCCGGTCTAAGACTCCTGGAAAAAGAACAGAGTTAAGTGTTGGAACTGCGGTAAAAGGGGACATGTGAAGGAGTGCAGAAACCCCAAGAAATAGTGGGAGAGTACTTCGGATAAGTCCTCGAATGTAGGTGAAGAAGTTTTACTTTCTGCATGTAATGTTGTTTCTGATGATCACTGGTTGGTTGACTCAGGATGCTCGTTTCATATGACTCCGCATAAGGAATGGTTCTCCTCATATGAAGAATATGATGGAGGTAATATCTACCTTGGTAACAACTCTACATATCCGATTGTCGAGAAAAGAAAGGTATTGTTGTGTTTCAGTGATGGGAGGATTAAAACCCTCCCTGGTGTTTTGCATGTTCCTGGATTAGCTAGAAATCTGATTTTAGTTTCGAAGTTGAATGATTTGGGACTGCATGTGACATTTGACAAGCATAGCTGTAGATTGGTGATAGGGAACTTGGTGGTAGCAAAAGGGAAGAGATTCAGAACCCTGTTCAAGTTTGAAGCCACTACAATTTATAATGCCTCCTATGTATCTAAGGCTAATACTGAAAAATGCATGTATGTTGTGGCACCATAGATTGGGCCACACAAGCAATAATGCATTAAAAACTATTAAGAATAAAAATTTGTTGGATGGTTTCTCCTATTTTGATGAGCACTTTGATTTCTGTGAGCATTGTGTGTTTGGTAAACAAAACAGAAAGTCATTTCCTTTAGGAAGCAATAGAGCAAAAGAGAAGTTAGAAATTATTCATACGGATGTGTTTGGACTTGTGGATAATGAATCTATCGAAAAATCTCATTATTTTGTAACCTTCATTGATGATGTATCCAGATTTACATGGATTTATTTTATGAAGCATAAATCTGAAGTTTTCACTAAGTTTAAGGAATTCAAAGTCTTAGTAGAGAACCAATCAGGTTTAAAGATAAAAATATTAAGATCTGACAATGGAGGGGAATATTGTTATAAGGAATTTGATGAGTTTTGCAAGCATGCAGTTATAATCAGACAAAAGACAACTCCGTATACACCACAACAGAATGGTGTTGCAGAAAGGATGAACCGAACAATTATGGAAAGGGCCAAAAGTATGCTTAATGATGCACAATTGGATAAATGTTTTTGGGCAGAGGCTGTGTGCACTGCTTGCTACTTGATAAACAGATCTCCGTGTAAGGCTCTTGATTCGACATCTTATAAAGTGTGGATAGGTAAGAAACCTTCTGTTTCATATTTAAGGGTTTTTGGCTATGAGGCTTTTGTTCATGTGCCTAAGGAAAAGCGATCTAAGTTGGATCCAAAGGCTGAAAAGTGTACATTCATTGGATATAGTGACAATGTCAAAGGTTATAAGCTTTGGAATCTACTAACCCGCAAGATTATCTTTTGTAGAGATGTTATTTTCAAGGAACTTAGAGCTATTTCTGAACCTGAGCAGCAAGAAGCACCTCAAGAAAAACAAAATGATGGACTAGGGGGTGAAGAAGAAGATTCAAGTAGTTCTGATGAAGATGAATCTGTTGTGACAGAAGAAGTTGGTATAGATGATCATGCAGAAGAATGAGTAGAGTCTTTTACTCCACCCTTGAGGAGATCCACAAGACAACGAAATCCAGTTGACAGGTACCAGATTTCTGTTGTGTATATGCTTTATTGAGTACTAACAATGAACCTAGATCTTACAAGGAAGCTATTTCTGCAGATGATAGTGAGTCTTGGCAGCTAGCCGTGTAGGAGGAGATGATGGCTTTAGACTCTAATAACACCTGGGATCTTGTTCATTTGCCCAAAGGAAGAAAGGCCATAAGATGTAAGTGGGTCTTCAAAAAGAAGTTTGGAGTAGACGGGTCATTGGAGAAGTACAAGGCTAGACTGGTAGCCAAGGGCTACTCCCAGAGAGAGGGAGTTGATTTTGGTGAGATATTCTCCTCTATTGCTAAATTGACTTCTATTAGATTTCTCTTATCCATTGCTGCAGCTTATGATTGGGAGATTGAGTAAATGGATGTTAAGACTGCGTACTTGCATGGAGATCTTGAAGAAGAAATTTATATGCAACCACCTACAGGTTTTGAGGTAAAAGGAAAAGAACATTGGGTTTGCACGTTAAAGAGGTCTCTTTATGGTCTAAAACAGTCCCCTAGAATGTGGTATCAAAAGTTTGATTCATTTGTTTTGAAATTGGGTTTTGCTAGAAGCGAGGAGGATCATTGTGTTTACATTCATTGTGTTGATGATTCTATACTGGTTATTGTTTTGTATGTTGATGACATGTTTTTCAGCAATACTAAGGGTATGGTCAGTGAGCTTAAAGCCCAACTTTCAGGTGCATTTGAGATGAAGGATCTTGGTGTTGCGAGGTATATTTTGGGAATGGAGATCAGGAGGGACAGAGTTAACATAAAGCTTTGGTTGTCACAAAGTATGTGAATACTATTGTGCAGAGGTTTAGTTTGTAGGACTGTAACCCAGTTAGAGTTCCTTTACCCATTGGTACTAAGCTTTCATTAGATATGTGTCCAAAGATTGAGGATGATCTTGAGGATATGTCTAATGTGCCATATGTTAGTGCTGTAGGGAGTTTGATGTATGCAATGGTTTGCACTAGACTAGATATTGTCCAAGCAGTGAGAGTTTTGAGCAGATTTATGTCTAACCTTGGTAGACAGCATTGAAACTATGCGAAGAGGGTGTTTAAATATCTTGGAGGTACTCCTGATCATTGTTTGGTTTATTTTGGTACTGATAAATCTTTGGACATACAGGGTTTTGTTGATGCAGATTGGGCAGGTGACTTAGATAGTCGAAGGTCCACTAGTGGCTATGTGTTTACTCTGTTTGGAGGTGCAGTGAGTTGGATGAGTAAGAGGCAGCCCACAGTTGCTTTGTCCACTACAGAAGTAGAGTATATGGCTGCAACTCATGTCTCTAAGGAGGCAGTTTGGTTGAGGAGACTATGTACAAGTATTGGTTTTGATTGCATGAATATTCAGATTGGTTGTGATAGCCAGAGTGCTATTTGTTTGGCTAAGAATTCCATGTATCATGCTCGAACTAAGCATGTTGATGTTCAATATCACTTTGTTTGAGAGTTGGTTGCAAATGGAGAGATTGAGTTGAAGAAGATAGACACTCAGGAGAATGTTGCAGATTCATTGACCAAGCCTGTGAGCACAGAGAAGTTCGTGTGGTGCAGAGAGGCCATGGGCCTTGTTTCTAGTGCCTGATTATTTTTCATTTGATTTCCTATGGGTTGATTTACAATGTATAATGTCAAGTGGGAGAATGTTGGGATAAGGTGCCATTAACCTTGTAAATCCCAATATTGTATTTATTCCATTTATTATTTGTAATTTGTAACTACCCATAAGGGATGTACAAGTTTCACCAGCAGTGGTAAAAAATATTTACTGCCCACGGTAATTACGGAGTTACTACACGGTAAGTCCCGGAGTTACTGGTGGTAGTTACGAGATGTCATTTACTATGGTAAATGGTAATTGGTCAAAGTGGGGTGCACATGTGGAGGAATAATCTATTTTTAGTGTTATGATGCACGTCATAGATGCTGTAAGAGGGTGTAAGAGATTCTATGACAACTGTAAGTTGTCATAAGAATCTATGACAACTGTAAGTTGTCATAAGAATCTATGACACTAATAATAGCATATGACGTGTCATAAGATGTTGTAAGTGGCTTTTTTTGGCCCCAAGGCATTTAATCTTGTATGGGCACATTTTCCCAAGTGTAGGATGCATGTATGACAGCATTTATGACCCCGTAAGAGTCTATTCTTGGCTATGGATGCCCAAGGTTGTATTGTTGACTTTTGACAAGTGTTATGGGCTTGTAAGAAGTCATTTAATGTCTTGAGGTTGTAAATTCTATATAAACCATAGCATAGTAGATGAGATGGATATAACAGTTTACAGGTACCCAGGTTCTGCCGGAGTGAAGGTTGAAGGATAGAGGAAGTGAATGTTTTTGTAATCTCCTTTTGTGAAGATAATACAACTTGGCCTCTTTTCTTGGTGGAGTTTTTTTACTCAAAAGGGTTTTCTCCACGTTAAACACTTGTGTTATGTGCTTCATTTTGCTTCTAGTATATTTATGTATTGTGGGTTTATGTTTTGTTACAATCTCCATTATTAATGCACACTTAAAAGATTGCTGAAATTTATTCGAATCAGATTTCCATTGAAGTAGTGTTGCTTTCATTTCTAACAATATTAATCCCTAAGTTAGCCATTAGATCAACAACTTTATTTCTTTCCCTGTAGGTATGGATCAAAACTTTATCTTCAAGCTTTAGAAGAAGGCTCTTTATATCCTTGATAACATCCTCCAACTGCCAACCAACACTTCCTTTCCCTTTAACAACTTCTAGAACCACCATAGAGTCACCTTCAACAATTAAGTTTTTTATTCCTATAGCCAAGGCAATCTTTAGACCCCAAAGGAGGGCCAAAGCTTCAGCAGTATTATTAGTGTTTTCACCAGTGCTCCTAGTATAAGCAGCAATCATAGAGCCCTTCTCTGACCTTATAACACCTCCACCACTAGCTAACCCTGGTTTGCCTTTGGCAGCACCATCAAAGTTCAGTTTTGACCAGCCACAAGGGGGAGGTATCCAAAACGTGTTAGCTCTGGCCTTTTTCTTTTTGTCATCCACTCTGCAAATGTTTATAGGAATAGTCCATTGTTTGATTATGTTGGTTTCTTTAGCATTGGGGGGGTTTTCAGCAGTTTTTATGGAGTTGTTACTGATGTTGTCTTGTAGCAGTCTAATAGCCGAACTGAAAACTTCATTAGGACTCCTAATTTTTCTCTGAAGATTCTATTATTTCTCTCCTTCCAAAGACACAGGACAAAATAGGGGGGGTCTGTTTCCATAATTCATGACAGACTAGATTTGAGAAGGGGGGAATCCAACCTCTAACCAGGTCCTCCAAGTTACCATTACTGCACCAAGGGATGTCCAAGAGATTCAAGGCCATGCTCCAGACATCCCAAGCAAAATCACAATGTAAGAAGATATGGGAGGCATACTCTTCTTCCTTCATGCAGAGAACACATCTATTAGGGATTTGGAATCCCCTTAATTGGAGATTATCAATGGTGAGGATTTTGTTTTGGACAACCACCCACCAGAAATGATTCATTTTCGGCACAAGGTTATGGTTCCAAATGCTCTTCCATAAGTTGTTACTATCTTGAGGGATGGACATGCTATAGGCAGATTTCACAGTAAAACTTCCAGTCTTATCCTTCCACCAAACCAATTTATCATTCTACAGAAAGAGGGGGATTCTGTATCCTTTTAGGAGCAGTTGTATTTCTTCAGCATCATTACTCAGGTCAGTATCACTTTGACATCACTTAGACAGCCGAACCCATCCCCTATAGCCAAGTAGGAAGTAATCCTTCACTCGGATACCAAAGTGGTTAACAACAAGTTTCATCAAATGCTGAATGTTTTGACATTTGCTTAGGGGTCCACCGTTGATCTAAGTATCCTCCCAAAATCTTATGGTTTCTCCATCCCCTAGTTTCCATTTACTGCCTTTCAGGAGCAAATTTCCACATTTCATGACATTATTCTAGATAACCGATCCTCTAGGAAAATTAGGAGAAAAAAGAATGTCTTCTGGTGTTGAGTTCCCCATATACTTAGCTTTCATGATTTTGCCCAAATCCTTTCCCCCAACAATGAGATTCTATCCTATTTTGGTTATGAGTGCTTTATTGAGTAAGTTCAATTTTCTTAGACCTAAACCTCCCCGCACTTTAGGTTTACAAACTTTATCCTAGGTGACAAGGGCCAATCTCTTTTTGTCTTCCATTATAGACCAAAGAAAAATTCTTTGTATCTTCTCAAGTCTCTCAGTAAGATATTTAGGCATTTTGAATAGAGAAAGAAAATACACTGGAATTCCTTGTAGAGAAGCTTTGAGGAGTTGAAACTTACTGGCTTGACTCAGAAGTTTGCCTTTCCATCCTGCAAGTTTTCTCTGAGTCCTTTCCATTATGGAGTTCTAGTACTCTGGGGAGGCATCCCTAACAGAGAAAGGTAGACCAAGATAAGTCCCAGGGAAGGAGCTTGCCGCACATCCCAGGATACTCAAGATTTTTGTTGTAAATCTGTCGGGGTGTTGAAGAAGTAGATTTGGCTCCTATCAAAGTTTATATACTGGCCAGTCAAAATGGCATACTCCTGTAGCACTTTTTCCAATTCCTGGCCTCCCCCACAGAAGCAGCTCCAAAAAGGATAGTGTCGTCAACAAATTGCTGAATGACAACAGGTTCAGTTGTTGAAGCATGTTTAACCCCTTTTATGATTTTGGAGTTAAGCAAAGAAATGAACCCCCTACTTAGAGATTCAACCAGAAGAATGAATAGATAGGGAGAGAGGGTGTCTCCCTATCTTAGCCCTCTACTTGCGTTAAAGAAGCCTCTTGGTGTGCCATTGACCAAAACAGAGAATCTAACCGAGGTGACACAAATCTTGATAAGCTGCAGAAACTTACCTTGGAATCATAGTTTCCTCAAGACAGTGAATAGGAACTCCCAACTAACTCTATCATAGGCTTTTGAAATATCCAGTTTAAAAGCCATTCCCGGGCTTCTACATTTTTCCATAGAATGGATGATTTCATGCGTGGTTATTGCCGTGTCAGTTATCTATCTGCCTGGGACGAAGCCTTTTTGACATCTGTTGATTAGCTTCTCAAGAATGGGTTGGAGTCTCAAGACCATGATTTTGGAGAAGATCTTATAAACCGTATTACATAGACTTATGGGTCTGAAGTCCCCTATACACATCACCTCTTACTTTTTAGGAATGAGTGCAATGAAGGTGTGATTCAGTTGTTTTAACAACTTACCTGTTCTAAAGAAGTCCTTAGCAGATTTAGTGATATCCTTCCCTACAATCTCCCAGTACTCTTGAAAGAAAGTAGGGGGAAACCATCAGGTCCCGGGGCTTTGAAAGCGCCCATAGAGAAGAGACTGGCCCAAACCTCTTCCTCAGAAATACTTTTGCCAAGTTGAGCATTATCATCCTCATTCATAAGGGTAGGGATGATATCAACAAGTTGCTGATTAATCCTACTATCATGGGCTTCAAGGAAGTTTTGAAAATAGGATGCCGCCACTTCCCCAATCTGAAGATCCGTTTCAACCAAAACACCTCTGCCATCCAAGAGTTTGGTAATATTATTCCTTTTCCTGTGCTTCATCGTGGATTGATGGAAGAACGAAGTATTTCTATCTCTCTCTTTCAGCCATTGTATCCTTGACTTTTGCTGCCAAAAGATTTCCTCTTTTCCTAGAAGATCTTTCCATTCCTTTCTCACCTTCTCTTCTTCTATAGCAGTAGCTTTTGTAATGTCTCCTTCTAATCTGCTTTGCAGATTTTTTAGTTTCAAATTGATTCTTCTCTTTCCTCAAAAATGTTCCCAAAGTTGAACTTATTCCATCCTCTAACCTTCTTCTTGACCATTAGCAGCTTCTGAGTTAGGCGAAACATAGGCGTACCCTGGATGTCTATGTTCCACCAATTAGCCAACAAATCCTTGAACTCTGGGTGTTTTGTCCACATTAATTCAAATCTGAATGGGTAGGGGCATTTATTGTTCCCATCCTTCCAGGATAAAAGTAATGGGTTATGATTAGAAGTTGTTCGGGGCAAAACTTCAAGGGCATATGAGCTTAAGAATTTCCAACTAGAAGAAATCACAACCCTATCCAATCTGATTTGAATCAAATTCTTACCTTTTCTCTGGTTTGACCACGTAAACTTATTGCCTTGTGGTTCTAAATCCATAAGGCCTTCTTTATTTAAGAAGTCATTCAAATCCAACATGTTGTCAGTAAAGTCCATAGTTCCTCCCCTCTTTTCAGATGGGAAGAGGGGGGTGTTAAAGTCTCCCATCATCATCCAACAGCTATCCAGTTCTCTAGACATGAGAGCAGAAAGGGTATCCCACAACTCCCTTCTCTGGCCTCTCTGATTTGGCGCATAGATATTAACCAGGTTCCAACAAAAGTTGTCAGTCTCCATCCTAGAAGCCAAAAAGCTTTTATTTTTCTCAATCATTCTTCCTTTGACAATACTGCTATTCCACATGGTGGTGATACTACTCGAGGAACCACAAGCATCACTACCTAGATATTTCGCATTCATCCAAAGGCCTCTAGCCACCGATTGGAAGCTCTCATTTTTCATTTTGACTTCTTAGAGCAGCAAAATGTCAGTTCTATTTTCAAAAATACAGTTCTTGACCAAAAACTGCTTATGGGGGTTATTAAGTCCCCTAATGTTCCATGAAAAAATTTTAATTTGATTAGACTCTTCTTGCAACCTAACTCCAAGGTCTTCTGTCTGCCCATGTTAACCGCCTTTTGTCTTGTTTCCCTATAGGGCGGACGACCTTGTTTAGTGTCCGCACCCACATCTGCCACCTTCTTTCCTGGGCCTCTACCCCTCTTTTTGATCGTACTGCATCCCTTTAAAGAAGCAATGCTAGATCCTGCCCCCGGAGAAAGGGTCGCAGTGTTGTTGAATGGGGATCCAATCCTAGCCCCTGCCCCAACACGGGTAAAATTGTCTGTTGTAGCCGGCACTGGGAGAGAGGCCTCAGAGGGAAGCATAGCATCAGAGGCAACTTGTTTTTCTGGGGGACCCTCTTGAGGGATTTCCCCATCTTCAATACTTAGAGGTAAAGAAGTCCTACAACTGACAATACCCGAAATAGGGGAGGATCTCAGGCCATCATTAGGGATCTGTTCATTGGTCTCAACATTAAGTGATTGATCATTATCCTCAATAACAATAGCAGCCTTGTCTTTGACAAGGGATTTGATCATATTCAGTAGGTCCTCCTTGAAGGGGTAGTCCTCCACTTCAACATCAGACTGAGCTTCCTTAGAATGAGAGGGCTTAACTTTGCATTGTGGGGCTAAATGGCCTTTCTTGTTATAGTTTTGACAAAAGGTTGTAGAGTTTTCATACAAGATGGGTTGAACCCATTTACCATACTTAGATTTAAGACTAATGTTGATAGGGAGTATTTTATTCACATCAATGCTAACACAAATTCTAGCAAATACTAACCTTGATTTGTTTCTAGTTGTGCTATCTAGAGTAATGAAGTGTCCAAACAAGTTCGTGATCCACATCAGAATTTCTTCATCCCAGAACTCCAGAGGGAGGCCTGGAAGTTAGATCCAAAATGGGGCAGATTTATTCAGGTCTGTAGCACTATCAAAACTAGGTTTCCATTTGCAGAGGGATAAGCTATGTTTCCCAAACATCTAGGGTCCTCCTGCAAGCACTGTTGTGAGGTCTTTTCTAGCCGTGAATTTAAAGAGGAACATCCCGCTATTCATAGCATTAATGGTCACACTACCTTTAATCCTCCATTTAGTAGTCACCCATTTCCTGACTACGTCAATATTAGGTTTGAAAGAGAAATTTTTTCCAACCAGAGCATTCTCCATAGAGGAGACTACTCAATCCATCAGAACGCCTGGGAGCTTAAGCTCAGGACCATTTTCTGCCTCATATAGAGTTGGGGATACCCCAAAATCCATCTTATTCTCCCCGGACAGGGCCTTTTTCCAGGCATTGGGACCCAACACCTTATTTCGCAGCGTGTGAATAGAGGAATCTCCATCCCCCTCATAGAACACGTGACCCACAGGATCCTCTAATCTGTCCAATCTGCATGGGGCAGTCCCACTCTCCGTAGAAACCCCCAAGGGATCCTGCAACAGCGTGTCCGGAGGCTCGCCTAGATCTCTGGCAGCCATCAAAAAATTCAAATTCAAATAACAGGCGGGAAAAGCAGAGCGGGAAGTTGCAGAGCGAATTCAAGATTTTATTTATGATTTTTAATGTTATTAAAGAATAAGAAAATATTTTTAAGAAAAGATTTGTTGAAATATTTTTGAAATGCTTTTTATTTTTTATTTTTTAAGAATGAATTTTTTTTTTAAGAACATAATAATTTCTATAATAGAACTTAAGAATATAAATCTAAAAAATAAAAAAGAATATTTTATATTTAGAAAGATGAATGAGATAAAATATGATGTGTAATAATTTCTATAATAGAACTTAAGAATATAAATCTAAAAAACAAAAAAAAAACATTTTATATTTAGAAAGATGAATGAGATAGAATAGGATATGTAGAGTTATATTAACTATCATGAGTTAATTCATAGGATTTTAGATATTTTATTTTATAAAATAAATAATTTTATTTTTATTTTGGATGATGTCACCCATACAAGTTGATGTCATCTTTTAGTTAATTTTTGATACCTCAAAAAGCTGATGATGTCATCCTCAGGAGGCCCATTTTTATGTAAATTTCCCCTAATGATGCAAGCGTCCATCTTTCCCATTCCTTGGCACATCCTTTAATCTTGATGTTGGCATGTGAATCATCTTGCAAGGCACTAGTTGTAGGCATGATTCATTTGCTAGGGTAGCTATTTCCAATCTGGGTTTAATGCCATTCCTTGCTCGACTGCTAGTTGTGACTACATGTTGTAGTGATGACTGGGGTAGTGACAAGTTCTTTTGTGTTTGGGAAATGAATTTGAAGCGATGAGGGTAGGGGGAGAGGTAGAAGGTGAAGAGGGAGAAGATGGAGAGATAGAGGGAAGAAGGAAGAAGACCGATTGTCATAGGGTGTGGGAAGCCATACTAGAGGGGGTTACCCTTTTTGGTAGAGTTGATGAGTAGGTTTCCGGTGAGAGCCAAACCATTGCAGGTTGACAATGTTAAGGAGGATGATGAACAGTGCCGTACCGTTGGTTGATAGATTTCTAGATCCATGTGAAGGAGGCTTGTGAATGTTAGTTGAGGCCAATAGGTTGGCTAATAGTGAGAGCTATTCATGGCCGAGTTTTGTTGGACTTGGATGGTAGGTTGTTGGAGCCATGGGAAAGCCTAGGCAGAGCTTGAAGGCTTATTACAGGCATGAGGTAGAGATTGAGCGTGACTAGAGCCATGTTGTTGGTTGATTGACAGAGAACTGAAGCCTTGAAGTTGGTTGGTTAGTTGAAACTAGTTAGTAGAGAGAGTTGACAAAAGGTAGAAATGCTATTGCAAGTGTGGTGGAACATCCCTTCAAGCATCCCAATTTAGCAAAGATTACATGTGGAGTCATTTGGGATTGTTGCAACAGATTTTGGACTTCTACAATTGGACAACACAACTTGTGGATGGAGGTATTGGCCTTCATTTTCCACTATTGCAGGTAGTGTTGTAAGTCATGATCCATTTTAGGATAGTCTATGAATGTAATGTAAGACCCATTGAGCCATTATAAACATGTATGACTATGGATTTGTGGCATGAGGAGCATAGCTCACTCTTCCTGAAGTTTTTTTCCTAGGGAAGGGTTTCTATAGAGTAAACTTGTGTTGCATATTGTTGTGTGTGTGTGATGCAATTCTTTTTTCGTATGTGAGATATTTCCATTTTAATCCTTTAATACACGTCATAGGCAACCATTACAAGTGGTTAAATGCATGGAAATGGTAGTTGAGAAGCATCTCACTTTAAATCCATGTGATGTATTGGAGTGTGGCATAGCTTGTTGGCAACATAGTCAAGAGACACTGCTCTGTTGGTTAATGTAGAATGTTGTCATTGATGGCAACAAGGTTTAGTAAACGGGTTTTCAGTCCGGAAGATTAATTAGCCAAATTGACTAAGTATTGACAGCACATTGAGATAGTGATAGTAATTCAGTTGGTACTCCTCCACAATTGAAGATCTTGTCATACGGTTCTGGTATGTTACTCTCATCTATCTGGTGAAGTCATGATTTAGTGTTCAAGTCCTAATTTCCTCCGGAAGTCATGTGGTGAAATGTCTTAGTTTGGGTGAACAGAGTTAAGTAAGAAACAACACAGAGTACATGAGTAATCTGGTCTGCATTTCTCTGCTGATGAATATTTTGATTTGCAGCTTTGAGGCATTGAAGATACATGTCATGAGCATCTAAATCTAGATTTTTGGAGCTTGAACTTCACCGGTTCACATTCTACAAATTCTCCAATATCGGCTTTCAGGATGAGAATATTTCTCTGTGACAGAACAACAGTTATGAGATCCACACTTCTTTATGAAAGAATATTATGCTCCATAGTTTTGAAGGTATACTAAGAGGTCCATAATGAATGTTGGCTATGAATTTCAAAGTCTCATATGGTTCGCATTGAAGGTTAAGGTATGACAACCAAGCTAGTTGCGTGTGCACTTAAGGGTTAAGCTAACAACCATGTTAAATCGATATGCGGCGAAGGTATACGATTGGAATCATTAATCTAAGTGGTTCTATATTAGGTCCAGACTCATATGAAGAGTCTTGCGTGATTGATTGAGTCCGCATTGTTGTTTGGGCACAATATCAGGCCGATAAGGTCTAACTTGAATATACAACCTTTGTCTTTTTTATGCCGACCTTGTTTGAAGAAAATTCTTGATACAAATATATATACTTGATGGATTTCAACATTGAAGTAAGGAAGATGTGCAAACATAGTGCTAATTTGATGTGTATGCGATCTAAGGCAATTTTGTGACCAGAAAATGATAGTAAGGGCAGGAGAATAGAGTATATGTGAAGCAGAGTAGAAAAATAGGGCAAACATTATGAAGACATTTGAGTCTGTATATTGAGCTATAAATGGAACTGCACTTCAGCATTCTGTAGATGCACCTGTAGCAGTCTTTTCTTGGCAGTGAGCCATTCCTTCTCTATCTTGTATTTTCTTTCATTTGGTAGTGAGCCTATTGCAGTGAGCACTTCTTTTGGATAATGAGCCTATTGCAGTGAACACTTCTTTTGGATAGTGAGCCCTAAGGCAATAAGCCTTCATGTAATCCGATTTTGATATCATAATATATTGTGAGCTAACACTCACCGTGGTTTTTCTCTTTTTGGGTTTTCTAAGTAAAAATCTTGGTGTCTATGTGTTATGTCTTTATGGTTGTTGTTTCTATGTTTATTCTGCTTTCATGTTATTGAATTTGGTAAATGGATAAATGAGCATGCAAAGGGTTTCTTTTATAGAATACCGATTCACCCCCCTCTCAGTATTCTTTGTGAACAACAATTGGTATCAGAGCCAGGTTCCTTGGAAGAAGTTTAACAACTTAAGGAAGATATGGGAAATAGTACTCATGGCAGCCAAAAGGTATCCTGCTCCAAGCAGTGTCACAATTGATCAAGAATTAAAAACAACCCTTGAAGATCTTGATAAGTATGAAGTAGATATCCAAGATTTGAAGGAAAATGTCAAAGAAGTAGATGAATGCATCCTGAAGCTAAGAGAGCAAGTTAATAAATCAAAGGATAGGAATAGAGAGCTAAGTGAACAATTGATTGAAGCAAATGTAACCCTAAATAATTTATCAAGGTTGGTTGAAGAGAAAGAAAAAGTTAAGGAACATTTGAATCAAATGTTGAAAGACAAATATGAAGAATGTGACAAGTTGGCAAAAGACATTATACTTTTGAAGTTTGATTTGGAGGTAGCAAACAGTTACAAAGAAAAGTTCAAAATAAGCTCTGCAAAGCTTGATGAGTTGCTTGGTAGTTAGAAAAATCCAAATGACAAGAAAGGTTTGGGATTTGAAAAAGGAGAAAGCTCTAATTCAGGTCAAGAAACATTGAGATGAGGAAAAACAAAGGTAACCCATTCAAGAATTAGAGAAGAAGACCTAGAAGACCTCCGGTCAGGCAGCCAAATGCTCAAATGTACCCATCTTTCAATGGCTATTGTTTTGAATGCAATAAGTATGGTCATAGGGCTAATAAGTGTAGGAGCAGAATAAATCAGAATATTCCATCTTTCCCTGGTCAATGTTTCAATTGCAAAAGAATTGGTCACATGGCAAGTGAATGTAGAAGTGTAATGAGGAATGGTTTTGACAATACACAATCCTTCAATGGAAGATGCTTTGCATGTAATAGATTTGGGCATATGGCTAACCAATGCAGAACAAGGATAAATCCTATCAACAAAAGGAATCAAGGACAAAGGAATATTGTGTGTTACAATTGCAACAAACCTGGACATATGGCAAAATTCTATAGAAGCAAGAATGTGAATAGAAACTACTATGTAGAAGAGAAGAAAACATAGCAGAGGGGAGAAATAGGAAAGAATAAAGTTGATCCGGTTGAAACCAAGATAGAGATGGGCAAGTTCTGGATCAAGAAAGATGTGATTGAGGACAAGGAGGGATCCGCACCAACTTTTGGGGCAGATAATTCCTTAGGGAAGTAAATTGGGAGCTCTAGCTGAGGGGGAGTAGTATTGAAAATGCTAATCCCCTAGCCCAATAGTCAGTGCTAGAATCCAACACGAAGATATGATGAAAAGCTTTATATGACAAATCTCTTAAAAGAAATTCCAGAAGAAAAGGTTCAAATGCAGAGCATTGTGGAGCAATCCTAATCGACTATATTTTACAGTGAATAGTTTGACAACTTTTGGAGAACAAGCATTTATGACGACTAGGTTATCATAATAAGGGTTAAAAAGGAGCTCATTCGATAGATAATTCACTTTGCATTCAAGCTTTCAAGTGTTTAAGAGAAATTGAAGAAGAATTTTAAGTGATATCAACGGTCTCCAGAGATTTAAAGCAAATCTGAGTGATTCAAGCAAAGAAAACCCTAATTCGGTAAAAGAGGTACTTTACAACTTAAAACCCTACTGTATATTTATTTGAATTGTTACGGAAATGGTGACACCACAAATAGTTGATATCACTGAGAGGCTGCGGCCGAAATTTAAGAAACACCCTTTCAAATCAACAAAAGTGGACCCAGATGGTACATTTTTAGAAATTTCATTTGGGATTATGCATGAAGATGATGTTAAGGATTATATCCATGTTGACCTAGATGAACATGATGGCAGCAAACTCACAGAATTATATTTGGATCCCTTGAGAGGAGATTAGTTTGAATTGTTGGACAAATACAAGGCCCTGGAAGACTAGAAATTCATACAGTACTTGGGTTTCCCTACCTTCATTGAAGATGCATGGGTCCGGTACATATTAATACAAATTCATGATGAGTTTATGTGGGTTGAGTCTACACATATGATGACAAAGGATGCAATAAGGGCAATTACCGATCTAAGCTCTACTGGTCTGATACCACAGTTGAAATCTGTGAAGAATGCAACAGTCATAGAAGCCACCGGAGCACAATTTGACAAGAGGGCTTTGACTATGAACACAATTAAGGATCATGTAGTCAAGTTTGCATCTATGATCATTGGGTATAGGATATACTTCACTAATCGGGAGAACTCAGTCTCCGAAACAGCTATATACACCGCATATGAGATGATCAAGAAGAATAAGGATTATGATCTATGTGAGCTTCTCTGATAGTAGTTGCTAGAAAATTTGAAGAAGAGTAAGGAATCAAAATACCCTTTCAAGTTTGGCATGCTAATACTCTGTTTATTCTTCTATTTTAAAAGAGAAATTCCAGGAATCAATAACATTGTTTGGGATCCAAGCAAACCTGTAGCTATACAAATAAGAGACTAAATTAGCAATCTAAGTGATGTGAATGCTTAGAATGTAGCATTGTGGGGATACTTTAAGAATTTTCAGAAGTCAATTCAATCACGAATGAGGATCTCTAAGTCAATTGTAGAAAAGTACAAGAATGACATCTGTTTTATTGTGAATAAAGATCAGTGTATGATGGTGGCAGTAGAGCCTAGGATTGTTTGGGTACCACCCATGGGATACAAGGTGGCAGAGGATGTTCTAGTAGGTCTTGCAGATCTTATGTTAAGCAAGCCCCGGGATCCTAATGAAGAAAGATTTGGCACTTATGAGGAAATATCTGTTAAAGTGCATGTGGAGCTCAGGCAACTTGAAACAATAAAGAAAGTCTAGAATATGGTGGAAGAATATGCACAAAGCAAAGGATTCACCAAGGAACAAATATCCGACACAAGAACTAGAGTTGAGGCTGAAAGGGCAGCTAAAGAGAAAGAGAAGAAGCAAGAAAAGAAAGCTAATAAAACTCCGAAAATTTAAAAGGTGCAACCAGAGGCACCTGCTACACCTAAAAGGAAAACAAGGGGTGCAAGCTCCTCAAAGACAACCTCCAAACCCTCTAGTATTCCATATTCAACCACTGCAGAAGCACCCATTGGTGAAGGCCATAAAAGGCAAAAGACCAAAGGACAAAGAATATATGTCAGTATGGGTAAAGAAGATGATGAAGAAATAAAATCTGATGAAGAAGTCAAGAAGATGAAAATAAAACCAACTGAAGCCTCTGGTTCCAAGAAAGACATGTCCTCTGGAAAGAGGAAAGGAAGGAAGAGGGAGAAGAAAGTAGAGCCCAAAGAAGCAGAGGCTACAATAAGCCTTGAAGATGTACTGAAGGCTATAACAGTGGATGGAAATTTAAAACCTATAGCCCAACTGTATGATGAGTATGATGATGCTTTTGTTGAGACTGCTGTCACTCAATATTTGGAGATTTATAATAGAGCTCTCATTGAGGTAGCCAATGACCTCTCAGACATCTTGGCAAGCATTATGTTTGCCAAGAAGGAAGCAGCCATGACCAAAGATGTGGAGGTAAGAGAAAATTTATTGCTGAAATTTTGTCCAGATGTGACTCCAGAGGAAAGAACCAAGGTCTTCAAGACCCTTGGAGATAAAATTGAAATAAAAAGGAGAGTCAACACTCTAATGGCAGGAAACACATAGAAATTTATAAAGGATACAGAGCAAACAATCCTTGAGATACTAAAAGATCTTTGCATTCCAACTGTATATGACAAGAAAGATACAAATGTTGGGGATAACACTTCTGTACCTGAAGTCAACATGGATCTAGGCTTGGAGCAAACTAAAACAAATCCTCTGGTGAGTCTAGAAAAGACAAAGAAATGGAAGAACAAGAGAAAGAGAAAAGTCCTGAGAAAACTGAGGGAGATTTTGAAGATAATGATCAAGAAAATGATCAAGTTGTGAAAAGCCCTCCACTGGAACAAAACACTAGCGAACAAAAGGATATGGACCTAGAACCGCTAGAGCAAAATCAAGAAGAAAATGTGTCTGATGATAGGCCAAGAGACACTGTTATTACATCAGATTTGGTGAAAACTGTCAAAGAATTTTTGGAGAAGCAACAAGGAACACAAATTTTGGATGCACCAGAGTTTATGCTAGGTCCAATCAACTTGAACTCAATGTCTCCCTTGCAAAAGTTGAAACTAGTAACAATTGTATAGGCTAAAGCTCAAGAAGAAATCTTGAATTCCTATGTCCAAGATAGTGAGCTCATTGGTAAGGCATTTGATGTATTGGAGAAATTGATGCCTCGACTACAGAAAGATACAACACTTGCACCATTTGAGCAACTCAAAGGGCTCATAAACTTTGTAAGTACTCATTTTGAATCCTTGAAATAGCGGCAGATACTAAAGTTAGAGCAAAGATAAGTGATAAGAGACTAGTTGAGCTAAAGGATAAGTTAGCCAAAGATGCAATTTTGTTAGATGATAGCATCAAGAATATAGAGACTACCATCAATGATGCTAGTGATATATATAAGTTTTGTCTATCCTGGCCCAAGTCAACAAAAGAATTGAAGGAGAAAATAGATGAATTGGAGTTAAATTTGTTAAAAATCTCTAAAACCTTTGACCCAGCAACTGATTCTATCTCAAACAAAAGGCCAGAAATAGAAGGCATTCATACACAAATAAACAGTCTGTAGAGCAAGAAAGAGACCATCAAGAGGAGAATGTGCTAAGTAAGAGAAACAATAGAATCCAAGCTTGATTCTATGATTGATCTACAAACTGAAGCAGCAAGAATAAAGGCAATAACTGATGTGCCTACAACTGTTGATAAGGCAGAAGAGTTGGTGTTTCAAGTAAATGGAAACATTCAAATTTTGAACAATGCCAAGACCAAATAGGACGGAGAGATAACTCAATTAAAAGTCATATATTCAGACATCCTCTCCACTTTTTAGTTATTAAGCTTTTTGATTGTACCTGAACATATGCGACAAAGTATGACAATTTTGAAGTTTTGACACAATTTTGCTACTTGTACATACACCTTTGCCATTGATGTCAAAGGGGGAGAAGAAAATCAGTGAAAAATAGCCAATCAGCTAAGGAGACGCTAAACAGGATGTACAGAGTAAGGGGGAGAAACATATATTCTTCACTAAGTGTTGCCATCAATGCCAAAGGGGGAGATTGTTGGCAACATAGTCAAGAGACACTACTCTGTTGCTTAATGTAGAATGCTATCATTGATGGCAACAAGGTTTGGTAAAGGGGATTTCAGTCCAAAAGATTAATTAGCCAAATTGACTAAGTATTGATAGCACATTGAGACAGTGACAGTAATTCAGTTGGTACTCCTCCACAATTGAAGGTATTATCATGTGGTTCTGGTATGTTACTCTCATCTATCTGGTGAAGTCATGATTCAATGTTCAAGTCCTGATTTCCTTCGGAAGTCATGTGGTGAAATGTCTAAGTCCGGATGAACAGAGTTGAGTCATAAATAGTGCAGAGTACCTGAGTAATCTGGTCCACATTTCTCCATTGATGAATATTTTGATTTACGGTTTTGAGGCATTGAAGATACATGTCATAAGCATCTAAATCCAGATTTTTGGAGCTTGAAGTTCACCGGTTCACATTCTGCAAATTCTCCAGTATCAGCTTTCAGGGTGACAATATTTCTCTATGACAGAACAACAATTCTGAGATCCGCACTTCTTTATGAAAGAATATTATGCTCCATGGTTCTAAAGGTATGCTAAGAGGTACATAATGCATGTTGGCTATGAATTTCAAAGTCTCATATGGTTCACATTGAAGGTTAAGGTATGACAGTCAAGCTAGTTGCGTGTGCACTTAAGGGTTAAGCCGACAATCATGTTAAATCGATATACGGTGAAGGTATATGATTGGAATCATTAATCTAAGTGGTTCTATATTAGGTCTAGACTCATATGAAGAGTCTTGAATGATTTATTGAGTCCACATTGTTGTTTGGGCACAATATTAGGCTGACAAGGTATAACTTGAATATACAGGCTTTGTCTTTTTTATGCTGACCTTGTTTGAAGAAAAATCTTGATGCAGATATATATAATTGATGGATTTCGGCATTGAAGTAAGAAAGATGTGTGAACATAGTACTAATTCGATGTGTATGTGATCTGAGGTAATTTTGTGATCAGAAAAGGATAGTAAGGGCAGAAGAATATAGTATATGTGAAGCAAAGCAGAAAAAAGTAGGGCAGACATTATGAATACATTTGAGTCTGTATATTGAGCTATAAATGGAACTGTACTTCAGCATTCTATAGATACACTTGTAGCAGTCTTTTCTTGGCAGTGAGCCATTCCTTCTCTATCTTCTATTTTATTTCATTTGGCACTGAGCCTATTGCAGTGAGCACTTCTTTTGGATAGTGATTCCTTGGGTAGTGAGCCCTAAGGCAACGAGCCTTCATGTAATCCAGTTTTGATATCATAATATATTGTGAGCTAACACTCACCGTGGTTTTTCCCTTTTTGGGTTTTCCACATAAAAATCCTAGTGTCTATGTGTTATGTCTTTATGGTTGTTGTTTCTATGTTTATTCTGCTTCATGTTATTGAATTTGGTAAATGGATAAATGAGCATGGAAAGGAATTGTTTTATAGAATACCGATTCACCCCCCCTCTAAGTATTCTTTGTGAACAACATAGCTACCCTAAGTTTATGGATCACAAAGGTAAAAGGTTTTGTTACACCAAACCTAGTGGCATATATACACCATTGTGGTATCATTTCCATTTTAACCTTTAGTACAACTCTGCCACACTTCATTTTGAGCATATAATGATAATGCATCTTAGTTAGATCCATGTTACCATGGCCAGGGTGCGAGTAGGACTTCATAAACTCTTTGAGAGGAATGTAGTGTGGCCATGCCCACTTTGTAATGGCAACTCAATATTTTGCCAAACCTTCATGAAGGGCATGGAGAAGTGGATTACATCGATAGGAATTAATCGATGAGCACTTAGAGATAATATGAAAGGGGTAAAATTAATGATGATAGTAATCCCACATGCCATGCCCACACCACATTAGGTAAACATACCACCTCCATATCACTATAATAAGATTCATGCACCATGGCCCTTTTTTCACAATACATGTTGCATATGCTGTGCAATCACTCTTAAGGACATGGATAAATATTGGATAAAGATGAGGAAAAGTAATGCAATAATAGAAGAGTAACACAATAGAAATAAAATTCTCTCGTTTAAGGTATAAGAGGTAGAAATAGTGGCAATATGCAAGCTAATCATAAGAAGGAAAGTAGGATTAGTAGAGATGATACTTTGTGCTCCCCTTTGGAAGGTTCTGTAAAATGAACTTTAATGGTGCATCAAAAGGGAACCTAGGCTTGGTAGTGTTGGAAAGAGACACTGTATGGATTCATGAGTGTTTTCATTGATGGCAACAAAGTCCATCCCACACATCCACAGGACATGGTATGACTATACCAGAAGTCAGACTGAAGAGTATTTTGGTTCAGTGAGCAAGAATAGAGCACGCAACAAGTTCCGACAATCAGGTTCGGATCTCTCAGAGAAAGTATCTCAGCAAAGTGCGGACCTGGGGAAGTCAAGAGGAGTACCATGACTGATATATTCCAGAGATTGAGCCTTTGGTGATGAAATAGTGAAAATATATGAGCACCTAAGTGTTGAGTTCCTGTTTGACAGAGTAGACTGAGGAAGAACTGACCGGCAGAGCATCAGACCTTAATCCGGATAAGAAATTGATGGAGTTCAAGTTTCTTAAGGGATCATTCATAGTTGGTTGACATGATTGATGACTCCTATAACTATCTCTTTGATACGCATCACTTAGTAAGCATAGATTCAGCTGACATACCAGAGTTTGGGAAAATCTTGAGTATTTCGAATGCCGACTAGAAAAATGATTGAAATCCTTGGTGCAGATATATATACCAGATGGATTTCAATGTGAAGGTGTGTGAGATAGGATGTGTGAAGAAAGGCAGAGATAGGTGTGGAAGCAATAATACAAGTCCGGTATGTGACAGAACAACAACACTAAAGGAGTGGAAGAATGAAGTGCAGTATATCAATTTATTGAGCCTAATTGGAACTGTACCTCAGCATATGTGGATGCCTCTGATCAGTTCAAACACCTGGTTACTTTCTTTATACCTTGTAGATAGTGAGTCTCTTGTAGGCAATGAGCCTCTTGTGAGCAGTGTGCTCAGGCAGTGAGCCTTAATTGGCAAGTGCCATTTTGTACTTCTTATTCTTCTAACAGAGAATACAATCTTGGGTTAGTCACCCCATTGTTTTTTCCCTTAACAGGGTTTTCCACGTCAAAATCATTGTGTTATGTGTGTTGAGTTTATTTCTGCTTTCATGGTTATGTATGCTTATATGTTTTGATGTTGCACTAATTGTTAAAGATGAACAGAAAGTTAAATATTTAAGATAACTGATTCACCCCCCCTCTCAGTTATCTACCTTGTTTCAAACAATTGGTATCAGAGCTAAGTTCCTCCAAACAGAGCCTAACAACTTGAGGAATATCTGGGAATCTCAATGGATATATATGGCATGAGGGAACAACTTCAGTCTGCCCTAGATGATCTTGATCAATCTCACTCTGAAGTCAATAACCTGAGGGAAAGACTCAAACAAGCCGATGATTTCATAAATGAACTAAAAGAAAAACTGAGTATCTCTGTGAAAAAGAGAAAGGAACTACTTCAACAATTAGCAAGTCAAAGTGAAGCCAATGATACTAATGAAGATCTGAATGAGAAAAACAAGTTATGTGAGAAGCTATCAAAAGAGGTCATTATGGTAAGACATGAAATGGAATCAGGGGTTATGAAATTCACCCAAGAAATTGAAGAAAAAAGAAAAATGGAAGATAATCTAAGACAATCTCTCAAGGAGAAGTCAGAAGACTGCCACAAAATGGATAGAATAATCAGACATCTGGAATCTAATCTTGAAGAAGCTAGAGATAATGAAGAACAACTTGAAAATCAGATAGACACTCTTAAAAGGGATCTTCAAACAACAAATGAATACAAAGAAAAATTCAAGATAAGCTCTGCTCAACTTGAAGTTCTTCTTGAAAGCCAAAAGAGGGTAGATGACAAGCATGGCTTGGGATATGAGAAAGGTGAAAGCTCCGGATCCAGTTAGAAGAACTCTAGATCAGGAAATCCAAGGAATAGGCCTAGACGACCTCCGGTAAGGCAACCAAATGCTCAAAGATATCCATCCTTCAATGGATACTGCTACAATTGCAACAACTTCGGTCATAAAGCAACTCAGTGTAGAAGAAGAATGAATCAGACTAATTCATCCTTCTCCGGACAGTGTTTCAACTACAAAAGGTATGGTCACAAATCTCATGAATGCAGAAATAAGCAAATAAACAATTCATTCAATGGTAGATGCTTTGCATGCAATAGAATGGGACATATGGCTAATCAATATAGATCAAGAGGATATCAACCAAATATGCAAAGAAATGTTATTTGCTACAACTGCAATAGATCCGGTCATATTGCCAAATTCTGCAGAAGTAAGAATCAGGATAAAAGGGGTCTGGTGCATCATAATCGAAATCAAGACAAAGGAAAAGAAAAAGTAAATGCGGATGAAGTTCAAAGGGAGATGAACAAGATTTGGGTGAAGAGAAGTACATAAAATGTTGGGGATGGATCCGCACCAGAATCTGGTGCTGATATTCCTTCCAAAAACTAAATAGATGAGCTCTGGCTCAGGGGCAGTCACAAAAGAAAATAATTTCTCCCAGCCAGTCAATTGGTGCCTAAAATTGGCACATGGAGTATTGCAGATTGAAGAGCTCTCAAAGAGATATCTAAATAATCCTCAGTAAAAGTGTGAAAGATCCGCAAGAAGATTTGAAGAGTCTAATCATCCAAGATTGATCCGGTTTGACAGACTTTCGATAAAAATAGGATTTTCACAATTGGGTCTGGTATGATTCTAAATTGAAATATCTTGATCTGCGGATAAATGGGATGATCCAAGGAAGGGAGATACATTGTAAATTGTTGATCTAAGTGCATCTTAGTGATCCAGAGAGATCTCTCTCAGAACAAGGAGAATAAGGCAACCGAAATGATTTAAGTTGTGCATTTATTGCAATATGGAATTAGGGTTTGCGCAGAAATTAAAAAGGTTCTTTTGTTCATCACTTGCACATTTGCATCCAAGAAGAAGAAAGAAAGAGCTCCGCAACAAGATTGCTTCAACCCTCTCAAGGATCAACCGTAGAATTTGATTCAACCAATGATCTTTTCGGCTCTTATCGTGAACCCTAGAAGCGTAAAAAGGTATTTCTGCTCTTGAATATCTCTCTCTGAATCTTTTGAAAGATGGCTACTCCAAATGTGGTTAAGATCACTAATAGGCTGCTCCCTAAGTTCAAGAAACATCCTTACAAATCCCCAGAAGTTGATCCCCTAGGCGCATTCTCTAGCATTCCGCATGGGGTTTTGCATGTAGAAGAGGTTAGGGTATACATTCACGCTAACATTGAGGAATTTGGGGAATCCAAGCTGATGGATATCTATCACAAGGAATTAATAGATGAAACATTTGAAATTAAACCCCAATACAAAGCCATCCGGGATAAACATTTTGGACATTGCATCCATTTCCCCTGTTGCAGAAGATGAATGGGTCCGGTATGTTCTAAACAGAATGCATGACAACTTCATGTGGTTGATGAGGCCATTTAAGATCACAAAAGATGCCATTAGGGCAGTAACCGGATTGCACTCATCCGGTGGGTTGCCTACTCTCAAATCAGTCAAAAACCAAATTGTAAGTGAGGCTATCGGATCAAAATTTGATAAGAGGGCAATGACAATAAAAGACATCATAGATCCAGCTATCAAATTTGCCTCTATGATAATTGGTTAGAAAGTCTATCACTCCAGCAGGGAGAATTCAGTATCTGGAACTGCTATATATACTGCATATGAAATGCTAAGGAAAAATGTTGACTATGATCTTTGTGAGCTTCTCCAGAACCAACTGTTAGAGAATTTGCAAAAAATAAAGAAGGATAAAAAGAATTCATTTAAGTACGGTGGCTTGATATTGTGTCTTTTCTTTTACTATATGAATGAGCTACCCAGATCTAGTGGTTGGGTATGGCAAAATGACAGACCAGTTGCCATACAAATTAGAGATTATATGTATGGGCTTGGTGATGCCAAGGCACAAAGCACAACACTCTGGGGTTACTTCAAAAACTTTCAAGGCATGATGCAGGCCAGAGAGAGAATCCCCCAATCTTTAGTTGAAAAATACAAGGATATAGTGTGTTTCATGGTAGACACTGATCAATGCCTAATGGAGGCAGTGGAACCCAGAACAGTCTGGATTATGTCAATGGGCTATGAGGCAGATGAGAAAATTCTAGAGCTACATATTCAACACCTGCTAAGTCAACCAAAGGACCCTGAGGTAGAAAGGTTTGGAACCTTCCAAGAGTTGAGTGTAAAAATTCATGTTGAACTAAGACAGCCTGAGATCAAGAGAAAAGTGAGAAGGGAAGTAGAAGAAGTTGCCAAGAGATATGGGATATCAAAGGAGGCAGTTGATGCCAACAAAGAGAAGGTAGAAAGGGAAGAGAAAGAAAGACAAGAAGCAAAAAAAGAAAGTGCTCCAGTGAAAGGCCCCTCCTGGACTAGATCCTCAAAGAGCTTAGCACCTGCTAAGAGCCCAAAAGCCTCAAAACTGGAAGCAAAGACATCTGAAAAAGGAGAAAAGAGAACAATGACAAAGGCCACAAGGTCATACATAAGCCAAAAGGACGATGAGGAGACATAGTCAGATGAGGAGGTCAAGAAAATGAAGAAGAAGAAGAAAACATCCGGTGAATCCTCTACCGGTCAAAGCAAGGAAGAAAAGGCAGAAGAATTTGTTGAAAAGCCTACTCTCTGCATTGATGATGTCATCAAATCAATCACTGTGGATGGGAACTTGAAACCAATGACTGAATTTTATGATGAATATAGTGAAGTTGACTAGAAGATCTTGCAAGATACTACAGTCAGGTATCTAAACATCTATAATAAAGCATTCATTGAAATCATATCTCTAATTCCTAAAAGCCTAGAGAAGGAACTTGAAATAAGAAAGAACAATGCTAAGGCAAAGGACCCAGAGATCTGAGAACAAATAGCTATTCAGCTCTATCCTTCCATCACTCCTAAACAAATGTACATGATCTTCAAGGATTGTAAGGATGAGTTCTGGAGCAAAGCCAGAATGAACAAGCTTATGCTTGGAGAGACTGATCAGGTGGCAAAAGAGACTGAAGACATCCTCCAAAATGCATATAAAAGATTCAATATTCCTATTATAGAGGACCTAAGTGATGAACCTTCTGCCATGGATGTCGAAGGACTAAGCATATCAAAGGAAGATCCTACAAAGAAAATTGCAGAAGTATCAAAGGAGATAGGTGAGGAGAAGACTAAGGACATGAATTCCTCTGTTCCGGAAGAGGAAGTCCATGAAGAAGTAAATATCTCTCTTTCAGATCCCCCAGTAGACTTTAGAATTGAAGGAGAAGCAAGAAAAGAAGAGAGAATCAGTCAAGAAGAAGAGGTAAAGGGAAGAGAAGAAGATCAAACAGAGAAGACCACAGGTGATAGTTCTGAAGCTGCAGAAGGAAAGAAGACTCTGTCTCTGGCAAGAGACACTGTAGAAACAGTTAAAGATTTCTTGACCAAAGAAATGATGGAATTAGATGAATTGGAGCTATTTTAAGGACCATTCAATTTTAACTCCCTCTCCCTGGTTCAGACAATGAAGATAGCATCCTTTGCCCAAGCAAAGGCAAAAGAAAAACTTCTGAAGTCTCACATGGAAGACTATGAGATGATAGAGATTGTATCCGGTGTGTTGGAGAAGCTCATGCCATCCTTCCAGAAGGGTTTTTTGGCCTCTTCATCTGGTAATCTGAAATCTCTTGTTAATTATATTAGCACACATTTTGATTCCTTGGAGAAATCAACAGAAGAGAAAGTTTGGAAAGAGTTTTTGGGTAAGAGATTCTTTGAAGTACAGGGGCTAATAGCAAATGATAGGAGAAATTTGAATATTGGAATAAAGAGCCTAGAAAATGCTCTTAAAGATGGTGGAGAATTATACAAATTTTGTTTATCTTGGTCCACAGTAACAACAGACATTGCAAAGAAGGTGGAAGAACAAGAGGGAAAACTATCAAGTTTATCCTAGAGTTTTGATCCTCTCACCTCATCCATAATGAATCAAGAGTTCCAGACTATTGCCACTATAAATGAGATAAAGAGGCTTGAGAAGGAGAAGAAAAATAGAATAAGCAGGCTAAGTGAACTAAGAGGGATAATTATCCCCAAGTTAGAGGCAATGCATGAGGCCTTAACTGATGCCCAGACCAAGCCCGGACCAGTGATCTGACAGACCTAAAGAGCGCAGAAGCTTTTGCATTTTTGCTAAGTGGTCACATTTCAATTTTGGATAGGATGAAGAAGAGTTGTGCGATAGAAGTGGTATAGTTGAAGACCACCTTTACAGATATACTTTAGTATATGTAAGTATAACATGTATATATACTTATATGGCTAAGTATAGGTTAATTTTTGGAAATTTTGATGTACGGATTCTACCCTTTGCCATTGATGTCAAAGGGGAGTGAGGAGAAGTGAAAAATGTGGAATCTAGCTAAGGTGGAGCTCTAGAAAAGTGTACATTAGAACAGAGCATCAGCTAAGGGGGAGTGTAGTGTGATACTTAGTCATTTTTCACTAAGTGTTACCATCAATGCATAAGGGGGAGATTGTTGGCAAGAGACACTATATGGCTTTATGAGTGTTGTCATTGATGGCAACAAAGTCCATCCCAGACATCTGTAGGATATGGTGTGACTATACCAGAAGTTAGACTGAAGCGTATTTTGGTCCGATGAGCAAGAACAGAGCATGTAACAAGGTCTGACAATCAAGTCCGGATCTCTCAGAGAAAGCATCTCAGTAAAGTGCGGACTTGGGGAAGTCAAGAGGAGTATCATTACTGATACATTCCAGAGATTGAGCCTCCGATGATGAAAGAGTGAAAAGATATGAGTACCTAAGTGTTGGGTTCTTGTTTGACAGAGTAGACTGAGGAAGACCTGACTGGCAGAGCATTAGACCTTAATCTAGATAAGAAATTGATGGAGTTCAAGTTTCTTAAGGGATCATTCATAGTTGGCCGACATGATTGATGACTCCTATAACTATCTCTTTGATACACATCACTTAGTAAGCATGGATTCAGCTGATAGACCAGAGTTTGGAAAAATCTTGAGTATTCCGGATGCTGACTAGAAAGATGATTGAAATCCTTGGTATGGATATATATACCAGATGGATTTCAATGTGAAGGTGTGTGAGATAGGATGTGCGAAGAAAGGCATAGATAGGTGTGGAAGCAATAATACAAGTCCGGTATGTGACAGAACAACAACACTAAAGGAGTGGAAGAATGAAGTGCAGTAGATCAGTTTATTGAGCCTAACCAGAACTAAACCTCAGCATATGTGGATGCCTCTGATAAGTTCAAACATCTGGTTACTTTCTTTATACCTTGTAGATAGTGAGTCTCTTGTAGGCAGTGGGCCTCTTGTGAGCAGTGTGCGTGGGCAGTGAGCCCTAATTGGCAAGTGCCATTTTGTACTTCTTATTCTTCTAACAGAGAATACAATCTTGGGTTAGTCACCCTGTGGTTTTTTCCCTTAACACGGTTTTCCATGTCAAAATCATTGTGTTATGTGTGTTGAGTTTATTTCTGCTTTCATGGTTATGTATGCTTATATGTTTTGATGTTGCACTAATTGTTAAAGATGAACAAAAAGTTAAATATTTTAGATAACTGATTCACCCCCCCTCTCAGTTATCTACCTTGTTTCCAACATGTAGGAGGTTGTTGTGAGATAAAAATGGTAAATTTATATATGGTGGTTCATTCTTTTTTGGGAATAAAATTATTAATGAAGCCGAATGGGAGGCATTGCTAGTAGGATTATGGGTAGTAAAAGAACAAAATATTAAAAAGTTGGTAGTAGAAGGAGATTTATTAATAGTGCTTAATGCATTGGAGAAAGGATCTACCCCTAATCAGCGTCTCAATTATTATGTAGAGGAAGCTCAAGTTTTGAAAATGCATTTTACAAATATTAGGTTCTCCCATTGTCAAAGACATTTGAATTTGGTTGTTGACCATTTAGTGAATTTAGGCATTTTACAAGAGCCCATAATGGCTATATATAGTCATAATACTGATTTTTGGAAGGGCCTTATTGTCTTAGGCCAACATAGAATGAATGGATGACATGAATGTTTTGTGCTTCTAATGAAGAAGCACATCTTAAGGATAGGAATTTTAAGTGTAGGAAAGGTGAAAAATTAATGTTATTTGTATCTTATCTAGCCTTGGGAATGATTATATTTATGGTGGAGTGATATGTATTTATGAAGAGATTTTACCATCTGCAATGGATTGGTGCCTTTCTCAGCTCTTATAATATTTTGATGTGCTATGTTCCATTGTGGGTGGTTATAGAAGTGTGCGTAGCAATTGTGGTGTGTTTATTAGGAAGCGTCTAGAAGTAGGGGGACTTGGATGTGGTGTTTTGTTTTTGTGTTGTTGGGAAGTTTGGTTGTAGGAGGTTTCCTTATGCTATTTTTAGGCATGGTGAGCAAAAGGAGCTCTAGGAAAAGCAAGGGTGGCAAGCATAGGGGAGCTTTGCTAGAGCATAGGATTCAACACACTTCATTATGATTCTGATGTAGTTATAGGGTTTATATACTATGTGTTAGGTGCCTTTGGAATTGATGTGGGAGCAGACAAACGCTGCCCTTCGAGGGGACTTCATCACCAACCTCATGTTGTATATACCATGTTGCATACATTAACATTAGGGTTTGTTTGCTTAAATTATTTCTTCTTGATTAGTTTAGTACCATGGAGCTAGTAAAAGAGTTAGGTGGTCTTGCAAGTGCAATTGGTAATGTGGGGAAAGGTCTAGGAGTAGAGTTTGTAAATTCTTTGGAGGCATTGGAGACATAATAAAAATTGGGAGAATTGTGTTTCAAGATGGGTGTTCTAAGAGCCTTCTGTGGAGATGTTGGGAGGGTGATTGCATGCCTTAGGGCTTCCCATCATAATGATTATGTAGAGGTGGAGAGTGATTTCACAGTGTCCATTTTTTGTAGTAGCTCTCATCACAAAACTCATTGTAGAAAGGATTTAAGCCATGGCGTGTGATTTCCCACCATGGCAAGAGGATTTCAATGTCGCAAGCTCAAGGAATATGTGTCAAGTGTGGTGGCATGGGTGGAGAAAATGGTGGTGAATAGAGGGGGAGTCGACAGGTTATGAGAAATAGGGAGAGGTTTGAAGTTGTTACCGGTTGCTCTATTTTTGTTCTTGTTTTGTGCATAACTATTTCATGTTTTGGTTTCAACCTTGTTGGAGGTGGAATGTGTTCTTGTTCTTTTTTTGGCTTGTGCTTAGTAGTGGTATATTATAGTTTTCTCACCTTTAAGGTGTTGATATCTATTGTAAGCTTGTCTCTCTTATTGTCAGCTCACCTTTTAGGTGATATAATCGTTATTGTAAGCTTGTCTTTCTTTCAAGGGTGGGGCCTCAATAGAACTGACTATCTTATCTTAAAAAAACACAACATAAATAACTTTAAAAAATGTTTGGTAAAAAAAAGGGTGACTTGCTCCTGCATTGATCCCCATAGCTCCTCTGTTGTCCTTCCCTCCCTCCCTACTATGGTCCTTTTAAAATTTAGTTCAATATTCTTTGGTATAATGCATTAAGCAAAGTAACTGATCCATAAGTGACAGGGCAACCTATAGGGTGTACTCATGTAATATACCAATTCACAAATTGATTCCCAAGACATTCATACACTTTCTTGCCATTGTAAGCGGGGAAAAACACCAACTCAAGAATGATTATCTAGCCTTGGGAATGATTATATTTATGGTGGAGTGATATGTATTTATGAAGAGATCCTATCATCTGCAACTGATTGGTGCCTTTCTCATCTCTTATAAGATTTTGATGTGCTATGTTCCCTTGTGGGTGGTTATAGAAGTGTGCGTAGCAATTGTGGTGTGTTTATTAGGAAGCATCTAGAAGTAGGGGGACCTGGTATGTGGTGTTTTGTTTATGTGTTGTTGGGAAGTTTGGTTGTAGGAGGGTTTCTTATGCTATTTTTAGGCATGGTGAGCAAAAGGAGCTCTAGAAAAAGAAAGGGTGACAAGGATAGAGGAGCTTTGCTAGAGCATAGGATTCAACACACTTCATTATGATTTCGATGCAGTTATAGGGTTTGTATGCTATGTGTTAGGTACCTTTGGAATTGATGCAAGAGCAGACGAAAGCCACCCTTAGAGGAGACTTCATCACCAACCTCATGTTGTATATACCATACATTAACATTAGGGTTTGTTTGCTTAAATTATTTCTTCTTGATCAGTTTAGTACCATGGAGCTAGTAAATGAGTCAAGTGGTCTTGCAAGTGCAATTGGTAATGTGGGGAAAGGTCTAGGAGTAGAGTTTGTAAATTCTTTAGAGGCATTGGAGAAATAATAAAAATTGGAAGAATTGTGTTTCAAGATGGGCGTTCTAAGAGCCTTCTGTGGAGATGTTGGGAGGGTGATTGCATGCCTTAGGGTTTCCCATCATAATGATTATGTAGAGGTGGAGTGTGATTTCACAGTGTCAATTTTTTTGTAGTAGCTCTCATCAAAAAACTCATTGTAGAAAGGATTTAAGCCATGGCGTGCGATTTCCCACCATGGCAGGAGGATTTCAATGTCACAAGCTTAAGGAATATGTGTCAAGTGTGGTGGCATGGGTGGAGGAAATGGTGGTGAACAAAGGGGGAGTCGACAGGTTATGAGAAATAGGGAGAGGTTTGAAGTTGTTATTGGTTACTCTATTTTTGTGCTTGTTTGGTGCATAACTATTTCATGTTTTGGTTTCAGCCTTGTTGGAGGTGGAATGTGTTCTTGTTCTTTTTTTGGCTTATGCTTAGTAGTGGTATATTATAGTTTTCTCACCTTTAAGGTGTTGATATCTATTGTAAGCTTGTCTCTCTTATTGTTAGCTCACCTTTTAGGTGATATAATCATTATTGTAAGCTTGTCTTTCTTTCAACGGTGGGGCCTCAATAGAACCTTGACGATCTTTTCTTAAAAAAACACAACATAAATAACTTTAAAAAATGTTTGGTAAAAAAAGGGTGACTTGCTCCTTGATCCTTATAGCTCCTCTGTTGTCCTTCCCTCCCTCCCTACTATGGTTCTTTTAAAATTCAGTTTAATATGCTTTGGTATAGTGCATCAAGCAAAGTAATTGGTCCATAAGTGACAGGGAAACCTATAGGGTGTACTCATGTAATATACCAATTCACAACTTGATTCCCAAGAAATTTATATGCTTTCTTACCATTGTAAGCGGGCAAAAACACCAACTCAAGAATAAATACCAAAGCATAAAAAAGTAGTCACTAATATATCAAAAAAATTAGGCCTAATTAACAAAATACTAAAAAAATAGTTACTAATATATCAAAAAATTAATCAAGTGATTGATGATTGTGCAATATACAAGTTGGTCATCTCTCACCTTATGTATCCACTCATTTCATTTTCTAATTGAATGAAGAATATAAAAGAATCTTTTCTCTTTACATTTTTTGTCTTTATTCCATCTTTATTTACCTTATCAATGTTGTAGGTGTGTTAGGAGTAAGGGAAGCTAAAGAGAGGTGTAGAAGAGGATTTGTAGAATCAAATTCTCAAGGTATAGATATACCTTCAACTAAAGTTGAAAACTTTAAAATAATGATAAAGGAGAAACCAACATGATTCTCAAGGGATAAGTTGGAGGTAATATTGAATTTTTGAGTTTGGTATCGTTGGCATATTTTTGACAACATATTTATAGGAAATCATATGGAATTGTGTGAAAGCATATATAGCTTGAAAATTTCATTTTCTTTGCGCTAGAGTCCATTTTTTAAATTTATATGTAGTTATTAGAATTTTGGATCATTGGCATGACTTTTGAGGTAATTTTGATTTGTTTCTTGGTTGTGTAGAACAATTTAATCTTTGTAGTGTGTTTCATTTCACATAATATGTTTTAAGTTTTAGTCAATTTTTGAAATATAATCTTAGAAATCTAATTTTGAATAAGGCTTAATTTGTCTTTATGTTTGGTAGTTGTTTTTACTATGAAAATGACAAATTCAAATAACCTTAATAGTGTCGTATCCCAAAGGTTTAATCCTCAAACTAGCTTTATTTAAAAAAATATAACATGCTAAGAATATATGTGTTGGACAAGTTGTCATTGATGTCAAGAAGGTAGTCATGATTGTCATCATTAATAAATAGATGAGAAAATAGGAAATGGTTGTCATTGATGTCAAAGGTGTACATACACGTCATTGATGTCAAAAAGGTGTAAATGTTGTCATTGGTGTCAAAAATGTGTAAATGTTGTCATCATCATTCAGTGGAATGTCTATGGCGAGTTGGATCAAATTGAGTAGAGGTTGATAGATCTTAATGTTTAAATTAAAGATTTAAACATTGGTTTGATAATATATCCGTTGAAGGCAGAGGTTGTTAAGACCGTTGAAGAATATCATTAGAAGTAACCTTAAAGATAAGGAGTAATGTTAAAGGTTGATTGAAATGCACATATCACATTCTAGTGTGCAGGTTGACCTCTTTCAGATTGGCGATATGAAGAATAAATTAAAGATATTATGAAAAGGCATTATGGCTGACTCTTTTCTATAGAAAGTGCCAAGTTTTAATATCTAAATAAGTGTTAAAGTTGACTCCCTTAAAGAAGCTGACTCCCTCATATTAATAGGTCTGACTCTCCCAAGATGAGCAACATACATAATAAGACAAAATATCTTATGATTTACAAATAATAAAGGATGCAATTTCATCAAAAGAGAAACGATTTGCATGAAAAAAGCAACTATTAACATGTGACTACAAGGAGCAATTAGTATGTGATTACAAAGTGGAAATATTGAAATTATACTTTTAAGACTATAAAGTGGCCGACCTCCCATGGAGCACCCATGTAAGACAAATTTGTCTTATTTAAATGATAAGAAAAGAGGTGCGATTAATATTAAAGTGCATCCATTCATTTTAGAGGAGGTGCATGATAATTAAAGTTGGTATTTTTTAAAAAAAGACAACCATTCATTAAGGACACCTCTCTTGAGAGGTTATAAAGAAGGGAAGGAGTGCTTAGAAGAAAACCAATTAAATGATTTATTTCTGAGTTAAGAGTAGATATAAAGGAAGAGAAGGGGTAGAAGTATGAAGTGTAATTTTGATTTGTTTTGAAAGGAAGTGTGTGTGATAATATGAAAATGATATGAGAAGAAATTTATGTGAAGATATTGCCATGTTTATGATCAGTTTTGTGTAAATAAGTTGTGCATGATTTGAATCAGATTTGAAGGGAAGAAAGTGTGTGATCAGATTTGTGAGGGAAGAAAGTATGTGATTAGATTTGTGAGGAAAGAAAGTGTGAGATCAGATTTGTGAGAAAAGGAGTATCTACATAGATCTAGTGGAAACACAATATCATCCATTGAAGAATTTGTAGGTTGGTGCCTAGAGATTGGTGGCTCTTACTAAGTTAGTGCTTAGTTGTGAGGGTTAGTGCCTACAGATTCTAAAAGCAGGGATTAGTGTCTCCAGTGGGTTGGTGCTCACAAAAGAATTGTAAGAGAAGTAGGTTGGTGCCTATAGAAGAAGAATCAATATATATAAGAAATATTTTACCATGGTTTTCTCTCGTAAGGGTTTCCACGTAAAATTGTGTGTTGTCTCTGTGTTCATAATTGCTAGATCTTACATGTGTGATTTATTGTGATTGGTTAAAGTTTGAAAAGTGAAAGTTTTAATATATATTGATTCACCCCCTCCTTAGTATAACCGTGTACTCATCAATTGGTATTAGAGAGGGTTCCTTCAAAGAGAGCTTAACTGCTTGAAGGTAGATCTTCAGAGCACACATGGCCAGTCACGAAGGATATGGGTTTTCCTCAAATAAGGCACTATTTGATGGGACAAACTATGCATTTTGGAGCATAAGGATGGAAACTTATTTAAATGCTCTAGGGTTTGATATTTGGCAATATGTTGTGAATGGTTATATGACTCCAACAACTCCACCTATGGATCAAGATGGAAAGAGGGCAAGAGAGAACAATGCTAAAGTGAAACATGCTATTTTATGTGGATTGACCGAATTAGAGTTTGTAAAGGTAATCCATTGCAAATCCACTAAAGAGACATGGAATAAGCTTAAGAACATTTATGAAGGCAATGACAAAGTTAAGAAGGCCAAGATCCAAACCCATAGAAGATAGTTTAAGAGCTTAATGATGAGAGATGATGAAAATATTGCAACCTACCTCCTCCGTGTGGATGAAATTATCAATACCATTAGAGGACTTGGCGAAGAGATGGAAGAATCCATGATAGTACATAAGGTACTAAGATCTCTTCCTATGAGATTTGATGCAAAGGTTTCAACGATTGAATAAATGAAAGAACTGGACAAGTTAACAAAGAATGAGTTGCATGGGATCCTCATGGCATATGAAATGAAGACAAAAAAGAACAAATCATGTGAAAAAGAGGTCATGTTTAAAGCTTCAAAGAAGATAAGGAATAAGAGGTATGAATCAAGCGATTGCTTTAGCAATGGTTTGGATGCAAAAGAAGCCCACTTCATGAGGAAATAAAATACATGATCAGGTAAGTATAAAGATAAGTTTAAAGGTTTTAATTGTGGTAAATTAGGTCATTTTGCTTCTAAGTGTTCGCAGGGTAAAAGTGAGAGTAGTGACGATGAAGAGGACTACGATATGAAGAAAGAAAGAGGATATCAACAACATAAGAGGGGCTGACAAATTTTGCAAGTATGAAAACTAGGCTGACGGAGTTGGAAAAGAACTTCAAGATCCTTGCTCGCTTCACCGCCAAGGTAATGCACCATTCAACCACTACTTTGGTTGTTTTACAAGACTTGGAGATGAAAAAACATGGAATTGGGAAGGATAAAATGAAAGATTATGAGGATATGTATACCTTCCTCATGAAAGACTGGCAACATCTCTTTAACTAGGTCTCTCGGGTGGTTTCTATTCTCTATTATTTTTGTTGTTCGGTGCCTCTTTTGTCTACTATCTATCTGCTTTTTATGTTAGGTTAATGCTCTGGTTTTGGCTTTCTGAGCCTTTTTTGTGCACCCACTGGGCTGTTCTGTAATAGGGGTTCGTACCCTTATTTTTTCCGCTTATCTTAATCAAAAACAACATAAGAAGGGCTACAAGCAAGATCAATTTGAGAGAAAGAACTTCTGAAGGTACAAGAAGAGTCTCTACTCTAAGGAGTATAGTAGTTCTTTGGGAGAAAGCAATGATGAATATTTCTGTGATAGAGAAGAAATACTTTTCATGGTGATGGAAACAAAGAATGATATAGATAACCAAAAGGAAGATAAAGGAATTTTGGAAGATAAGAACGGGGATGATGAAGAAGTGGATATTGAGGAAGAACTCCACTTCAGATATGATGAGATTGAAAAGCTCCAGAGAAGAAATTTGCAAATAAAATCTATAGTTCAAGAGGAAAGTGAATCCAAAGACAAAGTATCTCAAGCTCTTGAAGAAGAAAAAAGAATGATTGTGGATCTAAAAGTTCAATGTGAAGAAGCAAAGAGGATTAAAGAAGAAGTAAATTTGAAAGAAAAGGAAGAAAATTATGAAAAGTTGGAATTTGAGATTGTCTCTTTGAGGAAGGAGTTAGAGAAAATTGTGGCTCAACTAAACATGGAGTTGAAAAATGTAAGGAGTTTAGAAATATTGGATGAAATTATAAACTCTCAAAAACCTACATGTGACAAGAGTGGTATTGGATTCGAAGAAGGGAAAAGCTCTAAAATAGATCAACCTCCTAAGGAATCAAAGGAGGAAAATCAGAAGACTACTAAAGAAGCCTCAAGTTCTAAAGCTACAAAGTTACCAAAGAAAATAAATGAGGAGAAGTCCAAAGGATATGCAAATGTGCTTAAGAGCTCCATCAATGGTGATAGGTCCAAGAAGAGAGAAAGTAATGGCTCTCAGAAAATCAATATTCACAAAGGCAAAAAAGAAATTTTTAGAAGACCATTGACTCCAAGGAAAGCACAAATGAATAGGTTTCAACATTCATTTCATGGTTATTTCTATTCTTGCAATAACTTTGGTCATAAAACAATAAATTGTTGGACACATGCAAGAATATTTGATTGGAACAATAATAGAAGTTCTTATGGATTGTCAAATAAGAACAACTTTGGCCATAAGCCAACAGATTGTTGAACACAAGCAAGAAATTTTGGATGGAACAAGAGTAGAAGTTTGTATTAGTTCCCAAGAAGAAACTACAAATCTTTTACTCCTTTGTTGGATTCCAATGCTGTGTGCTACAAGTGCAACAACTATGGACATATAACACACTTATGTAGAAGTGGTCTTGTGGAACCCCCTAGGTAGAACAAGAGAGTGAAAGCTATGGATAGTCAAGAGGAAGAAAATACAAGAGTATGGATAAGAGAACACGAGCAAGATAATAAAGAAAATGAAGAACCAATGCTTGTACAAATTGCATTTCATGCACAAGAGGTATCACCAAGTCCATAAAGTGAAGTATGAGTTTAGGGGGAGCTATCCAAAAGCATCATCTTTGAACTCCATAGAGAAGGTATTCAAAGATAGCTCAGTTGATGACTATGATGAGGGTAATAAGCATCCCATTACCTTTAAAAGAGGAAAATTAGAGATAGGGGGAGCAGTGAGACAAAGAGAGCATGACAGACAGGGAGAGTACTATTGAAAGAAACAACTATAGAAAAAGGAAGAGTTACAGAAAGGAGGAGCCTTACAGACAGGGGGGCATTACATAAAAGAAAGAGAATCACATTATGAAGGAGAGAAGTATGTTACTTCTCTTTTCTATTGATGTCAAAGGGGGATAGATATAGTAAGGGGGAGAAAGGAAATATGAGAGAATTATGTTCTTGTTGCCATCAATAACAAAGGGGGAGATTGTTGGACATGTTGTCATTGATGTCAAGAAGGTAGTCATGGTTGTCATCATTAATAAAAAACAAGAAAATAGGAAATGGTTGTCATTGATGTCAAAAAGGTGTAAATGTTGTCATCATCATTCAGTGGAATGTCTACAGTGAGTTGGATCAAATTGAGCAGAGGTTGATAGATCTTAATGTTTAAATTAAAGATTTAAACATTGGTTTGATAATATATCCGTTGAAGGTAGAGGTTGTTAAGATCATTGAAGAATATCATTAGAAGTAACTTTAAAGACAAGGAGTAATGTTAAAGGATGATTGAAATACATATATCACATTCTAATGTGCTGGTTGACCTCTTTCAGATTGGCAATATGAAGAATAAATTAAAGATATTATGTGAAGGCATTATGGCCAATTCTCCTCTATAGAAAGCACCAAGTTTTAATATCTAAATAAGTGTTGAAGCCAAATCCCTTAAAGAAGCCAACTCCCTCATATTAAAAGGGTTGACTCTCCCAAGATGGGTGACATACATAATAAGACAAAATGTTTTATGATTTACAAATACTAGAGGATACGATTTCATAAAAAGAGAAATGATTTGCATGAAAAAAAGTAGCGATTAAATGTGACTACAAGGAGCGATTAGTATGTGATTCCAAAGTGGAAAGATTGAAATTATACTTTTAACAATATAAAGTGGCCGACCTCCCATGGAGCGCCCATATAAGACAAATTTGTCTTATTTTAGTGATAAGAAAAGAGGTACAATTAATATTAGAGTGCAGCGATTCATTTTAGAGGAGGTGCATGATAATTAAAGTGTCTTTTAAAAAAAAAGACATAGCTATTCATTAAGGACGCCTCTCTTGAGATGTTATAAAGAAGGGAAGGAGTGCTTAGAAGAAAACCAATTAAATGATTTATTTATGAGTTAAGAGTAGATATAAAGGAAGAGAAGGGGAAGAAGTATGAAGTGCAATTTTGATTGGTTTTGAAAGGAAGTGTGTGTGATAATATGAAAATGATATGAGCAGAAATTTATGTGAAGATATTGCCATGTTTATGATTAGTTTTGTGTAAAGAAGTTGTGCATGATTTGAATCAGTTTTGAAGGGAAGAAAGAGTGTGATCAGATTTGTGAGGAAATAAAGTATGGGATCAGATTTGTGAGGAAAGAAAGTGTGAGATCAGATTTGTGAGAAAAGGAGTATTTACATAGATCTAGTGGAAACACAATATCATCCATTGAAGAATTCGTAGGTTGGTGCCTAAAGATTGGTGTCTCTTACTGAGTTGGTACTTAGTTGTGAGGGTTGGCCTACAAATTCTACAAGCGGGGATTGGTGTCTCCAGTGGGTTGGTGTTCACGAAAGAAGAATTATAAGAGAAGTAGGTTGGTGCCTACAGAAGAAGAATCAATATATATATATATATATATATATATATATATATATATATATATATATATATATATATATATATATATATATATATATATATATATAAGCAATATTTTGTCGTGGTTTTCTCCCGCAAGGGTTTCCATGTAAAATCATGTATTCTCTCTGTGTTCATAATTGCTAGACCTTACATGTGTGATTTATTGTGATTGGTTAAAGTTTGAAAAGTGAAAGTTTTAATATATACTGATTCACCCCCCCTCTCAATATAATCGTGTGCTCATCAATATGCATATCATGGGTTGGATGGGGTTTGTTGATAACTGAGAGGGGGGGGTGAATCAGTTATCATAATTATTTCGCTTATTGAACTTTCCTTTTAATTGATGCAGCATAAAATCAAACACAAAAACATTAACCATGAAATAAGAAACACATGACACAGTATTTTTGACGTGGAAACCCTGTTAAGGGAGAAAACCACGGGGTGATTAACCCAAAATTATTCTCTGTTAGAAGAATAGGAAATTACAAAAATGGCACTTGCCAATTAGGGCTCACTGCCCGAGCACACTGCTCACAAGAGGCCCACTGCCTACAAGAAGACACACTATCTACAAAGTGATGAGAATCACAGTCTTTGAACTGATAGGAAGCATCTGCATATGCTGGAGTTCAGTTCCGGTTAGGCTCAGTACACTGATCTGCTGCACTTCATCTTTCCTCTGTTCTTTATTCTGCTATCTTTCACATACCGGATTCTTTTTGCTACCTCTGCTCTTATCTGGACTTATTCGCATATATCTCCACACCATCACACCCTTCACAACTAAATCCATCCTCTATATATATCCGCACAAGTAATTTCATCACCTTTCTAGTCGGCATCCGGAACAGTCTAGTTTCTTACAAACTTTTGTTCTGTCGGCTGAATCCTTCCTCACCAAGCAATGCGGATCAAGCATATACTTGTAGATATCATTAATCATGTCGGCCAAACATGATTCATGCCTTCACATCCTTTGTCATCAACAGTAACACATCCGGAAAGCAGTCTGATACTCTGTCAGTCAGTTCTTCCTCTGTTTTCACTGTCTCTCAGGAATCCGGTACTCAACCATTCATATCTTTTTCCTTGTCCATCACCGGAGGCTAAATCCTTGGAATATACCACTCAAGGTAGTCCTCTTGACTTCCCCAAATCTGCACTGCACCAAGACACTTCCTCTGAGAGATCCGGACCAATCTATCGGACCTTGCCACATGCTCTGTTCTTCTTCACCGGACCACAACATTCTTTATTCTGACTTCCGGTAGAGGCACATCATGGCTTGCGGATATGTGGGATGACCTTTGTTGCCATCAATGACAACAACCATGAATCCATATAGTGTCTCTTGCCAACAATCTCCCCCTTTGGCATTGATGGCAACACTTAGTGAAAAATGACTAAGTGTTTTCACTATGCTCCCCCTTTGCTAATGCTCTGTCCTTATATACAATTTCTGGAACTCCCCCTTAGTTGGATCCCTCATTTTTCACTGCTCCTCACTCCCCCTTTGACATCAATGGCAAAGGGTAGGGTCCGCACACCAAAATTTTCAAAAATTTTCTATATATAGCCGCATATTTACATACTCACATGTACTGAAGAATGTCTGCAAAGGATGTCTGCAATTGGATCATTTCTGTAGCCCAACTTTGCTTCATTCTATCCAAAATTGAAATGTGACCACTTAGCAAAAATGCAAAAGCTTCTGCCCGCTTGAGATCTGTCGGATCTTTTGTTTGGGCGGTGGTCTGAGCATCACTGATGGCCTCATGCATAGTTTCCAACTTAGGGATTATAATCCTTCTAAGTTCTCCCATCCGGTTAGTGATGTTCTTCCTTTCCTTCTCAAGATTTTTTATTTCATTCAAGACTGCAATGGTCTGACATTCTTGATTTATTATAGAGGAAGAGAGAGGATCAAAACTTTGAGATAAGCTTTGTAGCTTATCCTGTTCCTCTTTTATTTTCTTGTCAAATGCTGCTGTTGCCTTTGACCAGGATATACAAAATTTGTAGATGTCACCGCCATCCTTAAGAGCATTCTCTAAGCTCCTTATTCCAATGCTTACAATCTTCCTATCCTTAGAGATTAATTCTAATATTTCTGAAAATCTTTTATCCAAAAATTCCTTCCGGACCTTTTCTTCAGCTGATTTTTCTAGAGAATCAAAATGTGTATCAACACTGTTGACTAAGGTTTTTAGATTACCGGAAGAGGAGGCTGTCGGATCTATCTGGATTGATGGCATGATTTTTACAAGTACTCCGGAAGCAGCCTCTATCAACTCACAGTCTTCCATATGAGACTTCAGGAGCTTTTCATTTGCCTTGGCATTTGCAAATGAGGCTATCTTCATTGTTTGTACCGGAGAGAGAGAGTCAAAATCAAATGGACCTTTTAGAAGCTCCGGTTCATCAATCTCTAGAGTTTCTTTGCTCAAAAATTGTTGAACAGTTTGTGCAGTGTCTCTTGCCGGAGACAGATGTTTCTTTTCTTCTGCAGTCTTAGAACTGTCAACCTCTTTGTCTTTCACCACTGCTTCCTTCGCCTGTAATTGCTCTTCTTCTTTGGATCCGGAGACTGTAGGGGAGACCGGAGGAGAGATGCTAGCTTGTTCATGGGCCACTTCTTCTGGAGCAGAGGGTCCCAAGTCCTCAGCTGTTTCTGTACCTAAATCCTCTACAACAGGAAGATTGAACCTTTTGAAGGCCTTCCGGAGGATCTCTTCTGTTTCTTGGGCCACTTTGTCAGTCTCACCAAGCATGAGTTGATTCATCCTGGCTTTGCTTCTGAACTCATCTTTGCAGTCCTTGAAGATAATGTTCATTGTCTTGGGATCAATTTGAGGATATAGCTGAATAGCTATCTGCTCCCGGATCTCAAGATCTTTAGCATGAGCATTATTCTTTCTTACTTCCATTTCCTTTTCTAGGCTTTTAGGAATAAGAGATATTATTTCAATGAAAGCCTTATTATATATGTTAAGATATTTTACTGTGGCCTCCTGCAGAGTCTTTTGGTCGGCCTCACTGAAGTCATCATAGGATTCAGTCATTGGTTGAAGGTTTCCATCCACCGTGACCGACTTGATTATGCTCTCTAGAGACAGAGTGGGCTTTTCAACAGTTACCTCTGCCGTTTCATCCTTGTCTTGGCCTGTGGAGGGCTTACCGGATCCTTTCTTCTTCTGTTTCTTTATTTCTCTTACTCCCTCATCTGATTCTGTTTCCTCTTCATCCTTTTGGCTTCCATAAGCCCTTGTGGCTTTTGTCTTGGATCTCTTACCGGATGCCTGAACTTTTGGTTGTGGGAGGTGCAGATCTCTTTGATGATCTGGTCCGGGTGGGAGCTTCAACCGGAGCACTTTCTTTACTTTTCTCTTCTTCCTCAGCCTTCCTCCTCTTTTCCCGGCTGGCATCAAGTGCCTCCTTTGAGATGCCTAGGCCTTGAGCAATGTGCTCTACTTCTTTTCTCACCTTCCTTTTAATCTCAGGTTCCCTGAGTTCTACATGTATTTTTACACTCAGCTCCTCAAAGGTTCCAAACCTTTCTGCCTTAGGATCTTTGGGCTGACTTAGCATGTGTTGAACATGCAGCTCCACTATCTGTTCATCCACTTCATACCCCATGGGCATGATCCAGACAGTCGTTGGCTCTACTGCCTCCATTAGGCACTGATCAGTGTCAACCATAAAGCACACTGAGTCTTTGTATTTTTCAACAAGAGACTGGGGAATTCTCTCTCTTGCTTGCATCATGCTCTGAAAGTTTTTGAAGTATCCCCATAGAGCTGAATTTCTCTCTTTTGCATCCCCAAGTCCATGCAAGTAGTCTCTTATCTGGACTGCAACAGGTTTGTCATTCTGCCATACCCATCCACTTGTTCCGGGTAGCTCATTCATGAAGTAGAAGAATAGACATACAATAAGAGTACCATACTTAAAGGAATTCTTCTTATCCTTCTTGATTTTCTGTATATTTTCCATTAATTGGCTTAGCAGTAGTTCGCAGAGATCATAATCTGCATTCTTTCTTAGCATTTCATAGGCAGTGTATACTGCAGTTCCGGATACAGAATTCTCCCTGCTGGAGTGATAGATCTTGTATCCTATTATCATTGATGCATATTTGATATCCGGATCTGAGATGTCTTCAATGGTCATTGCCCTCTTATCAAATTTTGATCCGGTGGCCTCAGTTACAATGTTGTTCTTGACAGATTTGAGGATAGGTACCCCTCCGGAAGAGTATAGACCAGTTACTGCTCTAATCACCTCTTTTGTGATCTTGCAGGGTCTATCTAGCCATAGAAAGTTGTCATGCATCCTGCTCAGTACATACCGGACCCATTCATCTTCTTCAAAGCAGGGGAAATGAATAAATTGCTCAAATTGTTTCTTCTGGATATCCCTATACTCTGGTTTAAGCTCAAAAGCATTGTCTATCAGTTGCTTGTGATAGAGGTCTCTTAATTTGAATTCCCCAAATTCCTCAATGTTTGCATGTATGTAAACCCTAATGTCTTCGGTATGTAAAACTCCGTGAGGAACACTAGAGAAGGCTCCTAGTGGATCTACCTCCAATGATTTGTGAGGATGTTTCTTGAATGAGGGGCGAGGTCTATCAGAGATCTTAACTATGTTTGGAGTAGCCATTCTTCAAAGATTTGCAGTGAGGTAATGAAAAACGGAGAATACCTTATGCGCCTTCGGTTTGCACGGAGTGGTTGGATTGATTTCTTTATGCAATAGCTTCGGCAGGAGATCCTTGGTGTGCTTGATGAACCTTGTTGCAGAGCTCCACTTTTCGCTTCTTCTCGAGTGCAGAATGAGTAAATGACCTTTGAGAAATCCCTTAAATTGCTCCGCGAACCCTAATATCTGTCTGCAATAAATGCTTCACCTACATCATTCCGGTTTGCCTTGTCTGGATAGCTTGGAGTATCCCAGATTAGTCCTGATCTGTGGATATCATCCGGATCTTTCAATCATGAATAAATCGAGGTAACATATTACAAGAACATCCCAAACACTCTGTCCAATCCGCAGAACAAGATAGTGCATTTCTGGATCTTTCCGGACCTTTTTGTAATCCTTTATCATACCGGAGCATCTCCCTGAACAGGTCTTATTTGATCGATCACAGCTTCTTCATAACTCCATGCGGACCTCTGAAAACTTGACTGAAGTATCTCAAGACTCATATCTACAAACCCTTTGATCCGCATCTTGTGCCATATCCGGCACCACTTGTTTGGCTGGGGGAACAAGATTTTCTTTGAGTCTCCCCCTGAGCCTGAGCTCACTTTTTAATTTCCGGAAGAAATATCAGCACCAGAGTCTGGTGCGGATCCAACCTCTACATTCTCTGAACTTTTCTTCACCCAAATCTTGCTCATCTGATTCCTAACCTCATCCGCATTCATCTTTTGTTTACCCTTGTCTTGATTCTGATTATACACCGGACCTCTTTTGTCCTGATTCTTGTTTCTGCAAACTTTAGCATTATGACCGGACCTATTGCAGATTTGGCAAATAACATTTCTTTGCATATTTGACTGATATCCTCTTGATCTGCATTGATTAGCCATATGACCTACTCTATTGCATGTGAAGCATCTACCTTTGAATGATTTGTTTACTTGCATACTTCTGCATTCATGGGATTTGTGTCCATACCTTTTGCAGTTGAAGCACTGTTCGGAGAAGGATGAATTAATCTGATTCATTCTCATTCTGCACTAATTAGCTTTGTGACCAAAGTGGTTGCAGCTGTGGCAGTATCCATTGAAGGATGGATATCTTTGAGCATTTGGCTGTCTTACCGGAGGTCTTCTAGGCCTGCTTCTTGGATTTTCTGATCCAAGATTCTTCTGACCGGATCCGGAGCTTTCTCCTTTCTCATATCCCAAACCATACTTGTCATCTGTCCTCTTTTGACTTCCAAGAAGAACTTCAAGTTGAGCAGAACTTATCTTGAATTTCTCTTTATATTCATTTGCTGTTTGAAGGTCTCTTTTGAGAGAGGCAATTTGATCCTCAAGTTTTCCTTCATTATCTTTGGCATCTTCAAGATCAGATTCAAGATGTCTGATAATCCTGTCCATCTGGTGGCATTCTTCTGATTTTTCTTTAAGAGATTGTCTTAGATTGTCTTCAGCCTTTCTTTTTTCTTCAATCTCTTGAGTAAACTTTATAGTTCCTGATTCCATTTCATGTCTTAACATAATGACTTCTTTTGATAACTTTTCACATAACTTGGTTTGCTCAGTCAATTCTTCATTTGTATTGCTTTCTTCACTTTGTCTTGCCAACTGTTGAAGCAGCTCCTTTCTCTTTTTCATAGAGAGACTTAATTTGTCTTTTAATTCTCTCATGAATTCATTAGCCTGTCTGAGTCTTTCCTTTAATTCACTGACTTCAGAATTTGACTGTTCAAGATCCTCAAGAGCAGTCTTGAGTTGCTCCCTTAAACCATATGCATCCATTTGAAATCCCAGATCTTCCTCAAGCTGTTAGGCTCTATTAGGAGGAACTTAGCTCTGATACCAATTGTTGATAACTGAGAGGGGGGGTGAATCAGTTATCGTAATTATTTCGCTTATTGAACTTTCCTTTTAATTGATGCAGCATAAAATCAAACACAAAAACATTAACCATGAAATAAGAAACACATGACACAGTATTTTTGACGTGGAAACCCTGTTAAGGGAGAAAACCACGGGGTGATTAACCCAAAATTATTCTCTGTTAGAAGAATAGGAAATTACAAAAATGGCACTTGCCAATTAGGGCTCACTGCCCGAGCACACTGCTCACAAGAGGCCCACTGCCTACAAGAAGACACACTGTCTACAAAGTGATGAGAATCACAGTCTTTGAACTGATAGGAAGCATCTGCATATGCTGGAGTTCAGTTCCGGTTAGGCTCAGTACACTGATCTGCTGCACTTCATCTTTCCTCTGTTCTTTATTCTGCTATCTTTCACATACCAGATTCTTTTTGCTACCTCTGCTCTTATCTGGACTTATTCGCATATATCTCCACACCATCACACCCTTCACAACTAAATCCATCCTCTATATATATCCGCACAAGTAATTTCATCACCTTTCTAGTCGGCATCTGGAACAGTCTAGTTTCTTACAAACTTTTGTTCTGTCGGCTGAATCCTTCCTCACCAAGCAATGCGGATCAAGCATATACTTGTAGATATCATTAATCATGTCGGCCAAACATGATTCATGCCTTCACATCCTCTGTCATCAACAGTAACACATCCGGAAAGCAGTCTGATACTCTGTCAGTCAGTTCTTCCTCTGTTTTCACTGTCTCTCAGGAATCCGGTACTCAACCATTCATATCTTTTTCCTTGTCCATCACCGGAGGCTAAATCCTTGGAATATACCACTCAAGGTAGTCCTCTTGACTTCCCCAAATCCGCACTGCACCAAGACACTTCCTCTGAGAGATCCGGACCAATCTGTCGGACCTTGCCACATGCTCTGTTCTTCTTCACCGGACCACAACATTCTTTATTCTGACTTCCGGTAGAGGCACATCATGGCTTGCGGATATGTGGGATGACCTTTGTTGCCATCAATGACAACAACCATGAATCCATATAGTGTCTCTTGCCAACAGGGGTTATCAATAAGGAAGAAACTACATTGAATTGAGAGTAGGAAATTGTTTGAAAGAATAAGAAAGCTTTGGTGTTGTTCAATATATATTTATAGGTTTCACATATATTGTAGAAGTGGAAGAAACTAAAAAGTAAGATATTTCTAATATTGCAAAGGTATGTTACTTGAGAAATTCACTATTTTCACTATAGATGCAAGAAGGGGGTGTAATATCCCAAATGGGGATATTCTGGGTAATTTTGCATTCACGGTTTTTTCAAATGAATTTTCTGAATTCAGCCCTAATTTTTTGCACTTTAGTTTTCTGCTCAAATCCTAACTTCTAAACTTCAAATCAGACTTAAACAAATGCATACAACATCCATAAAATATGACAAATAACCATAATATCATTGCCAACAATATTGCCAATATCACATTTGAATTCCACCACAAAATATGCAATTAAACCACTTCAAATTGCATCCACAAATGACTAAAATATAATTTAGAAATCTGCTGCTATAAAAACTAGAACTTAACAAGTATTCAATTACATCCAATAGAATGGGCAACAAGACAAACAAGCCCAATTCAAATCTGCCCTAAACCCTAAGGTTGTACATACCAAAAACAATGCAAAATAATAATAGCAAAGTCCTTCAAAATGATCTTCAAATCTGATATGCAATTTTGTTCCAAAAACAATAAAGTGCAAGTGAACTCCCATCATAGAATCCTCCATAAGAAGAGCTAGGTTTTCATCCAACTCCTCTAAGATGCTTGAGGTTTTCATCCCAAGATCTTCTCCAAGAGATAAACTCCAAATTGCTGAATGAATGAATGATTGAATGATCTTTTGCAATGCCACCAATGACTTATATTTATACATGATATGTCTCCCTCCAAAACATACCGACCTAGGTAGAGAAATATTTTGTTTTGAATGCATTTTTTCCTCCAAGACGGCCGACCAGACTTGAGGCAATAAGGGTGCCAAAAGTTCAAATTAAATATATGAATTTTGGCTCTTAAGATTCTCCACTCCACCTTTAACCAAGTTGGCCTCAGGTGCCCAAAAGAAATATTGTTTTTCCTCAATTTTGTCTTCACAAGTCATCCAAGAATGAAATAAAATATGATTTTTATTCTTTTTCCTTCCTCTCAAGGTCGGCCAAAACCAAGTTCCAATTAGTCCCAAGGTGGATCGCTCTAGGAGAGGATAAATTATTTTAGTCCAAGTAAATGCATCAAGGACATTAGAAAAATATGCCAAGACACCTCCATCATTCAAAATATCTTCCCAAAATCTTGAAGTGTGGAAAATCGCCTCCCAAGCCTTCTCTTGTGACCACTTCGAAAATGGGGACATTATAGGGGCCTCTTAAACATTATTTATTGAAGTTGAGTGACATAAAGATCAACTAAAACCCAGCTAAAAGTCAATAATGAAGAACACGTAATAACTATTCTATGAAGCCTTTCACCTTTATTAATACATTTGTTCAAACCTTCAATCTACAATGGAAATTGATATCAATTTTGATTAATTGAATGAGAAACTATTGCACAAGGATACTCAGATCAAGTATTTTGATTTAGAGGAGGAATAAACCTTGTTTTGTTGGCATATTCCAAGGGAAAGAAACACGATAAATAATGCTCTTGAAATGCTTCAACCACTTAAACTATTCTCTCCCAAGTCTAATATTATGATTTATTTTTGTGAAAAGAAGTGTAACTATACAAAGAAATATTATAGGAAGGAGCATGAATGGTTAGAGAAAAAGAGGATTCACAAACTTGGTTGATGAAGAGGAGTGTGTTTTAATGATTTTCAAATGTGATCATCCACGAAGGGATGTTAGATATTTCATTCAAGTTGTCATAATCATAAGTCTTACTAATGTGATTGGTTTTTTAACTCTGTTGAAGACATGGTGATAGGAGGTCACATTATATAGAGCCTTTAAGATCAACTTTAATAAATGTAAGAAGTTCACTTTCGGAAATGTCATTTATATTCCTAGTTTGTCTAAGATTTTTTGTTTTGAGTCAAATAACACATTAAGGTCACTTGAATTTTTTTTTCAAGATGATAAGTATTTTGGTTAGAAGAGTAGTGGTAAAGCTATTACCTAGGGGTTAGAAAGCACAAATTTTATAGTTTTGAGGTTACACATTTTAGGTTTATGATCTAGATGCATCTAATCTAGAGTTTGAAGTTTTAACACCAAAGCTAAGAACACATCAATGGAGTTTTATTTTTCTATTAAAAATAGTTTTTGTTGTTGGTTCAACTTCATATGAGATTGATAAATGTTCATCTTGTTTGGGGAGGAAATGGATCAAGAAAGTATTCTTGAAAGAAATGGTATGGAGGGGTCACACCTTTTCTCAATTGGTGCAAGTATATGCTTGTTCAATGTTGATAAAGACAAAGGGTAACGTAATTCAAGTACAATAACAAATGGGTGGTTTATACTTCCTAGTTTCATTGAGGATAACAATAAAAGGATGTGGGCATATTTTTTGATGTTCTTTAGAATGACAGGTTATGACATTTTCTTACTTTTGTGTAAAAAGGAGTGCAAAGGTAATATTTTCCCACTAATACACCTTAATGAAATGGAGTCGTCAAGTGGTTGTTGGTTTATTGGTGTAAATGTTTGGCTCACAAAGAGCCCACCATGGATCAATTATTATTGAGTGCAAAGGCCTGACACCATAAGGGATGAGGATGAGTTTGAGTCTCAGATGAACTTGGCAGATAGGATACACTAAACCAAAGGAGGTTGGTAATTTGTGCACTTGTACCAATAGGTGCAAAAAAAGGTTCAAGATATTTATCCTCCAAAAAAATGGAGTTGTGGAGAAAAGAAATCAAGTGGTGATGGGAATGACTCAATGTATTTCAATGTCATGTACCTAGGGGTATGATATTATAATGTATTAGATAGTAATAGATAAAGGTGTGGGTGTACATGGTTTGTAAGTCATCCCACTAGCTAATTAGAAGAAAAGTACTTATCCCAGGTGTATATGGTTTGTAAGTCATACCACTAGCTAATTAGAATAAACGTATTTATCCCACATGCGGGTGAGTATTATATAATGTAGGCAAGAGAGTCATGTGGGATACTTGAAGAGTATTGAATGTGTTTGGATCTCATATGGAGATATAGTGTGGAGTGTCTTCTTCCAATAAGGAGCATTGTATGATGTTTCCCTACCTCAAGGGTTCATTCTATCTTTGAACATATAGGAGTATTTCTATTATTTTATGTAGGTCCATAACATATTCTAATGGATAAGAGTTTACCTATGGAGTTTTTGGAAGAAGTGATAAATGCACCTATCTATATTCTTAACAAGAGCCCATCCTAGGCATTGCAAATGATCACACTACACAAGGCTTGGCTAAAAATAAATCGAAGGTAATTTGCTTTAGAATATTTTGTTGTATTGCATGTGTTTATGTTCAAGATTAAATTTCAATACATTGGATAAGAAGTAAACTAAATTTGTCTTTTTTGGATAAAGTGAGAGACCAAAAGTATACAAAGTAATGGACATGTCTACTAGAAAGGTAACTATAAGTAGGGATTTTGATTTGATAAGAGTGCTAGCCTTTTAAGTTATGATTTTAGTCAAAATTAGTAATAAAGTTAGATTCTACACATATTTTGAGTCTAAATGTTAGTATTCATAATGTGCATGAGGTTAACAATGTTTTAGGGGCTAAAATATCTATTGGAGAGGTTGATCTAAAAATTATTTTAGATTTGATTAGAATTGAATGGAAGTAAGGTATGCATAAACACTTCCTACTCTAATCTTAGAGGATATTTGTTGGGAATTAAGGTGTCTCAACCTTTGCAAGTTCCTAATGTTGTATTTATTTATTTTTGCCTACTATTGTAATTTTCTATGCAAATTTTGTCCTCATATGAGGAGGTAGGCGTCCCATGTTGACTTGGCATAGTTTTGCCATGTGTCGAAACCTTGTGGTCATGTGTCACGAGTTATGATAGATTCTATGACATGTAAGAGCTGAAATGACAGGTGTGACAAGTTGTTAGTATGTGGTGACTGATCATGCTGCAGGGTTGTGGGTACATGCAACAAAGTAAATTTTGGTGACTTTGTCAGTTGCATATTCCCCCCAAAATAATTAATAAAGGTGTCAATAGTTAGTTTGTTTTTGGTCGACATGGAAAAATAGACATTGGATAACCGCCAAAGAGGCTTGATAAATAAGCGACTGGAGAATGTGAAAGGTCATGGGATGCGAATGAGAATCAATATTGTGTACTCCTAAAAGAGCTTGCATTTCAAGTGTGTTGTAATAATATTTTGATTTGATAATACATTGAGTAGGTTTTGGAGTGTGGGATTTTTCACCCAAAAGGGTTTTCCCCATGTATATCTTGTGTTGTGAGTTTTGTATTTGCATTTGGATGTTGTTATTACCTTTTTGTTAATGTACATCATAATATGTAACTATAAAAGTTAAAATTTGCATAAATCTTTCCTTAGTAGATCAATGTAGGAAGCATTTCTCTGTACCTTGCTTCCTTTCAGTTGGTATCAGAGCCTAATCACCTTTGGTTCTAGTTGTTGGGTAGAGGGTTTTTTTGAGCTGATCTTCGTTTGAGTGGGAGCTTGTGTAGAGGATTTTGAAATCTTTGTTGCATGAAAGAGACAGAGAGCACATCTGGGAGGTTTGATATAGAGAAGTTTAATGGAGGAAACTTTGAGTTGTGGAAACTCAAGATGGAGGATTTATTGGTGGATAGAGATCTATGGCTCGTAGTATCCAGAACCATGCCATCGGGTATGAAACAAGAAGATTGGGATCTAATGGATTGGAAGGATAAGGGTATGATAAGACTTTGTTTGCCTGATTTAGTGCTCTTGAATGTCCATGAAGAGAAGACTCCAAAAGATCTTTGGAAGAAACTTGGAGATGTTTATCAGGCTAAATCCTTGGTGAACAAGTTATTCTTGTGAAAGAAATTGTATTATCTGAGGATAGATGATGGAGGATCTATCATTGATCACCTGAATACTTTCATAATGTTTGTTTCCTAATTGACCTTTGTTGGTGTGAAGATGGAGGAGGATCGATGTATGACATTACTATGTTCCTTACCAGATTTGTGGGACCACCTTGTTATGTCCATTGAGATTACCACTACCACCTTCAAGATGGGTGAATTGGTTTCTTTGTTTTTGTTTGAAGAGATGTGGAGAAAATCCTCTGAGTCAGCTAAGGAGGCTCTTGCGGTTCATGGTAGATCTATAGAGAAAGGGAAGAAAAAGGATAAGAAGAAAGAAGAAAAAGGAAGATCCAAATCCCATGGGAGATCCAAGTCTCCTGGAAATTCCAAGGCTCTGTGTTGGAACTACGACAAACCTGGTCACTTCTGCAAGGAGTGCAAGAAGGAGAAGAAGAAAAAGAAGAAATATGATTCAAATTCTGACAAGTCTCCTTAGGATGATGGAAAAACATTTGTCACTGCCTTGGAAACACATGCGTACGAGGATGTATGGCTTATTAACTTTGGTACATCTTTTCACATGACCTCTCATCGGGGTTGGTTTTCAAAGTATGAAGAATATGATGGTGGGGAGGTGTACTTAGGTGTTGACTCTCACTTGAAGATTGTTGGTCATGGAAGAGTCTTGATTCTATTCCCTAATGGACAAGTGAAGGGGATCAAGGGTGTTTTGCATATCCTTGGTTTGGAATGGAACATATTATTTGTAAGTAAGTTGAATGATGTGGGTGTGTAGATTATTTTCTCAAATGGAGGATGCAAGATGACTAGAGGAGCTATGGTGTTAGCTAAGGGTGTTCAGATTGGCGCTCTGTTTCATCTTGATGCATGTGTGGTATAGTGCAATAGTGCCTCTATTTCAAAGAAGAGAACTTCAGAGTCTTCATCCTCACCATTAGAACCAACATCGAAGAGGACTATTACATCTACTTCTGATGGTCATGCTATCTAGGTACCTAAGGGTGCTCATTCTATGGAGATGAAACTTCCAACTGAGAAGACAATGTTATGGCACCAAAGGCTTGGTCACATTGGTGAAAAGGGTTTGAGGACTGTGAAAAATAAAAACCTTATTGAGGGTATGAATGATTGTAATCTTGAGTTTTATTTTTGCAAACATTGCATCTATGGTAAACAAAACCATGTTCAATTTTATTCCAATTCTCACAAATCTTCTGAGGTGTTGGACTTGATTCATTCTGATGTATTTGGTCCAGTTAATGTTCCTTCAATTTCAAAATCTATTTACTAATTTGTTTCATTCATTGATGATTATAGTAGGACATGGGTGTATTTACTTAGAAGAAAATCTTAAGTCTTTATTAGATTCAAGGAGTTCAAAGATCTTGTAGAGAATCAAAAGGATACAAAGATTAAATGTTCAATGATTGATAATGGTGGTGAGTTTTGTTCAACAAATTTTGACAAGTTCTATAAAGAACATGTGATTGAGAGGCACAAGACAACTCTATATAACCATCAACAAAATGGAGTTGTAGAGAGGATGAACAAAATGTTGATGGAGAGGACAAGGAGTATGCTAAGTGGAGCTAGCCTTGAACAAAAGTTCTAGGCTGAAGCTGTTGCTACCACTTGTTATTTGGTTAATAGGTCTCCTACATCGACGCTTGTTGATAAGACACCTATGGAGGTGTGGTTTGGTAAAAAGACTTCATTAAGACACATTCAACTATTTGGTTGTGAGGCATATGCACATGTGCTAAGGAGAAGAGGTCTAAGTTGTAGAACAAGGCTATGAAGTGTATCTTCATTGGTTATGGCATTGGTGTGAAAGGGTACAAGCTTTAGGATCTAGTGGCTGAGAGAGTTCTATATAGAAGTGTGATCTTTAGAGAGATCAATCATTCTTCTATTGTTCTATAGCTAGAGAAAGAAAAAGAGAAAGAGGATGTGGTTCAAGGGTGCTGCCACAATAATGGGTTACACTTTTTGGGACATCCTGATTTTTGCTGAAATCGAATATTTTTAGAAAATATAATTATTTAAGCCTTGAAAGGTTCCATTTAAAGTATTTTAATTGAATAGGGTTTGGTCAAACCCCCTTAGATTCAAACCCCCTTGGATAGAACCCCGCTAGTTTTAAACCATACCTATGATGGAGTCTCCTCTACACCTATCAAAATGCTGATAAAAAACAACTTTTGATTTACCTTTTGGGGGATCAAATGAATTCATTTAAAATTTATGTTTTGTAAGTATGTAGTCCTTATTATAAGCTTCCCAAAAAGTATAATATTAAATATATTTAATTTGATTATTATATTTATTTTTTATTTCTTGTGAATGTAGGTTTTTCACCGAACATCAAGTTCTCTGTTCTACACATAGAAAATTAGTAAATTAGTGAAAAAAAATTCTAAAAAACATCTATGCCCTAGGTATTGATGTCCTTGTTTCAACAAAAAAGAAAAATTTGAATTTTGATACATACAGAAAAAGTTATGTTTTATGGAATATATCTATGTCTAAATTATAATTGGTTTGACTTAAAAAATTAATAAAAAAAAATTTAACAAAACATTATAAAACCAAATGCATGCCCTATATATCGGTGCTACCAATCTAAATTCAAAAGAATCATAATTTTATCCTTTGTAGAAAAAAAGTTATGTGCTACGGAATACACATCACTTTAAAAAAATGTTGTTTACTATTAAAAACTAGTTATCAAAGGAGACAAAAAAATTTAAAATTTAACTCCAATTTTTTAAAAAAAAAATATTTAGAATCTACAAACAAAATCTCACAAATCACTAGTTCGTATCATCTTCAAATTCCTAACGATTTAGTGGCAATAAGTGTCAGAAAGTGAATATTTACTTCAAAATGTTGATTTCAATGTCAAGTTTGGCAAAAAGTGTAACCCATTATTGTGGGATTCCACCCCTGAGAAAGTTGAACCAAAGACATCTGTTGGACCTGATAATGAGGAGAGCTCTAGTAGATCTGAAAGTTCAGAAGAAGATGAAGAACCTCAACCTCAACCTTTGAGGAGGTCCACACAGAGAAGGTGGCAACCTGATAGGTTTCATTATTCATTGCATGATTCCAGTTGTATTTTTGCTTTGATTCCTAACACTAATGAGCCTAGGACCGTAAGCGAGGCTATGGGTATGAGTGATGTAGATTCTTGGAAAGAGGCCATGGAAGAAGAGATGGCTTCCTTGGAGACAAACAATACTTGGGATCTAGTGCCCTTGCTTGATGAATGTAAACCTATTGGATGCAAATGGGTGTTCAAGAAGAAATTTGGTTCAGATGGTAGTGTTGAGAATTTTAAGGCAAGGTTGGTCATGAAGGGTTATTCCTAGGTTGAGGGAATAGATTATGGTGAAATTTTCTCACCTGCTGCAAAGCTGACATCTATCAGATTCTTGTTATCACTTGCTACAACATATGATTTAGAAGTTGAACAGATGGATGTGAAGACAACTTTCCTTCATGGTGACTTGGAGGAAGAAATCTCTATGTCACAGCCAAAGAACTACGTGGTAGAAGGTAAAGAAAATCTAGGTTGCAAGTTGAAAAAGTCTTTGTGTGGTTTGAAGCAATCGCCTAGGATGTGGTACCAGAAATTTGATGGCTTTGTGTTGAGTTTAGGATTTCTGAGATCAAAATCAGATCAATTTATTTACTTTAAGATGTATAATGATTGCATTCTCATTATTGCATTATATGTTGATGATATGTTGTTCATTGGGAATGGTAAGAATTTGATTTCTAGTTTGAAGTCTCAGTTGTTAGCACAGTTTGAGATGAAAGATTTAGGGGCATCCAGATACATCTTGGCAATGGAAATTAGAAGAGACAAAGCTAACAGAAAACTATGGTTAGGCTAGAGTAAGTATGTGAACACCGTGTTGGTGAAAGGAAGCTAGGTGTGCGAAAATCGCTTCCTAAACTAATCTAATAAGGGGAGAGGTATGCAAATTTATTTTAACCCTTACAATTGCAACAATATTAAACATATATCAGAGATATTACAGCAGCAAACACAATACAAGAATGTAGACAGAGAGAAGTAGACACAAGATGTATCGTGGGGAAAACCTTTTCAGGTGAAAAACCCCACTCTAAAACTTGCACAATGTATTATCTGAAACAATAATAGTTTACAATACACTTGAAATGCAAGTTCTTCCAAGAGTCTTCAAATGTCAATTTTGGAGTTATTCCAGCAACATAACAACACCTATAAAAACACTATGCAAATACAACTCTAAAACAATGCATTTTATAGAGATACAAGGCATATTCTGGAAGCTTCTTGAGATAGGTGTCCACCTTGGCCACATGGCCATTATCCCGCATCAAAGGACACTTGTCCAAGATGCAAATACATCTCTTACATCTGTCATACGTGCAAATTTGACTTTCCCAACATGGAGTGCTCCAAGGCTAAAAATAGACTATGACAGATGCTCTTACGCATCTTACAATTGTCATAGATTTTACCAACATAACAACCTTAAATGTTGTAAGAGAATCCATCATACAATGATAAATATAGCATATTCCTCTTACAACATGTCATAGCCCAACTTGGGCGCCCAAAGATGCCTTTCCCTCATGCAAAGATTGTAACGCCTCACTAGGAAATCTCAGAGGACAACACAACTATGCTAAAAAAATAGGACAATTTTTCTTTTAAGATAGAAATAACAAAGTAATGTCAAACACATCAAAACTAACTTGTCCTCTAAGGTTCCACAGCTGCATTACTTACTAAACTATTAACAGGATCAAGAATTAACTAACATCAAAAGTTCAAATCTAATCTATTGGATCACATGAATGAACACATACATTTCCATGTTATAACATTGGATAAGTAATCAACAAGATCATATAATTAGAACTACAAGTACATACATAATTTCTTTACAAGAGGGTACATTATTACATCATAACAATATCACTTTCCTGCTTACATTGGAGTACTTACAATATGATATAACTGATACACAAGGCTAGCATATGGGCATAAATAACTATCTCCTCAATCTGGTACATAATCTGGAATTTGCATCACAAGATCCATCCTTCTCGCACATGAACAGTACCCAGGGAAAACCAATGGAGAAAATAGCACAACCACCCAACCATGTGGAACCCTAAGGTCCACCCCCTGTGCTAGGAGATAACATAAGGTTCCGTAGCAACAACCAGACAAGAAGACAAAAGACTAATAGGAGAAAGGCCTACACATGAATCAAATACAACATTGTTCACAAGCAACATAAATATCACTTCCACACTTAACAGAACTTCCAGAGGCATTCACACAACATAAGGAAAGAACATCGAAAGAGGGAATGCTAGACTGTAGTAGGGAAAGTGTCATCGCATGGCCCTGACATGGGTTACCCTGACAGTCTCTCACTAGACGCCACCCCCCATCTATGGTTATGTTGACAGTCTCTCACTAGACGTCGGCCCCATAGGGTGACACATGCGAAACCAACATTCTTTTTGTGAGGACAAGGAAGTTGATCTTGCCAACCATGGCCTTCTCATCTCATCCTTAGCCTGAACCAGCACTACATGCATGCGTGAGGAGTTCAATTATCTTGATTAGTGTGAAAGCTCTCCAACCCTCCAATTTATTATTAAGTTATCACTGGATTAATAACTTCCAATGGGTTACCCTGATAGCCACTTTGGGCGCTAGCCCCACATTGAAAGCCACTCTCCTTGCGGCATCTAGAAAACCATATCCATCAAGCAAGATGACAAGAAAACATATACATTACAATTCATTAACCTTCTTGCAAGAGAATAATCAAAGGACCAACTCTTAATTCATTGTCCCAAAACTTCCAGTTGAAACAGTCACGACAACCATAAACAACATGTATCTAGAGCAAGGCATGGGTCATCTTGCTCCCGAAAACTCAATCATTTATATAAACCAATATTGTAAATTATTACATGATCCACACAAAAATGTACCACAACTTTCAAGGACTCTACAATCTCATCATGACATGACAACAACATGTGTTCAAGACATACCACATGAATTAGGTACATTGAGCAATGCATTATCTATCTTGCACATGTATCAAACCAACATGCATATCGTTCGAATCACATGATGGTCAAATAACCAACCATCACACCCTCCTATGCCTTTGGAATCTTCTTCCCAAATGACACAACACAAACACTCTCAAATAAACAACATAAACTAAGATCCCTCATCGATATTCAATAAAATTCTACAATTGCATCATATAAAATGACACACCAACCATGGGTCTTAAAGAAAGTAACATGATTCATAAGCTGCCCATAATTCACTACCACATTCTCTACTTTAGGGACTTTGTATTTATGGAAATATATACATAACCTAAATGTTAGTAAAAGGATAACCACAATATAATTACTTATACCAATTTTCATAATGATACAACAAGATCTAAATCACTTCTAACCAGACTTAACACATATAATACCTATAAGTGCTTATTTTCAAGATATTAATCCAAAAGCATAGCAACAAAGCCTAAGTTCATAAAATAAAAAGAAGTAACAAGGGTTTAGATTTCTTAATTTATAAGGTCACTTATTCAAATTTGACTACTTTAGCTTAACTTAACCAACTCACTTAACAAGAACCAAACAATGATTTAAGGACTATTGAAAAACGTTGAAGGTAAGAACTATTTAAGCCAATGCATTAAGAGTTGTGATGATCAATCAAAATCATTATGCATTACACAATAAACTCAATGCCAAATACGAAAGTTCTCTCCAACCACATTATTTAAGTATAAAGCAATCAATCTATGGTATCTTTCACTAATGAGGACTAGAGAATAATTTTATTTCTAAATACCCAACTCATTAAGAATAAGAAGCATATCTTTCTAGCTTACTTATCTAAATTAATTACTTACCTAAAATAAGATAGATTCTTATCAACTCATTTATTTAATATCTAAGTATTTTTATTTAAGATCAAGAAATAATCAAAGCTAATTTATAGAATAATTACTTTCTAAACTATTCTTAAAAGAATATGATTTAAGAATACTAATTTTCTCAAGCACTTCAAACATTCCATAATATTATATTAAGACATCCTTACTTATATAAGGAAAGTATCCAGATAAATTGTTTTAAACTCTTAGAGACTAAGATATATCGATTTATTCTTAATTAGAAACTATACAGTTTTAAAGGTCTTATCATTTTATTTTATTTAAAATCTCACGGTTTCACAAATCTCAAAGGAGTAAGACCCTTGGGACTGGACCTAATTCTACTAGGGTTGAATCGAATGTCTTTGCCTATGCATTAAGTGATTAGAAAAGAAAACATATAAACACTTTATTGATTAACAACACAATTTCTGCATGATCTAAGCAGTGGTGGTAGTTGTATACGATCTGGGAGAACTTTGTGATTTAAGAATTGTTTAATTAAGCTTAGCCTAACGGGGCTTGGTAAATTTATGATTCCACTGCAGTTGGGATTCATGTGAATTTCCTATCTTAACTATTATGGGAATAGATACTATTTTGATTTCCTAAAACTGAACTTCATATTTAATCAGCTTCCTTCATAGATTTTGGAATCCTTAGAACTGTATACTATTATCTACAAAACTGGCAGCGGTGGGATAGTATATGATTTAGGGATGAAGATGTACGATATAACTTGGTCTATGCAATTTGCACATTACATACTCTGATGGACATGAATACAAGATGGGAAAACACAACAAGGAATTCGATTTGTTTGGAAAGACACCCAAAGAGATGTCATCTCATAGATTGCAATGATAACAGATCTGATGGAAAAGTTTTAGAAGCTTTCAACCAAATGCGATTGGCCGATTAAATGGTGCACGACCTAGAAGGTTAGAAGGTGAGAGATGAACATATTTAAATCACATTAGGAACCCTTATTGCATTTACAACTATAATAGATCTTCGTGTGAGTATGGTTGACCTTCTCGGCCGTGCGGGTCATCTGGAGAACACCCTAAACTTTAACATGGAAGTCAGAAAAAACCTGTGGCACTGGTGAGGATGTTTTGGCTCGAGTTCTCCTCTATTGGTAATAACAAATACAAAGGTCAGGAGTGAGCCACATCCATGCTTGGATACACATTGCAATCCTTCAAACAAATGAATGATGAACTAGATGCATTTAGAAATTTGAAACCAAAAAAATCTGTAATAATAAAATACAGTAATTGCATCATGCCACACCAAGACAAAGTAGTGACTTGTAAAAATGCAATTGAAAGTTACTCTATTATGACACAACATGAAGATAAAATATAATGATTTAGGGAACAAAGATTTGGGCCCATATCAGAAAGAAAGATTTCATGTGCACTGAGGAATCAAGAAGAACTAATATATTGGCAAAAGATACAGATTGTGAAGGCAATAAAGTAAGAGGTTGGAGGAGATGACCTGAATAGAATCACAATGAAATTCTGTAGAACTCCTAGTTCTGGATAATCTGGTCACTCACACATGCTATTATTTGATTTGGGTAGTTGCGGTTGTAGTTGCAGGTTCGGGTGTTACCCCCATCTTTCCTCCCTCCTCACCTACTGTTAAAATCTCTTTTCCCCCCAGGAAGAATGCCCCCCGAGCCAGAAAAAGAACCACCAAAAAGAGAAATAACCACCAACATATCCTCAAACCCCTAAAATAGTAAATATAATAATCAAATACAATAACTCCCCAACATTACCCACGTCCACTTTTTCCAAAATTGATTACATTTATTTCCTTCCCACTAACTGCAAGATTCTTACTAATTTAGGATTTTCTGTCCAAGAGGACTCATCAATGACATTATTAAAATATTTTATGTTAAATATAGAATATCTTGACAACACACATGCACAATAAATTTATTTTGTGGCATCAACAAAGAGTGTTAATTAATTCGAGATTATTTCTCACATTAGATTCACTAATTACATCTCCATATTAAAATGTTTTATTTACCTCCACCGACAAATTATTTATTTCTTTAAGAGAACTATTAATTCTTTTATAATGAAACAATTAACCATCAATAAACAACTTGACAAGCTACATACCAAGCATGATCTGACGACAATACAGAATCAAACAATAGAGACTTGCAACCATGACCATACAGATAGGACACGGAACCAAAAACTCATCCTCTTCGAGGATGATGACAAGCTGAGGGAAAACCTTACATTATCTCTATTCAACAATCTCCATTGGTTAAGGCATGCTTAGACCTATTGATTCAGGTGGAGTTGATGCCTAATACCTGTTCACTCAAATATACCAATTAGAGTACGTGCATAATAGCTGAAGCACTAGGAAAGGAACTCTAACATTCGTATCTCATTCCTGTATGTCCACACGTTCAATGGTACGATGTCGTCCTTTCCACCTAGCCTAACCACATACTACTGCATCATATGACTGTAATATTAACATAATAATAAGCATTTTTACTTACCGAAGCTCATGTTCCCTCTTTATCTTCAGATTCCTTAGTCAGACCAGCTGCACAACCAAGGTAAAAATGAAGGGGCACTACAAAGATACTCATCGACACTTGTCACCACTTGTCATAGGAATCTCCAAACTTGGCTCTTATGTGTCATAGATTCTGTCATATGGAATATCCTCTTCCACATACCACAAGGTGCCGACACATGGAATATTAGTGCCACCTCAAATGAGACGCCCAAATCCATGTAGGTTTGACTTGATCATCCAAGTCACATTCCAAGTAAGATGACATGTCACCGTGCCACCTCAACTAAGTGATCAAACTGAATGTGCAAGTAAATACAATATTAGGTAATAAATAAATATACAATTAAATGAATAATGCTAGGAAATTTGCAAAGGTTGAGACACCTTAATTCTCAACAGTTGGAAAGATTCAACATGGCAGCTTGTAGAGCATTGACTATTCCTATTATGATGGGGATAAATTTATCTATTACAGATTATCTGAAGTATCCTTCTAAGATGGAGGATGTGAGAAGAGTTCCTTATGCTAGTGTGGTTAGTAGCTTGATGTATGCTATGGTTTGTACAAGACCAAACATTGCCCAAGTAGTGGGAGTCCTTAGTCAGTTTATGGCTAATCCTGGATGGGTACATTGTGATGTAGTGAAGAGAGTGTTTATATATTTGTGAGGTACTTCTGAGTATTCCCTATATTATCATGGTTATCATATATGACCTCAACATTCACTTTGTATTTGAGGATTTGTAGATTCATATTGGGTAGGTGACATTGATAGCATGAGATCCACCAGTGCTTATGTTTTCACTATGTTCGGTGGTGCTATTAGTTGGATGAGTAAGTGGCAACCTGTGGTCGCTTTGTCCACTACTGAAGCAGAGTACATGGCAGCAACTCATGCTTGTAAAGAAGCCATTTGGATTAAGATATTGTGTTTTGATGTTGGGTTTGATGCAGGGAATATTACCATTTGTTGTGATAGTTAGAGCATCATATGTTTGATGAAGAATCCTACTTTCCACACGAGGACTAAGCATATTGATGTCCAGTACCATTTTGTTCGTGACATGGTAAAGGGTGGGAAGGTGAACTTCGAGGAAGTTGACACTTTGACGAATGTTGTAGATTCCTTGATAAAACCTGTGAGCAGAGAGAAGTTTAGATGGTGTTTGGAGTCTATGGGCATTTTAGCCCCTAGCAGTTAAATCTTATCATTCTATTGGATCTTGAAAGGTGTTCGACAAGTGGGAGAATTTTGGGAATTAAGGTGTCTCAACCTTTGCAAGTTCCTAACATTGTATTTATTTATTTTTGCCTACTATTGTAATTTTCTATGTAAATTTTTTCCTCATATGAGGAGGTAGGTGTCCCATGTTGACTTGGCATAGTTTTTCCATGTGTAGGCACCTTGTGGTCATGTGTCATGAGTTATGATAGATTCTATGACATGTAAGAGCTGAAATGATAGGTATGACAAGTTGTTAGTATGTGGTGATTGATCATGCTGCAGGGCTGTGGGTACATTCAATAGGTAAATTTTGGTGATTTGTCAGCCGTGGATTCCCCCCAAAATTTTTAATAAAGGCATCGACAGTTGTTTGTTTTTGGCTGACATGGAAAAAATGACATTGGATAACTACCAAAGAGGCTTGATAAATAAGTGGTTGGAGAATGTGAAAGGTCATGGGATGTGAATGAGAATTGACATTGTGTACTCTTGAAAGAGATTGCATTGCAAGTGTGTTGTAATCATCTTTTGATTTGATAATACATTGTGTAGATTTTAGAGTGTAGGGTTTTTCACTCGAAAGGCTTTTCCCCACGTACATCTTGTGTTGTGAGTTTTGTATTTACATTTGGATATTGTTATTACCTTTCTGTTAATGTGCATCTTAATATGTAACTACAAAAGTTACAATTTGCATAAATCTTTCCTCAGTAGATTAGTGTAGGAAGTGTTTCTACATACCTTGCTTCCTTTCAATATTAGTGTGCAAATTTTTAATCTTTAGAATTATAGAAAGTGAAAACACATGTAAACATAAATAAACAATTATACTTGTTAGCGTTTAATTTTGCACCTTTCAGTTGGAAAGAAAAATAGATAGATATGCAGTAGAACCACTATTTGAAATTGTAGGGGAAGCTCCCTGTAAAATAAAACTTAACTAAAAACTTTACAATCTTTTTGGGGTTTTACAACGCGCAGAAAGGCAGAGATGCACATCCGACTACACCACAAAGATTTTGTGCTTTTTGACTGCAAACAAAACCTAAGCTACACGCTTGCACTACTCAGCTAAATTCAGAGGCTGAGTAAAGCAAGTACACAATTTTGGATTGATTGGACAAATTAACATCACACAATTATGAATGCGAAGACCAGATCAACTATAAGGCGATGCACATATATGACTTATTCTTTCAATTTCACCTATAACACAAAGTTTGCATATTTGTTGAATCAACCTAACCTTCAGCACAAATAATACATTTTAATGGATATTTGGATGCAAAATAGGGATACTGGAATCCATTAATGAACAAAACAAGAACACGATTAGGAGAATATTAGACAAATAACAATTTAAGCAAGTAGAGGCATGAGAATTGCTATTGCTTTTATTCTTTGATTGAACACAAGACTGGATACTAAGCATTGAATGCTTTTGACTCCTTTGATTAGATCCAGACATCGAAGGAAGCAAATGAACATAGGTGAGTTGATTTTACATGAAAACACTTAAGAACAAAGATGTGAAACAAATGTCTAAGCACAAAGTCCTAAACACTTATCTTAATCTCAACAACACAAAAAGCTTCCAGAAAGACAACATATATATTCATTCTCAAAGTAATAAAGATATGCAAGATCATTGAACAATAAGATGTGAGCAATAAAAGCTTCAACATTTACCATTATTAAGTTTAAGTGTGTAGAATACACTTTTTTATACCCTAAAAACCAAAGGTGCAAGGAAATAGAAGGAAGAGTTAACTAACACTCTCCACCCTAACTCTAATGCTGCATGGGAAGCATGCAAGCTTATTAGCATTTAAAATAATAAAATATCTCTCATGCAATTCAATTAACTGAACTTGCATGTTATTACACATTGAGTTCCACTTAAAGATATTTTGCATGATTTCCAAAACAAATCCAAAAATAGATTTATCTTTGAAAGCAAAGCCAGTTCTCAAAATAGAAACTCCTTTGGAAATCTCTCCAACTACCCAAAATAGAATCTCTTGCAAATACTAAAAAATGGCTAAGTCTGGGAATTGACATTTCTCTCCAATTCATCAACTTTAGCTTCATTTGGTATCATGATGGAATTGAGGTGAACAATCTTCATCTGCAGGATGACACTGGCATCTTCCATAGTCTTCGACAGATCCATATACTCCTTGTCCTTTGAATATTCATGGATGAGTGCCGATTTCGCTTCAATGGTGATCGAAGAGTATTGTATGGTTTTTTTGTGGCTTCAAAAATCTCTCCTCTTCATTGTCCCGTGTTGAAAAAGGCAAAATCAGACCTTTTTATGCTCGCTGTCCAAAAAAATATGCTTTTCTTTTCGCTATCCAACTTTGATTTTTCATGAAAAATCTATATTTTTGCCTTTGGAAAGTGGAAATATGGAGTTGTACCTTCAAAAATGTGTCAGATTTGAGTTCTAGATGGTCAAGATTGATGGAAAATGCCTTTTCTCGAGGTGGGTATGTGACAAAAATGAGAAAAAATGGTCATAACAACCTTGAAAACTCCTTTTTCTATGGCTGTAGGTGGTGATTTGAGTCTAGAACAGTCATAACCTGCAAACAAAAAGCTTCAAAACTCTCAAAAATAGCTGCCAATGTGAAGCATTGTCCTTCAAGAATACAAATCTGTCTTGGAATGCAAGAAAGATGAATGAAATCATGCCATGATGTGTCAAATCAGTCCTCTAGGTGAAATGGTGACCCAAAAATGCCTTCAATCTATCTTTGATTTGATAAAAATCATGAAGAAATGCCTTTATTTGATAGTTTCCTTGAGCGCTGCCTTTAAATCCTCCTTGACCCTTTTGTAAATGATAAAAACAATGAAGAAATGGCTCCTTTATAGCTTGGATTTACATCTTAGGGTTTCAATCTGCTTTTCCTCTAAAAATAGAGTGCTTTTTTTATTTCCCTTCCATGCATAAAGTTGAAGTGGAGCTCCTCTTCTATTTATAACCTTTGCTTTTTAGAAAACATGCATTTTCTCCTTTGGGACGCCAAAACCCTAAAATAGACTTTGTTTGTTTCATTTTTGTTTGGAGCATTTTGGAGTTGGAGTGCGCTTTGGCCAATGCTCCAATATTTGCCTTAGAAACATTTTTAAAAAACCTTCAAATTTTGATTTCATCCATTTGAAGCGCTTTGGAGTTGGAGCGCACTTCGCCTTGGAGCACTTTAGAGTTGGAGTGCGCTCTGCAAGAAAAGTGCTCTTTTTGACAACCTCTTTGAAGCACATTTTTAGATGAGTTCACTCCAAATGACGAAGAGTAGCCTTGAAACTTGAAATTTGGAGCCTTTTCTCCTTGGCGCGTGCGCGCCTTTGGAAAAATGTTTCAATGCCTTAAAATTTTTTCAAATTTGATTTTGATTTGCCAGATGTGTTTGCATTCCTTTTCGCCATTCCTTTGCATCATTCAACAGTTCTACGTCCTCTGACCAACACTAAAAACTTGAATATGATCCCTGGTAGATGAACTTCTTCCATTAATGGCCTCGGAGTTCGTGTTCCACCTTCTAAAAAAGTAGAATTGACCCAGTAGAGAAAACTCAACCTTTTGCAGATTCCGTCTGGACCACCTTGATCGTGAAGCAATATCAGCCAATCAGAATTAGGCAGGACTCCTAAATCAGAATTTCTATTTTTAGAAAATTTTGCCAGCATATGCATCTTAAGAAACCTAGAAACCTAAAATTGACATCTATTTTTAGAAAATTTCTATTTTTAGAAAATTTGACTTTTTGACTTTTGACGATCAATTTTTTAGATTCTCACAAAAATGCCTTAATGAAGCAAAAAATTTGATTTGGCATAACATAGCCAATTTGGCTTCTTTGAATATGTTACATCCCCTTTTTGGATTCAATATTACTATTAACTTTTTCCTAAATAGTACAATCATGTGAATATATTTAACATCAAAGAAAATGTTGATATGATTAGAAAAGGTTAATTTTGTGAAATCATGGATTTTTACTTGGTTATGATCAATATGATGTTATGAATTAAAAATGTCTTTTAATATGAAAATGAAATGATTTGATGTAAATGTGTCTTGATCGAAATATTGGTACTCTGACTACAAATTGTATATGAGTTTGTTAATGACAGTATATATGGACAATGTTCACCAGGAAGCAAGAAGAAGAGAAAGTATCTTCAAGAAAGAGAGAATAGACTCTGGAATAACCAATGGGTGTTGGCCACTGAAAATGAACATCCAGTAGATAAACCTAGTTGCTTTGAGATAAGTATTGATTTTGGGTTAAGTCAATATTAGATAAGAATGTCAAGGATTATAAGTTTAAGTCACTCTTCCTTTCATAGTTTTCGTGATGAGTATGGGTAATCGACATTTGTGTCGTAATACTCTGAATCATGTCGCCAAATATGGACGACCGATATATATTTATATATATAAATGTATACACTTGAGAATGAGTTGTATGTTGTGTCTTGTTTAATGGTTCGGTGTAAAAGTCGACCCCAAACTTCGTATTGTGTTTGTACTTCAATCATCATCATCATCATAAAGATTTACGAGCGTATGATGTAAACGTTTAATTACAGAATTTGACGGATGTAGAATTATTTTTGTTATGGGTTATCGTCGTATATAAAAGGTTTAAATAATGTTTTAAACCTATGAGACCGTCGAGTGTAATACCATTAGTCATATTGTAATGGTAATATCCAAAATCATATATAGCTATATTTATATAGTCGTTAAGGACAATTCTTATATTCTTTAATAGTGTTAGTGATTGGGCAGTAGCTCGAAGGATTCTCTCAAGTCGCTATTGATGATGTCTTTTATTTCAAAACATTTTATTCAATTCTCGAGCTTTAAAACCTTAACGTTTGGCCGTCAGCTCAGCCATTTTCCAAGTCATGTTTTTGAACTAAACTCAATAATCTGTTAGAATTAGTGTGGCTTCATGTTCAACGCAAGAAAACTGCCACCTTGCAACTGACAAGCTCCACCTTGCGAATAAGCTGTAAAGATAGTGGAAGAGTAAACGATTTCTGTGTAAGTGGTCATGGTAGGAGGATAGATGTTGATAGTAGAGCTTGGTAGTTACCAAGTAAAGGGCTATGTGAATTAGTTAGGGGAGTTAGTTTTAGTTTTGGGATGGCGGGAATAAGAACTAGTTATTTTTGGATATAGACAGTTAGTAGGGAGTGGTTCGAGGGAAGCAGAGGAAACCATAAGCTCTAGAGTAGTAAGAAGGCCAATAGCTCAAAGGTCGAGAGGAGTGAAGCGAGGCATCTAAGCTGAGAAGCCAACTAACAGGTTTCAATTCTTCCTGCATAATCTACAACTCTTTATGTGGACGATGTATTGTTTTCTTGTGCCAGAAAAGCCGATTATAACCTATTAATCATTATGTAAAACGATAATCATTTCTAAGTGATATCAAATTTTGATCATGCTTAAATCTTAAGATCCTCGGTAGTAGCTTAGCTTATTGAATTGCATGCTAGTGTAATGATAACCGATGGCTTATCAGAAGGGAAAACATCTCTTTTTTCTAGGTTACACGTCGACAACGTAGGGGCTTAGAAGGCCGCAATTCTGTCATTAAAAGATCATTGATAGTATTTCAATTTTATACAAGTTCTACTGTGTCTCAACAGTGAACATTTATTTTAAACTAGTAGTAAGTCTTAGTCTATCAAATTACTATTAGGCTGATAGCATTATGGTGTGAAGATCGCTCCATCAGAAAGACACTGTGTCATGTATCTTGTAATAGTAAATGACTGAGGTTTTGCTCTTCGTTCATCAGTGTGGAACTTGTCTCTTGTGCAAATAGGCTCCATTGAGAGAACAACTTGGGTCTTTAAGCTCTTTATTGTTTTTCTTCTTTTAATAGGGAGTCGAAAAGACTTCTCTTCTAGTCTCGACTTCTGTAACTGTAGAATGCTACCTATGCTACTTCACCAACTACAGAGATTAGAATGTATATGGTAGATAGTAAAATACTCAGTAGGTATAAAGCCTATGTTAGAAAGATTTCAGATATCAAACCAATGTAGGAGTTGGATAAAAGGGCATTCTTGAAGATAGAACTTATTGAATTATAGTATTTGTTTATATAAATGATAGTTATCTGTTTAAATAATGCAAAACAACTATTTTTATTAAAGAAGAAATTATTATTATATTTAAGCTTAGAGGTTGGTTAAAGACTCTAGTTCGAAGGCTAAAGCCTTGGTGAAACTACCATCATGCTAGCATGAAACTTCGACTTGATAACAAGTTAAAAGATGTGCCTCTTTGGGCTATGTCGACAATGTAAAGTTCTATCTTTGAGAAGATAGTTTTAGACAAGCATAAAACTCAATAGTCCACTCGAAAAACTAGTATCGATAACTGAGGAAACAGTAAGCTAGAAATTATACCTAATCACAAAAGTGGTAATGACTTTGGGAGCCTTAAAGTTTTACAACAAACCATACTGATGTGCATAGAAGCATGTTGAGCCGGAAAGGCTAAGAAATTTAACATGATCAAATGTAACTATAGGATTGCGATTAAATGAAGTTGAGTTGGGGTGAGTGAACTTTTTATTTGCATTGATATTATGCTAAACATATTCAAATCCTTTGGCCAAGGTAGTGCACCTACCTCTAGTGCATTTTTAGTTCACCGTGACTAGATGGCGTAGCTTGTAGAGTGGTCATGCTTGTCTAGATGGTATCTAGGGGAATTGCATGATAACAAGTTATGTAGGTCACAACACCAGTACTCAGATGGCTAACACCATTGGTTACCCTAAGTCTATCCTCTTTGAGTAAGGTAGGGCCACTTCTGGGTAGGAAGGAGTGTGGGAGACTGACGGTCTGTGGTTGGAGGTTAAGCTCCTTGAAGATACTTTCTCTTCTATATTCCAGAGGCTTGTCGAGACTTGAATTTGGATGGTCGACAATCAAGATGCAGTGACTTTGGTAAGTTTCTATTTTGAAAATGCTCTTAATAACTTTAATCATCATATGGTATAATGTTGTAGATGGATAGACCCCTTTGTGCAACTTATAATTTCATGATTTTTAATTAGTTGATGAATGAACTCCTTTGTTTAGAAATGAAAAATAATTTACCATTTTTTATTTTTAAACTTAAAAAAAATTACCTTGGGTTGAACGTAGTTTTTAAGGTGAAAATTATTTTGGGTGTTTCAGAATCCTTCTCCATTCGGGCCTTGTATCAATTTCCTTTGATGTATCTTGTACCTGCAGGGTTACCAAATAATGACAAGGCAACATGGTGCTTGGGAGGTGTGTTTAGGCATCTTTTTAGGGTGTTTGTATGCATAGATGAAAAATTTCATATGAGTACAACATTAGGCTCTATCTGGGGACCATGGTGTATACTTGTGGCATAGGAGGACCTCAGAATCTCTGGGTTTATAGTGTAGATTAGTGTCTTATCAGTTGGGCAATAGAGTTAGTACATTCACCTAAAATCACCTAAAGGTGGAACTCTGGTCTACCTAACGAAACACGGCAAATAAACGATACATAACTGGGAAAAATAATACTACATAACAAATACATTACTGAAAGGGGAAACACAATACAAAACAATTTGACACACAAAACACTCTTTTTTCGAGTGAGGACAAGGAAAATGAAAACTGTTACACAAAACCATCAACAGGTTCAAAAAAATAAGAACCTCTTCTCTTGAGCTGGGAAATTTGTCTTAGCAACACGTAGTCTCTCTTCCTCAGTAACACCTTCTTGAAGAGCCACAATTTAGGTGGGTAGACATGATCAGGCCATAAGAAGTTCATGATAAATTGATTGATATGCATTAGCTTAGGTAGATCATCTTCTTCAATGGGGGATAGCCTCTGCAACAGGTGAAGGTACAAAACCTAGTTTTGAAGGTATGAAGCAAGGTCCTATGGCCAAAGTATGCTTGTGGGAATGGTAACCACTACATATAGAACTAGATGTTCTTCATCCATGTCTTAAAGATACACAACCTTGAACTCAGTCCATGTATCATCCTCTAAAAAAGGTTGGAGCTGCTCATATAGAATTTCCATCACTGGTTCTTGGCTTACCGGATCCACAACTCTTAACAACAATGTATCTAGTGATTCATGTAATTCATCATTCTTGTCGGTCATGTCTTCATCCATCCAATCCTTAGAATCTAAATGTGATAAATCATCAAGATTTGGATCTTTGAGCTCTTGATCATCATCAAAGTACACTTGTTGAAAAACATCTTCACCTAGTAGAGCTCACTTCGCCATCCACCATTTTGAGTCTCGTCAGCTTCCATGGAGTGATCTCCTTCAAATATTGTGTCCTTGAGAACATGAATGAAAATATATGGCAATATCTCATTTTCAACAACCATGCACCTTTCTTCTTCTGTCATGAATGAAAGATCAAGCAGAGATTCTTTTAAGATTTGTGGTTCTTCTTCTTCTTCTTCTTCTGCTTGATTGATTTCACATATGGCATATCTCACAACACACTTGTTGAGAATTTATGACTTCCCCATATGATTCTCTTCAGTGACCAAGACTGAATATTCAATGAACTTTTCTCCTCCATGAGCCTCTTCATTTGTTGGTTCTTGTGTTGATTTTATCACATCGGTGATCCCCTTTTCTTGTACAGGTTCATGAATGACCTTAGAAGGTCTAGCATTGGCTTCTTTATCAATGTGTATGAAATCTTCTGGCGACAAAGATGAAGATGATCTAAACTGCAAAAGCAAATTGACAGTTCAGGATTATCCAAAAATCCTTGATTTTCATTTGATGCTTTTAATATTTGCATGAATCTTCTCATCTCTAGGTAATTTTCTCCATCATGTTGGTTTGTTGTGTGGAACAAGTAGTAGATTTGTATTGCAGAAGACCCATCTGCCTCTTGATGCACATGTGATACTTGACGCACAGGTGAAGCAGGTTGATCACTGACATAGCTAATGAAAGAATCTTGCATAGGAGATGAAATTTGCTAAAGTGGAGCAATGTTCAAGGACACCAATGGCTTGATTGAATCTCTCTGAATCTTTCTTGAAGAGATCATATGATCTTCTAATTCAATAGCATACTCCTGAGCTTCTTGTAGTTCTGTAGCATATCTTTGCTTGAGATAGAAAGAAACCTCAAAAGACTGCACATTGGTGAAACAACTTAGCATAATTTCTGATGAGGGATTCAAGGTGTTCATGACTTTGCCAACAAGACAGTTGAACCTAGCCATGAACTCTCACATCGTCTCACTTCTGTCTTTCTTTATGTTTGAGAGTTGTGCAAACAAGACGTGGCTGTCTTCTGTAGGCTTGAAATGGGCAAGAAATTTCTCCCTCATTAACTCCCAACTTGTGATAGAATTAGTAGCAAGGTGATTAAACCATTCAGCTGCTGAGCTTTTCCATGATTCCATGAACAAATGCACCATAACATCTTCATGTGCAACGCTGAGAATCCCACAAGCGGTGGTGAAGGCAGAAATGTGCTCATCAGGATGCTACTTGCTATTGCCATGAAACTTCAGAAAATATTTTTGTGATCCTTTAGGAAGCTCATGATTTTCTTCTAGTGCCAACGGACCGATCTAATTTCTCCATGGCCAAGGTGAGTGATTATTGACGTGATTGCCTCCTTGATTTGCCATAGGAATCCTTCTTTGAAACTGGAAAAATATGTGAACTCTGGACCTTTATGCAATGTATAAGATGGAGGTCTTATATCGTTCCCCAGTAGAGTCACAGAAAACTGTTAACGTTTAATTTCGCACCTTTCGATGGGAAAGAAAAATGGATGGATGTGTAGTAGAATTGCTCTTCGAATTTGTAGGGGAAGCTCCCTGTAAAATAAAAAGTAACTAAAAACTTTACAATCTTTTTGGGATTTTGCAATGCGCAGAAAGGCAGAGACACACATCTGACGATGCAACAAAGATTTTGTGCTTTTTGACTGCAAATAGAACCTAAGCTACATGCTTGCCCTACTCAACTAAATTCAGAGGCTGAGTAAAGCAAGTACACAATTTTGGATTGATTGGACAAATTAACATCACACAATTATGAATGCCAAGACCAGATTAACTATAAGGCGATGCACATATATGACTTATTCTTTAAATTTCACCTACAACACAAAGTTTGCATATTTGTTGAATCAACCTAACCTTCAGCACAAATAATACATTTTAATGGATATTTGGAAGAAAAATAGGCATACTAGAATCCATTAATGAACAAAACAAGAACACGATCAAGAGAATATTAGACAAATAACAATTTAAGCAAGTAGAGGCACGAGAATTTCTATTGCTTTTATTCTTTGATTGAACACAAGACTGGATACTGAACACTTTTGACTCCTTTGATTAAATTCAGAGATTGAAGGAAACAAATGAACATAGGTGAGCTAATTTTACATGAAAACACTTAAGAACAAAGAAGATGTGAAACAAATGTCTAAGCACAAAGTCCTAAACACTTATCTTAATATCAATAGCACAAAAAGCTTCTAGAAAGACAACACATATATTCATTCTTAAAGTAATTATAAAGATACACAAGATCATTGAACAATAATATGTGATCAAAAAAAGCTTTAACATTTTCCATTATTATGTTTAAGTGTGTAGAATACACTTTTTTATACCCTAAAAACCAAAGGTGCAAGGAAATAAAAGGAAGAGTTAACTAACACTCTCCACCCTAACCCTAATGCTGCATGGAAGCATGCAAGCTTATTAGCATTTAAAATAATAAAATATCTGTCATGCAAGTCAGTTAACTGAACTTGTATGTTATTACACATTGAGTTCCACTTAAAGATATTTTACATGATTTCCAAAAGAAATCCAAAAATAGATTTATCTTTGAAAGCAAAGTCAGTTCTCAAAATAGAAATTGCTTTGGAAATCTCTCCAACTGCCCAAAATAGAATCTCCTACAAATACTAAAAAATGGCTAATTATGGGAATTGAGATTTCTCTCCAATTCATCAACTTTAGCCTCATTTGGTATCATGATGGAATTGAGGTGAACAATCTTCATCTGCAGGATGACACTGGCATCTTCCATAGTCTTCGACAGATCCATATACTCCTTCTCCTTTGAATATTCATGGATGAGTGCCGATTTGGCCTCAATGGTGATCAAAGACTATTGCATGGTTGCTTTGTGGCTTGGAAAAGCTCTCCTCTTCACTGTCCCGCGTTGAAAAAGGCAAAATCAGACCTTTTTATGCTCACTATCCTCAAAAGTCAGGCTTTTCTTTTTGCTGTCCAACTTTGATTTTTCATGAAAATTGTGTATTTTTGCCTTTGGAAAGTGAAAATATGGAGATTTACCTTCAAAAATGTGTTGGATCTAAGCTCTAGATGGTTAAGATTGATGGAAAATGCCTTTTCCTGTGGTGGGTATGCGACAAAAATGAGAAAAAATGGTCATAACAACCTTGAAAACTCCTTTTTCTATGGCTGTAAGTGGTGATTTTAGTCTGGAACAATCATAACCTACAAACAAAAAGCTTCAAAACTCTCAAAAATAGCTGCCAATGTGAAGCATTGTCCTTCAAGAATACAAATCTGCCTTGGAATGCAAGAAAGATGAATGAAATCATGCCATGATGTGTCAAATCAGTCCTCTAGGTGAAATGGTTACCCAAAAATGCCTTCAATCTGCCTTTGATTTGATAAAAACTATGAAGAAATGCCTTTATTTGATAGAAAAACCCCTTCCTCCTTGAGCGCTACCTTTAAATCCTCCTTGAAGCTTTTGTAAATGATAAAAACAATGAAGAAATGACTCCTTTATAGCTTGTCTTTACATCTTAGGGTTTCAATATGCTTTTCCTCTAAAAATAGAGTGCTTTTTTTTATTTCCCTTCCATGCATAAAGTTGAAGTGGAGCTCCTCTTCTATTTATAACCTTTGCTTTTTAGAAAACATGCATTTTCTCCTTTGGGATGCCAAAACCCTAAAATAGACTTTTGTTTGTTTGGTTTTTGTTTGGAGTGTTTTGGAGTTGGAGTGCACTTCGCCTTGGAGTGCTTTGACCAACACTCCAATATTTGCCTTAGAAACATTTTTGAAAAACATTTAAATTTTGATCTCATCGATTTGGAGCACTTTGGAGTTGGAGCATGCTTCACCTTGGAGCGCTTTGCAGGTGGAGTGCACTCCACAAGAAAAGTGCTCTTTTTGACTTAACCTTTTTGAAGCACATTTTCAGACGAGTTCACTCTGAATGACGAAGAGTAGCCTTGAAACTTGAAATTTGGACTTTCAAAATTTGGAGCCTTTTCTCCTTAGCGTGCGGGCCTTGGGAAAAATGCTCCAATGCCTTAGAAAAATTTTCACAATTTTTTCAAATTTTCAAAATTTGATTTTGATTTGCCAGATGTGTTTGCATTGCTTTTCGCCATTCCTTTGCATCATTCAACAGTTCTACATCCTCTGAACAACATTGAAAACTTGAATCTGATCCCTGGCAGATGAACTTCTTCCATTAATGGCCTTGGAGTTCATGTTTCACCTTCTGAAAAAGCATAATTTACCCAGTAGAGAAAACTTGACCTTTTGCAGATTCCGTCTGGACCACCTTGATCGTGAAGCAATATCAGCCAATCAGAATCAGGCAGGACTCTTGAATCAGATTTTCTATTTTTAGAAAATTTTGCTAGCATCCGCATCTCAAGAAACCCATAAACCCAAAATTGATGTCTATTTTTAGAAACTTTCTAAAAATAGAAACTTTCTACTTTTAGAAATTTTGACTTTTTGACTTTTGACGACCAATTTTTTATATTCTCACAAAAATGCCTTAATGAAGCAAAAAATTTGATCTGGCACAATATAGCCAATTTGGCTTCTTTGAATCCTTTTCCATTCGGGCCTTATATCAATTTCCTTTGATGTATCTTGTATTTGCGGGGTTAGTAAATAATGACAAGGTGACATGGTGCTTGGGAGGTGTGTTAAGGCATCTTTTTAGGGTGTTTGTATGCATAGATGAAAAATTTCCTATGGGTACAACATTAGGCTCTGTCTGGGGACCATGGTGTATACTTGAGACATAGAAGGACCTCAGAATATCTAGGTTTACAGTGTAGATCAATGTCTTATCAGTTGGGCAATAGAGTTAGTACATTTACCTAAAATCACCTAAAGGTAGAACTCTGGTCTACCTAATGAAACATGACAAATAAATGATACATAACTGGGAAAAATAATACTACATAACAAATACATTACTGAAAGGGGAAACACAATACAAAACAATTTGACACACAAAATGCTCTTTTTTTGAGTGAGAACAAGGAAAATGAAAACTGTTACACAAAACCATCAATAGGTTCAGAAAAATAAGAACCTCTTCTCCTGAGTTGGGAAATTTGTCTTAGCAGCACGTAGTCTCTCTTCCTCAGTAACACCTTGTCGAAGAGCCACAATTTAGGTGGGTAGACACGATCAGGCCATAAGAAGTTCATGATGAATTGATTGATATACATTAGCTCAGGTCAATCATCTTCTTCAATGGGGATAGCCTCTGCAACAGGTGAAGGTAATAAACCTCCTTTTGAAGGTACGAAGCAAGGTCCTATGGCCAAATTCTTCTTGTGGGAATGGTAACCACCACATATAGAACTTGATGTTCTTCATCCATGTCTTCAAGATACAAAACCTTGAACTCAATCCATGTATCATCCTTTGAAAAAGGTTGGAGCTGCTCATATATAATTTCCATCATTGGTTCTTGGCTTACCAGATCCACAACTGTTAACAACAATTTATCTAGTGATTCATGTACTTCATCATTCTCATTGGTCATGTCTTCGTCCATCCAATCCTCAGAATCTGAATGTGATAAATCATCAAGATTTGAATCTTCGAGCTCTTGATCATCATCAAAGTACACTTGTTGAAAAACATCTTCACCTAGTAGAGCTCACTTCGCCATCCATCATTTTGAGTCTCGTCAGCTTCCATGGAGCGATCTCCTTCAAAGATTGTGTCCTTGAGAACATGAATGCAAATATATGGCGATATCTCATTTTCAACAACCATGCACCTTTCTTCTTCTGTCATGAATGCAAGATCAAGCAGAGATTCTTTTAAGCTTTATGTTTCTTCTTCCTCTACTTGATTTATTTCACATATCACATATCTCACAACACACTTGTCAAGAATTTATGACTTCCCCATATGATTCTCTTTGGCGACCAAGACTGAACATTCAATGAACTTTTCTCCTCCATGAGCCTCTTCATTTTTTGGTTCTTGTGTTGATTTTTTCACATCGGTGATCCCCTTTTCTTGCATAGGTTCATGAATGACCTTAGAAGGTCTAGCATCGGCTTCTTCATCAGTGTGTATGAAATCTTCTGGCGACAAAGATGAAGATGAGCTAAACTGCAAAAGTAAATTGATAGTATCTTCAACTGAAGATTCACTCTACAAGTGATGTAGAAAACTGTTGAGATCCAATGATGAATCTTCCATATGATCTCCTAATTTGATAAATTCCTCCAATGATCAATCATCCTCAAAATGAAGAAGATCTCGTTCTTTCTCCAATTGCAATGCTTCTTTGGTCTTTTCTCCTTTGAGTGAATCTGATGCAGGCTCTTCAAACTATCCTTTGAATGATGATAGGAACAAATTGGATTCCTCATTGCTCTTTTCAAAACATTTGATTTCTTCCTCCCAATTTTTCTCTCGAGAGATGTGTTGCACTTCTTCCTCTTCAGAGAAAATATGCAAGTTGTGCATTTCTTCGGGTTCTTCTATCAACGATTCTTCTTCATATTCGAAGAAATTATGCAAATTTTCAGCCTCTGATGAACATTCATGTTCCATATGCAAACACATGATGTTGCTTGAAACAAAGTTAGGAAAATGATTCCTTCTAATATTTTATTTACACTAGGTAAATCCCTTGATAGAGCCGCCATCGGATTCGTCTAAGAAACGTTTAGGATTATCCAAAAATCCTTGATTTTCATTTGATGCTTTTAATATTTGCATGAATCTTCTCATCTCTGGGCAATTTTCTCCATCATGTTGGTTTGTTGTGTGGAACAAGTAGTAGATTTGCATTGTAGAAGACCCATCTACCTCTTGACGCACATGTGATACTTGACGCACAGGTGAAGTAGGTTGATCACTGACATAGTTAATGAAAGAATCTTGCATAGGAGATGAAATTTGCTAAAGCAGAGCAACGTTTAAGGGCACCAATGGCTTGATTGAATCTCTCTGAATCTTTCCTAAAGAGATTATATGATCTTCTAATTCAATAGCATACTCCCGAGCTTCTTGTAGTTTTGTAGCATATCTTTGCTTGAGATAGAAAGAAACCTTAGAAGATTGCGCATTGGTGAAACAACTTAGCAGAATTTATGATGAAGGATTCAAGGTGTTCACAACTCTGCCAATGAGACGGTTGAACCTGGCCATGAACTCTCACATTGGTTCACTTCTATCTTTCTTGTTGTTTGAGAGTTGTGCAAACAAGACGTGGCTGTCTTCTGCAGGCTTGAAACGGGCGAGAAATTTCTCCCTCATTAACTCCCAACTTGTGATAGAATTAGCAGCAAGGTGATTAAACCATTCAGCTGCTGAGATTTGTAATGATTCCACAAAATAACGCACCGTAACATCTTCATGTGCAACACCGAGAATCCCACAAGCGGTGGTGAAGACAGAAATGTGCTCATCATGATGCTTCTTGCTATTGCCATGAAACTTTGGAAAATGTTTTTGTGATCCTTTAGGAAGCTCATGATTTTTTGCTAGTGCCAACGGACCGATCTGATTTCCCCATGGCTGAGGTGAGTGATTATTGATGTGATTGCCTTCTTGATCTACCATAGGAAGCCTTCTTTGAAACTAGAAAAATATGTGAACTTTGGACCTTTATGAAATGGATAAGATAGAGGTCTTATATCGTACCCTAGTAGAGTCGCAGAAAACTATTAGTGTTTAATTTTGCACCTTTCGGTGGGAAAGAAAAATGGATAGATGTTTCAAATTTGTAGGGGAAGCTCCCTGTAAAATAAAACTTAACTAAAAACTTTACAATCTTTTTGGGGTTTTACAATGCGCAGAAAGGCATAGACGTACATCCGGCAACACAACAAAGATTTTGTGCTTTTTGACTACAAATAGAACCTAAGCTACACGCTTGCCCTACTTAGCTAAATTCAGAGGCTGAGTAAAGCAAGTACATAATTTTGGATTGATTGGACAAATTAACATCACACAGTTATGAATGCCAAGACTAGATCAACTATAAGGCGATGCATAGATACAACTTATTCTTTCAATTTCACCTGCAACGCAAAGTTTGCATATTTGTTGAATCAACCTAACCTTCAGCACAAATAATACATTTTAATGGATATTTGGAAGCAAAATAGACATACTAGAATCCATTAATGAACAAAACAATAACACGATCAGGAGAGTATTAGACAAATAACAATTTAAGCAAGTAGAGGCATGCGGATTGCTATTACTTTTATTCTTTGATTGAACACAAGACTGGCTACTGAACATTGAATACTTTTGACTCCTTTGATTAAATCCATAGATCGAAGGAAACAAATGAACATAGGTGAGCTGATTTTACATGAAAACACTTAAGAACAAAGAATATGTGAAACAAATGTCTAAGCACAAAGTCCTAAACACTTATCTTAATCTCAACAACACAAAAAGCTTCCAGAAAGACAACGCATATATTCATTCTCAAAGTAATAAAGATACGCAAGATCATTGAACAATAAGATGTGAGCAATAAATGCTTCAACATTTACAATTATTAATTTTAAGTGTGTAGAATACACTTTTTTATACCCTAAAAACCAAAGGTGCAAGGAAATAAAAGGAAGAGTTAACTAACACTCTCCACCCTAACCCTAATCTTGCATGGAAGTATGCAAGCTTATTAGCATTTAAAATAATAAAATATCTCTCATGCAATTCAGTTAACTGAACTTGCATGCTATTACACATTGAGTTCCACTTAAAGATATTTTACATGATTTCCAAAAGAAATCCAAAAATAGATTTATCTTTGAAAGCAAAGTCAGTTCTCAAAATAGAAACTACTTTGGAAATCTCTCCAACTGCCCAAAATGGAATCTCCTACAAATACTAAAAAATGGCTAAGTCTGGGAATTGAGATTTCTCTCCAATTCATCAACTTTAGCCTCATTTGGTATCATGATGGAATTGAGGTGAACAGTCTTCATCTACAGGATGACACTAGCATCTTCCATAGTCTTTGACAGATCCATATACTCCTTGTCCTTTGAATATTCATGGATGAGTGCCGATTTGGCCTCAATGGTGATTGAAGTGTATTGCATGGTTGCTTTGTGGCTTGGAAAAGCTCTCCTCTTCACTATCCTGTGTTGAAAAAGGCAAAATAAGACCTTTTTATGCTCACTATCCTAAAAAACTAGTCTTTTCTTTTCGCTGTCCAACTCTGATTTTTCATGAAAAATGTGTATTTTTGCCTTTGGAAAGTGAAAATATGGAGCTATACCTTCAAAAATGTGTTGGATCTGAGCTCTAGATGGTCAAGATTGATGGAAAATGCCTTTTCCCAAGGTGGGTATGCAAAAAAAATGAGAAAAAATGGTCATAACAACCTTGAAAACTCCTTTTTCTATGGCTGTAGGTGGTGATTTTAGTCTGGAACAGTCATAACCTGCAAACAAAAATCTTAAAAACCCTCAAAAATAGCCACCAATGGGAAGTGTTGTCCTTCAAGAATACAAATCTACCTTGGAATACAAGAAAGATGAATGAAATCATAACATGATGCATCAAATCAGTCCTCTAGGTGAAATGGTGACCCAAAAATGCCTTCAATCTACCTTTAATTTGATAAAAATCATGAAGAAATGCCATTATTTGATAGAAAAACCCCTTCCTCCTTGAGCGTTGCCTTTAAATCCTCCTTGAAGCTTTTGTAAATGATAAAAACAATGAAGAAATGACTCCTTTATAGCTTGGCTTTACATCTAAGGGTTTCAATATGCTTTTCCTCTAAAAATAGAGTGCTTTTTTTTATTTCCCTTCCATGCATAAAGTTGAAGTGGAGCTCCTCTTCTATTTATAACCTTTGCTTTTTAGAAAACATGCTTTTTCTCCTTTGGGATGCCAAAACCCTAAAATAGACTTTTTTTGTTTGGTTTTTGTTTGGAGCGCGCTTAGCCTTGGAGCGCTTTGGCCAATGCTCCAATATTTGCCTTAGACATGTTTTTGAAAAACCTTCAAATTTTGATCTCATCGATTTGGAACGCTTTGGAGTTGGAGTGCACTCCGTAAGAAAAGTGGTCTTTTTGACTTAACCTTTTTGAAGCACATTTTCAGACGAGTTCACTCTGAATGACGAAGAGCAGCCTTAACACTTGAAATTTGGAATTTTGAAATTTGGAGCCTTTTCTTCTTGGCAAGCGCGCCTTGGGAAAAAAGCTCCAATGCCTTCGAAATTTTTTTGAAAATATTTCAAATTTTCAAAATTTTTAAAATTTGATTTTGATTTGCCAGATGTGTTTGCATTGCTTTTCACCGTTCCTTTGTATCATTCAATAGTTCTACATCCTTTGAACAACACTGAAAACTTGAATTTGATCCCTAGCAGATGAACTTCTTCCATTATTGGCCTTGGAGTTCGTGTTTCACTTTCTGAAAAAGTAGAATTGACCCAGTAGAGAAAACTTGACCTTTTGCAAATTCCTTCTGGACCACCTTGATCGTGAAGCAATATCAGCCAATCAGAATCAGACAGGACTCTTGAATCATAGTTTCTATTTTTAGGAACTTTTTATTTTTAGAAAATTTTGCCAGCATATATATCTCAAGAAACCTAGAAACTTAAAATTGACGTCTATTTTTAGAAATTTTGACTTTTTGACTTTTGACGGCCAATTTTTTAGATTCTCACAAAAATTCCTTAATGAAGCAAAAAATTTTATTTGGCACAACATAGCCAACTTGGCTTCTTTGAATCCTTCTCCATTTGGGCCTTGTATCAATTTCCTTTGATGTATCTTGTACCTACATGGTTAGCAAATAATGACAAGGCAACATGGTGCTTGGGAGGTGTGTTTAGGCATCTTTTTAGGGTGTTTGTATGCATAGACAAAAAATTTCGTATGGGTACAACAATACCATAACACACATATACGTAGGGAAAACCCTTTCAAGAGAAAAAAACCCACACTCCAAAGTAGCCCAATGTATTATTCAGTAATCTAAACATGGTTACAATACATGTGTAGAGCAATCCTTCACAGAAGTATCATGAACATACAAATTTAGAGTGATTTTAACAACATTACAGTACCTACAAATTACATCATACAAACTACAACTACAAGTACCAATTTATAGGCAAGAATTCAAACTAGAAACCATAAATGGTTTAGGAAAACCATTTAAAAAATCATAAGAGTTATGGTTCCCAAAGCATGGGTCCAAATTCCAATGCCCCTTCTTGGTCTTGGTCTTCCTAGATATTTTTAGCATATTCCTTACACAACTTACAATTTCATAACTTGTCATATTTGACTACCCAACTTGGGTGCCACAATTTGTCCTCATTCAACTTATTCAAAGATGCTCCATGACAAGTGCCCACACTTGTCATAATGCTGGTCAAGATTCCAATGCAATTCCCTCTTACATGCTCTTATGTGCCATAAGAATATGTCATATGTAACTTCCGTCATGATGACCTTACACACACCACAAGATGCCGAGACACGGAAAACATATGCCACCTCAATGTGGGATGCCTACCTCATGTGAGGATAAAATCCATGTCACCTCCAAGTGGGATGCCAACTCTACCAAAAGAAGACAAAATACACAAAAGATGAAATAGTGAATGCATACAAAATATATTAAAATGAATATTAGGAATGCAAGGTTGAAACACCTTTTCCGAACATTCTCCCACTTATCAAACACCTTGTAAGAGGAAAAGGGAAACACACCAACATTGGAATCAAATTGCTAGGGACCAAGAGGCCCATAGACTCACTACACTATCTAAACTTATCTGTGCTCACAAGATTTATCAATGAATCTGCAACATTTCTCAAAGTGTTAGCTTGCTCCAACATCACCCTCCCATCCTCTACTATGTCACAAAAAATGGTACTTCACATCAATATGCTTTGTCCTTGCATAGAAAGTCAAGTTTTTTGCCAAACATATGGCACTTTTATTGTCACATAGAATTGTAAAAGCCTATGCATCTAGCCCAACATTAGAACATAATCTTTTAAGCCAAATGGCTTCCTTACAAGCAGAGTAGCTACCATGTACTCTGCTTATGTAGTGGACAAAGTGACCGCAACCTACCACTTACACATCCAACTAGTAACACCACCAAACATAGTGGAAATGTATCCATTGGTGGATCTCTTGCTATCAACATCTCTAACCTAATCTGAATCAATATATCCATGAATACACATTGAATGATGAGCCCCTATAGAATAAACATGATAACAAATTAAATACTTGAAAGTACCTCACAGATATCTAAAGACTCCTTCATTGCATCCCAATGTACTTGTCTAGGATTAGCCATGAAACAACTAATGATTTTGATTTCTTGAGGAATGTTTGGTCTTATATAGACTATAATATACATCAAATGCCCAACAACACTAGAATAAGGTACTTTTCTCATATCCTCCATCTCACTAGGAGAATTAGAACACTACTCAACTAATAACTAATAATGATTGCCCTAATTCTGATTGTGTTTTCTTTATTGCCTTTTATACTCATTGCACTCTAATCAAAGTCTCTCAACTTTCTCACAGTATTGATAGAAGTTTTCTGGAAAATGACTCTGCTCATTCCTTCTCTAGGCCCCTTCAGTTTCACTGGTATTTCATCATGGGAGGTGACAGGATTAGAACTGAACCCAACAACTATGGAGAATTTAAAGAGAATGCCTTGGTTTGGCATTACTGTAAAGAAGGAGTCACCCTGTTCCTTGAATGCTTGAATGGACATGATGAAAACCTGTCTATTCAATTTGCTCAGTCTTGGGAAAATCGTAAGGTACAAATTGGGAATATCAGTTTTGAAGTTTCTAAGAATGAAATTGCTATGCCTATGGGTCTTTCTCCAAAGGATATGAAGATGCAAAAAAAAGTCTAGGGTTTCAGATGCTCAGAATCAGAAATTGTTTCTTGGTGAAGGGGAGGAAATGGTGCCTTACCAGGGTGGTTTTGAGAGAGCCCAACTTCCTGAACCATGGACGGACATATGCTATATGGTGATGAAGTATTTCACCCTTGAGGGCCGTTTCACTAGGTTTTATCACTATCATCTTCCTTTGTTAAATCATTTTAGAAGGAATGCCACTATTAGTTTCCCTTTCTATTTGCTTTCTTCCCTTGAGCACTCTATCCAACATGTTAAGAAGACTCTGCTTAAAAAGCCTGATGAGAAGCCTATTCCCTTGCATCAAGGGCTCATTCATAGGTTATACTAGTTTCATTTAGCTTTGTCTCCTCCTTCCTCTATTCAGCCCTCTGGTCTGGATACCCCTACTGTCTCTATGAAAACTGGTCTTACTACTCCTAAACGGCTTCCCAAAGGTGATCCTAGTTCTAGGACTTCTAAGTCTATAGCCAAGAAGGTTCAAAACCCTCCTTCTAGATTCAAATTCAAAGCTAAAAGATGTCTCTCTGATGTTGACACGGAGTCCAACCTTTTGAAAGAGGATATTGGGGATTCTGGGACCCAAAATGATCAGAATCAGGGTAGGGAGGGACCCTCAAGGAATTTCAAAAAAGTTAAACTGGAGTGTAAATTTGCTATTGTTAGGCGGTCTGGCTGGCAAACAAGTTCCCAAGATGAAGCTGATCGACTATTTTGAAAGCAATTCTGAAGCCTCTACCCATGAGGAGGAGGATAAATCTAAGAGTGATGTTCAGAAGATTGCTTTTGAAGATTTTGGTGGTGTCGAAGAAATTGATGGGCAAGACATTCATGTGGAGGCTTTTGATACTGAAGATAATATAGGGGTTCATAATTCTGTTCCCATTGGTGACTGTGTGGATGTGGGAGATACTACTACTCAGGTGGAGGTGACTAATGCTGATGATAACATTGGGAAAGAAGCCCACTCTGATCCCTGTTGTTCATGTTGATCCTGATCTATCTCAGGAGGATGGTAATAATGCTCAAGAAGGTAGGGAGGAAGATAATATTGAGGAAGTTAATTATGTTGATGATCTGTCTCAGTTGAAAGAGCGGGTGGAGTTCCTGGAAAAGAGGGTCTTTTCTCTTGGCAAATTCATTACTAGCATGTTATGCAGGATGGCTAGGGCCAATCTCTCTCTACTGTAGGAACATGAAGTCGTCATTCATTGTGCTGATAATGATAGGGTTAAGGAATTTGATAAAATGCTAGAGTTTCTTTCTGCAGGAGAGGATGACATCCCTTCCTAGTCTTTCTCTGCTTTCTGTTTGCTGGCTTTTTACTGTTAGTATCTTTTTGTTAAATATCGGCTGTATGTAAGCTATTTGTGGTGGCTCTGGCTCCTTTTGTTTTCTGTGCCTTTTTTGCCCTTTTTGGTGTTTGCTTTGTAAGGGTTCGGCCCCTAGTTTTATGCCTTATAATATCAAAAACTTTGTCCCAATCATAATAGGAAAACATAATGGCTTGTAAGCTAACATGTTCAATCCCTCCAACACTCAATTTACATACTTACTCTAGCCTAACTAGAGTTTTTAATTAGCTCTATCTCTTTTGATCTCCATCCCCAAGATGTACCTAACTACCCCTAAGTCTATCTCAAATTGTATTGAAAGCTAAGACTTCAAATCACAAATCAAATCCTTCCCATTCTCAAAAAACAACATATCATCAACATATACTGCAATAATGAGAAAATGATCATCATCCATCTTGTAATAGATGCAATAGTCTGATTTGGATCTCATAAATCACAAACCCAATAAATGAATCAAACTTTTGGTACCACACCCTAGGAGATTGCTTAAGACCATACAAAGATTTCTTCAACTTAAAAACCAAATGCTCTTTACCTTTTTCAATGTAGTACTTTGGTTGTGACATATAAATCTGTTCTTCCAAATCACCATGAAGGAAAGTTGTCTTCACATCCATCTTCTCAACCTCAAGATCGTACACTACAACAATAGATAATAAAAACTAAATGGATGTTAGCTTAGAAACTAAGGAGAAAATCTCACCATAATTAATTCCCTCAACCTAGGAATATCCCTTCACAACCAATCTTGCCTTGTACTTTTCAACATTGCCATCTGAATTGATTTTCTTTTTGAACATCCATTTGCATCCAATGGGTTTATGTCCATCATGCAAAGGTACTAGATCCCATGTATTATTTTATTTTAACACAAGTATCTCTTCTTCCATGGCCACTCTCTAGGAATCAAAATCATTCATACCCATAGCCTTCTACTATAGTCATAAATGAAATATATGTAATAAACAAAATTTAAAATTGAAGGAACATTAACAGTACTAAAAACATTAAAATGTATCGATTCCAATACCCTAGAAGATTTATGAGAACTAGAATAAAACTCAACACGGTTTTGTTTTCTATATATCAATGTTCTAAAAAATCAAACTCAAGGTTACAATCATTCACCTCAACAAGGTTTTTATTTTTCAAGGTCTATAGAGCCTTCTCTCCAATGTGACCAAGCATTTGGTGCCACAACATAGTTTTACTTGCTGGAAGTTTTGTCTCTAAAGCATAGGCACCCTTAGGTACCTAGAAGGCATGACTATTGGAAGTGGATGCAACACAACCTCTTTGCTTCTAGTTCCAATGGTGAAGGTGAAGACTCTACAAATCTCCTCACTGTAGTAATGGGAGAACTATTACATTGAATTGTGTGTGCATCTAACTAAACACAAATTGCCAATACGAAAACCCTTAGCAAGCACCATAGCTCCTATAACCATCTTGCACTATCCACTCGAGAAAACAACTACACACCTGCATCATTCAATTTACTTACAGAAAGTAGGTTCCATGCCACACCAAAGATATGCATAACACCATTGTTCCCCTTCACTCATCCATCATGGAATCATATCAGGACTCTTCCATGGCCAACAATCTTCAGATAGGAATCATCTCCAAGGTAAACCTTCCCACCATCATATTCTTCATATTGTGTAAACCAACCCTGATGTGAGGTCATGTGAAAGATGCACCAGATTAAATCAACCTCGCACCTTCCGATGCATGTGTAGCCAAGGCCACAACAAAAGCATCACCATCATCTTGGGAGGATTTCTTAGACTCATCATTAGAATCATTCTTTTCTATTTCTTATTCTTCTCCTTACAATCTTTACATAAATGACCAAGCTTGTTGCAATTCCAACATTTAGCCTTGGACTTACTAGGAAACTTAAATCTCCCATAGGATTTAGATCTTGACTTTTCTTGCTTCTTGTCCTTCTTGCCCTTTTATTTTTCAATCTTTTGCAAACAACTAGGGCCTCCTTGGCCATTTTAGAAGTCTTTCTTTGCATCTCTTCAGAAAGCAATGATGCAACAACCTCATCCATTTTCAACATGGTGGTAGTGCTCCCAATGGCCATAACAAGGTGGTTCCAATAATCTGGTAACGAACACATCAAACTCATAAAGCGATCCTCTTCCTCCATTTTTATTCCCAGGGATCTCAACTAGGCAACTATCATATTGAAGGCGTTGAAATGATTGGATATGGATCCACCATCCTCCATTCTAAGAGTGTACAAATTCTTTCTCAAGAATAACTTATTTACTAGGAATTTAGCCTAATAAAAATTTTCAAGCTTTTTCCAAAGATTTGTTGTAGTGGTCTCTTTATGAACATTTAACAAAACTGAATTTTCTAGACAAAGTCTTACAAGACCCTTAGCCTTTCTATCCATCAAGTCCCAGTCTCCTTGTTTCATACTTGATGGTTTGGCACCAAATATTGCAACCCATAGATCTCTATCTACGAGCATATCTTCCATTTTGAATTTCCACAACTCAAAATTAGTACCAGCAAAATTCTCCATCACTATTCTAGATGTGCTTGCCATCTCTTCTTGCAATAAGATAAAAAACCCACTTTGTGCAAGCTCGCACTCAAATGAAGATTAGTCCAAAAAAACCATCAACCCAACAACTAGTTTCTGAGATGATTAATCTTTGATACTGATTTAAAGGAATAAAGGTATGCAGAAACACTTCCTAAACTAATCTTAGAGGAGAGTATTGTACATTTTCTTCAATCTTTACAATTATAAAAAGTAGAAACACATGTAAACATAAATAAACAAATATACCATAACACATGTGTACGTAGGGAAAACCCTTTCGGGAGAAAAACCCCACACTCCAAAGAAACCCAATGTATTATTCAATAATCTAAATAGGGCTACAATACACTTGTAGAGGAAGCCTTCACATGAGTATCACCAACATACAAATATAGAGTGATTTTGGTAGCATTACAGTACCTACAAATTACATCATACAAACTACAACTTCAAGCACCAATTTATAGGCAAGAATTCAAATAGGAAACTAGAAATTGTTTAGGAAAACCATTTCCAAAACCATAAGAGGTATGGTGTCCAAAGCATGGGTCCAAATTCCAATGCCCCTTATTGGTCTTAGTCTTCTTGGCTATTTTTACCATATTCCTTACTCAACTTACAATGCCATAAATTGTCATATTTGACCACCCAACTTGGGCATCCCAAATTTTCCTCATTCAACCTATTCAACTATGCTCCATAACAAGTGTCCACACTTGTCATAATGCCGGTCAAGATTCCAATGTAACTCCATCTTACATGCTCTTACACGTCATATGAATATGTCATATGTAACTCCCATCATGATAACCTTATACACACCACAAGATGTTGACACATGGAAAACATATGGCACCTCAATGTGGGATGCCTACCTCCTCATGTGAGGAAAAAATTCACTAAAAATGAAGTCCATGTCACTTCCAAGTGGGATGCCAACTCTACCACAAGAAGATAAAATACATAAAAGATGAAATAGTGAATTCATACAAAATATATTAAAATGAACATTAGGAATGGAAGGTTGAGATACCTTTTCCTAACAATTGATTCAATTAAGCATGTTGCATTGATAAGGAGAACAATCCGTATGTTTTGAGTCCAAATAACATGATTCATGATAATATTCATAATGTGCATGAGATTAACAATGTTTTAGGGGCTAAAATATCTATTGGAGAGGTTGATCTAAAAATTTCTTTAGATTTGATTGGAATTGATTCAATTAAGAAAGTTGCGTTAACAAGGAGAACAAATTGGTATCATAAGTTAGTTTAAGGGATTTAAAGAAGGATAAGTTGGATATATCAAATTATACTTCAAGATAAAAATACCAACAAGATATATGATTCTTCATTTGATGTTAGTGGCAGTTCTTCATTTGTTGCTAATTTTTTGAGTGAGCCTTCTTATAAGGAATCATAAGGAAAGTCAGAGTGGGAAGTGGCCATGAACATTGAATATGACAAAGAACAAAGTTTGGATATTTGTTGTTTTACCACAAGAAACAAATCTGGTTGGTTATAAATAGGTTTATAAGACTAAATGAAAGGTAGTTAGTTCACTAGATAAACATGAATAGGCTTATAATGAGGGGGTTTCTAGTACGAGGGGATAATTTTTGAAGAGACACTTGTTCCTACTACCAAGATGAAAACAATTAGGTTAGGGACTCCATTTCTTCTCATTTGATTAGAAAATATTTGATATGGATGTTAAAAGTTCCTTTGTGAACAATGATAACATAGAGGATGTGCTTTTCAATGATAACATACTTTAATTCAACGTTATAAATGGATTAATTGAAGAAAGCAATAGGTTGATCAAACCCTTCATCATTCTTTTGTAATAACATTGCTGCAATAATATGAAAGAAAGGAAATGAAAAGATTTGAAAAGGTTTGGAATAGTTTGGGCTAGCCAAGGCAGAAGCTTGTTTTAATTCTTGTTTGATACCTTGGAATATTCTATAGGCCCACCTTCCCATTTTATGATTTTCTCCTTTTTCAACATTTTAGAAACGAACTTGGTCATTTCAACAAAATTGGAAACAGACCTTCTAATGAAGTTTATCTAGCCAAAGTAATGATTGTATGCCCTTAGGTTGGGGGATTGAGTCAATTATCTTTACTCTGTCTGGATTAATTCTAAATCTATTATTTGAGACAATATGGCCTAGTAGCTTTCATTCTATCTTGAAGACACTTCTTAGGGTTGAGGGATATGTCAAGTATTTCAAACACCTTTTGAAGATCTACTCTAAATCATCATAGTGATTATTTCTGTCCTTGGAGAATGTTTTTAATTCATCTTGATAGGTGGCCATGATTTCATCTATCAAACTAGCAAAGACTACATCCATAGCCCTCTAAAAGGTATCTCTGGTGTTAGTCAACCCAAAAGGCATCCTAACATATACATTAGTTCTCCGAGTAGTGAAATCTATTTTATATTGCTTAAAATCCTTGACTACCACCTCATTAACCAAAAAAATTGTCCACCATAGACATTAGTTCACAACCAATAAATTTTTACAATAGCCTTTCCATGTTGGGAAATGGGTAATTTTCCTACAAAGAGGAGGTGTGAAGGTTTTTGAAGTCAAGATATAACCATATATCCCCATTTTTCTTTCTAACTAGGACTAGATTAGATACCCATGAGGAATGCCTTATGGTCTTAATGAATCATCCATCTCTTAATTTTGCTATTTGATTTTGCATTTGAGGAGAGAGAGAATGATTTAATTACCTTTGCTTCTACCTAAAAGATTTAGCATTTGGATATAGGGAAATGGCAAGTTGGAAAAGATCCTCTCTATAAGCTTTAAGTTCATCATATGACCAGGCAAAACACTTTCTACATTTTTTGAGAAAATAAATGAGTAATGCCCTTAGAGTAGGATTAAATCTCTTGATAATGTACATCATCTTGGGTGTTGATTCACTTCCCAAGTTTACTTCCTTAACACCTCCTCTACAATTGGCTTGTTTTTGAACTTGAAACAAACTGCTTCATCAAATGTGCTTTCTAGAGCTACTAGCCCCTTTGGGATGGTATTTGTTTTTATTTGTATCATCCCCATATAATGTTTCTTTTCCATCAATATTCTCCACTATGGGTTCCCAATCAATGGTTGGGTATCAAATTTACCTACATAGTTTAAAAATTGGTATATTTGATCACCATCCTAAAAAAATTTCCAATAATACACATTATTAGGAATAGTGGGCTTGATTGATACTTCAACTCTAGTAGTGTACAATAGTTCAACACACATCCTTCATCATAACATGAAGCCAATATAGTGAGGGCATCATAACCCACATTTCCTACTCTCTCAACCCAATCTATGCTAAAAGTACTGAACAATTCCATGGTGTCCCATCCATCATTCCTATATTGCTTCAATCTTTAGTTTGTTGCAACATAAGCACCCTTGACTTGAGCTACAACTAGTTAAGAATCACCTAAGATTCTAATAATTTTTTTGTCATGTTTCAAAGCTAGGTTCATTCCTAATACTAGTGCCTCTAGACATCCTAACAAACCAAATCCATGTCTTAGTTTTCACCCAACTTTCCTCCTCTATGGGTCACCCTTATTAATGACCAATCTCCCTGGGTGACCCTGCTTGTGTTCATCCTACCACCTGTTTCTTGTGATAGATCACCCCTTCATACTTTCATTAGGTATACACAACTTTTAAACTTCACCCAGGTGCCACCCTTTGTGGGTCACCCTTGGGTCACCTAGGGTGACTTGACCTGGTAAAAGGGGTGACCCTTGCAGATTTTAAATGCAAGTTTCTCCTTCGATTTGAGCTAAAAAAAGATTTTTTTTTGCCCAATTTGCATGTAATTTTGATCCAAACACAAAGGAGGCCATAATTAAATCATTTAACACTCCCAATAAACTAATTTTAGCTCATGTGATTTATTTTAACTTCCCTCTAACTCCTCCTAACAACCATTCCTCTATGAGTGATAAGCTTTTAAGCTCAAATCACTTTCCAATCAATTTAGTCTTTTGATCAATCAAGCAAGTTAACTATCCAATCAAGGGAGTTAACTCCTCAATCATCCCCACGCCTCATGTTCTCTCTCAACCTATAAATACCCCCTCCTCCAAGCATTAGAGGACGTAATTCATTATTGCAATCCAGCTTTTGCTTGGTTTTTGCTCCCCAACTAGCATGCTTATGCTCACTGCAGGACATAGGTGCCTTTTATTTATTGTTGTTATTTTTCCAAAGCCTTCAAAGGCTTCATATCATTGTTATGCTTGCCAATTATCAAGCCATAGCGCTCTTAGCTCACATTGAGCTCAATTCAAAGTTTACCAAAAGTTCATTATTTTGCTTCCCCTTCCCAATTGCTGCCAAGAGGAGGACCCTGTTGCTTCAAGAGGACAAGGGGGTTGCCATACAAAAGGATTCCTAAGGGTAGTGCAAAGCTCATGTGCCAAGTGATTCCAGGTTCCTTTTCATATTTTTGTAGTAATTAGATAATGAAAATTTTCTCTCAAGGAAAGTAACTTGTTATTTTGCTCTTGTTAGGAATTCATAGTTTTCTTTCATTGCAATAGATTATAAAGCATTTACTTTTCATAGATTAATTCTCTCGCTTTCATTAGTTAGATCTTTTCTCACTTTCATACAGTAGATTCCAAAATCATAAAAAATATAAAAACATAGAATAGTATTGCATTAGGTAAACATCATTATAAGTTGCATTCATATAAAATTATTTTATTCATTCAAAGAAAATACAAAAAGATAGCTCGCATATCATATAGTTGCATTCATATGCAAAAATACAAAAAAAACCAAAAACATTAGAAAAAATAAAAAAATTCAAACCCTCGATCTCATCACGAGGTAATAGGTAGTCACATTCATATTAGAGGCAAACCCTTTATAGTGTCACAAGGTAAACTTTCAAAGTAATCAAAAGTCAACCTTAGGTCAACTCTAAACCCTAGGTCAATCTTGGTCAAAGAAAGTCAACATACACCAACTCTCTTAGAATAACAAATAAATGTGCCCAAGACTTAGAGGAGAATGGGTTAAGACAGTTCTAGAGGAACTAGAAGAAGTAAACCCTAGACAATAAATCACACAAGAGCAATAACACTTCATTAGGGTCATAGGACAAGATTGACAAATTCAACAACACATACAAGTGTTTGAAGCTAGATTACAACGTGCTAGAGACATAAACAAAACAAATAGATACCCATCTAGGCATTGGAATCAGAGAAACCCCAATAGAAGACAAATCACAAGTGACGCTTTGGGTCATATTATCATTTTAACAACAATCTCCATAGAGAGAACAAGGCAAATCCAAAACAACAATAAGCACCTCTTAAGTGAATAGAACATCCCTCGGGTCTCACCTCTGCTCGATTGGATTTTTCCACAAGAGCGAGAGTGACTTGGAGGTCACCTGAAGCAAGGAGAGGGTCTATGTGTTGCATTGGATCTGACTCCTCCACAATTGTGCCTATGTCACGTTTCGACAAGTACATATTTTAGTGAACCTGACGTGAAGAGCAAAACCTTTTTGTTAGAGATTTTTGCATTTTTTGTTAAACGATCCAAATTCCACTTCATGTGTCATTTTCACATTTCCATTCATGTTCACTTTTGCTTTCATTGCCATTTTTGCTTTCATTTCATCCATCTTCTCTATTTTTCATTTTGTTCATTCCATTTATTCTGAGGTGTCCATGACACCCCTCGAATATGACAGAAGTAGAACTGTACCTAGGGAAACTCCCTTCAAGGGAGCATGAAACTCCCTTCAAGGGAGCATGAAACTCCCTTCAAGGGAGCATGAAACTCCCTCTTTTGACAGGTACATGCCTCCTGACGCAATGGCACTCGTCTCAAACTGCTACGATTACAAAGACTCATATTTTGAAGGTGACAAAAGAGAACTTAGGTGTTCGTTAACTGTTAGAAATTAGGATCTTAGGATACTAATCATTATAAACAAAATATAAAATAAATAGAATGAGCATTATACAAGCATACATTTAACACATTACACAAGATATACATGAGGAAAACCCTTTCGGGTAAAAAACCCCATAAAGCATCATTTTATTAAAATACAAAATATAGTCTATTAAGGTTGTTCTTAAATATCATCCACTTCAACAGTCAAAGGTCAATTTTGGCCAATAAAAATAGGACAAATATTTACCACTTTTTGTTGTGAATGAGATGTAAAATCACTATTGATTGTTTGACCATTAAAGTGGATGATATTTAAGTAGAGTGGTCTATTAAAGAATAGACTGAACCTGGGGATATACTCCTCTACATACTTCCACATGGCCAATAATACCTCATGTGCATAGTGATATAATTCACTATAAAACTCCAAATTCACACACCCTCTCAAATGAGAGAGAACCTCTTTAAATAAAGGAGAAGGGGTGGCATAATACCTAAAGGGTATTAGTCACACCCATTCAAAACAACCATTCAAGTAAATAATTAATAATCTAATAGTTATTAGATTATTAATTATTAAATGGTATATGCTTTATAACATAAGGTTTTATAACCTTATATTAGAACATTATATAAATGTTATAAGGGTATGACCCCTAATAACATTATGTTCTAACACCCCCTCTTAATGTTAATAGGGGACATCACATGTCAATTTCTATAAAAGAAAAATGATGTACCCTAGTAACGTAGGTCTTCTTTGATAGTGATAAACAGGGACACAAATATATGTCAAAATGAAGAGCATGTATTCTGGATTACATGAAAGTCATCTTGTCACAATTTATAATCTTGTGCTTTAATAAATGATGCAAGGTCTTACAGTGTTTTTGTTGTAGCCTGGAACTCCTCAAACCAACTCCCCAGGTTCATTACATAATGCCCGTAGGTCTTACATATTAATATAATACTTTTACAAGTGGAAGATTTATAGAGAGAAAAATTTTCAATATGCCCATAGGGCTTGAGTTAACCATATATAATGCCTCAATGTCTTACTTATTGCCTTTTACGTCTTACATAGAGCTGCCATTGTTAGACATACTCTTTCCCCCTCAATGGCAACTCCTTACATCCCGAGGCATTAAAATGCCTAAGGTCTTATTTATGCCTTTGGTCTTACATCTAGAGGTGCTAAAATCATGCACACTCCCCCTCAAATCCCAAGGTGTTAAAATGCCTAAGGTCTTATTTTATGCCTTAGGTCTGACATCTAGAGGTGCCACTGTCATGCACACTCCCCCTCGATGGCCAAGCATTGATTTGAATTTGGAGAATTTGGTACTGCACAGAGGTTTGATTCTATATTGCATATATAATTTTTATGATTACTAGGAGCCTAGCCCAGATCTTCTTGACATGGTATATCTGCCATCTAATAATTAGTCTTACAGAATTGAAGAATAATATTAGGATGGAAGGACTTTCCTTTGAAGGTAGTGCCCATGAACTTCAAATGTGCTTTATTTCTAGAAATAAGAGTCTTGAGTAAGAGTAAATAGCTTTATCATATAATAAGGTGGGACTTGTAATAGCAACCAGATGAGAAACATTTTCAATAATCTCCTAAGCACATTGATTCTTTTGTAGTGACTTTGTAGTCATCTTTTGATTAAATGGCTATAGAAGATAGTTGTTTAAATATTACTCCATCCATGTGATAGCAGTTGCACCATATTTTGAAGACATAGATTGAGGTATATGTCCTATCAGTAAGGTTACCAACATAGTTAGTAATATAATAATCAATAAAATTTATTTTTGGTGCAAAAATAATAAAAGCCCATGATTAAATAATTAAGTCAACAAATAATATCCTATGACAATACTTAAAAATGATCTAACAATCTTATTAAGGAGATCATATGAGATTTTCATAAGTATAAGTATGTATAATTTGCCATGTTTCTACAAGGGAAATAAATAGTCATTATACATATAGTAATGATTCATAAAAAAATTAAAGCAACGGGTGAGCTATCCTTTCTAGGCTTTCTCCCGGGAGAGTGTATTAGGGCGATAGCCAACCATTAACAAGTAGGTGCTTTTATACCCAAGAAATTTAGAGTTTTTAGAGAAAATACTAACCTCCTTAGATAGTTGTGAAAAAAAGTCATCTTTTTAGATGTCTTTACCATTTGGACATACTTTTTTTAGCTTGCAATATTTGTGCTTCTTGATTATGTTAGTTGTAATATAAGTTATCAATAGCCATTTAGAACTCATTCAAGGTTCTCATCAAATTATTTCAGATACCTGTAGTTACCTAGACATGTGATAAGGTTTTTGAATGCAAATTATATATTATCTTTTACTTTAGAGGCGATGATTTTATTAATATCCAATACAAAAGCATTCTAAGGTTACAAAGGAAATATTATAGAAGTTGTGATTTAGGGTCCAAGTTGTTCCAAGGTAGTATATCAAATTTATAATATATCAATTAATAACTACTAGATTATTGACGTTTTCCTATTCTTATTGAATATGGTTGCCAACCCACAATAATTATCTACCAAGGGACAAGGTGTTCATGTAGTACTCCACAATTGAAAATAATATCAAATGATTTCCTACCATTTAAGATGATAGGTTATCACAATGATGGATATGACAAAGTAAAAAGTGATAAATTAGTGAGCCCATATTCTAAATAGGTGGAATGCTAATATGTGGTACATTTCAAATATTTCCATCATATATTTAGTGATGGGTGTACATTAATACTTAGCCCAAGGATTGAAGGGATCATTTATCTATTTGTTTCCTCTTTAAAACAAGTAGGTTAAATTGTTATATATTTTCCTTTTCTAACCAAATAGGTTACATTACACACTAACTATCAAGATCGATTAGGTTTGAATGTGTTCTTTACCAAACTTATAATGAATGTTGTGATGTTGACTAGAGGAAGTTATGGTTGGCATTCTTGTATTAAGAATGATAAAATACTTAAAACTATTGGCAGTTTTATTAAATAGGTCTATAGTCTGGTTAATAAGAATTATCAATAAAATCCATCAACTATGATTATAATATCTTACTTATAATGAAATTTCAAGTAGAGCATGAAACAAAGACAAGAGAGAAGGTTTAAATGAGGATATTATTAGAAGCTAAAAGACACAATTGGTAACAACATCCTATAATGTTGATAATGTTTATACCATCAAGAGAGACATGTATTAATGGATCCAGACCAAGGCCGAAGAGAAGCCTACGCTTTAGGGCTTTCATCAACCCTTCTCTAGCTCTTACAGTGACTTTGTTAACCTGTTCCATGCCTAGTAAGAGTCGTCAATACGCACCAGAGGAAAATCTGAATCATTGAGAGAGGTGAAAGAATTGTTTTGGAAGGTGAACGGATCCTTGACCTACGTGGTACCTTCCTTAACCCTGTCATCATTTCAACGTCTTCGAAAAATGTCCGTGAATCAATAAGTGGGAAATGTCATGTTACTTCCTGGAGGCTCTAGAGTAATATTGTTGTCTGGCCCAATAGTGCAATACTTAAGGAATTGTCAAGGAAGGATGCACAAATGCCCCAATATCACCTACCGGTCGAAGGTGGATTTGAATCATCTAAGACAAGTGATTGTGTGATATATAATAAATCATCACAAAACACAAGGATTCCATCTTTTGGTGATCGAGGGAAGATCAGTGTCTATGTGATATACTTATTTGTCTCCTCGTAAACTCTTGAAGGAGTGATCGACTTCTATTAGAGTGTCTGGCTGCTAGCATACCCATGCAAGACAGAAATTTTTTAAAACATAATGATAGTTGATTTTTGTGAGATATTATAATTGGAAAAGCTCACTCGTGGACAATGCAAGTGTAACGCCTAATACCACATCATTCTGAAATGTAACAGATCAATTAAGTTACGTTTGATAAGTTTATGATTGTGAATAAGATTTAAAGAGTCGAAGATAAGAACATCCATTCAAAGGTCGTGACTTTTTATTTACTTGAAAAGACAAAGGCTCTCTCGAATTCTATGAAGAGATGGATTTCGACGTCTATAAACATGGACTTACATTTATAAAATTGTTTTGGAAGCTAATAATTTGACTTTTATGTCGGTTAATACTTGAATCAACTATGTTAATTACATGCTGTGGAACACCATTTCTCAAGCGTACGGAAAATAGAAAATAAAATAAAAAACTTGTATCAAAATTTCCATTGCATAAACATATTACTATGGATTTATACTCAAACTCCTTCCACTTTCTCTTCAAGTAAAAAAAGTGTAAACAAAGATGATGAAATATAGGGTCGTGTGGCATTAGGCAAGTGTGGGATTTAAAGTTTTTTTTTTTTAACAAATTTTGCATAAAGATAATAGGACTTAAAGATAATAGGACTTGTCCCCTTGAAGGTGAAAATAAAAGATTTGAAATAAAAAAGTGTAATTATATCTATAGATATGCATGATATCAAGGAACAATAATTTTATCAAATATAAAAACTTGTAAGGCATGAGTAATGTGTCCCAAAAAAGAGGTTCTAACAACAAAAGTTGTAGTGGTGCATGCCATCTAATAGAAGATACAAATATTATCATGTAAATTTTTGAAGTAATAAGAAAATTTATGGAGTTCTTGTTAACAATAAACAAGTCTTAGCACTTTGTGTGTTAATTTATAGTGATGTTCAATTATTATCAAGGTTGATCTCAGGTAGGCTAATGTTTGATTCAATGTATTGTTTGTTTTGATGACTTATTTGGGATCCTTTTGTCTATATTATTTATGTGCTTCATTAAAGGAATTTGATTAGATTCTTATCATAATTTAGAGATTGTAGTGATATTCCAATGTTGAAATTTTTCATGACAATGTGGGGCATAAAGCAAACCAGTTGCTACCTTTTATTATGGCCTCATATCAATCAATTTATCTATCAATATATCTTGAATGTCGTTAAGGGTTAGGGGTAGTTAAATACAAGAATTTTCTTAAGGAAATCTACGAGAAAGAGGCCATTGGGATTTTCCTGAACTTATTAGAAAAATAATTAGCATAAAAATCTACCTAAATATCACCTGTAAAAAAAATTAGTATTTCCTAACCCAATTTTAATGAATTGATTTTAAAATAATATAAAAGGCACACCAGATGTCTTGCATAGGTGTTGATCGAACATAAAGAGGTTTCCCATCAAGTTCTACATGTCTTCTAATATCATCTGTAAAAATGATTAGTATAGCCTAACCTGCTCTGATACCATGTTAGAAATTAGGATCTTAGGATACTAATCATTATAAACAAAATATAAAATAAATAGAATGAGCATTATACAAGCATATACTTAACACATTACACAAGATATACATGGGGAAAACCCTTTCGGGTAAAAAACCCCATAAAACATCATTTTATTAAAAGACTTACAAAATATAGTCTATTAAGGAATAGATTGAACCTGGGCATATACTCCTCTACATACTTCCACATGGCCAATAATACCTCATGTACATAGTGATATAATTCACTATAAAAGTCCAAATTCACACACCCTCTCAAATGAGAGAGAACCTTCTTAAATAAAGGAGAAGGGGTGGCATAATACCTAGAGGGTATTAGTCACACCCATTCAAAGCAACCATTTGTAAATAATTAATAATCTAATAGTTATTAGATTATTAATTATTAAATGGTATATGCTTTATAACATAAGGTTTTATAACCTTATATTAGAACATTATATAAATGTTATAAGGGTATGACCCCTAAGAACATTATGTTCTAACATTAACATTCAACAACCCTACATGTGGGAACAAAACTCAACAATTCAAACTAGAGCATGAAGGGTGCAAGTGAGATCAAAGATTCACCATGTAGACCAACCTTTGATAATTAATGAAAACACCCATCTAGATGATGAGGTGAGACGCTTGGAGAAACATTTCTAAGAGTTCAAGGATGCTCATGAGACCTTGCGAGTTGCTCTTCGAGAAGAGCAATGACAACAAATAGAAAACACATAAGGTGAAACTCTGAGAAATGATGAGACACAAAGAAGTGCAATGCCCGCCAACCTTATTGCAACGCTAGTCTAGAGAATTAGGACCCTTGAAGAAGAACGATCTATTAAAGACAAGAGAGTAAGGTCTCATGACAACATCAAGTTAGAACAAGACTAGGGGGCATCTCAAAACCCCCCTACCTCAACTTCTACTCATGAAATGGGAGTAATGACATTTTCCCAAATGGTAATCAAGCTATGCAAAATCAACAAACCATTCAACCAAATCAAACCGTAGCACTTAGATATCAAAGTCCACATGTGGGGCTAATGTTGTCAACCCCACTATTTCTCAAAGTGCTTTTCTAGGAATGTACCTTAAGTACTTGAAGAACCACTGGACCACACTATAGGAAATTTAATGTAGTCATGTCCCCTTTCTGAGTTTCCAAAGTTCAAGGGAGAAGGAGATCCTAATTCACATATAAAGGCATACACTACAACAGTAAGGGAACTCCTCCCTTGGGATGGGGTCATTGCCAATTTTTTTTCTAAAAATGTTAGAGGGGATTGCCTTAGACTAGTACTATCACCTTCATGAAGCTTCTATTCACTCATTTCAACAGCTCATAGGAGAGTTTTTCATGGCTTTTGACATGAACAAACTCGTTAAAACAAGGATTCACAAGTTTGTGCTCTACTCTTCCACAAGTGCCCCAAACACGAACCATCATGAATTATGCGATCTCTTCAAGTACATGCCCTCAATAGGGATACTCGAGAAGAGGTGCAAAAGTTACCATATAAATCATATGAAGAGGCTTTAGAAAGTGTGTTAAAAATTGACCAAGCCACAATAGACAACGGATGTAGAACTTATGGTGAGAATGGAAGACTGGTAGGAGATAATGGTAGAAGAAACACCTCCACCATAAAGATACTCAAAAACAATAGAAATACGACAATAGATGGGGTAACAGATCAACCATTAATTAGGAATAAGGTCAGAGATGATTACAATGGTAGGGACTACTATCCTTTGAATGTCAATGCAGTTGATCAACCTTGAAATAATAACTATTATCCTAGGGATAATCACCAAACATGGAATCAAAATGACAATAGTTATGAATGACCTCCCTATGAATATAATTAGTTTTGTTCCTTTCATAGGATTAGGGGGCATAGTACTGAGTCATGTCGGGAATACAATAGATTCATCGTTAGGCTACTAGAGAGCCAACATTGTTTATTCATCGAAATGTTCTCGAGTCCACAAGAGGTCACACCAAATAACAAGGAGTCAAACCAGATGCAAGCTCCCATTGCTTTACAAAATGCAGACATGAAGATCTTCCAAGATCCTTTTCCCTCTCATAGAAACACTGAAACAAACAACCAAGATGCAACGACTAGTTTTGCGAGAACAAATGAAATGAACATTCCTGTCCAACTAGGACCAAAGGGAGAAACCAAGATGTTAGGACTAGTCAAAGTCTTACATGACGAAGAAAATGACCTTAATAATGAAAAAAAGAAGAAAATCATGAGGGATTAGTGTGAGTTGTGGAACCAATCCTTTGTCCAATTGGACCTTATAAATTGATTAAGGATTTGAAAAAGGCATATGTGCACATATCATTCATAGATCTTCTAAAAAATTCTCCATCTCATTGCTCAACCTTCCAAAGGCAATAGGATTAAGGTACTTGGACCAAATTACTCCTCCACCTAGTGAACAAATAAACTAGATTGACTTCAACATAAATCCACCCAATGCTGAACTGAAAGATCTGGGATTTTTCTTCGGTCTTAAGCAAATGCCTTCTGAGATAGATTTGACCAAGAAGGGAGATCCCACTTACTTGCAAGTATGGATCTATGATATGTGCATAAAAGAGACTAGTCTATGTGGATCTATGATATGTTTGCCTTCCATTCTCTTGTATTTCCTCCAAAATGATGCAAACAAAGGACTAGTGGATACCATGGATCTCGTGCAAAATCTAGAGTTTGTAAACATCCACTCTTCTTGCATATTTGTCAACAGTATTAGCAAATACCACGAACCTTGCAATGAACCTATTGACATTCACTATTCACATGCATTCTCTCCTCTCTCCATCTTGTTCATTCTTTTCATAGTTTTCACTCCATTTTGTTCATTTCATATCAAAAAATCAGAAAAATTTAAAAAATTTCAGTGTTGTAGAATCTTTGGTGTTGTAGAAATTGTTTTATACCAGTCTCACTAAAATGGTGATATATTTCTCATATGATAAAGAAATTTAGAAATTTAAAATGTTCTAGAAAGATGTTGAAGAGGAAAACAAAACCCATAAATAATTTGAGATTGAAGTTAGTATTTATTGAGAAGTTCGATGCACAAGATAGAGGTTAAAATGTAATATTTTTAAACATTATGTAAATAGAGAAATAAGGATTTTAGAGTCATAAGGGTGTAATAGATTTTTTAATTTATATATTTTAATTGGATGCATTATTAGTGGAAACTGACATCCAAAGAAAAAAAAATTCATTGAAGGGGGGAAATATGAGACATGCCAATTGTCGATACTGCAATACTGAAATAAAATCCCTATGTTAGCACTAAAGGAGGGTGTTAGGAATTATTAGTGCATGCCATAGAATAATGTAATAAATAATAAATTACCATGTTAATCTTAATAAATTAGATGTTAGTTTTTAGTTAGTTATTAGTTATGGGTTAGTTGGTAGTTAGTGGTTTGGGTAGTTAGTAAGTTGAATTACTTTATAAAGCCATAGAATGTAATCATTTATGTGTTGAAGATGAATGATTGATTGTTGATGTGGTTGAGCCTTGGGCAGTTGTTCATTGTGTTGCATTTTCAATATAATTGACGATGAGGCTGCCATGAACATAGTTTCGTTTTCCCTCTTGGAAAGGATGGGATATGGACACACCAATATTACCGCGTCCTGAGACACTTTGAGAGGATATGAAAAATTAAAGGCTGCCACGATAGGAAAAATCACGTTACCAATTTCCTTAGGGCTAAAAATGATTCCTACAATGTTCTATGATACTGTGTATAACTTACTACTCGGTAGACCATGGATACACCAAATCAAGGCCGTGCCTTCCACATTGTTTCAGGAGGTCAGATTCTTACACCTTGAAAAAGTTTATGTCAGAAAAGGGGATCCAGAACCATTTAGTATGGTTAAAACTAATGCAACCAAAAATATAGGGATCCCAATAGATTATGAATTACCAAAAAACAAGATTTTTGTCCCAAATCCCACACCTCAATCGATATGAATTAAAAGGATAGAAACACCCACAAAAACTATGAACAATATAGAAATAAAAACCTTCAAAAAAGGAGAATTGTCAAAACAAAAAGAGATTATCCCAAAAGAAATGACGATAAAAATTATGGAATGTTAGAAAAGGACGGGCCTCTACAGTTTCCTCTAGAAATTATCGATATCAACATATCCCCGAAAGAAGGGCAAGTTAATCATGTTTTCCCATGTATAGGAGGAAAGTCCCATCAAACAAAGTGGCCTGAGTTTGAAACAAGGACATTGGACCTGAATGGAATAGATCCACATGCCTTCTCAGATCTAGAGGAGGATGCTTCTGAAAGTTATACTCCTTTAACGCCACCAAAAGAAATGACGTCTAGCGAGACATATGTACCAGAAACACAAGAGAAAGATGATTCGTACACACCACTCACACCTTTCAAAAACTTATACATACCATTGACACCACCTACAAAAGCAAAGGCTCATTTGATAGACAATGGATCAATGAACATTTCAAAAAGTTTGCCTAAAGCTTTCCTAGCCCCTCAAAACCATGAGCAACTTTCTACCTCAACCTCAATACAATCTAATGAGGTGGACAAGTGGGAAGGAAGGACCCTATAGGATAGGTGAACTTGTCCTCTGAAAGGGGAGAACTAAGAACAAGAAACACAAGAAAAAGAGGAAATTTCAAGAAGATTGGAAAGGTCCAAATATAATCAAAGAAGACATCAGAAATGACACTTATCTTTTGTGAATGATGTAAGATGAGGAATTTGGTGAGATAGTAAACACCTTTCACCCTAAGAAACATTATGTCTAAAAATACCAAAAAAATCATAAAACATAAAAACACCAAAAAATCAAATATTCCAAAAATCCAATTTTTTTTTTATAAAACTATGAGAAATCAAAATCTTTCATGCATTTATGTTTCATTCTGTTTCATCTTGCATCTTTGTGAGTGACATGTTCTTGTTGGATTTTTCATTTCAGTAAGGAGTCTAAAATTGCTTAGGTGTAGGTTGATCCTCTTAGCTTTGAAGATCCCTTATATTCATAATTACCATTTATCATTCCCCTATTTGCATTTTGCAATGATTCCAATTGAAGCCTAGCTCTTAGCTCTACACTGGTCCCAATCTTAGCAATCCATGCTGTTAAGTATAAACAAAGTCAGTCTTCAAACCTACAATACTCAATAGAAGCTTGCAAGTAGACATCCCCAATTTCTTCTTAGTAGAAGGGAAGTATGACTAGATAGTGAAAACTTTTGGTGGCATTTAGCCCCTTATCTCTCCTAGCCAAAAATGCTAGGAAGATTATAACTTTGAAGGAAGAAATCTAAAATATGAGTGAATAAAAAAAAAGAGTGAGAGAAAAGTGAGATTATAAGGAAAGCTCCAAAGTAGCTGAATACCCAAAGCATCAATAAAGTTTCAAAGCATCCCATCAAAAAGCATCAAACATATCAAAAAAATGAGAGATACTACAAAATACAAAAAAAGAGAAAAAGAAAAAAAGAGATACAAAAAAAGAGTGAAAAGAGAGAAGATTTCTGATTGTTTGTACTCTCGAGTGGAGATAAATCTAAGCTCAAAGCTATGAGGGTGATAGTCTACCATAGAAAGTGAGGAACTAAGCACACACACGCAACAACTGAGCAATACTAGGAGTCTAGCTGATGCAGGAGCATCTAATGGTGTAAGGGAAATCTTGCATCACCCAAAAAAAAGATGTGTTTCAAAATTGTTGATGTTCTTTCTATTTCTTTTCAAAATTTGTGGTTCTAGTTCCATAATCACTTGAATAATGATGTAGAACTTTCAGTTTTTCTAAACTGCTACAAATAGCAACCTGCTCTTTTTAGAAAGTTTGCATTTGTGCACGAAATCAAGTGAAAATTTACAGGAAGCTACATAACTAAAAAATAAGACCTTTGGCGAAGGAATCATGCAAAGATCATTTGCGAGCTGAAAGATATTAAAGTTTTTGTTTCCCAAAAAAAGCCTGAAAATTATTCAAACTCAAGTTTGAGGCACTAAACGGCCTCGTACGAGCCTGAAAATGGCCGAAACCGGTAGAGCTGGTTCTTAGTGTAGAGCACTCCACAAGATTTCTGACGCATAAAATGGTTTGTCAATCAGACACGCGGATCAAAAGTTATGGCTCCCAGAAGTTGACCTATTTTTGGAGGGAGATGCAAATTTTGAAATTAGGTTGTTGGCCGCCAAAAAGGCTATTAATAACCATTTTTGGGAACCTTGGGTAGTAGTGGAGTTAATGGAGAAAGTGTAGAGTCAAGAATAGGTGGGAAAACATAAACCCTAGTAGATTTGGGGTTACAGATGGAAGATGATTCCAGAGTCTTGTGAGAGGAAGCTGTAATGTGTTGCAGCCTGTGGAGGGTTGATTCCTCTGATTGTATTTGAGCTTCTGTAATGTAATAAGTTGTCCAAATCAATAAAGAAAGTTCTATTTTCTGTGTGCAATTTCTGTTGTTGTGCATTTTATGATTTACCCCCTTCATCAAGTGGTATCAGAGCTAAGTTTTCTTGAGTGTGTAGATAGATCGCCGATCGTGAGGTAGTTTGCACCAGGACCTGAGGTTGTGGGTTTGCTACAGAGATCAAGATGCCTCCATGAAGAAATTGTATTGGGAGGAATGCTTTGATAGAAGAGGCTTTTAGAGCCCTGCAAAGGCAAATCAATGCATTGCAAGAGGAGCCACGAAGAGGGTTTGAGCTGAGAACAAGAGAGTAAAGTGAAGATAAAGCTAAAGAAGAGCTATCTGAGGAAGAACAAGAAGCTGTGGGTGATCCTGTAGAAGGTAGGTTGTTGAGGGCCATTTCGAAGATTGGAAAAGAGGCCCAGGATCAAAGTTTCTACATATTCTGGAGATTTGAATCCGAAACAACTTATTGATTGGATCAATGACATGGAGGAGTATTTCAAGTACAAAGATGTGGAGGACCCAGATTAGGTTAAGTTTGCAAAAATAAAGTTGAAGGGCCATGCCAGTATTTGGTAGAAGGAGGTCCAATTAGAGAGGAACAGAAGAGGAAAATGAAAGATCACCAAATGGGATCGGATGGTGGAGAAACTGGAGAAACAGTTCATTCCTGTGGACTATGAGATGGAGCTGCTGAAGAAGCTGCAAGGACTGAAGCAAGGTAACAAGTTTGTTAAGGAGTATATAGAAGAGTTTTATAAAATTACTATCAGGACAGGCCATGCAAAGCCCAACAAGGAGAAGGTAGCCCGTTACATTAATGGGTTGAGGCTGAGTATTCAAGAGGAGCTAAGCCTAGTCAGAATGACCACCATAGAAGATGCATACCAGTTTTCCCTGAAGGTGGAAGAGAACTTGAATAAAAGATTTGATAGCAAGCAAAGGGGAAGAGGTCAAGGTGGAAGGAATGGTGGAAGACCCTATGGGGGCCGAAATGAAGAGTCAAAGAAAAGTCAAGAAGCCGGCACCAGTCGAAATCAGAGAGGAGATAATACCTACTGCCCTCATGACCATAACAATGGAGAGCAATGAGGAAGAGGAAGAGGCCAACCCAGGCAAGGAACTGGAAGAGGAGGTTTCAAAGGAACTTGTTTCCAATGTGGAGAAGAAGGGCATCAAGCATACGAGTGTCGGCAACATCAAGGAAGGACAAATAGAAGACCTGAAGGTAATGCATGAGTTGCACATGTAAATGAAGATGCGCAGTCTGAGTGTTCTGAAGATGCTGAAAGGGGAGAAACCCTAGTTGTCAAAAGAACTTTTTGAATGAGGAGAAAGAACCCAATCAAAGGAAGAGTCTATTCTGCACAAGGTGCAAATGTGAAGGTAAGTGTTGTGATATTATTATTGACAGTGGAAGCACTGATAATTTTGTTTTAGAGGAGATGGTTGACAAGTTGAAGTTGACAAGAAGAAAGCATCCGCATCCATATCAGATTGCATGGTTGCAGAAGGACCATAGAGCTTTGGTGAATGAGCAGTGTTTAGTGAAGTTCAAGATTGGTGACTACCACGCTGAGGTACTGTGTGACATCATACCGATGGATGCATGTCATATGTTATTGGGGAGGCCGTGGTAGTATGATAGGAGCGCTGTCCATGATGGCCGTGCAAACACATATTCGCTAACCAAGGATGGAGTTCGTCATAAGTTGAAGCCCTTAAAGGAGGTGAAAGAAAATGTATGTAGTACTGCTAGAATTTGCTTGGTAGATGGTAGGAAATTTTTGGAGGGTATGAAGCATGAGCACCATTGCTTTGCATTGATTCCTAGGATTAGTCAAGAGAAATGTGAAGACGTACCAGTAGAAGTTTCAGATATGTTGGAAGAATTTCAGGACATTGTCTTTGATAATGTACCAGAAGGTTTACCACCGGTGAGGAAGATAAGTCATCAAATGGACTTGATACTAGGAGCCAATTTGCTGAATAAGGTAGCCCACAGAATGACCCCTACAGAGAGTGAAGAGCTAAATAGACAAGTTCAAGAGTTGTTAAGGAAGGGGCTGATAAGAGAGAACCTAAGTCCATGTGCGGTACCTGCAGTACTAGCATCAAAGAAAGATGGAGAGTGGAGAATGTGTATAGACTCTCGAGCCATCAATAAGATCATGATCAAGTACAGATTTCCATTGCCCAGAATGGATGACATAATGGACTGTTTGAGTGGAGCCAAGTACTTCACGAAGATTGATCTGAAGAGTGGGTATCACTAGATCTGAATCAAAGAATGAGATGAATGGAAGACAACCTTCAAGACAAAGGAGGGTTTGTATGAGTGGTTAGTTATGCCATTTGGGCTAACCAATGCACCAAGCACATTCATGTGGCTCATGAATGAGGTACTGAAAGAATTTTTGGGAAGTTTTGTTATTGTCTATTTAGATGATATTTTGATTTTTAGTAAAACTTGGGATGAGCATCTGATGCATATCAGAAGAGTTTTAGAGAAGCTGAGGGAGGAGAAGTTGCTAATTAATCTGAAGAAATGTAGTTTTGCAAATAAGGAGTTGGTATACCTGGGATTTGTTGTCTCAGAGGAAGGTCTTAAGATGGACCCAGAAAAAGTAAGGGCTATCACTGAATGGCCTACACCAAGGAGTGCCACAGAGGTATGATCTTTTCATGGTTTGGCAAGTTTTTACAGAAAGTTTATCAGAAATTTTAGTAGCATTTGTGCACCCCTGACTGAGACAATGAGAGGGGATAGAAAAGAGTTTAGATGGACTAAAGGAGCAGAAAAAAGTTTTGACACATTGAAGCAGAAAGTTATAGAGCAACCTGTTTTGGCACTTCCTGATTTCAATAAGGTATTTCAGGTAGATTGTGATGCTAGTGGTAGTGCTATAGGAGCTGTTTTGAGTCAAGAAGGTAAGCCCATTGCCTATTTTAGTGAGAAGCTTAATGATGCCAAGAAAAGGTATTTTGTTTATGATCAGGAATTTTATGTAATAGTTCAGGCTTTGAAGAAATGGAGACATTATTTGTTGCCAAAGGAGTTTGTTTTATATACTGATCATCAGGCTTTGCAGTATCTTAATAGTCAAGGAAAGTTGAATCAGAGGCACTTAAAATGGGTTGAGTTTTTGCAGAGCTATACCTTTGTTTTGAAGCACAGGAGTGGGAAGTCCAACAGAGTTGCAGATGCCTTGAGCAAAAGGCAAAATTTGTTAACAGAAATGAAGATAGAGGTTGTTGGGTTCGATGAGCTCAAAAATTTGTATCCTAAATATCTAGATTTTGTAGAGGCCTGGAAAGCTTGTTTGGAACCTGTTACTTTGGACATGACAAAATGGTTGGATTTCATAATCCAAGATGACATGTTGTTTAGAGGAAGCCAGTTGTGCACTCCAAGGAGTTCCATGAGAGAGAACCTGGTTAAGGAGAAGCATAGTGGAGGATTGGCTGGACACTTTGGTCGAGATAAGACCATTGCTATTGTTGGTGAAAATTATTATTGGCCACAGTTGCAGTAGGATGTGAGGAAATTTGTGTAGAGTTGCAGAGTGTGTTAGATGGCAAAAGGAACAAGTCAGAATATAGGGCTATATCAGCCATTACCTGTACCAGAGAAGCCATGTGATGATATCAATATGGATTTTGTTCTTGGTTTACCAAGGACATAGAGAGGACATGATTCCATTTTTGTGGTGGTGGACAGATTCTTGAAGATGGAACATTTTATTCCTTGCAAGAAGACTAATGATGCTATTCATATTGCAAAGTTATTTTTCAGGGAGGTGGTGAGATCACACAGTCTACCAAAGAGCATAGTTTCAGATTGAGATACCAAGTTTGTTGGTTATTTCTGGAGGACATTGTGGAAGAAGTTGAAGACAAATTTGAAGTTCAGTTCTGCACACCATCCACAGACTGATGGACAGACCGAAGTGGTGAATAGGAGTTTGGGTAACCTGCTATGATGCTTAGTAGGAGATAAGCCCAAGGGATGGGATTTGATTTTACCATAGGCAGAATTTGCTTACAATAATTCTGTCAATAGGAGTACTGGTAAATCACCATTCCATATAGTATATGGTAATAGCCGAAGAAATGCTTTTGAGTTAAGGAAGATGGACAAAGGAGAAAAGACAAGTGCTGAAGTTGAAGACTTTGCCAAACACATGAAGAATTTGCATGAAGAGGTAAAAAAGCACATTAATAAGATGAATATTTAGTACAAGGCTAAGGTAGATCAGAAGAGGAGATATAAGGAATTCTAGGTAGGAGATGAAGTCATGGTTCACTTGAGAAAATAAAGGTTCCCAATTGGAACATACAATAAGTTGAAAATGATGAAATTTGGACCATGCAAAATTTTGAAGAAACATGATTCAGGAAATGCATATGAGGTAGAGCTGCCGAATGGGATCATCATTTCCCCTATTTTCAACATTGCTGACTTATCAGAATATCATGAAGGTGGAATAGAGGATGGACCAACAGAAGAATAGTGGAGTATTCTGGCATCTACTTCAACCGAGGAGATAGAAGAGATCTTGGATAGCCGTGTGGGAAAAAGTACTCGGAACAAACAATATGAAGAATATCTGGTGAAATGGAAAGGAAGGCCTATTGAAGATTCTTCTTGGTTGTCTAAGGCACAGGTTGACCATTTGGGTTTTCCTCACACAAACACATGAGATGTGATAGGGTCACTTCTCAAATTACCCTAGGTGTCTGATGCAGGAGCATCCAGTGGTGTAAGGGCAATCTTGCATCACCCAAAAAAAGATGTGTTTCAAAATTGTTGATGTTCTTTCCATTTGTTTTCAAAATTTGTGGTTCTGGTTCCATAATCGCTTGAATAATGATGTAGAACTTTCAATTTTTCTAAACTGCTAAAAATAGCAACCTGCTATTTTTAGAAAGTTTGCATTTGGGCATGAAATGAAGTGAAAATTTGCAGGAAGCTACATAACTAAAAAATAAGACCTTTGGCGAAGGAATCACACAAAGATCATTTGCGAGTTGAAAGATATTAAAGTTTCTATTTCCCCAAAAATGCTTGAAAATAATTCAAACTCAGGTTTGAGGCACTAAACAGCCTCGTATGGGCCCGAAAATGGCCAGAACCAATAGAGCTAGTTCTTAGCGCATAGAGAACTCCGTAAGCTTTCCGAAGCATAAAACGGTTCGTCAATCAGACACCCGAATCAAAAGTTACATGGCTCTTGGAAGTTGACCTATTTTTGGAGGGAGATGCAAATTTTGGAATTAGGTTGTTGGCCACCAAAAAGGCTATTAATAACCATTTTTGGGAACCCTGGGTAGTAGTGGAGTTAAGGGGGAAAGTGTAGAGTCAAGAATAGGTGGGAAAACATAAACCCTAGTAGATTTGGGGTTACAGATGGTAGATGATTCCAGAGTCTTGTGAGAGGAAGCTATAATGTGTTGCAACTTGTGGAGGGTTGATTCCTCTGATTGTATTTGAGCTTCTATAAGTTGTCCAAATCAATAAAGAAAGTTCTATTTTCTGTGTACAATTCTGTTGTTGTGCATTTTATGATTCACCCCCTTTATCACTAGCTATCTTTAGGGCCATCTTCTATTCTAGAGTCTCATCCTTTACCCTAGGTCTATCTTGTGGGCCATCTTTGATCTACGTCTAGAGAGTGCTAATAAAATTTGTTGTTTGTCCAAGTTGAAATCTTATCAAGGTGTTTCTTCTAGATAAGGATTAGTGTTTAGCCTTTAGCAAAGCCTAAAATTTAGAAAGATTCCATCTCCCCCTATTCCCACTTGATTCCGAAATCCCATCTTGGAAAGTTAATAAATCTCCTATACTAAGGTAATTTGTAATCCCCTAAATCAAAAATCTTACTAAAGAGTTGTCACATTATTTGTTCCATCATGCATTCATTATATGAAAAAATGGAAAAATGAAAAGCAATAAGTCTATGTCATAACTCATGACATTCCATAGATTTAAAATGTGTTGTGTTCCTTCTTGTGTCCCTACATTTCATACATTGCATTGAATCCATATATTCTAGAAAAGACCAAAAAAATATATCATAATCATTTGCATTTGTGTCAGGTTTTAAAGATCATAATCACAAAGCTTCTAAATCACCAATGAGCACAAAAGATAAAGATAATCATGATCATAAAGAGAGTTCCAAGAGTGCTAGTACAAAGCCGACACAAAGTAAAGAGTAGAGACAAGGACAAAATGCTTTGTCTCCTCATGCAAGGGGGCAAAATAGAAGTAAGAAAGACCTAGATGAACCTCAAGGATGATTTTGACCAATAGAGCCACTAGGGCTCTGACTCCTAGGTTTCCTACGAGAAAGAGAGAGAACTCTACTAGGAGCATGTGAAGGACCCACCGTATCAGCTCGAGAAGCTTGTCTATGACTCCCAAGACTTGCCATCTCTCGAAGGACAACATTCTTGGCTTTAAGTTCCCTGATACCATTGCGCATAGAAGTAATCTCCTAGCTGGCATAGTATGTAGGTGCAAGAATGTCTAGGTGTGATGACCGACCCAAGAAGGAAGATGGGCATCAACAAGTAGAGACTCACAAGAATGGCCCATGACCAGATCTAAAAGATCTAAGATGGAATCACAAAATAGTTCCCTCCATCCCGTAGAAGTACCTAAAGAGAAGAAAGAAGAGGAAAGAGAGTTAGTCAAACAATCTGAGTATGCAAAAATGACAATCAAAGGAAAAGGAAAGGGTACTTATTAGGATCACCCTCTTCCCAAGAGGTGTCATCTGGTGCATATTCACAAACATGAGGTATGGCAACCTCCTCATAAGGAGGAATGTCCCTATCCTCTCCTTCACTAACCTCATCACGATCCTCTCCCTCTAGATTGTAATCCTCATTAGTAGAATCAATATCATCAAGAGCAATCAATCTGTGAGGAGCAAACCCTCTCCTTCCCCTACAATTGGAACCTGAGCTATGATCCTTACAAACATATCTAATAATCAAGACTCTAGGAGTCAAAGGAGTCCACATGATCCTCATCTTCTTAGGACCTCCCATCTCCTGAATAGACCTATAGCAAATAGGAACTAGGGGCAAATCCTTCAGAAAGTCATCGCCTAGCTATTGCAAGACTCGCTCGATGTGATGTAGGTCAACAAAACTATTTTAATCTAAAATTTGAATCACACTCCTACAAAACACTCTGATTTGTGTGTCATCGGGCCATCTACCCTCCATGTCAATGGGAGGATTGAGAATCATGTCCGCATCAGTGAAAGTGGCCACTACACGTTGGCTAGCATCAAAATGACCAAGCTGACCCCATTGTGTAGCCATCAGAAGTCTAGGATTAGGAAACAGTATCTCCCTCTAGAATGGTCAAATGTGCTCATAGATCCATGTCATGATCAAGGAGGGATGCCTAAAGCAAGAGCCCCTCGGTGCGCAATACAGTAAAAATATCAATATACCATAGCTAAGATGTCAACACCCCACACAAACATAGTACCATGCTCTATACATTGAATAATTAGTACCCAACACCATCTAAGCCTAGATGCTCCCTTATCTCCAGACAAATTTGAAGCAATCAAACCAGTGAGGTACTTCCTCAAAGGAGAAATAGGAAGTCGAGGAACTGAAGTGAGTTGGACCCCTGTGCATGTCTTAGAATAAGATACTCCCATAATGAAATCCCATGATTGCTTCTCAGCAAGCGAGTCACTCTCAGGAAGAACAAGTGGCTATCCCCTAAAAGTGTTCTTGTCGGCATCCCAGTAGGTTAGAATGTCATAGCAAATATGAGAAGTAGCATGAACAATTGGAACATGACATTACTTGTCAAGCCCCGCTCTTTTTAGAATAGCATGATCTCTTGAAGAGAGGGCCTTGTAAGCATTTGAAAGTCATTGCTGCTCATGGCTAGCATTCCATCAAATGCATCCTTCCTATTAAGAATGAAGAACCACATGTTAGATTTCATTAAACTAAGAAAATCACAAAAAAACATCTATTCTTCACAAAATTGGAATAAAATGACAAGATTAGTGAAAAATAGAATCATAAAAATATCACAAAACATCAAATTTTAGTCAGAATCAAACATGCAAGGTCACCCCTTTTAGTAGGTCAAATCTCCTTGGGCGACCCTATTGTCAGACCAGATCTCCCTAGACGACCTTAGTGAAACATCTAGGTCACCCTGAGTGACCTGCCTTAGTGAAAGGGGCGACCCATGGGTGACCCTATCCCACACCCCAACATACTAAAAATTTATAGAAATAGTAAAAAATCTACCTGATTTCAACAAATGAAAAAACATTTACACTCTAAATGACAAAACAAACACAATGCAACAAAACTAATGGACAAACATGAAATCATTTGCAATAAAATTGACAAAATTCAAACTAGGGTTTTGAAGGTAGAAATCACACTGTTCATACCTGATTCTCAGTGGAAGAAGGATTCATCACCTCTATTGCTATCACCTTGACGAAAGCTTTCCGACGATTGCTCACACACACAATTCCATTAATAATTGACTCTTTTTCAAAAATTCCTTCACTCTTCTTGTCTTCTAGTTTAGTTTTTAATTATACATTTAGGAGTAATTTCTTTCTTTTGTAGTGTTTTGTGCCCCATTTTACGTGCTTACATCCTTACAGTTCACCATTGGTGAATCAGACAATAAGTCAAACTTGTGACACAACTCATGGTATGTTTGTTCATTTGCAATTTCATTGTTTATCATTAAAATCTCAAATGTTGAATTAATACTAGTCTTTGTAGGTATAATTGTGGCAAATGAACGATAGGTAAGGCCTATTTTGAGAATGATACCCACCTTTCATGTAGACTACCATCCCCAAGGGGGCAAATATGTAAGCACTAAAACATGCATGGGCTTGCACAAGGACCCCATGATGATGAATAATCCTAATCACATAGACGAAAGCATGAATAATAATGCGCTCTCATCTGTTCTCGTCTTGGAGACATGTGGTGTCTTCTTTTTCCTTTGTTGATTCTTCAATTTCCTAACCATTCTTCTTTCCCCCCTTGTCGATTCTTTTTTTGTCAATTTCTTTTCCTTTCCTTTCCTACATGCTTAGTTTTCACCTTTTCATGCTAATTCCACCTTTCAACACCTAATCCTGAAGGTCTCTGACCGTAGGAAGCCTCTAGATAGCCTAACAGACCAAACCCATTTCTTATTTTTCACCTAACTTTCCTCCTTTGTGGGTCACCCCTATTAATGACCAAATCTCCTCAGGTGACCCTGCTTGTGTTCATCCTACCACCTATTTCTTGTGACAGATCACCCCTTCAGACTTTCATTAGGCATACATAACTGTTTAACTTCACCCAGGTGCCACCCTTTATGGGTCGCCCTAGGGTCACCCAGGGTGATCTAACTTGGTAAAAGGGGCGACCCTTGTAGATTCTAAATAGGAGTTTCTCCTTTGATTTAAACCAAAAAAGACCCCGTTTTCACCCAATTTGCATGCAATTTTGAGATAAACATAGAGAAGGCCATAATGAACTCATTTAACACTTCCAATCAACTAAGTTTAGCTCATATGATCTATTTTAACTTCCCTCTAACTCCTCCTAACAACCATTCTTCCATGAGTGATAATCTTTTAAGCTCACATCACTCCCCGATCAATTCAATCTTTTGATCAATCAAGAAATTTAACTTTCCAATCAAGGGAGTCACCTCCTCAAACATCCTCACCCCACATGTGCTCTCTCAATCTATAAATACCCCCCTCCTCCAAGCATTAGAGGAGGCAAATTCATTATTTCAATCCATCTTTTGCTTGGTTTTTTCTCACCAACTAGCATGATTATGCTCACTGCAAGACATAGGTGCCTTTTATTTATTGTTGTTATTTTTCCAAAACCTTCAAAGGCTTCATAGTGTTGTTACACTCACCAATTCTCAATCCATAGTGCTTTTAACTCACATTGAGCTCAATTTAAAGCTTTTTAAAATCTCATTCTTTTGCTTCCCCTTTCCAATTGCCACCAAGAGGAGGATTCCCTTGCTGCAAGAGGACAAGGAGGATTCTTGAGGGTAGTGCAAAGCTCATCTGCCAAGCGATTCCAGGTTCCTTTTCATGTTTTTGTAGTAATTAGATAATGAAAATTTTCTCTTGAGGAAATTAACTTGTTATTTTGCTCTTGATAGGAATTCATAGTTTGCTTTCATTGCAATAGATTAAAAAACACACTTTTCATAGATTGATTCTTTCACTTTCATTAGTTAGATCTTTTCTCGCTTTCCTAGAGTAGATTCCACAATCATCAAAAATACAAAAGCATAGAATAGTATTGCATTAGGTAAACATCATTATAATTTGCATTCATATAGAATTATTTTATTAATTCAAAGAAAATACAAAAAGATAGCTTGCATATCATATAGTTGCATTCCTATGCAAAAATACAAAAAAAACCAAAAACATTAGGAAAACTCAAAGCATTTAAACCCTCGATCTCATCACGAGGTAATAGGTAGTCACATTCATATTAGAGGAAAACCCTTGATAGCATCACAAGGTAAACTTTCAAAGTAATTAAAAGTCAACCCTAGGCCAACTCTAAACCCTAGGTCAATCTTGGTCAAAGCATGTAAACATACACCAACTCACTTAGAATAATAAATAAATGTGCCCAAGACTTAGAGGATAGTGGGTCAAGGTAGTTATTTAGGAACTATAAGAAGTAAACTCTAGACCAAAAATCACATAAGAGAAGCAACACTTCATCAAGGTCATAGAACAAGATTGACAAATTCAACAACACATACAAGTGTTCGAAGCTAGATCACAATGTGCTAGAGACATAAACAAAGCAAATAGACACCTATCTAGGCGTTGGAATCAGAGAAACCCCAATAGAAGACAAATCAAAAGTGAACCTTCGGGTCATATTATCATTTCAACAACAATCTCCATAGAGAGAACAAGGTAAATCCAAAACAACAATAGGCCCTTGATCAGACTGGCCGCTCTTTGCGAGGTTATGCGCCAAGTGAACAAAACAACCCCTTAGGTCTTGCCTCCGCTCGATAGGATTTTTCCACGAGAGTGAGAGTCACTTCGAGGTCTCCTGAAGCAAGGAGAGGATCCATGTGCTATGTAAGAGCTAACTCATCCACAATTGTACCTGTGTCATGTTTCGAGGAGTACAAACCCCTCCTTTGAGCAAGCAACATCAGAGACATTGTCCATAAATCATTAGTTGTTGGGTTTATATTTTGAGGATGTGTTGATGGGTTTGTAACATTTTCCTAAAAACCACATTGGCGTATAAAACTATCAGGTCCATTTTCAACATATAACACTTTATTTAGTGCCCTTTTAGGATGCTTAATTATATGGAGTATTTTTTCTCTCTCCATAGCCTAACCTCTTTTCCATGAAGTGAGATGGTAGCATATGATGAATCGATTTAAACACTTTCCCTAATAGATGTTGACTAGTTCCTAGAAAGGAGCATTCCCCATGTACAAGGGCAATCAACTATAGTAATGTTCATTAACAAAGATTTTCTAGGGGAATTTGTTAGCTAAATATCTACATCATTTACTACCTCAATTGCATGTATTTCTTTTGAGTCCATTGAAAATCACTTTCGAAAAGATTTTGAAATCTTTAAAATTGATTGGTTCATTATTTCAAGAAGCATAATGTTAGTGAATGCTCTTGAATTAAGCATACAATTATGCATTATTCATTGATGAGCAAAGAAGCATAAATAGCTTCAACATTAATCTAAATTTTAACAAAGGTAGTGCCCATATAAATCTTTGACTTTTCTTCAACCTCTATTGTACTTTGAGAAGTAATGGAATTTACATTGGTTTGCTCACTCATTATTGGATTATTGTTCAAATAAATTAAAATTTTGTTTTTGTGCTCAAGGATTTTGAGTGGCTCTAAAATTTGTACTCAAATCTTTACCTAACTAAACATGTTCCATATCACACATTCTAATTTGGAAATGGAGTAGATATAGGTACTATAATAACATTAGTGTTAGGATAAACTTTGTTAGAAATGAAGGTGCAAACCACACAATGAAAATCTAATTCAAACCTTATTAATATCCTCAAAATAATGTAGAATGAATGGATATTGAAACAAAAATAAAAGCCACTACACAGAAATAACATGCATTAAGAACTGAACACATAACACAATATGTAACATGGAGAAAACCCTTTTGGGTAAAAAGCTCCACCAAGAAAAGAGGCTCCAAGTTGTATTATCTTCAAATATGAGATTACAATACATGCACTTCTGCTTCTTCTTCAATCTTCAATCCAATGACGCTTGTTACTCTCAACTCTGCTAAAAATGTAGTATAAATATCCTTATAAAAGGAAGTTGCCTTCTAGGGCAAGAAAACTGACATAATATCGAGATCTGTGACCTAATTAAAAATGGTCCAAATTTTCAATGATAAATATAAATAAAATGTGGTTTCAGGGACACTTCCCTCAAACCCCTCGCCAAGGGCATGATCCCCTTGGACCCCTCGCAGGGGGAAACCCCCCTGCGAGCCCCTATCACAGGTGAATTAGCATCGGGTACCAGATATAAACATGCAGCTGAAACATGATCGCTGCTGGTGAAACCTCTTATCCCTTATGGGTGATTTACAAACAATAATATGAATAATAAATTACATAAGATTTACAAGGTTGATGGCACCTTAATCCTAACAAACTCAACTATCATCTTTGATAAGTTCTATTGGTAAACACATTTGTTGTTGTAGTTATTGCCTTGAAAATAACTTAGACTTGCCTAATGGGCGGAGACAAATGTACCAATAGTTGGATAGATCACTATTAGGTTAGTGATCTTCCTCTACATTTGAGAAGGGGAAGCTCCCTTGTATGGTGGGGTTTCATAGTTTTGGTGGTATTTTAAATCGAAATACTAAAAGGAAAAGGGAAAAACTAAAGGAAAAGGATTTATAGAATCTGTTGACCTATTTTCCTCTACCCAGAGTCAAATAGCCCAACTTCAAAATCTTGTTGAAATCCCTTGAAATCTAACTCTGTAAACCTAAAATCCTTCAAATTCTAGTTTTTTGCCTTGTAAAAATCTATAAAAATCCATCTGGAGAATCCTTGCAAAAAACTAGAAAAACCTAGAAAATTTGAAGCTTTTGCCTTAAATTTTGCCCCCCTTTTGGCCTTTGTTGACAAAGTTTCAGATTCTTGAATTAGTGTAAAAATGGCTAAGGCATGAAAGACTCTTTCACCCTTTATCGACAAAATTCAGGTTTTATGAACTCAAGTTAAGTTCACTTTTTCTCAAGTTCGCCGATGAAGCGGCAGGTGAGTGGGATGTCTTAAAAATTTGTCTAAGGAATGAAGAAGAAAAGGATGCCTTTATCAGCATTTTTCCCCAGTTGTGAACTTTCCAAAAGTTCAAGAATTCTTTGGTTCACCGACTGGGCGATTTCCCGATAAAGGGAAGGCAAAGGGAAAAATTTTGCGAGAATTGGCTAAGTTAAAAGTAGGCTAGGAAAGGCCTTTTTCGGCAAAGTTCACAAGATGTGAACTTTCCTCTAAGTTAAATACCTCCATAGTTTTCTAACGGAGCCTTTTGCTGACAAGGCAAAGATGAGGAAGATAAGGTTCAATAAAGGGTAAATTGCCCGATAAAGGATTTTGGCTAAGGCATTGATGGTTCAAAGTTCTTCAAGTTCATCAACGGAACATTTTTTTGATAAGGCAAAAGAGTCAGAATGAAGAAGCGGCGAAGAGGAAGGTTCGGCAAAAGGACCTTTTGCCAATAAAGAGGCTTAGGTTCACAAAAAGTTACTTTTGCTGATAAGGCAAAAAATAAAGCATAAATGGTTCAGCAAAATAGTATTTTGCTTATAAAGAGAAAAGGCAAGTCCAAAAGGCAAAGTTCGTGAGAGCAAACTTTTTCTGATAAAGGAGTGAAAGTGAGCCAAAAGAAAAGTTCGGCAAAAGGAGATTTTTCTGACAAAGGCAAAACAAAAATGAAAAAGATGAGTGAGAAATAGTTTTGAAAAATGATATTTTGCCAATAAGGGCAAAAGATGACAGAATAAGAATGGTTTAGAAAATTGGATTTTTTCTGATAAGGGCAAAAATGAAGAAACAACCCACAGTCAAAAATAGATAAAGTTGCTGACTGAAAACAAAAGATACAGAGAGCAAGCCAGAGTGGTCTGTAAATGCAGATTTGGTTGACAGGGCAGAATTCAGGCCAGTTTTTCCAAAAAATTCAGAAACAAAGAAGAACAGAGAATTATAAAGTATTGTACACTTTAAATATCTGAATGTAGATATTTGAAGTGTTGTAAAATCTCAATGAAAAGGGATTTTGGAGGGAAAATCTATTTAATTTTCCTCATATCCCATTAATGCAGATCTGATCTGCTCAACTACTCCATTTTTAGATATTTTTGCATTTAATGTTGCAGGTGGTGAATCAGAGGGTGCATTGAAGAGGCAAAATATCTCCTAGCTACTCCATGATCCAAGATATCTTTTGCATTGAATTCTTGCAGGTAGACATCCCTTTTGCAGGGATATTTTATGAGAGGCCCATGGGGCGAATTTATGATGAAAAATGACTAAGGTCAATGTAATCAAATGCTATATATGCATGTCTGTAAGATGTAATAGTTGTTGGAAATTAGTTGATATTTTTCATGCTTCTGTATTCCAAGCATAGACCTCCTCTGTTGTAACGTGCCTTTTGTTGAAACACACATTGTGTTTTTACCTTTTCTGTTGTTTTAGCTCTGTGTAAATCAGGACTAATTACCTGTGAATGTTTATTTCCTCTCAATCTTGTTCATTTCTTTACCTCTACTAAGAATTTGCTAAATTTGTGTAAATGATCAGTTGTATCTCTTTATTTTGTGCATTCTCAGTTCTGTGAGAGCTTTTATATTCAAACTTGGTGTATCACCCCCTTTAATTTGTAGTTTTATCCCTCTTTCTCTTTTCATCATTGGTGGATCGATTAGGTTTAGTCTTAGGAATAGCTAAATCTCCCATTCAACAAAGGAACCAACCTCTCTCTGGAGATTTAATCTCCCTGCAAGGTCCCACACCTGGAGATCATCTCAATGTTTCACTAGATTGTTGGAGCCCTAAAAGCGTCCAACACAAGGTGCAAATCTAAGTGACAATAATTTTTGGCACGCCCGGTGGGACTATGAGCAATCTAAATCAAAGAATCAAGCTAAGAATCTAGTATTCTTTTTAGTACTCTGCACTTTGGTAGACTTTTCATGCACCTGGTGACTCTACAAGCTTCTGGTTTTGATCAGTACGATGTTTTATGCCTGTGCAAACAAGGGCTTCTTCAAGTGGTAACTACCAATTTACTAAATTATCTGTTGCTGCTTCTAGGAGAAGGTCTAGGTTATCTAGGTCTCCTGTGAGTAGGAATAGCAACCCTATTTTACCTCATCCAAGAGCTCAATCTACACCCCTTCCTGTTAGGTTTCAATATACTAGAAGAATTCTGCACATTCCTAGACTTAATTTGAATATTTATAGGATGGAAAGAAATTTACCTTTTGTGACCTTTAATGGAGGCAACCCTTTAGATTTGGTTGCATATGATGATATACTAGATGCAGCCCTAAAGAGTGTTTCACCCTTTACGGGTGATGGTTCTATAACCCCTGCTGAGCACATCAAAGACATATCCAACGTGTGCTCAGTCCATCATATCCAGCATGAGGATGTTGCAGTTAGACTCATGGTCTCATCTTTCAAAGGGAGGGCTCTTCAATTGTTCAGGAGCTTAACCCCTACTTCAATACATGATTCGGATGAGCTAGGAGATAAACTCTACAAGTAGTTTGGAGAGAGGGCAAATAATGTCTTGTTGTTGGAACAACTGACAACAATCAAAAGAGCCCCAAGTGAAATGCTGGCATATTTCAACTTTAGATTCCAGAGGATGTGGGAGAGAATTCCAGTTACCCTCATGCCATCTCCACAACGTTCTTTTTTGTATTTTTTAAGAGCTTTAAATTTTGATATTGCAGTAATGATGCAATCTATGGGTGTTGAAACCCTACTTGCTGCTTATGAGATAGCTTTAAAAGATGAAAATTGTCTAATACAGGTTGGGAAAATTACTCCCAGACCTCCTATCCCCCTTTTTCCAGAGCTATCTTCACCATCTCAACAACCCATTATTGCTCCCATCCCAGAACCTAAAGATTCAACGTCCTCTCCTCCTTAAGAAGAAAGTGATTTTAAAACCCTAGTGACCAATTGGACCAATAAATTGAATAAAATAGATATTCAAACCGCCCAAAAATCCCATCAAAATTACAATTAGGGGTAGTCATCTAACCACAATTGAAGTCAGGGTTACAATCCCAATAGAAACCAAAACTGGAATCAGGGTTACCAACAAAATAGATATCAAAACCTAAACCCTACTCAGCCTTTGTAAAAAGTTTGACCTATCCAACATATTTCGGTTGTGAATCTAGTTAGGGCTTTAGTCCCTACTCAAAATAATCTGGCAGTAACATACCATCCTCATTACACTCGAGTAAACTCAAGAATTTACAAGAAGGTAAATAAACTTGGTAAACATGAGATATATATATATATATATATATATATATATATATATATATATATATATATATATATATCATTTGCATAAACACAAGAAATAAAGTACATCTTTCCAAATAATTTCAACTTGAAATCACAACATAATCGAAGCTAGATACACAATGAAATCCTTTCACTTATCATTTACAAAAATATAAACTGCACTTGGCATAAAGAATAGTTTTACCTCATAAGTTTGACTATCATAAGCCATAACATAGAGTACACTGCATTTGGAATGTTGATATCTGTCTTCACGAGCTTTGGTGAGTCTTCTACTTCAGAGGGAGAGCATCATCTGAGTACTTTACCTCCAACCATAGACCGGTGGTCCCCCGCACACCTTCCTTTTTGGAAGTGGCCCTACCCTTCACGAAGGGTATAGATATAAGGAATCAACAAGTGCTTGCCATATGAGTCCTAGTGCTGTGTCCTACATAACTTCAATCGACCATACAACTCTAGATCCCTTCTAGCTAAGTATGATCATATTGATTGGTCATGCCATCTAGACACACACCTCTGACTCGACTTGGAATTGTCTCATCTTTCAATTTGACTTTCTTTATTTAGCAACTCTAGACACAAGCTTGTTAGTACTGTAAATTCATTCAAGTCAATCTATCTTAGAAGTAATCCTCAATCTAGGATATACATGCAATATAAAGTTTTAGGTATTCTTAACCTTTCAAAGAGTCCCTCCTAGCATACTTGCAATGCACTATGTTGTATGACCTCCTGTCACTCTAATATTTGACTCAAAATCATAACATATTTGGTGCCATTTAACAAGTTTCGACTCTATCCTAGAATCGCTTAAATTTGTTAAAGTACCACTAAGACTCTTCTTGTCTTGCTCTATGGTTTACTCAACCTTTCACTGTCGACCAATATATATATATAGACAATGTCATATCCAGCATAAGAAATATAGGTTTCCTAAATCCTCCTTGTTTTTAATACTAGGGTTTAGCTTCTCTAACCCAATACATGGAAAAATCAATCATCCTTATTTTCCAAAGGTAGTAACATAAATATAACAAAACATGAGAATAAATACTTCTAGTCCTCCCTAGACCACTTGGCATTGTTTGAAATCACAATTCACAAAACTTGAAAAAGCATAGAATACAAGGTATGATCTCATCCATATAATATCTTGATGGATACCTACACTTTTCGAAACTAGTCTTTTGACCGAGATCAACAAAATACTTTCAATCTTCTAGTCTATTGAGTCTACTGGCTTTCCACTTTGATAGGTTATAGTCTCGTATGTGTATTCATTCAAAACATGACAATGAACTTATATAAACCCTCTATAGTCCAACAATCATGTGGGGTTGAGTTACGAATCTCCCATCATGCCCAACCTAGAACAATCACTTCCATTGATGCCCATCCTTGGGCTAACTTATCATCTGTGCATTAAGCACTAGAATAAGTTCTATTGAACAAAAGACTATGAGGTCAATATCTTTGCATTTCTTAGTTTACTCTCTCTCACTCAAGATATCATAACATAATGCTATTTAAAGCTATCTAGGGTTCAACATTCTTGGATCACCCATTTCTATAAAAAATGAATTACACAAATTGACAAAAGGAATTCTATTTCCTACAGAGAAATCTTTATCCAAGTTGCATCCTCCTTGTTTTCTAAACCCCTTAGGCACTATACTCAACCTCGATACTCATATTAAATAGAATACGAGTTCACTATAGATAATATAAGCATACTAGACTAAGGTCAATCTCATTTTCCATTTAGTTTTGAACACAATATAATACTTATAGTCTTGATGGCTTTCCTATGTTCACTGATTGTTGACATCATGGCAAAGCTAAATTTGGCCAATAGATTGACTGGTCTGTAATGATTCTGTACTTCTATTTATATCAGTGCTGAAGGACCCAAACTGGCCCCTAATTTCTCGTTGCTTGAGAACAAAGGTTGGGTATGGTTCAAAAACAACACGGTCACTTGTTGATGCTGCCATTACAAACGAGAGCTCTAATTCAATTAGCTCCAAATTCTGAAGTTCTTGTAGAACTAATGCCCCTACGCCCAACTCTTCATGCCTAAACAAACATAGCTCCGCATCACAGTACAATGATCGCGAGAGACGCAAAAGTTCTTTCTTACAATTGCAACACCACCTCCCCATTGTACTGAACTAGGTTCCAATGAAAATCAAATGCCTAGTAAAAACATTATTGGACTCCTTAGCTAGTAGCAACCCATGTAAAAGAAGTCCATCCATTGTGTTGGTTTTGTCCCAGACTGGATGCTTAATCCCAGATTTCCCTACAAGGTAGCCATCAATGATCAACAGGATCTCTGGGCCAGGGGCCAACAGTATAGGAGATAGACTCTATATTTTATCTCCTCTTCTTCTTCAGGCTCTGCAAGACCTAGGGGGGTATTCCCTACTCAACATCCATGGGGATATGCATACAAAGGCTGGGATGCTGACAGAGAGCAGATAAGTCCTCCTGTAAGTAGACCAAAACTGCAAGATAAGAGCAAAGGGGCTGGCTTTGGGCCTATTTTCAGTTGTAGACAGAGGACTTGGATCCTAAAACTAATTCTAATGTCCTAATGGTTGTTTTAGAGTTTGATTTTGATTTTATGTTTTGGATGCAAAGCTGGACATGGTTGTAACACAAACACAAAGCAAGATTGGTGCCTATCCAGGGCCTGGAGTCAGTAGACATACACCTGTGAATGATCATCATGAATGGCTAAAACTGGATTTCAGGGGGATACATATGATACCTGCCTTACAGATATCTCCCAATACAAAGTGTTAAGTTATCTATACTTATGGCATCCCTACTGCAGTATAACCTTCCCAATGTTCAATCTGAAAACAGTTTAATCTACCCTTGAGCAGAAGTTAAAAGATCAGACATTCAACACAGGAATTCTATGTTCTAGAGTTTTAAACATTCCTTGAATATTCAGACTCAGAAGAAAGATACATGCAATAATGGAGACAGAATTAACAAAACACATGCTAACATAGCATTTCTCATATAGAATTAACCATGAAATCAGTGGATTCACGCAAAGCATACAACAGGAGATACATAAACTCACAAGTTTTTTGTGGATAGAGCAGCCAAAACTAGCTGTATTGTATCACAGAGCCAAAATGTTCAACTTTCAACAACCTAGAAATGAGTAACACTTCCTGCTTATAACAGCCAGGTAGTGTACCATAAGCAATTAATTACATGGCTTTGACAAAAATCCGCCAGATACAACCCTCAGAAGGAATGGTGCTCAAAAAATGTAAATGCAGCAGACAAAGAGGAGCCTTGAGCCATGCGCCATTATCTGGAGCCTTCGCTCAAAAATTGGGCAACCTGATCGCCTGTACTGTCGCCCATAACTCTGCAATGTCGCCATTAAGGGCCTCAACCACCCGCAATCACTCGGAAACTGTCGCAACATTCAAAAAAGATTTCTTGCCAAAACATGCCTCTTCGCAGGTTGAAATTACACAGGGGAATAATCCCACATGCACGGTGAAGAGATCACATCAGTAGTTCATAAACATGGTCGCACACATGATAGGTGTCGAGCGTTTTGCTACGCTCGACACACAACCCTTCACCAAGAACCCATCGCTGTGACATATACCATCGGCCCAGCTCAAAACTCCCTCGCCGATATAACAACTCATGCCGATGAACTATGGCCTCATCCCTCCGTCGGCCAAACACATGCCGATGAAACCTCATCGGCCAAACATTACCCATCGGTGGGCCCTCCAACTGCTAGCCCGATCTCAAAAGTCTCGCCGATCGCCAAATCCTACATACTCCATTGGCCAAACTGAACACAAAGTCATCCCGATGGCATTCCCCATCGGGGTGACTTCCTTCTATCGGCGGACCACAAAACACATTGGTCGATCACAGTAGTCTTACCGATGCCAAACGTCAACCCCACTTTCTTCGGTAAGACACACGCCGATGAATCTTCATCGGCCAAACAGTACACTGTCGGCCCAACATCTGACCGCTCACCCGATAGCTCCCACTCCTGCCGATGAATACATGACTTACCCCTGTCGGCAAGACCAACACCATCGGTAGAACCACAATCTCATTCGCCGATAGCACAAAGTCTCAGCGATGGAAGAAGACACCATGCTATCAACATGATCGCTAAGACACAACACAAACTCATGCCGATGAAGAGGGAAACCTAGGGTTTAAAAAAAAAGAAACCCTCCACCTGCAAGCTCTACGTTCAGGCCAAAAATGAGCACCAACATTGGCTCCGAACGGGGACGTGCAGGTGAAAACCTACAGCGAGAACCAGATCTCCAGGCAGACCAGGCACAAAACCAAAAAAGGCACGAACTGTACAAGGCACCTACAATATATACATAATTTTACACGTGCACAGAGATAAGTCATCATGCAAAGTAGAACTTGAGGAATTGGCCATGCACAGGCAATTCCAGAAATTCACCACCTAAGGCCTAGAGGAAATAAGAGTCCTCCCCATGAGTACTGCAAATCTGATATGGGCCCATCCATAAGGGTTCGAATTTACCATGTTTACCCTTGTCCTAATCTTTTACATTCCATACAAGCACCAGATCATTGACCTGAAATTTTCTTTTTGTAGCTCTCCTATCAAACAGATATTTCACATCTTGTTGTCTCTTGAGATTGATCTGGTGTGCTTTCCTTCTGCTTTCATCCAGTGCAACCAGCTGGTTCACTCTTTCTGTCGTGGAGTCTCCAATCTCCTCATCATTATCCTGGATGAATCTGTAAATTGGTAGGAGATTGTTTATGGGCAATCTGGCTGATGCACCATATACCAGCTCAAAGGGTGACATCCCAATAGCCTTTTTTACTGTCACCCTGTCAGCCCATATTGCCAACTTTAATTTTGAGTCCCAAGCTCTCTTGTTCTTGTCCAATATCCTTTTGATAATTTTCATGATGCTTTTATTGCTTGATTCTGCTTGACCATTTCCTTGTGGGTGGTATGGTGATGCATATGATAGATTGATCCCATACTTGTTGCAAAAATCAACAAATTCACCTGATCTGAAGCACATAGCATTATAGTAACCATCTTGAGTGGCACTCCAAAACCTGATGATAACATTCTCCAGTATAAAATCTGTCACCACTTTACTAGTAGCTCTCTTAGTCAGAATGGCCTCAATCCATTTGGTAAAATAATCAGTTGCCACCAGAATCCAACTGTGTCCCCCATTTGACTTGTCTGCAATTTCCCCTATGAAGTCAATTCCCCATTGCTGGAATGGAGCATCCACAGTTACAGTTCTGAGGGGTAAAGCACCATCATATCTCAATTTTCTTGAGAATCTTTGGCAAGGGTCACACTTCCTCACTAACCTTTGTGCATCTGAAAAGAGAGTGGGCCACCAATATCCTGCTCTGAGAATTTTATGGGCTGTTGTGTGGGCAGTATAATGTCCACCACACAATCCCTTATGCATGTCAATTAAAACATTATTAGCCACATCTTCATCCACACATCTCAGCAGCACACCATCAAGGTTTTTCCAGTATAGCTCACCTTGAACAATGACATACCTAATTGCATGTAACTTTAAAGTCCTCTTTTGACTGTCACTGAAATGGGAAGGACAATTCAGATTTTGCAAGTAGTATATAATGTCCTTGTACCATTCAGATCTTGATACATTTACATTCTCATTTTGGACTACATTAACTTGGCATGCTTCCAAGTTTGACTGTGCCATCATCTTGGCTAATCCTTGTCCTCTTACCAACTTGGTAATTTGCATTTCTATGTTGAACTCCTGCAGTTTGTTTATCCATCTACACCTTCTTCCAGTCACCTCCTGTTGAGTGAATATGTCTTTGACTGCTGCATGGGGTACATATGCAATTACATGTGATCCTACCAGGTAAGGTCTGAAACTTTTGATGGCTCTGACTAGTGCATATGCCTATTTTTCCATAATATCATATTTCAACTCAGAAGCCTGCAAGGACATACTGAAGAAAGCTATGGGCTGTTCAAAACCATCTTCATTTTTCTGTAGCAAACATGCAGCAACAGTGTGAAAGGAAGCAAATGAAAACAATTGGAATGGCCTAGAAAAATCAGGAGATTTAAGAACAGGGGCCATCTTGATTGCCTCTTTGATACTCTGAAATGATTCAATTGCTTCACTTTCCCAGTGGATAGTTGCATCCTTCCTCATCATTTTGGAAATGTTCCTTGTGGTTTCTGCAAAGTTGGGAACAAATCTCCTAAAAAAATTTATCTGTCCAAAGAAGGACTGAACTCCTTTTACAATTTTTGGCATTTGAATTCTGTCAATAGCAGCCACTCTCTCTGGATCTATCCTAACTCCATCCTTGGAAACAATGTGCCCTAGGAGTTTTCCTTCAATTACCCCAAAAGCACACTTCTTTGGATTTAAAGAAATGCCATACTCTAGTGCTCTTATGAAAATATGCTCTAGATGCAAACAATGCTGCTCTTCTTTCTTTGAATAAGCAGTCAGATCATCTTGAAACACAGCCAGGATTGAATCAATCAACCCTGCAAAAGCAACATCCATTGCCCTTTGAAATGTAGCACCTGCATTTGTTAGCCCAAACGGCATTCTAACATATACATAAGTTCCCCATGGAGTGGTGAAGGCAGTCTTATACTGTTCTGATTCCTTTACCTTCACCTGATTATACCCTGAAAATCCATCCATCATGGACAAGAGTTCACAACCAGTCACTCTCTGCAACATAGCTTCCATATTAGGCAGTGGATAGTTATCCTTTAAAGAGGATACATTCAAGTTCCTGAAATCAACACAAAGCCTAATATCACCATTCTTTTTTCTGACTGGGACAAGATTAGACACCCAAGTTGAATGTCTGATCAGCACAATTATTCTAGCTTCCCTAAGCTTTTTGAGTTCTTCTTGCATCTTTGGAGCTAAGGTAGGATTAATAGGTCTTTGCCTTTGTCTAAATGGCTTAGCTCTAGGCTTCAATGGGATCTCATGCTGGAATAGTGCTTCCTTATAGGCTTTTAGGTCCTCATATGACCAAGCAAAAACATGTTTGTACTTTCTCAGTAATGCAATCAGCATACTCCTGATGTGTGGTTTGAGCTGCTTACCAATATATATGTTCTTAGGGGCCTGAGATGTTCCCAAATTTATCTCTTCTAAATCTTCCTTATTTGTGGGAGATGTCCTTGTGACCAATTTGTCTCCACTGTCAAAAGCTCTTTCCAAAGCTACTAACCCTCTAGGGATTTTATTAGTCTTCAACTGAATTATCTCTTTCCCCACAAGAGTTTCTTTTCCATTTATGGTTTCTACAAAAGCTTGGAAATCAATTTCTTGATTCTCATATTCATCTATGCAGTGCAAAAATTTTAACAAGTCCCTATCATCATTAAACACTTGCCAACCGCATATGTTCTCTGGTACTGCAGGCCTGATTTTAACTTCTACATTTGTAACATCTGACAGAGTGATGTCATCTGGTCTTACTGCAACATTAGCTAATAAATCAGCCATAACATTCTTGGATCTCTCTACCCAGCCTATTGAAAATGCATTAAATAGTTCAATGGTATCCCAAACAACATGCTTATATTGTTTTAATCTTTTGTTTTTTAAAGCATACCTATCTCTAATTTGGGATACAATCAGCTTAGAATCCCCAAATACTCTTAGCATTTTGATTCCATGTTTGAGAGCTATATTTAGGCCTAAGAGTAAAGCCTCATATTCTGCAATGTTGTTTGTGCAAACAAACCTCAGCGAGAAAGAGAATTTGAGGAACTTGCCATTTGGGGACAAGAAAACAACTCCAGCTCCAGAGCCTTCTTTTGCACAAGCTCCATCAAAAAATATAGTCCATAAACCTTGCTGGTCCAGCTCTTTAATGTAGACATTTTTCTCTTTATCTTCCTTATCATCTGAGACAACCTTGAAGTTATCACAGTCAGTGTTTACAAAGCATATCTGTTCCTCAGCTTCTTGGTCTTCCACTGTCTCTGATGATCTTTGTTCTCTGATTAGCTTAACATCCCTGCCATTCATTGGAATCATGGCATATGACAGGTCCAGCTGCATACTTCCACCAATTAGTGCTGCCCATCTTCTTGATAGCAACATACCATACTGTGGCTTGATGTCAACCACTGTTATATTCATTTTATATCTTTTCTCAGGAAATGCTGCCAGTTTGAAATCTACATCCTTCATGATTCCAATAACTGGTACCTCTCTGGCATCCATGGCATAACATTTTCCACATGCCTTGTCAATTTTCAACCCAGCTTGTTGCATGATGGCCAAAGGCATGACATTTGTAGATGCTCCAGAATCAAGCATACAATTTCTAATTATTTTTCCATTTATAACCAGGGATACATAAAATGGTTCCACTTGTGAAGGACACTTTGTCATAGTCACTCCTAAATAGACTTCAGGAGCCTCATCTTCTTCATTACACATGACATGTTTGTCACCCTGGATCTAAGCATTTTTTTTAGCTTGAAAAGGTACCCCTGAAATTAGGGATATTGTCCTATTCTTAATTTCTTCCACTTTCATCAGTTCCATAAGTGGAACAGAGACTTTTACTTGGGAGAGGACTTGAGCTATATCAAATGGAGCATAATTTTGTATAACAGTTGTAGCTTGCTCCATAATCTTGTTTTTATCTTGAACTGATTTAGCTTTTACTTTCATAGTTCCTTGATCATCATTCTTGTCTTGGAAATCTTTGCTTTGATCTTCAGCTTGGGGAATTCTATTGTCTGGTCCTTGAGATTCATGACCTGTTCTATGTCTAAAATTCTATTTATTATTAACCCACTGCCTCTTTTGTGATTCAATTCCCTTATGACCATGCAGCGGCTGACCTGCAGAAATACCTTCTGGCTGATGTTGGCTGCTTACTTGATTTTTACCTCTGAGATTGTAGTTGCTTTTGACTTGAGCAACTGCTGCAGCTGTGAAGGCCCTAATTTCCTCATCAGAAGGTCGTTGTAAGTTACTCAGAAAATTGTGTGAGCTCTGAGCATACACATAGCTTTCTTCATTACCTTCATCATAAGAGTCCTGTTGACAGGCCTGAATTCCATCATCTATACTCTCATCAGCACTATAAATGGGGTATCCATTGTTTATGGACACCATATTAACATCATCATCATGCACATAGTGTGGCTCATTGCATTCATTACAAGATGTGGCATTATCACACAAGGATTGGGCAATCATACACTATGACTGTGAATGTGGCATCTGACAAATTATACACCATGGAGTATCATCAACAATATTTATAGCTTTCTTTAGAGGATCAGGAGTTTCTTTGACATGTTGAGCTCTCTGATTTGTGTTGTTGTGTGGGAACATAGGCTTACCATTATGCCAATTGGTATTATACGGCATGTCATGCAATGATGGCCTCTTTTCCTGTCTTTGATAGACTTGCCTATCAGGACCTACTCCTTTTTCACTTCTAGCTATTCTATAGCTTAGGTCCTTAACAACATTTGCTAATTTGTCTATCTTATCTTCAGGGGCAGACGTATTACCTTGAGTGTTCTGAGGCTTGTTTGGATTCTGCAGAATTTTCACATCATCCCTTCTGTTTGTCTTACCTGATGCCTTCCTGTTGTTCTCAATATTTACTACAATTCTAAAAGCATCCCTGAGAGTAGCAGGACTTTTATCTCTTAATCCATATGCAGTTTTTGCATCAAAGGCATTGATATACAATATTATGCACATAGGTTCATTTGGCCTCATGTGATGTGGCAATTTGTTTAACACTTTAGTAAATCTTGCATTAAAATCTGCAACCTGCTCATTTGACCCTTTAGTGATACTGGTAAACTCATTTACAAAAAAGCTAGGGTCAGTTTTGTCACCATATTGCTCCTTGAACATCCTTTTAAAATCATCCCATGATGAGATACTTCGGTCACGCAGATTCTTGTACCATTCTCTTGCCTCATCTACTAAAGATTGCATGAATGACTTCATGAAAACATCCTCATGTTCTACCTCAAAGTTATCCATGACATTTTGAAAAGCTTTTAGATGATCTTCTCCTGACACTGTGTTGTTTCCTAAAAATTTAGGCACTTGCAGCCTTAGATGCTTGTCAATGAGATTAGGATACCCAGGAATACCATCAAACACCAGCTATCTGAATCTATCTAGCTGCATGGGCTGTCTGTCAAACTGATTAATATTGATATTTCTGTTTGCATTCTGGTTTCTTACATTGTTCTGTGGTATCCTAACATCATTCACATTTTGTCTTTCATCATTATGCTGATGCTGCACTTCATTTCTTTGCTGATGTCTCTGCACATTTGCATTCTCAAGGGTAGGAATTGAATTATTTTGGGCAGTCCTTAAAGCTTGCACTTTCTGCCTCATGTCATCTCTGATTTTCATGGCTTGCAGATACTCCAATTCTGCTCTTAGATTTCTGATTTCTTCAGCTAACTGTTCTTCCTTAGGCATGGAGGTAGACGGTCTCATACCATTCTGGTCATCATCTTCATCATCCCTCAAAGACTCTGCCTCTTCAAATCTGTCACTAGGGTCTAGAAACAGGCGTTCTTGGAACACTTCTGACCTCATTCTTACGCTACCACCCTGTTGCCTCTCATATGCACCCTGAATATCATCTTTTGCATTTGAAAAATAAGGTACTGTCTTGTCTGAAGACCTTGGATTATCTTGCGTATCATCACTTTTTCTGGGGGAACCCTCCTGACTGACTGAGACAGCTCCCTTTCTTCTGTACATCATTCTTCTTGTTACTGGTAACTCTTCAAATAAAGGATTTTGTTGGGATCTTCTCCCCTGCATATAAATTTTACTTTGACCGGTTAGGAGATTACTTCAGAGTCGCCACCTATTACTAGGAACTGTTTTCTTTTTTTTTCTTTTGTAAATCAGGGTTCTTTCACAAACTCCCCAATAGAGTCACCAATTTCTGTTGGTTTTGTCCCAGACTGGATGCTTATTCCCAGATTTCCCTACAAGTTAGCCATCAATGATCAACAGGATCTCTGGGCCAGGGGCCAACAGTATAGGAGATAGACTCTATATTTTATCTCCTCTTCTTCTTCAGGCTCTGTAAGACCTAGGGGGGTATTCCCTACTCAACATCCATGGGGATATGCATACAAAGGCTGGGATGCTGATAGAAAGCAGATAAGTCCTCCTGTAAGTAGACCAAAACTGCAAGATAAGAGCAAAGGGGCTGGCTTTGGGCCTATTTTCAGTTGTAGACAGAGGACTTGGATCCTAAAACTAATTCTAATGTCCTAATGGTTGTTTTAGAGTTTGATTTTGATTTTATGTTTTGGATGCAAAGCTGGACATGGTTGTAACACAAACACAAAGCAAGATTGGTGCCTATCCAGGGCCTGGAGTCAGTAGACATACACCTGTGAATGATCAGCATGAATGGCTAAACTGGATTTCAGGGGGATACATATGATACCTGCCTTACAGATATCTCCCAATATAAAGTGTTAAGTTATCTATACTTATGGCATCCCTACTGCAGTATAACCTTCCCAATGTTCAATCTGAAAATAGTTTAATCTACCCTTGAGCAGAAGTTAAAAGATCAGACATTCAACACAGGAATTCTATGTTCTAGAGTTTTAAACATTCCTTGAATATTCAGACTCAGAAGAAAGATACATGCAATAATAGAGACAGAATTAACAAAACACATGCTAACATAGCATTTCTCATATAGAATTAACTATGAAATCAGTGGATTCACGCAAAGCATACAACAGGAGATACATAAACTCACAAGTTTTTTGTGGACAGAGCAGCCAAAACCAGCTGTATTGTATCACAGAGCCAAAATGTTCAACTTTCAACAACCTAGAAATGAGTAACACTTCCTGCTTATAACAGCCAGGTAGTGTACCATAAGCAATTAATTACATGGCTTTGACAAAAATCTGCCAGATACAGCCCTCAGAAGGAATGGTGCTCAGAAAATGTAAATGCAGCAGACAAAGAGGAGCCTCGAGCCATGCGCCATTATCTGGAGCCTTCGCTCAAAAATTGGGCAACCTGATCGCCTGTACTGTCGCCCATAACTCTGCAATGTCGCCATTAAGGGCCTCAACCACCTGCAACCACTTAGAAACTATCACAACATTCAAAAAAGATTTCCCGCCAAAACATGCCTCTTCGTAGGTTGAAATTACATAGGGGAATAATCCCACATGCACGGTGAAGAGATCACATCAGTAGTTCATAAACATGGTCGCACACATGATAGGTGTCGAGCGTTTTGCTACACTCGACACACAACCCTTCGCCAAGAACCCATCGCTGTGACATATACCATCGGCCCAGCTCAAAACTCCCTCGCCGATATAACAACTCATGCCGATGAACTATGGCCTCATCCCTCTATCGGCCAAACACATGCCGATGAAACCTCATCGGCCAAACATTACCCATCGGCGGGCCCTCCAACTGCTAGCCCGATCTCAAAAGTCTCGCCGATCGCCAAATCCTACATACTCCACCATTGGCCAAACCGAACACAAAGTCATCCCGATGGCATTCCCCATCGGGGTGACTTCCTTCTATCGGCAGACCACAAAACACATTGGCCGATCACAGTAGTCTTACCGATGCCAAACGTCAACCCCACTTTCTTCGGTAAGACACACGCCGATGAATCTTCATCGGCCAAACACTACACTGTCGGCCCAACATCTGACCGCTCACCCGATAGCTCCCACTCCTACCGATGAATACATGACTTACCCCTGTCGGCAAGACCAACACCATCGGTAGAACCACAATCTCATTCACCGATAGCACAAAGTCTCAGCGATGGAAGAAGACACCGTGCTATCAACATGATCGCTAAGACACAACACAAACTCATGCCGATGAAGAGGGAAACCTAGGGTTTTAAAAAAAAGAAACCCTCCACCTGCAAGCTCTACGTTCAGGCCAAAAATGAGCACCAACACATTGTACCTTTGAAAAATTCCCACACAAGAGTTGGTACTAAGACTTGAGGCCCGTATTGGTGTATGCTATCAAAGCAATATTTAGTGAGAGAAGCCTTCATTCTATCATCCCATTCTTTAGGCACCCTATGAACTGAAGTTCCCTCCTGATCACTCTACACTGATACTTCAACTATACAAAAGGCCTCTGGTGGAAGCTCTTCTTCTATAGACCATAGCCGAAGCTTAAAGCTCAGGATAATTTAGAGAGGGTTACCAAAACAAAACTAGTAGCTATACTAGGATCAATTTCCCTCGGTTCTGAATAATTTTACTACTCAAAGAACTAAAGGTAAATTATATAACTTCATATTTCCAAGAATTTAAGATAATGAGAAAACCATCTCTATATGCTACAAGCTACACCTTTTGGTGGATACCCAAAAAGATTCAAAACCAACTAGTTATAAACTGAAAAGGTTAAAATTACTAAGGCTATCCGGTAATATACATTTTCAATATTAAATGAAGTCTAGCGACCTGGCTTTGCTATTGTGAAGCCACATTTGTTAGCCTCTACTTAAGTATAAGGTTGACTAAAACTCTTTATAGAGAAGCATAGATTACTCAGTGGTATCAAAACTCATACAACGTTAACAAAAGCTTATGGTGGGATGCCAAGATAAGAATACACAATATTAAAACTTGAGTAAAAGAATTTTATTCTTCTTAAGGACGTCTCATCAACCTAATACCATTCATTTATTGGCAGGTTGAGAATGAAATGAAAAGTAGAACAAGAGATCTTACCTATTATGCCGCGTCTTTGTTTGCTACCTGAGCAAATGATTCTTTTCTTTCTCTCACATGCTTGGTAGCCGTTCCATTATAGTAACTGGTAGATGGGATTGCAAAGGCCAATTTTGGTGTTATTTCATTAGTCTAGAAGATCCCAGAACTCTTCTTTCCATCGGCATGGGGTAGTACTCTCCCTAAAATCATGTTCTCTCTCTCTCTATAGGGCTAAACTTTTTAAACTGAGGTACCATACCTTCTATTCTTCACCTCATCTCCAATGCCCGCGAGAATTAATTACACCTTTTCTCTATGTTAGAACCCCCGACTTCGCTTACCACTTCCATTTCTTAACTTTTTACTATAACAAACCCTAATCCTAAACCCTGAGGAGCTTCCAAAACATGCAGTGTGAAAGCATCCTGCCTGACGATGAGATTGGTATTGTAAACAATGGAAGGCGTATTCTCTTGGAAGAGTCTTATAATGGCGAGCTCATCTGTCTCTAGTTTTTGAGGAGGAGTTACCACAAAAGAATTCACACTATCCACATTATACGTTACCACAGAAAAACCTTCTTGCCAAACTCACACCCACACAAATAAAATGATCCCCATTTGTTATCGAACATGAAGATTGAGGAGCAGAAAAGATTCTCCCCCCGTGTGTTTATCTCCCCATATCTATTATAACTGATAGTTTCTTTTCTAACAGCCCATGCCTCCATAAAATATGCCTCATAATTCCTTTATCCTAAGCATCCAACTAGAGGAAAAATATGGTTAATAAATACCAATACCTCACATGTACAATGACCCTTCAATTAGCATTCAATACTATTGAATTGGTCAAGAAGGTATGTTTCTTCTATAAAGGTGGTAGTTATCATTTAAGATGACTAGAAACCTAGCCCCAACCAATCTGAGTATTTATGCAATACAATAGTCTTAAACAAACATAAGTATCAACAACAATATGGTTTATAATTCTGTGACGTAAACTTACACATAATACATGACTAGGTCGAGATATTCTCCCCTACAAGTTTAAAAGCAAAACATGTCGATTTCATTTTGACAATAATGAAATTTGATGTTAAAACTATAAACAAGAAACACACTACCAACTACGCCATTGGAGACGCAAACACAACCTCGTTTATGACGTAAAGAACAACATTTTCAACATAAAGTCATCTTAGTTGCAAAACAACTAATGTTTAACCTTGAAAGCCTTGATTTGCCCAAATGACTAGGTTGACATTGAAAAGACCTTATAAAGACTCTAAACAACATTGACAACTTGTCGAGTCAAGAAACAAACTTAGACCAAAAGGGTTGAGTATCACTTACCCGACTCTACTAGGTTCACCAATTTGCACCTACACAATACTTAAGAAATTGCAACAAACTATTCTTTTCCTTGTATCTATTCCCTCCTCTCCGATGATGCTCTCCCTCCCTTTCTCAGAGGGCGGAACCTGTTCCCTGAATGCAACTTGCAATTACCAACTCACGATTAGTGTATCAATAATCATTTTATCACATTTTGACAACTTTTAAACACGTCAATTTTAGTCAAATAAACATAACTCATGAAAACATTGATTTTTCCAGACATTTTTACTAAACGTCAAATCATTGAATCCTGCATAATCATCTACTAATTACTTCAAAAGTAGAAAGTAAAACATAGTCAAGGTTAGGGATGTAACATGTAACCAACCTCATGATCAGTCCAATTGTGCCTTTGGAGCACAAGAAAGGGCTTTAATGGTGCATAATTTTTATACCCAACATACATCATTATCAAAGGCAACCAATAATAACCTCGAGGTATCAAGTGAGGATACCACTAATGCCAATATGATGCTATGGACATCAGAGGACTTTTGTGTTGTCAATTAGCCCATGGACAGTGTTGTTATGCCCATTGCAGACAACATCAGGTCAAAAAAGAAGCAGTTGGAGGCTAGTCCCATGCCTACTGTGTTACAAAAGGAGCCTAGTTCAAAGGCAAAATTGGCCAGTACCACAAATACAATTTAGAGAAGCAAATCAGCTACTACAAAAGAAATTCCATCAAGCTCGAAAGTGCCTGAACAAGCTACAGATCAATCAAAGAAGGGAACATGGATTCTCTCAATGTATAAGGCAGCCACTGTTCCACTAAATATTGTGGAACAGATGAAGAAAATAAATATAAATGTCTCTATGTGGGAAGTAATGTCAATCCCTTCTCATAAGGATTTGTTACAAGAAACTTTAAGGCAATTCCCATCAGCTGAATCAACAACAACTATTTCATCAGCAAAATAGAAGGAAAAGAGCCCTGTCAGTTTTGTGCAACCAAGGGAAGAACAAGTAAGTGTAGCTAAGAAGCCATCCCCTTTCTACTTGTCTCTAATTATTGGCAAGTTTTTGGTGCACAACTGTATGATTGACTCAAGGGCTAGTGTTTCAATTATGCCCAAGAAGATAGCAGATGCATTAGACGTCAAGTATACCCTTGTTTCATTAGGAGTATTACAATTAGATGGCACTTCTGTAAATACTATGGGAGTGATCAAAGGACTGGATTTGACTCTACATGCATGTCCAAACTTGATTTTCAAACAAGACACCTCAGTCATTGATCTCCCTCCCTTCTTTGCCATTTGGTTGTCAAGGGATTTCACAGCCAAGGTAGGTGTCTACCTTCTTTTGACTGGTCTCATATGTTGTTGAGAACTAGATATGGCACAAGGTTTGTTGCAAGTATGGGCCTAACCGGTGTTGTCATTGATGTCAACATACTCCTGTTGCATTGATGATGAGGATTGGATGAGTTGTATGCTGAGGATATTGAGAAAATTAGTCCTATCAAGAATAGAGAAGAACAGTGAAGACAATGAGGTAAAGGTCCTAGCTAAGATGAAGATCAGAGGATGCGCTTCAAAGGGTTTGTAGAAATGTGTCTTAAGATGATCCAATAAAGATTTGAGAGGTCCGCATGAAGATCTGAAGAAGTTATGGCTACTTGAGTAAAACCGGTTATGGCAGATGTTCAGAGGTGATAGAGTGACACAGATAGGTCCGATGAGATCCGGAAATACAATATCTTGTTCTGCAGATTTGGTGGCGTGTTTGGGAAGTCAATGTGAATTGACAATTCAATTGGTTCATGGTCTGGAGGTCTGCAAGCATCTATTCCAATTTGACAGTGATGACAGACTGTGTTCTTGAGCTTCCAGATGAAGGAGAGAAAGATTTCAGTAAGCAGAAGTAGAGTGGATGTTCTTGGTGATTCAGGAAAGCTTGTAGAGGTCTTTAAATTGTGTCCAGTTTGTGCTGGTGGTCTGCATTGAAGATTGAGCTCGTAATTGAAGAATTACTTCCGGATGATGATGTTCTTCCTAAGTTTGGCCAATCGGATGAGTTATACATCCTGCAGATGATCTTGAAGATGTTATGTGAAGATTGGTGTGTTCCTAAAAGAAGATTGAGGTCTCAGATCTGTGTGGCCAATAGCGTGTTGATCCACGTAAAGTCTTTTTGTAATTAGTCATGTTGTATTTATGTATTTGCTTTGTAATGTATGCCAACTTGGATGATTATCCTAAAGTCAAATGTCTTGTATAAATAAGAGGTTGTGAAATCTTTTCAAATGCATCGTGAGGAGATGAGTGTGTGGTAGAAAGGAGTAGAGCGAAAGGCAGAGCATAAGTATTGAGCTTAATGGAACTGACTCACGCATAATGAAGATGCAATTCTTCAGTTCAAGTATGTAATATTTATTATTCTGTAGACAGTGTGTCTCCTGTAGGCAGTGGGCCTCTTGTGAGCAGTGTGCTCAGGTAGTGAGCCCTAATTGGCATGTGCCATTTATTCTTCTTATTCTTTTAACAGAGAATACAATCTTGGGTTAGTCACCCCGTGGTTTTTCCCTTAACTGGGTTTTCCACGTTAAAATCTTGGTGTCTTATGTGTTAATATGTTTTTGCTCTTGATTTAATGCATTATGTTTCCATTATTGATTTATTATTATGCTGCTGAATTACAAAGTGGATTTAAGTAATTAATTGCAAGAAATTTTTAGACAACTGATTCACCCCCCCTCTCAGTTGTATGTCTTGAATCTAACAATTGGTATAAGAGCTAAGTTCCTCTAAAAAAGCTTAACCACTTGAGGAGATCCAGGATGTCATCCTACAAGAAGGACAATCTAAGGTTTGATGGAACCAATTACACTCTTTGGAAAAGCCGCATGGAATGTCACTTGCAATGTATGGGAATGTAATATTGGATCATAACTTCAAAGAAGTATGTTCCTCCATAGAATGGTCTGAGAACTGTAGATGAAATTAGAGATGCTGAAAACAATCTTCGGGCTAAAGAAGCTCTACTAAGTGCCTTATCTAATTTAGAACTGACAAATGTTATTGATCTAAAAACTGCATTTGAGATTTGGGAGAAATTGGAACTTTTGCATAAAGGAGATAAGTATGTCAAATGTGCCAAGCTACAAAGTTTGAAAGGAAAACTTGAAAACCCGAAGATGAGAGAAGATGAAAATATCACTACATTTATGCCAAGAGTAAATGAGATTGTTTGTGGCATTAGATGTGCTGGTGGAGTCTTGGATGAAGATGAGATTGTTGCCAAAATTCTCAGATCCCTTCCCGATTCTTACAAATACAAGGTTACTGCTATTGAAGAATTCAGATCCTTTTCAAATATCACAAGAGATTAATTGGTTGGTAAATTAGCTACATTTGAATTGTCTAAGTTTGGAGATGCCCCCCAAGACTGAATTTGCATTCAAAGCTAGTGCCTCTGTAAAAGGTAAACAAAAGTTTGATCCAGGAGAGAACTCTTCAAAGAAACTATCATGGTATGAAAAATCAAGAAAAGATCTGGAAGAAGATGATGCAGAAACTGCTCAACTTGAAGCCCTTATTGCAAAAAGACTGCCAAGAGGATCTGGTAAGTGTGAAGGGAAATTGCCTTTTAAATGTTTTAACTGCAATAAGATTGGTCATTTTACCTCAAGGTGTTCGAAAAGATTTTCAAGACCAAATCCTAATAGATCAAGATTCCAAAAGAAATGTTACTATGTTCATGAAGATGATGACTCTCCTAAGGCTGATTAAAAAAAGTACAGGTCAATGATTGGAGGATTATTGTGTCTCACTCAAACTAGACCTGACATTATGAATGCTATTGGTCTTGTTGCTAGATTCCAAGCTGATCCTAGAGAATCTCATGTCATGGCAATCAAGAGGATTCTTAGATATCTAAAAGGGATAGTAGAGTATGGTTTATGGTATCCTAGAGATCATGATTATCTCTTCATGCATATACAGATGCAGATTGGGTTGGAGATGTGGATGACAGGAAGAGTAACAGTGGTGGAGCATTCTTTTTGGGGAAAAGATTGGTTTTTTGGTTGAGCAAGAAACAAGAGGCAATATTTCTGTCTACTGCAGAAGCAGAATATATTGCAGCAACAGGTAGTTACACTCAAGTATTGTGGATGAAGCAAATGTTAAGAGACATCAGAGTGGAGTATGAGGAACCTATCACAATCTTCTGTGATAATTCAAGTGCAATAAATTTATCAAAGAATCTGGTGTTGCATTCAAAGACAAAACATATATCCATCAAGTTTCACTTTTTGAGAGAGCAAGTGAACAAGAATGAAGTCAGACTGGAGTTTGTGCCTTCCAAGGATCAGATTGCAGATATTTTTACTAAACCTCTACCTAAGGACTCTTTTGAGTATCTCAGGGAGAAGTTAGGGGTTATTACCCCTTCGATTCTGAATTAAGGTGCACTGATGTGCATCAGTCCGGTGGATCTCACAGTCATATCTTGTGGTCCGGATTGATGATGGAAAGCTGCTACTCAGGGGGAGTAGCTGGTATGATTCTGAAGTGATGCAAGTATGTGCCCTTTACCATTGATGTCAAAGGGGGAGAGAAGACATGTGAAAAACAAAAAGTGGTTTCTGATCAAAGGGGGAGCAGTAATGGAAGAGAAGACATGTGAATGGTTGTTGTTGGGAGTTATGTCAGTCAGTGAGGAGAAGTTCCTGTCTTGATGGTTAAAACAATTTTTTTTTCACATCATATGTTGCCATCAATAACAAAGGGGGAGATTGTTGCAAGTATGGACCTAACTAGTGTTTCATTGATGTCAACATACTCCTGTTGCATTGATGATGAGGACTGGATGAGTTGTATGCTGAGGATATTGAGAAAATTAGTCCTGTCAGGAACAAAGAAGAACAGTGAAGATAGTGAGGTAAAGATCCTAGCTAAGATGAAGATCAAGGGATGCGCTTCAAAGGGTTTGTAGATATGTGTCTTAAGATGATCCAGTAAATATTTGAGAGGTCTACATGAAGATCTGAAGAAGATATGGCTACTTGAGTAAAACTGGTTCTGGCAGATGTTCAGAGGTGATAGAGTGACAAGTCCGATGAGATCTGGAAATGCAATATCTTGTTCTGTAGATTTGGTGGCGTGTTTGGGAAATCAATGTGAATTGACAATTCAATTGGTTCGTGGTCTGGAGGTCCACAAGCATCTATTCCAATTTGACAGTGATGACAGACTGTGTTCTTGAGCTTCCAGATGAAGGAGAGAAAGATTTCAATAGGCAGAAGTAGAGTGAATGTTCTTGGTGATTCAGGCAAGCTTGTGGAGGTCTTTGGATTGTGTCCAGTTCATGTTGGTGGTTCGCATTGAAGATTGAGCTCATAATTGAAGAGTTACTTTCGGATGATGATGTTCTTCCTAAGTTTGGCCGACCGGATGAGTTATACATCCTGCGGATGATCTTGAAGATGTTCTGTGAAGATTGGCGTGTTCCTAAAGGAAGATTGAAGTCTTAGATCTGTGTGGCCGATAGCGTGTTGATCCGTGTAAAGTCTTTTTGTAATTAGTCATGTTGTATTTATGTATTTTCTCTGTAATGTATGCTGACTTGGATGATTATCCTAAAGCCAAATGTCTTGTATAACTGTGAGGTTGTGAAATCATTTCAAATGCATTGTGAGGAGATGAGTGTGTGGTAGAAAGGAGTAGAGTGAAAGGCAGAGCAAAAGTATTGAGCTTAATGGAACTAACTCAAGCATAGTGAAGATGCTATTCTTTAGTTCAAGTATGTAATATTTATTATTCTGTAGACAATGTGTCTCCTTTAGGCAGTGGGCCTCTTGTGAGAAGTGTGCTCAGGCAGTGAGCCCTAATTGGCATGTGCCATTTATTCTTCTTATTCTTTTAATAGAGAATACAATTTTGGGTTAGTCACTTCGTGGTTTTTCCCTTAACCAGGTTTTCCATGTTAAAAGTTTGGTGTCTTATGTGTTAATGTGTTTCTGCTCTTGATTTAATGCATTATGTTTCCATGATTGATTAATTATTATACTGCTGAATTACAAAGTGGATTTAAGTAATTAATTGCAAGAAATTTTTGGACAACTGATTCACCCCATCCTCTCAGTTGTATGTCTTAAATCTAACAAGGTTCACCATCAAGGCTGAACCAATTTTGAATTATCACATGGAAAACTATGACCACAACCTGGTGAACCCGCATGTTATGATTCAGGGTGAGGAAGTGCATGAATCAGAGTCTATTGAGGTAGAATATTCACCTCTTCCTACCCTTGATCTATTCCTTGATGAGTGGGCAAGGGATCACTGTGATTTTGATCCTTATGCCACCACTAAGGCAACTGACTTGGGCACTTACATGATCCATGAAGGGGATTCTTAGTCCCTTCTATACTTAAGATGATGACTCCAATGGCCCATGGAAATTGTTCTTTGATGGTGCAAAGAGCAAAAATGGAGCTGGTGCAGGGGTTTTGCTAGTCTCTTAGACTGGTAAGAAGTTGCATTTTGCTCATAGACTACATTTTTCTTGCACAAATAATGTAGCAGAGTATGAGGCATTAGTTCATGGTTTGCTAATTGCTGAGAAGAAAAATATTAAGCATTTGGAAATTTTTGGTGACACTGAGTTGGTGGTCAACCAAGTCAGAGAAAGATGTGCAACTAAAAACTAGCTTCTAAGAGCTTATAGATAGAGTTTGGGACCTGTTTGAGAGTTTTGATGCTCTCAACTTATAGGTAGTCCCAAGAAAATTAAATCCAGAGGCTGATCAATTAGCAACAGTGGGGGCTCAATTCTCTCCACGTATAGATTTGTTTGAGGGCCCCAATCAACACATTAATATTGTTGTTAGGCCCTCTATTCTAGACAATGATATACATTGGCAAGTCTTTGACAATAATGAGCAGATTGCCAGCTTCATTCAAAATAAAGCCAAGTTCTCTTCCACGGTACAACCCAAGCTGCAAGAAAGTTATGGTGACCAAATCATTCAACTAAAAAAGAACAAGATGCCCAAGGGTTTAGTTACCCTTGAGACCATTTTCAGCCCAGATGATGAGTTCAGGGGCAAATGAAATAACATGACATTTAAAAAGAAAGATTATCAGAAAGTTGTCATTGCCTAAGAGGAGTTGCTACTGAGAAAGGTATGCAGTGATGTTGAACAACAAGAATTTATATTCTTGGCCAAGAAATATGGTGACGTCCTGGCATAGACATATGAAGATTTAAAGGGTTTCAATCCAGACGTGGCTTAGCATGCCATCGATCTGGATCCAAATGCCAAGCCTATCTGTCAAAAGCAGTGGCCCATAAACCCTAAGATTGAGCTGCTTATGATAAAAGAGCTCCCAAAACTCATACATGCAAGGATCATCTTCCCCATTAAATATTCGACTTGGGTTGCTAATCTAGTGCCTGTGAGGAAGAAAAATGATGAGATAAGATGCTGTGTAGATTTTAGAGACCTGAATCGGGCTTCCCTAAAGGATCATTACTCTCTACCCTCTATGGATCAAATTTTGCAAACTATTGCACTGGTGGAGAGGTTTTCACTACTTGATGGCTTTTCTGGCTATAACCAAATCTTTGTTAAAGAGGAAGATAGATTTAAAACAAAATTTACAACCAAATGGGGAACCATGGCATATGCAAAAATGTCATTTGGTCTTTCTAATGTTGGTGTTACATTTTAGAGGGCAATGGACATTGCCTTCAAAGGTTTTATAAACAAGTATATCCTGATTTATCTAGATGACATTACAATCTTCTCCAAGAAGGGAGAAAATCATATGGAGCATCTGGAGAAACTTTTCCAAAGATGTAGAGAGTTTAGGGTGTCTCTGAACCCCAAGAAATGTATTTTTGTTGTTGCTCAGGGTAAGCTTCTGGGCCATCTAGTTTCTAAGGATGGGATCTCCATAGATCCTGAAAGAACATCAGCTCTTCTTTCTCTTCCCCTGCCTGCTCACAATAAGGCTTTACAGTCATTTTTAGGGCAGATCAATTTTATTAGAAAATTCATTCCTAACTGTGCTGGCTTGGTGAAGCCTCTAACCCTTATGCTTAAGAAAGATACAATCTTCAGATGGACTAAAGAAGGAAAGGATGGCTTTGAGAAGATCAAAGAAGAGATTGCCTAGGCTCCTACTCTCATGAACCCAATTTATGAGGACTTTGTCCTTTATGCACATGGAGGAGAGAGCATCATTGCAACCGTTCTGATGTAGCAAAATGAACAAGGAATGGAACAACCTCTGGTCTTCTTCAGTCATACCTTGAAGGACTATGAGGTTAGATATAGTCCCATTGATAAACAAGTATTTTCCATTGTTAGAGCTTTGGAAAAAAATAGATATATGCTAGAAAATAACCATATCAAAGTTTTAGTTTCTCATCCTAGTGTGAGAGATTACATAATGGGGATTGAAATTAGTGAAAAATGAGCTAGCTAGGTCATTGAGATCCTGGAGTATGATGTGATCATAAAGGCCACTAAGCTAATTAGAGGCAAAGAGGATTATGTAAACAACTAGCTCAAACTTCTATGGATGAAGAGAGTTCATCCTACCATTTGAACGAGGAAGAACCTACAGTTGAGCCATCAGCTGTGAGTTCTCGGACAACAGATATGGCCAAATTCCTATCCACTGATGAGTATCCCTATGGATTGGATATAACCAAAAGAAGACTATTCAAACTGCAGTCTATTCCTTATGCTTTGGTAGATGGTGTTCTTTTTAAGAGAAACTTGGATGGAGTCTTACTGAGGTGTATAGAAGAAGATCAAATTGATAGGCTTCTTAGTGAGTTTCATGCTGGCCTAGTTGGTAGTCATTTCTCTGCTAGAGATACATCCATGAAAATAATGAGGGCAGGTTACTTTTGGCCCACATTATTCAATGATGCCCATGTATGGGTAAGAAAATGCAAAGAATGTGCTCTCTTTGGAGGAAAGAAAAGATTGGTAGCACTTCCACTCCACCCTATTCAGGTTGATCAACCCTTCTCACAGTGGGGACTAGACTTCATTGGTATGATAAACCCCACTTCCAGTGCTAGTCACAAGTGGGTTTTGATTGCAACAGACTACTTCATCAGGTGGGTTGAAGTAGGCCCACTGAGAGAGGTCACTAAATCATCAATCATGGATTTATTGGAAGAAATCATGATGAGATTTGGAGTTCCTCATACCATTATTTCAAATAATGCAGAAGCATTCACTAGTTTTAGAATTGTTGATAGGGCTCTAAAGTACAATGTATTCTTGAAGACTTCATCCAACTATTACCCCCAAGGTAATGGGCTGGCTAAATCCACCAACAAGAACCTGATCAAGTTTTAAAGAGGACTATGGAGACAAACCAGAGGCAATGACACAATAAGATCAAATTAGCTCTTTGGGCTGATAGGATCACATACAAGAGAGCCATTGGAAACTCTCCTTTTGTTCTTGTGAATGGAAGAGAGGCTAGATTTCCCATATCCTTGGAGCTTCCTACATTAGAATTGGCTCATCAATTAGAATTGGAAGGAGAAGATGCTAGGCCTGTCAGAATACTTAAATTGACTGAACTAGAAGAACAAAGACAGACAACCATGGATACATTAGAAGAGCATAAAAAATAGACCAAAAAGTATTTTGACAAGAAGGCCAAGGTTCAAACCTTCAAAGAAGGTGATTTGGTTTTGAAGTGGGATGCTGACTGAGCCAAACCTAGAGGCCACACTAAGTTTGATGCACTTTGGAGTGGGCCTTATATCATCATCAGTTGTAAGCAAGCCAATGCTTTCATTCTTTCAAAGATGGATGGTGAAGTTCTACTAATCTCAGTTAATGGGATCCATCTCAAAACTTACCATTAAGGTTGGTTTGATATTCTATACATATTGTTTTAGTTTTATTTCTACTTTAGTTTTCCCTTCAATAAGTGCTTTTGCACAGGTTGTATTGTCATTAGGAGAATGAGGCCTTGTTCCTTTTTGGTGTTGTTTCAGAAGGCAGGGTTTCAGTTGTTTTGATATATTGTAGTCCCTTTTAGACTCCATGACCAATGGATGCTTAAGGCCACTGGTCTATTTGTTTAACAGGAAAACATCCCTGAGAGGTCGCCAAAATGTTGACCTATTTTCCTCTGCCCAAAGTCAAATAGCCCAACTTCAAAATCTTGTTGAAATTCCTTGAAATCTAACTCTGCAAACCTGAAATCCTTCAAATTCTAGTGTTTTTCCTTGTAAAAATCTCTAAAAATCCATCTGGAGAATCCTTGCAAAAAAACTAGAAAAACCCAGAAAATTTGAAGCTTCTGCCTTAAATTTTGCCCCCCTTTTGGCCTTTATAGGAAAAGTTTTAGATTCCTGAACTAGTGCAAAAATGGCTAAGGCATGAAAGACTCTTTCACCCTTTATCAAAAAAATTCAGGTTTTATGAACTTAGGTTAAGTTCACTTTTTCTCAAGTTCGCCGATAAAGTGGCAGGTGAGCGGGACATCTTAAAATTTTGTCTAAGGCATGAAGAAGAAAAGGATACCTTTATCGGCATTTTTCCCCAGTTGTGAACTTTTTAAAAGTTCAAGAATTCTTTGGTTCACCGACTGGGCGATTTGTCGATAAAGGGAAGACAAAGGGAAAAATTTTGCGAGAATTGGCTAAGTTAAAAGTAGGCTAGGAAAGGCATTTGTCAGCAAAGTTCACAAGACGTGAACTTTCCTCTAAGTTCAATACCTCTGTGGTTCGCTGATGGAGCCTTTTGCCAACAAGGCAAAGATGAGGAAGATAAGGTTCAATAAAGGGTAAATGGGCCGATAAAGGATTTTGGCTAAGGCATTGATGGTTCAAAATTCTTCGAGTTCACCGATGGAGCATTTTTTTGATAAGGCAAAAGAGGCAAAATGAAGAAGCGGTGAAGAAGAAGGTTTGACAAAAGGAGCTTTTGCCGATAAAGAGGCTTAGGTTCACAAAAAGTTACTTTTGCCGATAAGGCAAAAAACAAAGCATAAATGGTTCAGAAAAATAGTATTTTGCTAATAAAGAGAAAAGGCAAGGCCAAAAGGCAAAGTTCGTGAGAGTGAACTTTTGCCGATAAAGGAGCGAAAGTGAGCCAAAAGAAAAGTTCAACAAAAGGAGATTTTGCCAACAAAGGCAAAATAGAAATGAAAAAGATGAGTCAAAAATAGTTCTCAAAAATGATGTTCTGCCGATAAGGGCAAAAGATGATAGAATAAGAATGGTTTAGAAAATTGGATTTTTGCTGATAAGGGCAAAAATGAAGAAACATGCCACAGTAAAAAATAGGTAAAGTTGCTGACTGAAAACAAAAGATATAGAGAGCAAGTCAGAGTGGTCTGTAAATGCAAATTTGGTCGACAGGGCAGAATTCAGGCTAGATTTTCCAGAAAATTTAGAAATAAAGAAGAATAGAGAATTATAAAGTATTGTACACTTTAAATATCTGAATGAAGATATTTGAAGTGTTGTAAAAGCTTTGTGAAAAGGGATTTTGGGGGGAAAATCTATTTGATTTTCCTCATCTTCCATTAATGCAGATCTAATTTGCTCAACTGCCCCATTTTTAGATATTTTTGCATTTAATGTTGCAGGTGGTGAATCAGCTAGTGCATTGAAGAGGAAAAATATCTCCCAGCTACTCCATGATCCAAGATATTTTTTGCATTAAATTCTTGCAGGTAGACATCCCTTTTGCAGGTATATTTTCTGACAGGCCCATGGGGCGAACTTATGATGACAAATGATTGAGGTCAATGTATCAAATGCTATATATGCATGTTTGTAAGATGTAATAGTTGTTGGAAAATAGTTGATGTTTTTCATGCTTCTGTATTCCAAACAGAGCCCTCCTTTGCTATAACGTGCCTTTTGTTGAAATACACACTATGTTTTTACCTTTTCTATTGTTTTAGCTCTATGTAAATCAAGACTGATTTCCTGTGAATGTTTATTTCCTCTCAATCTTGTTCATTTCTTTGCCTCTGCTAAGAATTTGGTAGATTTGTGTAAATGATCAACTATATCTCTATGAGAGCTTTTATATTCAAACCTGGTGTATCACCCTCTTTAATTTGTAGGTTTTCCCTCCTTCTCTTTTCATCACCAGTGGATAGATTAGGTTTAGTCTTAGGAATAGTTGAATCTCCCATTCAGCAAAGGAACTAGCCTCTCTCTGGAGATTTGATCTCCCCACAGGGTCCCATACCTGGAGATCATCTCAATGTTTCACTGAATTGTTGGAGCCCTAAAAGCCTCCAACACAGGGTGTAAATCCAAGTGTCAACAAAAACCCTAGCAGTAAGTAGACACATGAATACCAAGTTGGATCTCATAGATTTATTCAAACATGATGAGAGTTCATCACAAATCATAATACACATTCCTAGATTTATATGATGAATCATAACAATAATAAGTATGATGTTGTAACAATGATGGAAGAATGACATGCAAAACTCACACACTATGAGATAAGTTATATCAACACACTCAAATCAAGATACCAAGATATGACTATGTTTCTTCACATCAATTGCATAGTTGTATTTCAATGGATGACTAACGATCTTTCACAAAGAGAAAAGATTTAAAGATTACTACTAATTTAACATATAAAATACTAGTAATAACATAGAAAGACACACAAAACATACAATTTGAATGCCTTCTTTAATGGTTTTCTGAAGATAACTCCAAAAACCCTTCTGTCAAAATGGGAAAGCCAAAAGTCTCTTGTTTTCCCAGTCTAGTTGAAACAAAAAAAGAACAAAAAGACCCTTTACATTTGAAATCATTGCCTTTATAGTCTCCCATTCCATAACCAACTAATAACTATTTGTTTTTCACTCTGGGAGTTTATAATGTTTTATAAAATACAATTAACTTCTGTGAGCTCACTTTAGAATACTTTTGTTACAAACATTAGGATAATGACTTTACGATAAAATATTAACTCATTGTGCAAATTTGATGAGCTAATGGATGTCATGACATTATGTCGAACAATTTACACATGATGGCTATAGGTATTGACTTCCTAAAGCATTTTGTTGAATGATTGAAATGCATTGTTGACATTCTGCCTAAAGCTCTGAGATTGGTATCACAATTCTAGTTTTCCCTTTCATTTATTGTCATATTCTTTGTAATTAGTATCACCTTTTGTCTTTGTCACCACTATAGCTCATATGAAGTTCCCACTTCCTTCTTCTGTTTCCATATGTTCACCATAGCAATCTTTCTTCAAAAGAAAAGATCTAATTAAATACATCATTGAAAAGGTTTATACAAATTTCATAGACTTGGAATCCTCTATGTATAATTCTCCAACATCTTGAGTAAACTAGAATCAACACCACCAATGTTCTCTAGAAACAAAGTGTCCAAATAGGATGATGTATTGTAGTCTTTTGTAACTTTGGATATCTTTGACCAAAAACCCACTTCAGAAGGTTCCAACTTACAAGATTGTTAGCATCATCACAATTCTTTTAGTTTTCCAAATGTCAACATTTTCATGGTAATTTCCATCATAGATAGACCATTTAGTTATTGACATGCGAGTAAGGATTGTTAGGCATCAAGAATTCATTTGATGTCATATTTGAGAAATGACACTGCTTTGATTGATTTTGATCCTCTTGAATCTAACAAAGATTGTGTATTAATAATTGTTTTGTGTTGAAAAGAGAGAGAATGCTAGTATGTGTAAACTCGGTCAAGCCTCTCTTTTCATTGCACTAACATTCAAAATATGAACCAAGCTTAATCACTATGAGATGATGAAGCTACAGGTGTCATATCCTTTATTATTGTACATGAAAAAGATGTCCCAACTAGGTTTCCACAAGCACAAATTAGCCTTATTCAACCAAACCCCAGTTATAAGATGTTCATGAATAAATTGATTCTAGGTTCAAAAACCTACAGGATGATTGTAGAAGCATAGATCAGAGACCACAAAGATTGTGCACCTGAAGTTTGAAGGCCCGATGGACTTGGGCGGCCACCGAATTTGTCCTGAAGTTCTACTGTCATAGAACTGACTGCATCAGGCAACTGAGTCTCTGATGAGGGTTCTAGATCCCTGATCTAGGGATCTGAAGGACAAGGGCGGTTGCTGAAAGCATCTTGGATATATCAGATGATAATTCTATAACTTCTATGATGTTTGAACTTGTAATACCTACTTCTCCTCTAATTCTTTCCATTTCATCTTCCTGAATCTAACCTGCACAAGCAAAAGAAGGAGAAATATGGTTGTGGCTATATAGGAGTTTGCCTCAGTCAAACCCTGTCTTTGGTATTTCTACCTCAACGATAGCCAATGCCAAAGTATGTAGACGTGTGTGCTTGTAAACCAAATGTGTAAGCATAAACAAATGCAAGATCCTAAATGACTCAAGCATCAAGGATTAGATCCACAAATGTTTCACTCAAGGAAACAACAACTTCAGCTCAAGGAGATGACATCAATGAAGACTTGTAGAACAAGAAGGTGAGGTAGCCGTATCCATGGATGATTTTAAAACTCAAGTTAGAGGCTTCAACCCTTCTCCTAATCGTACAAAAGGATTCACAAACCTTAGGAAGAGCAAGATAGACTCAAGATCTTGATTCCTAATCTTCACAACATATCTCCATGATAGCAAGGATGAAATTCTTCAATGAGCTTCAACACTTTCTAGACTTTTAATAGAAATTGTAGCAAAATTTTGGTGTAGCATGCTTGCATATGAGTTGTGTGTGATAAAATGATTTTCAATTCTCTTTAAATATCCAACCTTCGAGGTGAAATAAATCAAAATAAAATGATGAAATCTTGTGAAAAGGATTTTTTGAATTCAGAATCTCAAAGCACATGATAAAAGATGACACCAAAACAAAATTTGGGTCTTGAGGATTAAGGCGGGACTTGGGCGATTGGCGCCCAATTCCAACCCCAAAATTTTACTCTGGAATTTGCTTAAGGATGCCCTAAATGTCTGGCATCCATCATTTCTTTTCGAGTTTTATTAGAAATCACTCCAAAATATGACACTTCTTCGATGAGATATGCATTAATCATGTTCTAAATAGGTCCAAGGATAAAAGGGGTTGAGGGATACTAAAAGGTAGGAGCTAAAATTAGTGAAATTGTGCTAATCTAAGTAAGAGCACAATTTACAACATAACATTTAGCCCCCACTTTAGTGGCCATATGACACTACGTGCATATACAACTAAAGGAAAGTAAATACAGTAATCACCAAAAGGACACCCAAAAGGATACTGTAGAGGATGTCAAATGTTGCTAAGCAAGAGGTAGAAGCCCCCAATCTATAATCCTGCAAGACCACAAAGGTTAGGAATTGTAACCTGCAAAGAAAGATATATTAGAGAAATAATCAAATCATCCTGCAAACAACAAATGAATGAGTCAGTCATAAACACTAAAGGGGTGAGTGATGAGACATGATTAGGGTGGAAATCATGGGAGATATATGCCCCCCTTGTTTCAGCTTGCTTAGTCTGAAAAGGAGAGACAAGATGGTAATCTTCACACACAGATTTTAGGGAAAACTTGATGAAAGAATGCATTGGTAGGGTTATTCTTTCAAACAACACCAAGACATAAGGCATTAGGTTTGATGAAGGGAGGATTTAGGATTCCAACGCAACCAACGACATAGAAATCTAAGTTCGGTAGCCCGAGATAGAGATGTTTGATCAATATTGCAAATTTTGTCCTTAGTTAGTGAGGAATTCTCACCCATTTACTATAAGTAAAGGGAGTTTTCACTTTTTCACTATTCATTTGCCATTTTCACTTTTAGAGAAGAAAAGGAGAAGGAGAGAGAGCTACGATGCCGAGTCGATGCCCATATCAGGCCCTGAGGCTAGATGCACTTCGGTCCTGAGATAGAGAGGTGGGTCAAGCAGGAGGTAAGTCTCTGGGCTTTGCTTCTGTCATCAATTCTTTCTTGTTTTGTATGTTTTCTTATTTACTATGCATTTAGATCAGTTTCCAGATACGGGAACCAGATGGGGCACCCAAGTCCTCCTGGGACACCCTAGTCCAATTTGGGCACCCTAGTCCTCCTAGGGCACCCAGGTCTTCCTAGGGTGCCTATGTCCTGTACAGGCCATGGGTCCAAGGGACTTGGTAAGATTTGAAGTTTGATGTGAAATAATTGATTTTCAATGAGCACTTCCTGATTGCTATTGATTTTGTATGTTTGACAAGACATCCCTCGCATGCGGGAGCATACCGGTGGACATCTCCTGACATTGCTGCAGAGCCATGTAGATACACTACCTAATGCTGATAGGATTCTCTTGCAAGACATGGGCATGTGGTGGGTATTCACTATGCCCACGATGATATTTCACAGTAGTATGCTGATGGCCCTAATGGACCGATGGAATGCAAACACATCCACATTCTATCTCCCCACAGGAGAGATGACAGTGACACTCAAGGATGTGTACCACATCCTTCGACTTCCAGTAGGAGGCTGGACAGTACAGGTCTTAGAGCAACGCTCTGAGGAGTACCCTAGTGTGAGTCACCTTTACTGTCTAGGTCATGTTGTCATGCCTGCAGGATGAGGACACATCATTCTTCAGTGGCTAGAGTAGGGCGGTGTAGACATACCTTTGGTTTGTCACATCTTGATCACTACCATTACATTAGAGATTACACCAGATGGATGGGGTGTTCATCTCCATGGTGGTCTTGTCCATGCCTCTATGCATGGGGGCATAGTATGCTTGTGCACCTTTATTGAGAGTTGATTTGGTATGTTCACTATGAGGTGCATGGGTTGATGATATGTACCTTGCTACAGGTTTGGGTGTTTGAGCACATCACATGTACACGGCCAATGGGGTTTCCCATAGAGCCAACATGGACACATCCATGCACACATGCCTATCCACTGATTAGATGCTGGAGACATGACAATCTATTGTATTAGAGAGTTGTATTTGATAGAATGCAGCCCGACGACATTAGAAGACCATATCGTGGTGGCAAGCCATGGATGGGACAACATAGACAGCTAGCACAAATGTAGCAAGATTAGCTTCTAGTCAGTCATCGTGACAACATCATTTTTAGTTTTTATTTTGATCGAGTGATGTGATAGTTTGGATGTGTATAGGGTGTTCCTTGCATGCATCCAAGCATGCACGCTCAGTGCGCAATGCAATTAGGGCTAATGATACCCCGCGGATGACTATCACTGAGGTTGTCGAGAGTGAGGATGATGGTGTTGTGGATGCAGCATTGGTGTTAGAGGTAGATGACACTGTTGTGCCCAAGCATACATGACCTGGTGGGAGATATCTCGGCTTGATCCAGTTTTTCCCACCGATCACCCCATAGGCGATCCCCAATCATGGAGAGATCGTGGAGCCGATTCAGGTGATGAGGATGATTTCAGTCACTTTGGAAGTTATTATGATGATGATGATGATGAATCACCATCGTGCTATGTCTTCAGAGTGAGGCCACAATGAGGGCAGCAAGAGGTGGAAGACAAGGAGGAGACCGAGGAGAGACCTAGGTCGAGAGCTTGTGGTCTAGGTCCCACAACCACTAGGAGATCTAGTCAACCTGAGTGAGGGGAGGTGAGCACCTCTATGCCCCTAGCTACAGAGGTGACTACAAATGTATCTATAGATATAGCAGTACAAGATCCTAATTGGCAAAATGGCGATCTCGGTAAGACTATTGCTATATTTCTTTGATGATTACTTGTTTATGATGATATCATATATATAAATATATATTTGTGATGATGATATGTTGATTATATATATGTTACTTTTGACAGTTGGTACATAGACATGGCGTGACTTGTGATTTGCTTAGCTTTGTTATAGATGTAATCAGGAGGTTGAGAAGAAGTCAGAAAACCTCTTACAATGATCACTAGTTTCGTTTGTGTTTGAGGCACATTAGAACATAGGTTTACCACTATATTTGGTTTCAAGGTTCTTCTTGAGATTTAGGTATAGAAATTGCATTTACTAATCTTTGAAATAACAACAGTTTAGGAGTCGTAGTGGAATATTCAATAGATATAAAGTCATCCAAGGCCTCATCTAACATATTGAAGTCATCACAACTAAATGGCTCATTATATGCATTAAAGTCTTGTAAAAAGAAATCTAACATTTCTACATAATCTAATTAACCCAAGACTTAAATGTAACACAAGATAGCATATACTTTACAAGAATGAAACAATATATCACTATGCAAGTAACAAAATTTCAATTTTATGCTCTTTCAATGAAAAGATAGATATATCAATCAAAATTAAATGCATGTACTTTTCATGAAAGAGGGTTTTGCAATCTAAATCTGATTTAGAACAACAACTATAATCATATCTGATGTGAAAGGATGCAAATTCTTTTAAACATGGGTTCATCAAAATGTTTAGTGGTGAAATGAGAGAGAATGCTAGTATGTGTAAACTAGGTCAAGCCCCTCTTTTCATTGTGCTAACATTCAGAATATGAATCGAGCTCAAACACTATGAGATGATGAAGCTATAGGTGTAATATCCTTTATTGTTGTACATGAAAAAGATGTCCCAACTAAGTTTCAACAAGCCCAAATTAGCCTTATTCAACCAAACCCTAGTTATAAGACGTGCATGAATAAATTGATTCCAGGTGCAGAAACACATAGGATGATTGCAGAAACATAGATCAAAGACCACATAGACTGTACACTTGAAGTTTGAAGGATTGATGGACTTGGGAAGCCACCAAATTTGTCTTGAAGTTATGCTATCACAAAACTGACTGTATCAGGCACCTGAGTCTCCAATGAGGGTTCCAGATCACTGATCTGGGGGTCTGAAGGACAAGGGCGATTGCTAAAAGTGTCCTAAATATATCATATGATAAATCTAGAACTTCCGTGATGTCTGTACCTGTAATACATGCTTCTTCTCTGATTCTTTCCGTCTGATCTTCTCGAATCTGACCTGCACAAGCAAAAGAAGGAGAAAGATGGTTGTGGCTATATAGGAGTTTGCTTTAGTGAAACCCCGTCTTTGGTATTTATACCTCAATGATAGCCAATATCAAACTATGTAGATGTGTGTGCTTGTAAACCAAATGTGTAGGCATAAAAAAATGCAAGATCCTAAATGACTTAAGCATCAAGGATTAGATCCACAAATGTTTCACTCAAGGAAATAACAACTTCACCTCAAGGAGATGACATCAATGAAGACTTGTAGAACAAGAAAGCGAGGCAGTCATATCTGTGGAGGATTCCAAAACTCAAGTTGAAGGCTTCAACCCTTCTCCTAATCATACAAAAGGCTTCACAAACCCTAGGAAGAGCAAGATAGACTCAAGATCTTGATTTCTAATCTTCACAACATATCTCCATGATAGGAAGGATCAAATTCTTCAATGAGATTCAACACTTTGTAGACTTTCAATAGAAATTGTAGCAGAATTTCGGTGTAGCAAGCTTGCATGTGAGTTGTGTGTGATCAAATGATTTTCAATTCTCTTTGAATATCCAACCTTAGAGGTGAAATAAATTGAAATAAAATGCCAACATCATGTGAAAACAAAATTTTGAATTCAGAATCCCGAAGCACATGACAAAAGCTAACACCAAAACAAAATTTGGGTCCCGAGGATTAAGGTGGGACTTGGGCGGTTGGAGCTAAAGTCCAACCCACAAATTTTACTCTAGAATCTACTTAAGGGTGCCATAAGTGTCCAGCATCCATCATTTCTTTTCAGGTTTTTATCATAAATCACTTTGAAATATGACTCTTCTTCGATGAGATATGCGTTAGTCAAGTTCTAAATAGGTCCAAGGATAAAGGGGTTGAGGAACACTGAAAGGTAGGAGCTAAACTTAGTGAAATTGTGCTAATCCAAACGGGAGCACAATTTACAACATAACAATAATTTGAATAATCATAGGTTTAGAACAAGGATTAACCATGGTATTTGAACTTCTCTAGATGTGCCTTATCATAAGTAAAACTTGGACTGCTCATTGATTCAATCATATAATAATCTGTAAGTTTACTACGATGATTCTAATGAAAGTTTAGAATATTCTATATCTCAACATAATAAAAACTAAGCTTTGTTGTCAACCTGGTTAAGCTTGGAAAGTGTTTAAATAATTGATCTTGTGAAATTAATCCATCTAAAAATTGTAGTTGGTATTTCATACAAAATGAAATAAATTTATCATCCTTAAAAGTTATAACATTGTGCTCAATGCTCACATGAGGTAACATCGCATTAACCCTAAGTCTACATACCTTCATTGTACCTTTGACTGCCTTGGCTATGAATAAGATGTTGTAAATGTCAAGATAAATCCAAACCTCTCTCTTGCATTTCATTAACAAGCTCCTTGATTCTTCAAATATTTTCCATTTTGTGGTGTGCATTGACGAGTTTGGAAAAATTCACTTTATCAATTACCAATACATTGCACTCCATCTCACTTAAGAGAACATATGCCCTTTAGATATCCCTTGTTTCATAAAGGTTATTTTGTGTATATCTTGCAAGAAAGACATTCGTGAGATGATATTTCCATGAGGCATTTTTGTTAAAGAGTTCACTTGCCTTGTATATGCTTCCACATCTTGCATACATGTCAGCCAAAGTGCTTGCAATTACAATATTTGCCTAGTATTCTATTCTAGTACGGGGAGGAAGGAAACAATCAAAGGTTGTGGAATTTGTATTTAAACCTGCCGATTGCATTTTCTTGAAGGTTTCATATTCCTAATCAACAAACCCATTTTGTACATATTCCCATCTAAAGCTTCTACCTTGGTATAGGTGAAGAAGACGTTGGTATTAATTACTTCTATTAGAGATTGCTCTCAGTCTCTTAGTACCATCTTAGCATTCTCCACAACAAAAGGATCAAGCTGATCTCTACAAACTCTTTCCACCTCTTTAATTAGATTATCTATCTTACATAACTCAATGTTCTTAGGATTTTTGTTGAACGTCCCATTTTGAAAAGATGCATATCCATTTGCACTATGGCCCTTTGGAAAACCCTTTTCCCTACCACCATTATTAACTATAAATTTTTCATTGTGCCCTGCTAGTCCACGACTCATCTCTAAAGGACCATCACAATCCTGTTGAACATCCATTGAGTGCATCCCTTTGGGTTTCCTTCCTCCCACACCCCAAAACACTCCTCTTCTTGTTGTTGAAGATGCAAATTTTTTTGGTGCAACATGCATGGTAGATGGTACAATTGCTTGAGTTACAAAGGTCATCAAAGGTGATGTTTTCTATAAGAAAACTAGTGAATGTGGTAATATGGAGGCTTGTACTCACTAAAAAGAGCAAGATGCATATTGTGCTATCCTTCATGCTTTTGTTGCTCAATCTAATACTATTTCTTAGGAGAAAGAGGAGTTAATCTCATAATTGAGAAAATAACTAAAAGTTTCTAATATGGAGCACAAAGCACTCTTGGGGAAAGTTATGGTATTTGAAACCTGCCTTATGGATTTTCTTTAAGAATTTAAACTCATCAGAGGTGTTCAACACATGGCGATGCTTGTCGATTTGATGGAAAAAGTTTAAATTTTGTAGGTTGAAAATGAGGATAACAAGTCCTAATCACTATTATTTTAGATAGGGGTCTTTTTAATGTGGTTTTTAGTCATGTTCACATAGATAAAAGTTTACACAATAAACCCCTATCTGTCTTGAAAGGCTTCAAGATCCCTAAAGATTTGAAGGCCCAAGTTTTCGGTTGTTAGGTTTTGACTGTCTAGTTTTACTCAGGGTTTGTTGTGTTTTGCTATTTCCATTTTGGGGCCTTATGTAACCTTAACTCATATTCTTCTTGACCTAGATAACTTCACAAAATATCTTGCATATTCTGCACAATTTGCATATATCCTCAACAACTTATGTCAAACTTATCAATGGATGAATAAACTTGGAGTAGATTATCATGAATTGGACATAACTTTGATCCGTTCTTCTGAAATACCCTTAACTTTGATTAGTTCTTTTGAATTATGTCCATTTAACTGATCTTATACACAAACTTTGAATTCACTTAAAGATCTTCTTTAAAGTATGAAATTCATCATTTATTTGTGACTACTTGCTTCAGATTTATCATTCTTTGCAATTATTTACCAAGATTTAAAAAATAAAAGGGGAAGATTGGGTTGAGAGGGAAATGTTCTAAGAATTTAAAGTTTTCAGTAATTCCAAACAAATATCTAGACACTTTCATGAAATAAAGCTAATCTAGTTATACTTCACCATGAATTCCACAACTACGTATAACAGATGCAACTCTTCAAAGGAAAAGTTGACAATAGTGAGAAATTATTCAAACACATTCCAAAGGGATGCAATAATTTGACATTCCATACAAGTAATCAACCAAAGATTACTTAGAATTTACGATTAACTGTAATCTACTTCTTCATTTTCATTATGTGCATAAAAGATATACAAATGTTTCAATGATTGAGAAAGAAGCATGACGTAAGTCACAAAGTTGTAAAAAAACAAGCTTAATGCTAAACAAAGTTCACCAATTCAATCTCCTTGTTTACAAATGATCTAGATCCTTATATAGAGCAAGGGTTCAAAATTGATTACAACCATCAACAGTAAAAAATCTCCTCAAAAATATCCACGGTCACAAAGTAGAGCACATGATTACCAGTTCACAATCAAGAATGAATGACAATTGGAACCTGGTATATTCCTCAACATCTTCAAAGTAAATATGAGATATTCCCCTGGATATGCCACTCCATGTGCGCCACCAACTATCAGGATATTCATCTTGATATGCCTCCTTCATACTGATATCCTATTGCCACAAAATTCATCTCTTGGACATTTGAATTACTCTGTGTCTAACCCTGTGTCCTCCTCGACCAACATTCCTCTCGATTCCAGGGTCTTATACTGATCATAGGCTGCGATCGTTTTCTCTATATCAGGCTTGTCAAAATTCTAGGCCTTGACCTTGGCATATTCCTGCATCTAGAGATGCTCACCCACTGATATCCATTTGTTTGTCTGAATATCTAACTTCTCCTTGTAGGCCTTTATCTTCGCCGATAAGTTCATGACTTCATCAATAGTTTTCTTAGAAAAGTGCCCAATGGGATCCTTCAAAATTGGCTCAAACTTAGCCTTAAATGCTCCAATAGAATACTACTCTTCATATGTTTCCTTCTCATCGACCATTGTTCCGAGGAGCTCCTCCAAAAATTCCATCTCATCCATTAGGAGGTCATGTGCCTTGGTGCTGATATCTACGGCTTTGTGCCTGCACCCTTTCAAAATGTCAGCCTCAAACTTTAGGTCCTTTATCCATATGGATTTCTTTGACATTGTTTGGACCGTCATGATGTCTTGGCTCAACAACACCTTGTCCTACAACTTGTGAGTGACCTTTAGTTTGTTGAGATCTTGATCATTTTGGTCTAAACTTGTAGCACACTCATTCTTCAAGGCATCAGCTTTGCTCTTGATGAATGTCAGGGAGTCCCAATTTGATAGTATGGTTTGGATTACTTCCTCCCCGTTCTTTAAGAACTTATGGAACCACCCTTCCTTGATCTATGCTTGATGCTTCTTTGCATCTAGATCACTTATTGCTTCTTGTTTCACCAATGCTAGATCTGTTGGGACTTATATTATTTGTACTCCTAGAGTTGATAACCCCTTAATGAAATTCTGGAGTTGGGCAATGCACTCCTTTAGCTCCCACTTCTTCAGCTTATCCTTACGGATTCTAGCTGATGTATCCCCTGCACTGCCCATGAGCTCATCAATTTCTTGTTCAGTAGTGGCATGTCCTAGGTCCAAAGTGGTGATATGGGATTCATCTATAGTGATGTCACCCTTTACCTTATCTACTGTAGGCACAACCAATTGGGCTATACTATGACCTGCCACATCCCTTTTGATGGCAGATACTGCCCTTGCCTTTCACCTGAGATTTATTCCTTCTACTAAAAATAAGGACTTAAAATCAAAAGGAATCAAATTAATAGGAGGCTCAATTACCTCTGAGGCTAACCTTTCTGGAATGTCAGGAGCAGGTCCTTCTTGACTGGATTGTTCAATGTGAACATCCTTAATCACCATATCAGTAACCCTATCCAGACCTTCCCCCTATTGTAAAGTTTCTTCTTGGGGAAGTTTCTATTACGTAACCTATTGTTGTAGAGCTTCTTGCTCTGGAACCTCTTGATGTAGAACCTCTTTATCCACCTCCATAGGTTGATGCTCAATGTTCTCTACCTTAGGTTTTGATTCCTCTACTCCTTGGTCCTGTTGCCCTTCTCTGAGTGAGAACATATGTTGCACTCCTTCATCTTGACTCTTCTCTACTTCTCCTTCACCTTGCTAGATGTCTCCCTCCTTTGGTGCATCTTGAGAAGCTTCTTCTTGTTCCTTCGGAAGGGTAGTGTCCTCAGTTGATTTTTTCCATTTCTACTTATTGATACTGACCCACCTCTTCCTATGCCATGGTACCTATACTTGGAATATCCTATTGGTCTGTTGGCACATTTAGAGATCCTGATACCTTAATATCAAAAATCTCCTCTACTTCTAAACTTTGATCCTTTGTTATGTTTAGATCTTCTATCTCTTCTACTTTAGCATACGCTTGTTGAAGTTCATGTGGTGGCGATGCCTAATGTGCAAGTAAGGAAGAGACTGGATCATTAGTTATTGTATGAGTGACCTCATCATCATTCAGATCTATGACCTAACTCAAGGGCAACTACAATTCCTCAGCCCCTGCTCATTCTTATGCTTTCACTTCTTTAGTCAGCTCTTGTTTCACTTGAATAATTTGCTGAGTGGTTTGGCCTCTCTAAAGCTCCATCACTTGGCCACTAGTGTGAACTTGATACGCTGCCACTTGCTGTGCTAAATGTGCTTGGATTGCAACTTGCGGCAATGGCATTTCCATATGAGGCTGACCGAATGCGAACATAAGTTCCATTTGTGTTGGTCTTGATGCCTCAACTTGTGTATCAACTGGTTTGGAGATAGCATCCCTCATGGGTATTGGTGGCATTCTTCTCTTTTGTTTGGGGATTTCAATCCCTTCTAGTATGTCCTTAGCAAATCATTCCTCTGGCACTGCGACGGTGATGGGAATGGCACGCAATGGATGCTCCCTTGGAGGTGATGGTCTAGTGTCAACAATGGTGCCTTCTATAGTTAGGGCCTCACTAGATGTGGATGTTCCTTCTTGAGCTAGCTTAGCTTACATAGCTCACCTCTTGACGACAAGGAAATCATCATAATCCACATCTCCTTTGTCTTTTGTTTTCCTTTTCTTGTCATAGATCAAGCTTACACCTTTATACTTTAGCTCATTTGTCTTCTCATCAACCCACCTTTGGGTGGTGGTCATGACATTCTTTGTGATGACATCAATTGATGTCACTTCTGGCTAGGTCCAGTTCAAGGGTAGCAGGGTCTTCTTGTATATTTGTTTGTCATTGTAGTCTAGGTCCAAAGTCTAAAAATCATCAAACTTCACCTACGGAGGCACCTCCAGACATCCCAAGGTCTAGATCTGATTTAGGGTCAACCATTTCTATCCCCTCTTCTTGACGTCCTCCTCATCATTGCAGTCTGCCTAATAATCTTCTAAATGCGGAACATGTTGCAACTTCTTTTTGACGTACTCCTCCATCCTATTATAGGGATCAAAGGTGCATAGGAGGGGAAAACATTGCAAATTGAGCATTTGTAGCTTGGCCTCTGATAATTTGGAGTCCTTGAACTTCGCGCACCTGTACCACCCTATATCCAGTGGAAAATTAATGGTCCATTGACCATGCTTTTGAGTATATGCCTCATACGAAGGGATGATCTATCTGGTTATATCCAAGAGTAGAACCCTATCAGTTGGATAGAATGGCAACATGAAGGGGTGACCTTTGAACCCTTCGATTCTGATATATGTAAATGTTGGGAACTGGATAAACTAGGACCTATGTGCGGTGATGACCCCTTGGGCATCCCTTGGTACCCTTTTGGCTTGGTCCCTTTCCATTAATTGGACCAGCCACATTAAGAAGCAGTCATTAACTCTCCTGTAGTGCACTACTAATTGTTTCTTCTCCAGTTGTGGGTAGTATTCCCATACCAACTGTTCTTCTTGCTTACTGCCAAGCTTGCCAACTATATACAGTCCAAATTGGGATTGATATGCACATGACTATATTACATAAGAGGTCATGAAGAACCTTTGCTTCTTCTTCTTCCATCCAAACATCCCATTATGTGGAGAGTTGCTAATTAATTGGGCCCAATGCACCACCTAACCAACATCCTTCACAAACCAGATGAGGTTGAATATCCACAAGTCTAATGATCTAGAATCCTCCTTGCCAACCATCATTTTCAATAGCATGATCATGTACTAAACTTCAGGGTTGAAATCATATTTATACAAGTTTTATGGCATCTTGGAGACTGCCTTCGACCTTGTTTCTGAGTCCATCCATGAAGTTTACATGAATTTGTGGCATCACGTGACATTGGAGTTGTACGCCATTGATAAAGCATTTAGATCTATTTTGAAAACATTCTAACTCTGTGGAAGTCTAAAAGTCTCTGAAATTCCTTTAGGTGAGAGGTTTGCATAAACTCAGCCCTAATGTTCAACCATCTAATTGACAGGTTTGTATTTTTGTGCACACTCTATCACTAGTTCCAAGACATCCATGGCATATGGGAAACCTGCTGCATGGTATATTCTACTAGTAACAATGTTCTTGAGCGTTGGCTCGTCTTCACGGGCTTGGATCATTGCTCTAAAGAATTCTAAATCCACTTTCCGCAGTGGGTATCTGATGCATGGCCAAATTTGCTCCATACCCCACCAGGAGAGGGACCCATTGGTGTCTTGAACTCATCATTGTGTTGCTTTTGCCTTTTCATCATTTTGTCCTGCATGATGTAAACACTGTAAATAGTTTCTGCATTGGATTTAAGGGCTTGCAAAGTAATGTGAAATCATTTATAGAAAGACGAATCCATGAATTTACCTTAGGTAAAAAGAGATTAACCTGCAGTAAAGAGAAATTATTGTAACCGCCAAAAAAGAAGGATTTTTTCTTATATGTACCTGAAAAATGGGATATCACCTTTGTTACAATGTGTGGAGGATATCCATTTACCCTTCTATTTTTTGTTTGCTTAGTTGCTTAATTTGCCTTAACTTTTGCAAATTCGCTTTCAAGGATAACTCTCTGTAAATTCATTGTTCAGATCTCTTAAAATTCTTTTGTGACTTAACAAATGTCTTAAAAATTGCTTTTAACCTTCATGAAATTCATTGAGTCTAGAAATGCATTGAATGTTCACTGGAGGTGGTGATCAATTACTATTCAAGGGCATTGAAAAATGACAGCTAGGCAAATGTTTGTATTTTAAATTTAAATCCCAATGGCAAAAAGTAACTCGCGGTGTGGGAATTTAATTCTAAGGATCGGATGGACATTTGGATCTCTAATATCCCATTCAAAATGTTTGGTGCAAGTGTCCGGTTTGACTTTGACCAGGGTTCGGTCGAAATCATAATGGCAACTCCATAAGGTAACGTCATTACTGTCATAGGCAACTCATGTTGACCAGAGCAATGGATGATTGGATCTTCATATTTGATAGTGAAGGTGATGACATTTAAGAATGTCCATCGTGAAATGTCTGGTGCAAAGTATCTAGTTGAAAACTCAACAGGCTACATGAGCTAGCACTTGACTTATAATGCTTCATCTAGTATATGGACACGGATATGGATATGAATACTATGAAATGTCTGGTGTAAAATGTCCTGTCTAGTGAAACTTCTATGGATCAATGTAAGTTTGACAACTTGCACTGGATGTTTGGATTGGACTAGATATTTGCTCACTTGATCATGTCGGGTCAAAATATCCTTCTCGGTAGGAAATGTCCATGACTCGCTAGGGTAAATTTGACTATTTTGACAGGACTTGGACATGGATATGGATATTACAGACGCGCTAATGTCTGATCTAGTTGAACAACGAATAATTTATATTTTATTTTACCTTCAGGTTCAGTGTTTTCTTAAAGGATTTGGAACCAGACATGACATTGATGTTTCGCCAATGAATATGTCCAGTTACTGAAAATGTCTAGTTGACCAGAACTTCAAATGGGCATAACTTGCTCATTTTAACAAATTTTCACTTGATTCAAGAGGCAGTCTTGACTAGAATTCATCCCACTATCCAATCATGACCTTTGCAGAGGATATTTTGATACTTGAAATTTGGCTCGAATTTGGCTCTAAGTGAGAGGATGTTTTACCATTGCCGCCCAAGTTGACCAAAGGAAAACTAACACAACAAAACAAGTTGGGTTCTCATTTTGCCAAGGAAAAATGGGGTGTTTTGTGAGAATACACAACTTGCAACAAAAAAATCACCAAATTTTAAACAATTTAGGTGAAAAGGATAAATTCAGACATAAAATTTCCATGTTCTGTTGGACATGATCATTCTAGTTTAGTTAAATGAAATTCTATTCACAAGTGTAACTAGGCTTCTTATAAGGAATTCATATTGTGTGTGCAATTGATTCATTTCCCTTCCTTTGGAAAAGCCAGAAAGTAGAAGCAATTTGTATTAAGCTACATAGTTTGGTTTAACCTTTTAAGCCAAACTTGGATAGAGCCTTGCTACTAGTTAAGCACCCATAGCTTTGACAAGGTTATCTCTGTAATTCTCCCAAACATTGTTGTACTACCATTCGGGCGTCTATAGCCTCGGTAGAGTTACTTGGATGACCTAGAGAGAAAATCTCTTTCTTGATCTCTTTTTAATATTTTGTTTTCTTGTATTTCTTTTGCTATATCTTGTCAGCTCACTTGCAAGGTTATGACACCTACTGTTAGGTTGAGAATTACAGTGGTAGCAAAGGCAAACCTTTAGATTTTTCACTTAATGCAAACACTACTATGTCCAACTGATTCAAGGAATTTTAAGTGTGTTCATTTATGTGATTGCTTGGTCAATCCATGTTGCTATTGGTGAATATGATTTCTTAAAACAAATTAGACCAATCATACCTATAGTAGTTACAAATTATATAGGAATTTGAACTTCTCTCCTAAATTCTCAAAATTCCATTGTTTTCTAAGGTTGCCGTATGCTCCTATTGCACCCAACCAAAATAAAGACTCAACAACAAACAAAAGGAATAAAAACAAACAAGCAAACAATTGTACAAGCAATATTTACATATATACAACTTTTCATCTTTTTCTCCAGATAGTTAGGCCTGAAAAAATGTTTTGGGAATTATCCATTGACTGGAAATGGAACATCCTCACCAGTTAAGATCTTCAGCCTATAAGTACTATCACCTAATATCTCTGCGATTTGGAAGGGACCAATCCAAAGTTTATCAAATTTTCCATGGTGTCCCTTCTTCTCATGGGCTTTATCCCAGGATAGGACAAGGTCTGATATTCAAAAGGTTTTAATCTTAACTCTTTTGTCAAACCAACATTTGACTATAGCCTAATGTTTGGAGAAATGATCTATGGCCTGATTTCTCTTTTCTTCTAGGTGCAAGCATTGTAATAATCTGGCTTCTAGTTTGTCTTCTAGGCCTAGTTATTGTTGAGCAAACTGCAAGGTGGGAATTTTTAGGTTTATAGGGAGGATGGGATCCACCCCATAGACCAATTGGTATGGTGAATTGCCTAGAGATGACTTCATTCTAGATCTATTGACCCACAAAGCATACTTTAGAAAAGTATTCCATTCTCTAGGATTCGTTTCCACTAGTTTCTTAATGATATCTAACAAATTTTTGTTAGTGGATTCAACAAAGCCATTACCTTGGGGGTAATAATTAGATGAAAACTTCAAAGTAATGCCATATTCAAATTCCTAGTTAGAGAATTTTAAAGAAGTGAAAGCAGGGCCATTATCACATACCAGTGCATATAGAACACCGGATCTAGTGATAATGTTGTCTTCTAGGAACTTGATCACGATGTCTGTTGTACATAATTTATTACACATAGATTTGGTCCACCTAGTAAAATAATCAGTGACAGTCATGACATACCTGTGGCTGGTCAATGATGGAGGATTAATCATTCTGATGAAGTCCATTCCCCATTGTGCGAACAAGCATATCTCCATTACCAATTGCAACGACTGTGTTGCATACCTTTCTCTGTTTGCGGTAACTTGACATGTATGACAATGTTTGATATGTTTAGTAGTATCTTTGAATATAGTCAGCCAGTAGTACCCAGCTCTGAGAATTTGGTGTGTAGTGGCTAAATGTGACTCGTGGGCCATTCCAAACTTGTCATGCAACTCATGTAGGACCTTGTTTGCTTCTTGTCGATTAAGGCATCTTAGAGATATGCCTTCATTATACTTCTTAAAGAGGATTCCTCCTTTAATCATGTATCCTTGGGTATTAATCCTCAAGGCTCTCCTTTGGGATGCTCTCAAGTGTGAATGACATCTATTTGTAATCAAGTAATGGGTGATACTTGAGTACCAGTCATCTTGTTTGCCTGAATTAACTGTGTACTGCTGGCTTACCAAGCTAGGATCTATTTCAATGATCGTCTGCATTAGAGCTTGTCCTTTGAATAAATTCATTGGCATAATGTCTAGATCATACTCTTGTAAGATGGTAATCCATTTGGATCATTGTTCCCTTGGCTTGTTCTACATCAAGAGCATCTTGAGTGTTGAGTCAGGTACAACAACAATCACTTGACTTCTCAAGATGTAATATGAGAATTTATTAACTGCTATGGGACAGAGCTTGTCGTTCAACATCTAGGTATTTCAACTCAACATCCTTGAATGGGATGCTCATAAAAGCAATAGGCCTCTCTTCTTTTGCATCATTTCTTTGTGTCAAGGCTGCAACACAAGTGTGACCAGATGCAAATGAATATATGTAAAATGATCTCGTGTAGTCAGGACTATTTAGGATAGGAGAATTGGTGATGGATTTATTGATGTCTTTGAATGCGGCTTTAGCTTCAGGTGTCCATTCTATCTTAGCATCTTTCTTCAACATCGCATTTAAGGGTCTTACTATCTTAGCAAAACCAGTTAGAAATTTTTTGATGACGTTTATCTTGCCAAAATATGACTTTAATTCCTTTTTGCTCCTCGACAGTTGGAGTTTCATGATCGAACTGACCTAGTGAAGATCAATGGATATCCCATTCTCTGATATGACATGTCCTAACAATTTACCTATGGTACTCCAAAGATGCACTTCTTTGGATTGAGGGAGATGCCATATTACTCACATCTTTGTAATACTTTCCTCAAATCTGAAATGTGATCTCCTCTGTTCTTGGAAAACATAGTCAAGTCGTCCATGTAGATGATAATGCATTGGCCAACCAAATATATAAAGGCTATATCCATTGCACTCTGAAGGGTTACTCCAGCATTAATCAAGCCAAACGATATTCTTCTATATGCAAAAATTCACCACTTATTAGTGAAAGCGATTTTCAATCTATCTTATCAACCATGACCTGGTTGTACCCTGAGAATCCATCTAGAAATGACATCATTTGGGCTCCATTGACCATCTGAAGTACCTCCTCCAGTGAGGGAAGAGGGTAAATGTCTTTATTTGATGCTTTGTTTAGATTACAGAAGTCTATGCATAATCAGATGTCTTCATTTTTCTTCCTAACTTGCACCAGATTAGTGACCCATGTCGAATGTCTGACATGGAAAATGATACGTGCCGCCAATAATTTATTAACTTCCTTGAAAATCAAAGGCTCTAGTAAGGTGTTTACTAGCCTTTGCTTCTTCTTGAATGACTTCACATCTAGATTTAGTGGAATGGTGTGTGTAATAGTCGATGTATCATATGTTTTGAGCTCGTCATATGACCAAGTGATCACATGTATGTAATCTCTTAGGGCTTGAGTTATTCCTTCTCATTCTGCCTAAGTGCAGACCTTTCCAATCAGGACTTTCCCAAGCTCTGGACCTTCACTTAAGTTGACAAGTTCATAATCAACTCCATCTGTTTTAGGGATATCTTTCTTTTTCACCAGGTTATCCAGATCAAACAGTCTTTCTAGTTCAATCATCCCCTTAGGAATTTTATTATCTCATAGATCAATGATGGACTCTTCATCCCATTTTGGATCTTCATGATATTGCTCATTAATCACTTGAGCTTCAAAAAGATCTTGGTTAGCAATTAAATCTAGGATATGTTGATCATCGTTGAAGACTTAGAAATTGGTAACATTGTCTGGTATCGACTGGATAGACACCAATTCTATTGAAAATATTTTCGATCCTAATAATGTTAGTGGTTCTATAGTACTAGCAGCCGCAGCTAACGCGTCAGCCCCATGATTGAATTTCTTGGTACATGAGTGATATTGAAGGCCTCGAAACCTTGGATTAAGTCCTACACTCGTTGTCTATAGTTGTACAACCGCTTGTAATTACAGGTGTATTATTTTCTTACTTGCTTGACCACTAGTTCAGAATCTCTAAATACATGAAGTATCCTGACTTTCTTCTTTAGTGTTAAGAGCAGTCCATGGATCAGTGCCTCATATTTTGCAACATTGTTGGTGTAGTGGAATTGCAACCTGTATGTGGCCAGGAAAGACTTCCCTTGTGATCTCACCAAGTCAATTCCAACTCTGACACCTTGTTTGAATTTTGATCCATCAAACTTTAATGTCTATGGATGATCATTATTAATGTCTTTCTCAAGACCTTTCTTCTTCTTAATATTATTTGGGGAATATTTCTCTGTGATAACCTTTGCTTCATGTGATTCTGGTTATTCTTTCACCGTTCGGTCTAGGGTAATACATGCATCTAGAATTTTATCATGCAGATGTCATTTGACTTAGAGCCTGTATATGGTTTTTCTTTCGTATCTTCCCTATCATATGGATCTTTGATTCTTGAGAGAATGACATCATCTGAGATTGATTTGGATACCTCTAGTTCATCTCTAGGTACATCTGGACCTTTGTCTATTTCAATATGAATTCTATTACTGACCTTTGGTCTTACCTTGTCTAGGATTCTCATCTGCAAGTTTAGATTCTTTTGTGAATATGCACATTCTTCCTTATCGACTATGTCTAAGCACAATAGACAAGTAGTCTTAGAGTGTGAGGTCTGGTGTAACCTACACCAACCTTTCAGTAAAACTTCCCTTAATGGAATTTTCTGCTATATACATCTCGCATTTCTTTGGACAAATGTCTCTCAAAGTCATACAAGTGACTTTCTTCATCACCCTTTGAATACTCATGATCTGACTCTATCAGGATGTCAGTTCTCGGTGTAATCTGACTCATTTCATCAACTTCATGTACCTGAGTGCACGTCAACATCTGGAGTCTTGACACGATATACTTCTTGTTCTACGTCTGTATACAACACCTCATTGTTCTGATGATACTTTGTAATCATGTGTTTCATTCGAGGCTCTACCTCTATGCAAATTTGATTTGGAATTCCTCTCCATGGCATCCACATATGGGAAAAATCTATTGCCATATATCCATTTAACATTTTTGACCAATCCCTACTCAACAACATAGCATAAGTGTCTGGAATATGGACACTACTTGAATACAAATGAAGTGTTGGACTTTGGGATCAGAAGCCAACTGCATATGGATATGAGTTAATTCTCCTATGACATTTACCTTAAACTTGTCCAATTTAGTGACTTTCTTCAAAGACTTAGCAGGGGACAGGCCTAGGATTTGATAGACTGATAGAGGCACGACATTGGTGGATGCTTTTGAGTCTACCAAAAAGTTATGTAAATTCTTACCAAAAATCCTTAAGGTTAAGAGGAATGGGGGAGATTTAGTTTTCTCTTTATAGACTGCAATCTATGCATCAATAGCGTGGACTTGACCCTTGTCTCTAGGCTTAAGGGAGGCATCCTTGTTTGGAGATTCTCTGGTCTGGACATTACCAAGAACATTTTCCTTTGGTGACGATTGCTCAAGGGACTTGAGGAAAGCTCTTTTAATAACTGGAGTCTTAAGCAACTCAAATAAGGACAAGCTTATTTTCATTTTCTTGATTTCTTCAGCTAAGTAATTAACTAACTTATTTGACTTAGAAAATTCAGACATACCTCTAGCTGTGGCTGAGAGTGAAGCAGGATGTTGTTGGCTTACCTTCGGAAGTGAAAGATTATTGTTGGATCACACGTCTGGAGATGTGTTGAAGTTATTTGGGGGAATGGAACTTATCAAAGGTGCTAACGATCAGTTTTTATTGTTGTCTCTTAGGTTGTAGTTATGACCTCTCTAAAACTACTAGAAAGCATGGATTTCATCCACTTCTTTCTCGGGCTCATTGTCACCTTCAAAAGGGAAAGTATAAGCTTCCAATGCTGGAGCTAACTCTTCACATATGAGAGTGTAATTTTCATGAACTATATTCATCTTTTCCTTTGGGAACATGAAGCTTTCTAGCATGATCACTGACTCATATCCAAGGGGAACAATCTCATTTCCTTCTAGGAAATTTGTTTCTCTTTTAGTGTTTTGTACTTCTACCTAGAAAATACTTGCGGCAATCCTGAATTGTGGGCAATCTAATTCAACATGTGTACTAGTGTTATGTATCCTATACCAATTGTTCAGTGCAGCTTCAACTAGATTAACTCTAGTTTTTTGTTTTGGCTCCACAGGAACCTAATTGTCTAGAGGTGAGGGAAGACTTCCATTATTTGGTCTAGTGTTCTAGAATATTGGAGGTCGAGGATCATTATACCCTCTATTTTTCTGATTCTAACTATTACTTTGAGCATAGAGGCTTTGATTTCTCAACTGAGTCACTTCATTTGTCAACCTTTTAAACCGAGTTGTGATCTCTGTCATATCCTATTTCTCTTCTTGAACTTTTGCTACTACATTATCTTGAGTAGGAAGAAATAAAGAATTACCATTTCCATTTGGTTGGACCTTGATAAAGGTAGGTCCTAGATGCGCTACCATCTAATAGTTCCATTGTGGATGAAAACCATTCATCAGTGGAACTGGCAAAGGATTCATCAAAGGAGCATGGTTCATCAAGGCTCCATTTATCAGTTGCATTTGGTTAGGTACATCAAGATGTCCTATACTTTGCAAAGGACCATATCCTACCTATTTCATTTCAGTATTCACTTTTACCACTTTTGCATATGCACTGGATAAAGTTGTAATGCTAGGATTTACTCTCTTTATGAACATTACGGTTAGAGGATCTAGTGTAGAGTAGTATACTAATAGAGCTACAACTTGAGGAATATTGTAGGGATCTGTCAATCTAGAATATGCTCTCTGGAACCTATCATTGAAGGTTGTTATGAATTCACTTTCTCCTCTTTTAATTTCAGCAAACCGATGATACATCACTGCATCAACTAGAACTCTGAATCTATCTTTGAAAGCTTGTTCCATCAAAGGCCAGGTAGTAATGGAATTATGTGGCAAATTGACATAACAATAGTATGCTTCTTCTCCAAGAGTGTAAGGGAATAATCTACAGATGACATCCTCGTGTTGGATTCTTGCTCTAAAGAAAGCTTCCTTAAAGGTTCTAAGATGATCCTTAGCATCCTGATGAAAAAGATATTTATAAGGACACAACTTGTCCAAATTCTTAGGCATTTCATGGATTGCAACAAAGCTGATAGGTGAATCAATGTTAAAGAATATCATCAAGACTTGTATTGGAACTATTGGGACAATAGGGACAAGATATCTTGGCTGCGCATAAATTGAGTGAGCTATTTGCCTTACGTTAGGCAGTTCACCTAAAGGACCACTGGATTAGGACCTCATGATAGGCTAATGAGCTAGTGCGAGAGATTAGGATGAAATTTGAAGTTCAAGACTAGATATTTGCAAAGTCACATCTGGATGGTCAATTACTGAAGATATTTGCAATGAACTTGCTAAAGATCTGAAGGATCAACAAGATCTTCAAGGAATGACTAACTCTGGGTCAGGATGGCCCTCCTTCTAGTACCAAAACTATTGATGTGGTTTTTAGTCATGCTCATACAGATAAAATTTTACACAATAAACCCCTATCTATCTTGAAAGGCTTCAAGATCCCTAAAGAGTTGAAGTCCCAAGTCTCCTATTGTCAGGTATTGACTATCTAGTTTTACTTAGGGTTTGTTGTGTTTTTTTGTTTCCATTTTGGGGCCTTAAGTAACCTTAAGTCATCTTCTTCCTGATCTGGTTAGCTTCACAAAATATCTTGCATATTATGCATGATTTGCACATATCCTCAACAACTTATGTCAAACTTATCAATGGATGATTAAACTTGGAGTAGATTATCATGAATTAGACATAACTTTGATCAATTCTACTAAAATACCCTTAACTTTGATTGGTTCTTCTGAATTATGTCCATTTAACTGATCTTTATAGATAGACTTTGAATTCACTTAAAGACCTTTAAAGTACTAAATTCATCATTTATTTGTGACTATTTGCTTTAGATTTATCATTCTTTGTAATTATTTACCAAGATTTGTCAAATAAAAAGGAAAGATTAGGTTGAGAGGGAAAAGTTCTAAGAATTTAAATTTTTTAGTGATTCCACATGAATATCTAGACACTTTCATGAAATGAAGCTAATCTAGTTATACTTCACCAAGAATTCCACAGCTACATATAACATATGCAAATATTCAAAGGAAAAGTTGAAAATAGAGAGCAATTATTCAAAGACACTCCAAAGGGATGCAACAACTTGACATTCCACACTAGAAATCAACCAAAGATTAATTAGAATTAACGATTATTGTAATTTGCTTCTTCTTTTTTATTATATGTACAAAAGATATACAAATGTTTCACTGATTGAGAAAGAACCATGAGGTAAGTCACAAAGTTGTAAGAAAACAAACTTAATGCTTAACAAAGTTCACCAATTCAATCTCCTTATTTACAAATGATCCAGGTCCTTATATAAAGCAAGGATCTAGAATCAGTTACAACCATCAACGGTTAAAAATCTCCTCAAAAATATCCACGATTACAAATTAGAGCACATGATTGCCAGTTGGCAATCAAGAATGGATGACATCTGGCACCCGATATATTCCTCAACATCTTCAAAGTACATCCTATATATTCCCACTAGATCTGCCACTGCATGTACATCACCAACTATCAGGATATTCATCTTGATATGCCTCCTTCATACTGATATCCTATTGCCACAAAATGCATCCCCTGGACATTTGAACTACTCTATGTTTGACCCTATGTCCTCGACCAACATTCCACCTGATTCTAGGGTCTTATATTGATCATAGGCTACAATTGTTTTCTCTATATTAGCCTTGTCAAAATTATGGGCCTTAACCTTGGCATACTTCTGCATCTGGAGCTGCTCACCCACTGATATCCATTTGTTCGTCTAGATATCTAACTTCTTCTTGTAGGCCTTTATCTTAGCTGATAAGTCCATGACTTCATCAATGAATTTCTTGAAAAAGTGACCAATGGGATCCTTCAAAATTGACTCAAACTTAGCCTTAAATGCTCCAATAGAATCTTGCTCTTCATATGTTTCCTTTGTTAGATCTAGGGCACACAACTAAGAGGGGGGGTGAATTAGTTGTACAAAAACTTGCTTCCAATTCAAACACTTAAATCCTCTTGTTATTTAATAGCATATCAATTAATCACTCATGAAAGTATAAAGCATAAACACCAAAGCATATACACATCAACACATGAGACACCAAGATTTTGACGTGGAAAACCCGGTCAAGGGAAAAACCACGGGGTGATTAACCCAAGGATTATTCTCTATTAGAAGAATAAGAAAAATAGATGGCACATGCCAATTAGGGCTCACTGCCCGAGCACACTACTCACAAGAGGCACACTGCCTACAAGAGACATATTGTCTACAAAGTAACAAGTATTACAAACTTGAACTAGAGATTGACATCTTTACCATGTCTGGATCAGTTCCATTTAAGCCCAAAAACTCCTGCTCTGCCTTTCGCTCTTCTTCGCTATGCCACACTCATCCACACCAAGACACACTTCAAAATGAATTCACAGTCCCTTATTTATACAAGGCATCGACTTAGGAACAATCATCTAAGTCGGAAAACACCTATAAGATTATTCGCAAGACGTGTAATACATCTGGTTGGCTAGTCTCAAGAAGAACACCAATATCTGTGGTTATTCTTCAAATGCAAACTCTAACTTCAATGTGGACCGCCAATAAGAATTATACACAATCCAAGGATCACCAAAACCTTTCCTGAGTCATCAAGAACATCCGCACTTTATCAGCTTACTGGAATTCTTCTGTTCTTCATTCGAAACTTCAAGAACACAGTCTGCCATCACTGTCATAATGAAAAAGATGCTTCCGGACCTCCAAACCATGAACAAATCTAGTTGTCACTTCACACGAACTTCTTAAACACTCTCTCCAATCTGCAGAATGAGATAATGCAATTCCGGAGCTCACCGGACCAATCTGTGACACTCTGTCACCACTGAACACCTATCGAAACCGGTTCTACTTGAGTGATCATAACTTCTTCAGATATTCATGCGGACCTCTGAAATCTTGACTGGAGCATCTCAAGACTCATATCTACAAACCCTTAAACCACATCCTCTTATCCTCAACCTATTGAGGACTTTTGCCTTCTTCTTATCACTGTTCTTCACTGTTCCTGATTGAGACTAATAACCTCAGTATCCTCAGCACATAGCTCATTCAATCCTTCTCATTAATGCAATATGAGTATGTTGACATCAATGACAACACTGGTTATCCTCATACTTGCAACATCCTTCTCGTCGACCATTGTCCCGAGGAGCTCCTCCAAAATTTCCATCTCATCCAACAGGAAGTCATGTGCCTTAGTGCTGATATCTATAATGTTGTGCCTGCACCCTTTCAAAATGTTAGCCTTGAACTTCAGGTCCTTTATCCATATGGATATCTTTGGTATTGTCTGCTGAGATCCTGATCATTCTGGTCTAAACTTGCAGCACACTCAATCTTGAAGGCATCATCTTTGCTCTTAATGAATGTTAGGGAGTCCCAATTTGATAGTGCGGTTTGGATTACTTCCTCCCTATATTTTAAGAACTTATGGAACCACCCTTCCATGATTTGTACCTGATGCTTCTTTGCATCTAGATCACTCATCACTTCCTGTGTCACCAACTCTAGATTGGTTGGGAATTCTGTTATTTGTACTCCTAGAGTTGATAACCCCTTAATGAAATTCTAGAGCTGGGCAATGCACCCCTTTAGCTCTTGCTTCTTCAGCTTATGCTTGTAGATTCTGGTTATTGTATCTCCTGCATTGCCCATGAGCTCATTGGCTTCTTGCTCTGTAGTGACATTGTTACAAATATGTGCCTATGATGTATTGCCATTGATGTCAACATATCTCTTTCTCAGAAATAGTGAAGACATTGCAGTTTAGTAAAGTAGATTGCTCCACATTCCCAGTGAGATGAAGATTAGAGTCTATAGATTAAAGGGTTTTGTAGAGGATTGTCTGAAGTTTCTCTAGTTAAGATTTGAGAGGTGTGCATGGAGGATTGGTGAAGATATGGCCATCTGAGTAGAATTAGGTTTTGCAGTTGTTCAGAGGTAACAAAGTGACAGGAATTTGGTCTGGATTGCTCCGCATTGGAATATTATGGTCTGCGGTTCTAGAGGTATGTTTGGGATGTTGGTGTGTATCCTCAACTCAAGTGGTTCATGGTTTGGAGGTCCGAAAGCAATCTTTCTAGTGTGACAGTCATGACAATTAGTGTTCTTAAGTTCCCGTATGAAGATGCAAGTGATTCTGGTGATTTGAGGTGGTGCAGTTGTTCTTGTTGATTTCATTGTGCTTGTGGAGGTCTCTAGATCATGTGCTTATTGTGTTGGTGGTCCACATTAAGGATTGATCTCGTAGTTGAAGATTTCTCCTTGGGTGTTGTTGTTCTTTCCAGTCTTGGCCGATTGGATGCTTTGTGCATGTTACAGATGATCTAAGAGAAGTTCTATTGAGTGTGGTGTATTGTTCAAGGAAGATTTGAGTCCCATCTATGTTTTGCCGATAGTGTAGTGGTCCACATATAGTATTTTGTATTAAGTCAAGTCTTGTGATTGTAATTTCTTGTAATGCCTATCTTGGAGAATGTTCCAGATAGATGATTGTAAGGCCAACTTTGATGTCCATTCCAAAGTCAATGTCATGTATAAATAAGTGTAATGAAGTCGTGTAAATGTGTTGATGTATGTGAAGATGCAAAGGTAGCGAAGAAGTGTTTGGGGGTAGAGCAGAGGTGTTGTGATCTTCAATGGAACTGAACCTTGGCATGGAGAAGATGTTGTTTCTTAGTTCAACATTTCAGTGTTAACCATGTGAATATTTTTGTAAACAGTGAGCGCTAGGCAGTGTGCTCGAAGGTAGGTGCCTTCCCATTTTTCTTTTCTTTTAATAGAGAATAAATCTTGTGGGTTAACCCCCACCATGGTTTTTCCCTTAACCGGGTTTCCACGTAAAAATCCTGGTGTTATGTGTGTTGATTGTATTTCTGCTCATGTATTGTTGATTCATGCTTTCATGGTTATATCATTAATCTATTAATAAGTGGTAAAGAAGATTAAATGTAGGAAAATATAAAGTTTTGTGACAACTTATTCACCCCCCCTCTCATTTGTCTGCCCTAATTTCAACAATTGGTATCAGAGCCGGTTCCTCTAAAAGAAGCTTGACCGCTTAAGGAGATCCAGGATGTCGACATACAAGAAGGACAGTCCAAGATTTGATGGAACAAATTACTCTCTTTGGAAGAATCGCATGGAGTGTCATTTGCAATGCATGAGTGATCCTTATTGGTTGATGCAGAAGGTGAATGAACTTGTCTATAGTATCAGGTGTGCTGGTGGAAAACTGGAAGAATCAGATATTGTTGCCAAGGTGCTCAGATCCTTACCTACTTCATACAAGTATAGAGTTGCTACTATTGAGGAGATTAGGACTATGACAGATGTTACAAGGGATTAGTTGGTTGGCAAGCTTTCAACATTTGAAATGAGTGAGTTTGGTGATTCTCTTCCTAAATCAGAATCTGCATTTAAGGCTATTGTTTTTGGAAAGCCAAGATTTGATCTAGGTGAAAGCTCTTCAAGAAGACTAACCAGATATGAGAAGGCAAGGAAGGAACTTGAAGAAGATGAATCTGAGCTTGAAGAACTTGAAGCCCTTGTTTCCAAAAGATTGCCAAGAGGATCTGGTAAGTATGAAGGAAAGTTACCTTTCAAATGTTTTTCTTGAAATAAGATTGGTCATTTTACTTCAAGATGTCCGAAGAGGGTTTCAAAGACAAACCCTAACAGATCTAGGGTTTAGAAGAAATGATACCATGTCCAAGAAGCTGTTGATGAAGGAGTCATAGATGATGAATCTGATATGGGAAGTACCTCTGGAAATGAATGGGTGTTCATTTCTATTAAAGAAGAAGATTCAGGGCCTACTGAATCTGCTAGCTGTGTGAATGTGGAAAGTGCCTTGGCTGCTCAGGTTGAAGAAAAGGATGAATGGGTGATTTACAGTGGATGTTCTCATCATATGACTGGTGATAAAAGTAAGTTTGTAAGTTTGGAAAGATATGAAGGTGGAATTGTGAAGTTTGGAGACAATTCAGCGGGTAGAATCTGTGGCAGAGGATCCATCTCTCTTGATGGTAAGAATAATACTAAAGATGTTTTGTATGTAGAAGGGCTGAAGCATAATCTTGTCAGTGTTGGATAGTTGGTTGACAAAGGGTATGATCTCTGATTCAAGGATGGAAAATGCAAAATTTTGGGAAGCTCCAGAATTGAGATTGCATCTGGTACACATACTAGAGGTAATATCTTTCATTTAAGTGGTACTGGTAAAATTTGTTTGATTTCTCAGATTGATCAGAGTTGGTTATGACATAGGAGAATGTGTCATGTAAACTTTGATAACATTGTCAAGATACGTACCACTCAGGATGTGAAAGATCTTCCAACGCTTGTGAAACCTGCTAATAGCATGTGTAAGGAATGTCAGTTGGGCAAACAGAATAGAGCTACATTCAAAAGTAAAGAACAATTTTCAAGTGGATTGTTGGAAGTTGTGCACACTGATTTGTGTGGTCCTACCAGAGTTAGGAGTTTGCAAGGAGACATATACTTTATGTTGCTGATTGATGATTACTCTCGGATGATGTGGGTCACTTTCTTGAGAGATAAATCAAAGTCTCTTCACAGATTCAAGGTGTTCAAGGCTATGGTGGAGAATGAGATTGGTGTGAAGATAACGTGTCTAAGATCTAACAGAGGTGGAGAGTTTACCTCCGGTGAGTTTAATGCATTTTGTGAAAAGCATGGAATAAGAAGACAGTTATCTGCTCCTAGGACTCCTCAGTAGAATGGAGTTGTGGAAAGGAAGAACCAGACTATTCAAGAGGCTTCTAGAACCATGATGATGGAGGCAAATGTTCCACATGTCTATTGGAGAGAGGCTATGAGTACTGATATCTATACTCTTAACTAGGTGTAGATCAAAGGTAATACTGGTAAAACACCTTATGAACTGTGGTTTGGTAATGCTCCTACTGTGAAATACTTTAGAGTTTTTGGTAGTTAATGTTATATCAAGAGAGATAAAGATCTAGGCAAGTTTGATGCAAGATGTGATGAAGGAATATTTCTGGGCTATTCTAACCAAAGCAAGGCATACCGGTGCTTTAACAAGAGATTGAAAAGGATTGTTGAAAGTGCTAATGCCAAGGTTGATGAAAGCAAGGAGAGATCTTCCAAGTCTTGTGGATATGAATCAGATGATCAAAATGAAAGTCCAAATAAAGGAAAGCAAGTTCAAACTCAAACTCAGATTCAGATTGCTCCAGAGAATCCAGTGACTCAAGAAGCTAGTGCAAATGTTGAGGAACAAGTTCAAGAATCATAAGTTTAAGAAAATATTAAAAACTCCTAGGTATGTAAGGTTGAATCATTCTAAAGATCAAATCATAGGAGATAAAAATAAAGGTGTTCAAACTAGAAGAAAAATTGTTGAAGAACAAGTGGAGTATTGTTTTATTTCAAAGATTGAACCAAAATCAGTGAATGAAGCTTGTAATGATGAAAGTTGGGTAAAATCAATGGAAGAAGAATTAATGCAAATTGAAAAGAATCATACTTGGGATCTTGTTCCTAGACCTGAAAACAAAAATGTACCTGGAACTAAATGGTGTTGGCAAGAGACACTATATGGATTCATGGTTGTTGTCATTGATGGCAACAAAGGTCATCCCACATATCCGCAAGTCATAATGTGTCTCTACCGGAAGTCAGAATAAAGATTGTTGTGGTCCAGTGAACAAGAACAGAGCATGTGGCAAGGTCCGACAGATTGATCCGGATCTCTCAGAGGAAGTGTCTTGGTGCAGTGCGGATTTGGGGAAGTCAAGAGGACTACCTTGAGTGGTATATTCCAAGGTTTTAGCCTCCGGTGATGGACAAGGAGAAAGATATGAATAGTTGAGTACCGGATTCCTGAGAGACAGTGAAAACAGAGGAAGAACTGACTGACAGAGTATCAGACTACTTTCCGGATGTGTTACTGTTGATGATAGAGGTTGTGAAGACATGAATCATGTTTGGCCGACATGATTAATGATATCTACAAGTATATACTTGATCCGCATTGCTTGGTGAGGAAGGATTCAACCGACAGAACAAGAATTTGTAAGAAACTAGACTGTTCCGGATGCTGACTAGAAAGGTGATGAAATTACTTGTGCGGATATATATAGAGGATGGATTTAGTTGTGAAGTGTGTGAGTGTGTGAAGATATATGCGAAGAAGTCCAGAATAGAGCAGAAGTAGCAAAAAGGATCCGGTATGTGAAAGATAGCAGAATAAAGAACAGAGGAAAGATGAAGTGCAGCAGATCAGTGTACTGAGCCTAACCGGAACTGAACCCCAGCATATTTAGATGCTTCCAATCAGTTCAAGACTGTGATTCTTATCACTTTGTAGACAGTGTGTCTTCTTGTAGGCAGTGGGCCTCTTGTGAGCAGTGTGCTTGGGCAGTGAGCCCTAATTGGCAAGTGCCATTTTGTAATTTCCTATTCTTCTAACAGAGAATAATTTTGGGTTAATCACCCCGTGGTTTTCTCCCTTAACAGGGTTTCCACGTCAAAAATACTGTGTCATGTGTTTCTTATTTCATGATTAATGTTTTTGTGTTTGATTCTATGCTGCATCAATTAAAAAGAAAGTTCAATAAGGGAAATAATTAGGATAACTGATTCACCCCCCCCTCTCAGTTATCAACAATTGGTATCAGAGCTAAGTTCCTCCTAATAGAGCCTAACAGCTTGAGGAAGATCTGGGATTTCAAATGGATGCATATGGTTTAAGGGAGCAACTCAAGACTGCTCTTGAGGATCTTGAACAGTCAAATTCTGAAGTCAGTGAATTAAAGGAAAGACTCAAACAGGCTGATGAATTCATGAGAGAATTAAAAGACAAATTAAGTCTCTCTATGAAAAAGAGAAAGGAGCTACTCCAACAGTTGGCAAGACAAAGTGAAGAAAGCAATACAAATGAAGAATTGACTGAGCAAACCAAGTTACGTGAAAAATTATCAAAAGAAGTCATTATGTTAAGACATGAAATGGAATCAGGAACTATAAAGTTTACTCAAGAGATTGAAGAAAAAAGAAAGGCTGAAGACAATCTAAGACAATCTCTTAAAGAAAAATCAGAAGAATGCCACCAGATGGACAGGATTATCAGACATCTTGAATCTGATCTTGAAGATGCCAAAGATAATGAAGAGAAACTTGAGGATCAAATTGCCTCTCTCAAAAGAGACCTTCAAACAGCAAATGAATATAAAGAGAAATTCAAGATAAGTTCTGCTCAACTTGAAGTTCTTCTTGGAAGTCAAAAGAGGACAGATGACAAGTATGGTTTGGGATATGAGAAAGGAGAAAGCTCCGGATCCGGTCAGAAGAATCTTGGATCAGAAAATCCAAGGAGCAGGCCTAGAAGACCTCCGGTAAGACAGCCAAATGCTCAAAGATATCCATCCTTCAATGGATACTGCCACAGCTGCAACCACTTTGGTCACAAAGCTAATCAGTGCAGAATGAGAATGAATCAGATTAATTCATCCTTCTCCGGACAGTGCTTCAACTGCAAAAGGTATGGACACAAATCCCATGAATGCAGAATTATGCAAGTAAACAAATCATTCAAAGGTAGATGCTTCACATGCAATAGAGTAGGTCATATGGCTAATCAATGCAGATCAAGAGGATATCAGTCAAATATGCAAAGAAATGTTATTTGCCAAATCTGCAATAGGTCCGGTCATAATGCTAAAGTCTGTAGAAACAAGTATCAGGACAAAACAGGTCCGGTGTATAATCAGAATCAAGACAAGGGTAAACAAAAGATGAATGCGGATGAAGTTAGGAATCAGATGAGCAAGATTTGGGTGAAGAAAAGTTTAGAAAATGTAGAGGTTGGATCCGCACCAGACTCTGGTGCTGATATTTCTTCCGGAAATTAAAAAGTGAGCTCAGGCTCAGGGGGAGACTCAAAGAAAATCCTGTTCCCCCAGCCAAACAAGTGATGCCAGATGTGGCACAAGATGCGGATTAAAGGGTTTGCAGATATGAGTCTTGAGATGCTTCAGTCAAGTTTTCAGAGGTCCGCATGGAGTTATGGAGAAGCTGTGATCGATCAAATAAGACCTGTTCAGGGAGATGCTCCGGTATGATAAAGGATTACAAAAAGGTCCGGAGAGATCCGGAAGTGCACTATCTTGTTCTGCGGATTGGACAGAGTGTTTGGGATGTTCTTGTAATATGTTACCTCTATTTATTCATGATTGAAAGATCTGGATGATATTCACAGATCAGGACTAATCTGGGATACTCCAAGCTATCCAGACAAGGCGAACCGGAATAATGTAGGTGAAGCATTTATTGCAGACAGATATTAGGGTTCGCGGAGCAATATAAGGGATTTCTCAAAAGTCATTTGCTCATTCTGCACTCAAGAAGAAGCGAAAAGTGGAGCTCTGCAACAAGGTTCATCAAGCACACCAAGGATCTCCTGCCGAAGTTATTGCATAAAGAAATCAATCCAACCACTCCGTGCAAACCGAAGGCGCATAAGGTATTCTCCGTTTTTCATTATCTCACTACAAATCTTTGAAGAATGGCTACTCCAAATATAGTTAAGATCTCTGATAGACCTCGCCCCACATTCAAGAAACATCCTTACAAATCATTGGAGGTAGATCCACTAGGAGCCTTCTCTAGTGTTCCTCACGGAGTTTTACATACTGAAGACATTAGGGTTTATATACATGCAAGCATTGAGGAATTTGGGGAATTCAAATTAAGAGACCTCTATCACAAGCAACTGATAGACAATGCTTTTGAGCTTAAACCAGAGTATAAGGATATCCAGAAGAAACAATTTGAGCAATTTATTCATTTCCCCTGCTTTGAAGAAGATGAATGGGTCCGGTATGTACTGAGCAGGATGCATGACAACTTTCTATGGCTGGATAGACCCTGCAAGATCACAAAAGAGGCAATTAGAGCAGTAACTGGTCTATACTCTTCCGGAGGGATACCTATCCTCAAATCTGTCAAGAACAACATTGTAACTGAGGCCACCGGATCAAAATTTGATAAGAGGGCAATGACCATTGAAGATATTTCGGATCCAGATATCAAATATGTATCCATGATAATAGGATACAACATCTATCACTCCAGCAGGGAGAATTCTGTATCCGGAACTGCAGTATACACTGCCTATGAAATGCTAAGAAAGAATGCAGAATATGATCTCTGCGAACTACTGCTAAGCCAATTAATGGAAAATATACAGAAAATCAAGAAGGATAAGAAGAATTCCTTTAAGTATGGTACTCTTATTATATGTCTATTCTTCTACTTCATGAATGAGCTACCCGGATCAAGTGGATGGGTATGGCAGAATGACAAACCTGTTGCAGTCCAGATAAGAGACTATTTGCATGGACTTGGGGATGCAAAAGTGAGAAATACAGCTCTATGGGGATACTTCAAAAACTTTCAGAGCATGATGCAAGCAAGAGAGAGAATTCCCCAGTCTCTTGTTGAAAAATACAAGGACTCAGTGTGCTTTATGGTTGACACTGATCAGTGCCTAATGGAGGCAGTGGAGCCAAGGACTGTCTGGATCATGCCCATGGGGTATGAAGTGGATGAACAGATAGTGGAGCTGCATGTTCAACACATGCTAAGTCAGCCCAAAGATCCTAAGGCAGAAAGGTTTGGAACCTTTGAGGAGCTGAGTGTAAAAATACATGTAGAACTCAGGGAACCTGAGATTAAAAGAAAGGTGAGAAAAGAAGTAGAGCACATTGCTCAAGGCCTAGGCATCTCAAAAGAGGCACTTGATGCCAGCCGGGAAAAGAGGAGGAAGGCTGAGGAAGAAGAGAAAAGTAAAGAAAGTGCTCCGGTTGAAGCTCCCACCCGGACCAGATCATCAAAGAGATCTGCACCTCCCTCAACCAAAAGTTCAAAACCGGAAGTCCAGGCATCCGGTAAGAGATCCAAGACAAAAGCCACAAGGGCTTATGGAAGCCAAAAGGATGAAGAGGAAACAGAGTCAGATGAGGGAGTAAAAGAAATAAAGAAACAGAAGAAGAAAGGATCCGGTAAACCCTCCACAGGCCAAGACAAGGATGAAATGGCGGAGGTATCTGTTGAAAAGCCCACTCTGTCTCTAGAGAATGTAATCAAGTCGGTCACGGTGGATGGAAACCTTCAACCAATGACTGAATCCTATGATGACTTCAGTGAGGCTGACCAAAAGACTCTGCAGGAAGCCACAGTTAAATATCTGAACATATATAATAAGGCTTTCATTGAGATCATATCTCTTATTCCTAAAAGCCTAGAAAAGGAATTGGAAGTAAGAAAGAACAATGCTCATGCAAAAGATCTTGAGATCCGGGAGCAGATAGCTATTCAGCTATATCCTCAAATTGATCCCAAGACAATGAACATAATCTTCAAGGACTGCAAAGATGAGTTCAGAAGCAAAGCCAGGATGAATCAACTCATGCTTGGTGAGACTGACAAAGTGGCCCAAGAAACAGAAGAGATCCTCCGGAAGGCCTTCAAAAGGTTCAATCTTCCTGTTGTAGAGGACTTAGGTGCAGAAACAGCTGCGGATTTGGAATCATCTGTTCCGGAAGAAGTGGGCCCTGAACAAACAAGCATCTCTCCTCTGGTTTCCCCTACAGTCTCCGGATCCAAAGAAGAAGAGCAATTAAAGGAGAAGGAAGCAGTGGTGAAAGACAAAGAGGTTGACAGTTCCAAGACTGCAGAAGAAAAGAAACATTTGTCTCCGGCAAGAGACACTGCACAAACTGTTCAACAATTTTTGAGCAAAGAAACTTTAGAGATTGATGAACCGGAGCTTCTAAAAGGCCCATTCGACTTTGACTCTCTCTCTCCGGTACAAACAATGAAGATAGCTTCATTTGCTAATGCCAAGGCAAATGAAAAACTCCTGAAGTCTCATATGGAAGACTGTGAGTTGATAGAGGCTGCTTCCGGAGTACTTGTAAAGATTATGCCATCAATCCAGATAGATCCGACAGCCTCCACTTCCGGTAATCTAAAAACCTTAGTCAGCAGTGTTGATACACATTTTGATTCTCTAGAAAAATCAGCTGAAGAAAAGGTCCGGAAGGAATTTTTGGATAAGAGATTTTCAGAAATATTAGAATTAATCTCTAAAGATAGGAAGATTGTAAGCATTGGAATAAAGAGCTTAGAGAATGCTCTTAAGGATGGCGGTGACATCTACAAATTTTGTATATCCTGGTCAAAGGCAACAGCAGCAATTGATAAGAAAATAAAAGAGGAACAGGATAAGCTACAAAGCTTATCTCAAAGTTTTGATCCTCTCTCTTCCTCCATAATAAATCAAGAATGTTAGACTATTGCAGTCTTGAATGAAATAAAGAATCTTGAGAAGGAAAGGAAGAACATCACTAACCGGATGGGAGAACTTAGAAGGATTATAATCCCTAAGTTGGAAACTATGCATGAGGCCATCAGTGATGCTCAGACCACCGCCCAAACAAAAGATCTGACAGATCTCAAGCGGGTAGAAGCTTTTGCATTTTTGTTGAGTGGTCACATTTCAATTTTGGATAGAATGAAGCAAAGTTGGGCTACAGAAATGATCCAATTGCAGACATCCTTTGCAGACATTCTTCAGTATATGTGAGTATGTAAATATGCGGCTATGTATAGAAAATTTTTGAAAATTTTGGTGTGTGGACCCTACCCTTTGCCATTGATGTCAAAGGGGGAGTGAGGAGCAGTGAAAAATGAGGAATCCAACTAAGGGGGAGTTCTAAAAATTGTATATAAAGACAGAGCATCAGCAAAGGGGGAGCATAGTGAAAACACTTAGTCATTTTTCACTAAGTGTTGCCATCAATGCCAAAGGGGGAGATTGTTGGCAAGAGACACTATATGGATTCATGGTTGTTGTCATTGATGGCAACAAAGGTCATCCCACATATCCGCAAGTCATAATGTGTCTCTACCGGAAGTCAGAATAAAGATTGTTGTGGTCCGGTGAACAAGAACAGAGCATGTGGCAAGGTCCGACAGATTGATCCGGATCTCTCAGAGGAAGTGTCTTGGTGCAGTGCAGATTTGGGGAAGTCAAGAGGACTACCTTGAGTGGTATATTCCAAGGTTTTAGCCTCCGGTGATGGACAAGGAGAAAGATATGAATAGTTGAGTACCGGATTCCTGAGAGACAGTGAAAACAGAGGAAGAACTGACTGACAGAGTATCAGACTACTTTCCGGATGTGTTACTGTTGATGATAGAGGTTGTGAAGACATGAATCATGTTTGGCCGACATGATTAATGATATCTACAAGTATATACTTGATCCGCATTGCTTGGTGAGGAAGGATTCAACCGACAGAACAAGAGTTTGTAAGAAACTAGACTGTTCCGGATGCCGACTAGAAAGGTGATGAAATTACTTGTGCGGATATATATAGAGGATGGATTTAGTTGTGAAGTGTGTGAGTGTGTGAAGATATATGCGAAGAAGTCCAGAATAGAGAAGAAGTAGCAAAAAGGATCCGGTATGTGAAAGATAGCAGAATAAAGAACAGAGGAAAGATGAAGTGCAGCAGATCAGTGTACTAAGCCTAACCGGAACTGAACCCCAGCATATGCAGATGCTTCCAATCAGTTCAAGACTGTGATTCTTATCACTTTGTAGACAGTGTGTCTTCTTGTAGGCAGTGGGCCTCTTGTGAGCAGTGTGCTCGGGCAGTGAGCCCTAATTGGCAAGTGCCATTTTGTAATTTCCTATTCTTCTAACAGAGAATAATTTTGGGTTAATCACCCCGTGGTTTTCTCCCTTAACAGGGTTTCCACGTCAAAAATACTGTGTCATGTGTTTCTTATTTCATGATTAATGTTTTTGTGTTTGATTCTATGCTGCATCAATTAAAAAGAAAGTTCAATAAGGGAAATAATTAGGATAACTGATTCACCCCCCCCTCTCAGTTATCAACAAATGGGTCTTCTAGAATGAATTGGATGAAGATGGTGAAGTTGTGAGAAACAAAGCAAGATTGGTGTGCAAAGGATATTCTCAAGTAGAGGGAATTGATTTTGAAGAAACTTTTGCTCCAGTGGCAAGAATGACAACAGTCAGATTATTTCTTGCCTTTACTACTTACATAGATTTCAAAGTTTACCAGATGGATGTCAAGTCAGCATTCCTAAATGGAGAGTTAGAAGAAGAAGTCTACGTTGAGCAACCAGAAGGATTCTAGTTATCTGATCAAGGAGATTTGGTCTGTAGATTGAGGAAAGCATTGTATGGACTTAAACAAGCCCCAAGAGCTGGTATGCAAGATTAGATAAGTATTTACTAAAGTTAGGTTTTAGCAAACACACAACTGACAATAATCTTTATTTCAAAATTGATCATGAAACACATCTTGATTGTTGAGGTATTTGTTGATGATATCATCTTTGGTGGAAATGAGAGCATGTGTAAAAAAATTGCTGATCAGAAGCAAAGTGAATTTGAGATGTCCATGTTTGGTGAAATGAATTTCTTCTTAGGTCTGCAAATCATTTAGTCAGATAAGTGCATCTTCATATCTTAGTCTAAGTATGTGAAAAAATTGTTGAAAAAGTTTGGAATGGAGGATTCAAAACCAGTGAGTACTCCTATGATAACCAGATGCAAGCTGAGTAAAGATGATGATTCCCTTAAGGCAGATCAGAAAAGGTATAGATCAATGATTGGATGACTACTTTATCTGACTCAAACCAGACCTGATATTATGAACGCAGTTGGCCTTGTTGCTAGATTTCAAGATGATCCTAGAGAATCTCATGTTGTAGTAGTCAAAAGAATTTTTAGATATCTGAAGGGGACATTTGATTATGGCTTATGGTATCCTAAGGATGATGATTTCACTCTTTATGCATATACAGATGCTGATTGGGCAGGAGATGTGGATGACAGGAAGAGTACTAGTGGTGGTGCATTTTTCTTGGGAAAGAGATTGGTTTCTTGGTTGAGCAAAAAGTAGGAGACAATATCTCTGTCTACTATAGAGGCAGAGTATATAGCAGCAACAAGTAATTGTACTCAGGTTTTGTGGATGAAGAAAATGTTGAAGGATATGAGAATTGTGTTTGAAGAGCCTGTTACAATCTTCTGTGATAATTCAAGTGCAATAAACATCTCAAAGAATCCGGTGTTGTATTCAAAGACAAAGCACATATCCATCAAGTTTTACTTTTTGAGAGAGAAGGTAAATGAAAATGAAGTTAGATTGGAGTTTTTTTCTTCAAAGGATCAGATTGCGAATATCTTCACTAAGCCTCTACCTAAGGACACTTTTGAGTATCTTAGAGTGAAGCTAGGGGTTATTACCCCTTCTGTTTAGAACTAAAGTACAATAGTGTGCATCAGTCCAGTGGAACTCACAGTGATATCTTGTGATCCAGATTGGTGTTAAGGGGATGCTACTTAGGGGGAGTAGTCAATATGTTAATTCTAGAGTTTAATTTGGTTTTATCTAAGAAACAAAAAGGTGGAGAGATGATTGCAAATATGTGCCCTTTACCATTGATGTCAAAGGGGGAGAGAAGTCATGTGAAAAACTTGGAAGTAAGTAGTTGCTGGTGAAAGGGGGAGCAGTGAAGAAAGTGGTTGTAGGTGTGATAAGAGAAAGGGGAAAAATTCCTTGTCTTGATGGTTGAATCAGTTTTTCACATCATATGTTTCCATCAATGACAAAGGGGGAGATTGTTGAAAATATGTGCCTATGATGTGTTGTCATTGATGTCAACATATCTCTTTGTTAGAAACAGTGAAGACATTGCAGCTCAGTAAAGATTAAAGGGTTTTGTAGAGGATTGTCTGAAGTTTCTCCAATTAAGATTTGAGAGGTCCGCATTGAGGATTGGTGAAGTTATGGCCATATGAGTAGAACCGGGTTTTGCAGTTGTTTAGAGGTAACAGAGTGATAGGAATTTGGTTCGGATTGCTTCGTATTGGAATATTATAGTCTACAGTTCTAGAGGTATATTTGGGATGTTGTTGTGTATCCTCAACTCAAGTGGTCCATGGTTTGGAGGTTTGAAAGCAATCTTTCTAGTGTGACAGTCATGATAGTTAGTGTTCTTAAGTTCCCGTATGAAGATGCAAGTGATTCTAGTGATTTGAAGTGGTGCAGTTGTTCTTGTTGATTTTATTGTGCTTGTGGAGGTCTCTGGATCATGTGCTTATTGTGTTGGTGGTCCACATTAAGGATTGAGCTCGTAGTTGAAGATTTCTCCTTGGGTGTTGTTGTTCTTTCTAGTCTTGGCTGATCAGATGCTTTGTGCATGTTGCGGATGATCTAAGAGAAGTTCTATGGAGCGTGGCATATTGTTTGAGGAAGATTTGAGTCCCAACTATGTTTGGCTGATAGTGTAGTGGTCCACATGTAGTATTTTGTATTAAGTCAAGTCTTGTGATTGTAATTGCTTGTAATGCCTATCTTGGAGAATGTTCCAGATAGATGATTGTAAGGCTGACTTTGATGTCCATTCCAAAGTTGATGTCATGTATAAATAAGTGTAATGAAGTCATGTAAATGTGTTGATGTATGTGAAGATGCGGAGGTAGTGAAGAAGTGTTTGGGGGCAAAGTAGAGGTGTTGTGAACTTCAATGGAACTAAACCTTGGCATGGAGAAGATGTTGTTTCTTAGTTCAACCTTTTAGTGTTAACGACGTGAATGTTTTTGTAGACAGTGAGTCTCTTGGAGCAGTGAGCTCTAGGAAGTGTGCCCAAAGGCAGGTGCCTTCCCATTTTTCTATTCTTTTAACAGAGAATAAATCTTATGGGTTAACCCCCATCCTGGTTTTTCCCTTAATCGGGTTTCCACGTAAAAATCCTGGTGTTATGTGTGTTGATTCATGCTTTCATGGTTATATCATTAATCTGTTAATAAGTGGTAAAGAAGATTAAATGCAGGAAAAGATAAAGTTTTGTGACAATTGATTCACCCCCCCTCTCAGTTGTCTACCCTAATTTCAACAGGCATGTCCTAGGTCCAAAGTGGTGATTTGGTATTCATCTGCAATAATCTAACCCTTTTCCATATCTACTGTAGGCACAACTAATTGGGCTGTCCTACGACTTGTTGCATCCCTTTTGATGGTGGATACTTCCCTTACCTTTTGCCTAGGCTTTATTCCTTCTACTGAAAATAAGGACTTAAAATCAAAAGGAATCAAATTAATAGGAGGCTCAATTACCTCCGAGGCTAACCATTCTAGAACATTACGAGCATGTCCTTCTTGACCAGATTGTTCAATGTGAACATCCTTAATCACTAGTTCAGTATCCCTATCTAGATCTTCCCCCTGTTGTGAAGTTTCTTCTTTGGGAAGTTCCTATTGTGGAATCTCTTATTGTAGAGCTTCTTACTGTGGAACCTCTTTATCCACCTCCATAGGTTGATGCTCAGGGTTCTCTACCTCAGGTTTTGGTTCCTCTACTCACTAGTTCTGTTACCCTTCTCTGAGTGACAACATATGCTGCACTCCTTCATCTTGACTCTTCTCTACTTCTCCTTCACCTTGCTAGATGTCTCCCTACTTTGGTGTATCTTGAGGAGCTTCTTCTTGTTCCTTCAGAAGGGTAGTGTCCTCAGTTGATTTCTCCATTTCTACTTGCTGATACAGACTCACCTCTTCCTATGCCATGGTACCTATACTTGGAATATCCTATTGGTCTGTTGGCACATTCAGAGATCTTGATACCTCAATATTAGAAATCTCCTCTACTTCTAGACTTTGAGCCTTTGTTATGTCTGGATCTTCTATCTCTTCTACTTCATTATATGCTTTTTGAGGTTCATGTGGTGGCGATGCCTAATGTGCAAATAAGGAAGAGACTAGATCATTGGTCATTATACGAGTGACCTCATCATTAGTCAGGTCTACAACCTGACTCAAGGGCAACTACAATTCCTCAACCCTTGCCCATTCTTATGTTTTTGCTTCTTCAGCCAGCTCTTGTTTCACTTGAATAATTTGTTGAGTGGTTTGGCCTCTCTAAAGCTCCATCACTTGGCCACTAGTGTGAACTTGATAAGTCACCACCTGTTGTGCTTAATGTGCTTGGATTGCAACTTGTGGTGATGGCATTTCCATATGAGGCTGACCAGATGCGAACATAAGTTCCATTTGTGTTAGTTCTGATGCCTCAACCTATGTATCAATTGGTTTGGTGATGGCATCCCTTATGGGTATTGGCATCATTCTTCTCTTTTATTTAGGGATTTCAACGCCTTCTAGTATGTCCTTAGTAGGTTGTTCCTCTAGTGCTATGATGGTGATGGGAATTTGACACACTGGCTTCTCCCTTGGAGGTGATGGTCTGGTGTCCACACTGATTCCTTATGTAGTTAGGTCCTCACCAGATGCGATTGTTCCTTCTTGGCCTAGCTTAGCCTCCATAACTCACCTCTTGACAATGAGGAAGTCATCATAATCCACATCTCCTCTATCTTTGCTTTTCCTTTTCTTGTCATAGGTCAAGCTTACACATTTATCCTTTAACTTGTTTATCTTCTCATCAACCCACATTTGGGTGGCAGTCCTGACATTCTTTGTGATGACATCAATTGATGTCACTTCTGGTTGGGTTTAGTCTGGGAGAGGCAGGGTCTCCTTGTATATCCATTTTTCATTGTAGTCCTGGTCCAGAGTCTGACCATCATCATACTTCACCTACGGAGGCACCTCCAAACATCCCAAGGTCTAGATCTGATTTAGGGCTCCTCTTCCTGACGTCCTCCTCACTATTGCAGTCTGCCCAGTAATCTTCCAGATGAAGAACATGTTGTATCTTCTTATTGACATACTTATCCATCTTGTTATAGGGATCAAAGGTGCATAGGAGGGGAAAAGGTTGCAGATTGAGCACTTGAAACTTGGCCTATGATAATTTGGAGTCTTTGAACTCTGCACACCTGTACCACCCTATATCTAGTGGAAAATTAATGGCCCCTTGACCATGCTTCTGAGTATATGCCTCATATGAAGGGATGATCTATTTGGTTATTTCCAGGAGTAGAACCCTATTAGTTGGATAGCGTGGCAACAAGAAAGAGTGACCTTTGAACCCTTCCATTATGATATATGTAAATGTTGGGAACTGGATAAACCAGGACCCGTGTGCAGTGATGACCCTTGGGCATCCTTTGATATCCCTTTGGCTCAGTTCCCTTCCATTAAATAGACCAAGCACATTAGGAAGTAGTCATTAATGCTCTTGTAGTGAACTACTGATTATTTCTTCTCCAGTTGTGGGTAGTATTCCCATACCAACTATTCTCCTTGCTTGCTTCCAAGCTTGCCAACTATGTTCAATCCATCAAATTGGGACCGATATGCATAGGAGTATACTACATAAGAGGTCATGAAGAACTTCTGCTTCTTCTTCTTCCATCCAACCTTCCCATCATGCAGGGAGTTGCAAATTAATTGAGCCCAATGCACCACCTTGCCAACGTCCTTCACAAACTAGATGAGGCCGAACATCCACAAGTCTAATGATCTAGAATCCTCCTTGCCAACCATATTGTTCAATAGCATGATCATGTACTGAACTTCAAGGTTGAAATTAAATTTATATAGGTTATGTGGCATCTTGGAGATTGCCTTCAACCTTGTTTCTAGGTCCATCCATAAAGTGTGCATGAATTTGTGGCATCCCGTGACATTGGAGTTGTACTCCATTGATAAAGCATTCAAATCTATTTCAAAACAATTCTGACTCTGTGGAAGTCTAAAAGTCTCTAAAATTCCTTTGGGCAAGAAATCTGCATAAACCCAGCCTTGATGTTCGACCCTCCGGCTGACAAGATTGTATTTTTGTGCACACTCTATCACTAGTTCAAGAGCATCCATGGCGTATGGGAAACCTGTTGTATGGTATATTCCACTAGTAACAATGTTCTTGAGCATTGGATCATCTTCACGGGCTTGGATCCTTTCCCTAAAGACTGCTAAATCCACTTTTTACAGTGGGTATCCGATGCATGGCCAAATTTGTTCCATACCCCACTAGGAGCGAGACCCATTGGTGTCTTGAACTCATCATCACATTGCTTTTGCCTTTTCATCATTTTGTCCTGCATGATGCAAACACTTGTAATTAGTTCCTACATTGGATTTAAGGGCATGCAAATTATTCATGATCTTACAAAGTAATGTGAAATAATTTATAGCAAGATGAATCCATGAATCTACCTTAGGTAAAAAGAGATTAACCTTCAGTAAAGAGAAATTACTGTAACCACCAAAAAAGAAGTATTTTTTCATATACATAGCCGACAAATGAGATATCACCTTTGTTACACTGTGTGGAGAATGTCTATTTACCCTTACATTTTCTGTTTGCTCAGCTGCTTAATTCACCATAACTTCTACAAATTCACTCTTCAGATCTCTTAAAAGGCTTTTGTGATTTAAAAAATGTGTTGAAAATCACTTTAACCTTCATGAAATTCGTTAAGTGTAGAAATGCATTAAATGTTCATCGGAGTTGGTGAGAAATTACTATTCAAGGGCGTGGAAAAATGACAGCTAGACAAAAGTTTGTATTTTAAATTTAAATCTCAACAACCAAAAGCAACTCATGGTGTGGGAATTTAATGCTAAGGATCGGATGGACATTTTGATCTCTAATATCATGTTCGAAATGTTTGGTGTGAATGTTTGGTTTGACTTTGACCAGGGTTCGTTGGAAATCATAATGGCAACTCCATCGAGTAACGTCATTACTGTCATAGTCAACTCATGTTGACCAGAGCAATGGATGATTGGATCTTCATATTTGACCATGAAGGTCAGGACATTTAAGAATGTCCATCATGAAATATCCAGTGCAAACTATCCAGTTGAAAAGTCAATAGGCCATGAGCAAAATGTCCAGATAGGGTATGGATACTATGAAATGTCCATTCCAAAATGTCTGGTCTAGTGAAACTTCTTTAGATCAGGGTAAATTTGACAACTTGCACTGGATGTTTGGACTGGATGGGATATTTTCTTGCTTGGTCATGTTAGGTCAAAATATCTTGCTCGGTAGGAAATGTCCATGACTCGCTAGGGTAAATTTGATAGTTTCAACAGGGCCTAGACATGGATATGGATATGGATATTTCAGACACAGTAATGTCCTATCTAGTTGAACAATGAATGATTTATATTTGATTTTACCTTCAGGTTTGGGTGTTTTCTTAAAGGATTTGGAACCCGATATGGATACTGGACATGACATTGATGTTTTACCAATATCCATGTCTAGTTGACCAGAACTTCAAATGGGCATAACTTGCTCATTTTAACGAATTTTCACCTGATTCAAGATACAATCTTGAATAGAATTCAACCCTCTATCCACTCATGACCTTTGTAAGGGATATTTTGATACATGAAATTTAGCTCGAATTTGGCTCTAAGTGAGAGGACATTTTACCATTACCGCCCAAGCGGACCATGGGCAAGCCAACACTGTAAAAGAAGCTGGGTCCTTATTTTTCCATGACAAAATGGGGTGTGTTGCAAGACTACACAATAGGTCTAATATGTTTTCTAATTAAGAGTTTCTTCCTCATGCTGATTTTTATATTCCCTATAAGTTGGGTTTTTAGTTATTGAAGCATCAACATTAGTTACACATGGTTCATCAACTCTGCTTCAAGGACTATATTTCCTTGTGGTAGAAGTATTTTGCATTGGATCTTTCATTTTTTTGATGACTCCATTATAAGTTCTCAAATTGTAACTATAGGTCTTGTTTTGTGTTTTCCTTTATCAGTATAAGGACCATTATTCCTTTTGTTTTTGTTATTTACAAGATTCTTTGCAATTGGATTTAAATTATTTTGAGTTAACCCTTATTTTCCATTTAAGTTATAATCACTCTATACTTGAGTGACTACAACTACAATTAGGGATTTTATATCCTCATTAGATGGCCAAGCTTTCTTATACTTATGTTGCATCTTTTCTTTCATACGAGCATATTCACAAGCATGAAGCTCATATTGCTTGACCATAACTATATAATCATGTGAAACTAGAACTTCATTCAAATAACTTATTTCAATTTGATATAAATTTGAAATACAAACATAATCACATGTATACACTTCTTCATTAGTTTGATCAGGGTTGTGAGGCATGTGACAAGCCTCACACCATGGGACATCTTTTAGGGTATTGAAATCACTTCCCTTTAATAGATAAGAAGTATTCTTCCCATGAGATATATGATGTGGAAATATTTGAGTGATATTGTTTTAATTTTCAATAGGATTTTTGGGCTTATCTAGATTATAGGGCATGCCAACTAGGCATAATTTTCTATCTAGTTTGTATGAGCCCTATTTCTAGCAATCGTTAAAGTCAACTCCTTAGAGAACCCATTATTTTATCAAGTTTGTCATCCATGGATGGGGATTTTCTTGATTGACCTTTAGATGGATATATTTTTACATCATTCCTTTTGGGAACCTTTCTTGAGGCTTTAGAATATTTCCATCAATGTTTATAGGCATTGGATATGCTTATCTCAAGGTATGAGGATTCTTATCTCTTAGAAGGAAACCACTTTTAGAATCAAAAGCATCATAATATAGTACAAGGCACATTGATTCATTGGGCCTTAAATATTGTGGAACTCTCATGAATTTGTTATTGAAATTTAAACATTCCTTGAACCCTTTAGTTATAGTGATAAAGTCATTGACAGTGAACCTAGGATCCATTCTATCTCCATATTATTCTTTGAAAGTTATTTTAAATTCACTCCATGAAGATTACTCTGATTTGTTAATCTTTTGTACTACTCCCTTGCATTCTCATCAAGGGATTGCACAATTTTTTTCATCATAATGTCCCCATCCTTAATCTCAAAATTTGTGAAGACATTTAAATGATCTTCACCTAATGTGACATTATTTTGTTGGATCTTAGGAAATATATTCTAGACTTCACCTAGAACAGGATTTGAATAATTTGGGATCCCAATAAAATGTAACTACTTATATATTTCAACTCCTAAGGGTGGCCTTCTAGGATGATGTCTTTCTTGGTAAGCATTATTTCTGAGAGGTGGAGGAGGCCTTTTATTCTTTTGAAGGTGAGGCTCTTGGTACACAAGTTCAACTTGGCAAGGTCCTTGGTTAGCAATTTGTTAGTTAGCCAACAAAGCTTGTTGATAGGTAAATTAAACTCTAATCTCATCTAATTTTTGTTTGATATTCCTTGCAATATCTTTAGGATTCTCAACATCTAGTTTAGCAAGGTTCTTAATTTTATTTATTTTCATGAAGGTTTTTAGCATAAACATGTTGATCAATTAGTCCCTATTCCATATCCTGGTATAGTGATATAGAAGTGTTTGGCCTAACATTTTTTAGATTACTTGTTTGGGATCAACCTTGATATTAATTTAAGGCATATATTGATGTCTATCTAGGGTAGTTTGTTCTTTACTTTTATTTCCTTTGTTAATTGAACTTTGAAAATTATAAGCATTTATTTCTAACATTTTTCTAGATTTTAAAGTTTTGCTAAAAGATCTATTAGTAGAATAACCATCTTCAATGTATAATGTATGTCCATTCTACTTTAACATTCTATCTTCATTGTTATTATGATAAGTGATAGTAGGTCTACCCATTGCCTTAACTTTCCAAGTAGTTGCTGGTTTCTTGTTGAATTCAATTGCTAGTTAGATATTGGAACTAGTCCTATAAATTAATCACCTATCATCCATCTTCAAATGCTTGATATAAAGGTCTTATTGCTTAAATAATGTAGCCACCCATTGCATTAGCTGGATGCACTCAATATCAGTGCCACATGTAGATAAAAATAGTTGGAAGCCTATAAGTGTGGGACTTGATTCACAAGGAAAGCTCTATGGTTGAAAGGATGGCTCCTTATATATAATAAATAATTTATAACCACTCATCAAGGAAATGGGGAAGAAGGAGAATGTATGTAAATTAAATCTTATGCTAAGGGAGGTGATACACCAATAATAGAGAATTTCCTTCAATTATCTATCACTAAAACTATATTAAGAACATGAATCACTAATCACTACTTAAGAACATGATATAAACACATCTAAGAATATATAGATTAGATAAACACTCATTCCCATAACATAACACAAGACTAAAAATATAGTCATAGTTGTTATATTAATGTTTTTGAAGTTATGTGATCTTGCATAAAGAAGGTTTGAACATTTCTAGAACATGACACAAGGCTTGATTACCCAGACTTAATAGATAACTGAGAAAAATTCTATTAGTAAATTCTTACATACAAGGCTTAGTTACAATTTGCACAAATGCGCAAAGATCCATCCCAAGTCCTGACTAAGTGAATCCTATTTATACAAAACTATAGGAAGAAAGGTGAGAAAGAAGGTAGGAAAAAGAGAAGTTCCACGGACAAATGCATTGATATCTATTCAGAGAAAAAACAAAGATCTCCATAGATCATGGGGGAGTTAGGTGTACATCTTTTTCCAAAATCCTTGCATACTCCTACTAAGTGTGCTACATCTCCTAAAATTGCCAATGGGGAGGTTGACCATCTTGGATTTGTAATGAAACAAGGCCATATATTGTTGAGTTAAATGCAGAGATGGCTACAAATCTAATTTGCAAGGGTAGTTGAGTTCTCAACTATAATCTTAACAAGTTGTATCTTGAATTAAATTCTAACATGTTTAGTACTTGGGAGGAGAAAACATGCCATGAATGCTTGCAAAAATGTAGGTGAGATTGGATTTGGTTGTGCTTATTTTAGATCTCATATGGGCATAGATTTATGGACCTATAGTATGAGTAATAGCCACCACTATGTGCCCTTGGTAGGTAATGGACCATGCCCCCCTTAGGGGTATGACTATGAAGTACATATGTTAGGAGGTGGAATTCCAAAATTCACCTCTATATCACCTTGACTCCTAGTGGGTAATCATAATGCCATGTTGGATGGTGTTTTAATGAATTCACCATGGCCACATAACCATTATGCTGGGCCTCACTTTGGTAGGATGGATCAATAGTAGGTGTTGGAGGGTTCCTAGGAGGAACATGGGTGGAACACCTCATTAGTTCTCAGGTGAAGAGATGAACGACTAATAGGAATCTAACATGCAAAAAGAAACTTATTGCCATGGGGTCCCATGAACCGTTGGATGACAAGGATCAATGGTGTGTGGGTGCTAGTACTTGATAACTACATGAAACCTTTACCAAACTGTGGGGAGGGAGCCTTGATCCAATCAAAATAAGGAATACCTAGGAGGAGACATGTAGTGAAATTTTCACTATAGTCTTGGTAGCTCTTAGGGGACCTTCAACTTTTTGGAGGGTAGGGACCCAACATCCATTGGGCACAAAGTGCTCTGAATTGAACACAAAATGCCAAAATTTTAAAAAAATTTGGGCATGATGCCTTATAGAGAGTTGAGGACACTTTTGATATGGTCCCACTTGACTATGGGTCACCTCAAGCATATTACAAAGAGAAAATTTGCATTCCAATTCAAAAATATCCTAGTAAGAGAAACCTAAAACCCTTGCAATTGTGTCGCACACTTACACGTCAAGCTCTACCAATGGTTTGATTACATTATATGTTTTTGCTACAGTTGGGGAAGGAAATAAGGCCTATGCCACTGGTGTGTTTTTCTTTTCTTCAATCAACCTCATGAAGCTTTACTTAAGTAATTTTCTCCCATTTTAGTCAAAAGGTGAGGGGAGATCTTGAGCTATCAATTGGTTAATGTGCCCCTTTACACTTGTCACCATATATTGTAAAGAAGATGATTGTGGTTATTGGTAAGACAAATCCAAAACTCTCCTATTAGGTTGAAAACCTAAAAGGGTGGCTTAATGGAGGCTAATGGTGAAAACCTACAAGGGCACTAGAGGTTGGTGGCAGATAGACATAACCTCAAAAAGGTTCAGAAAGAAACTTACCACAAGTCAAGTGTGACACATCCAACCAACCTACAACATGTCCAAAAGGTAGATCAAGAGCAATGGACACATTCCTCTACATAATTGTATACATATATGAGTAGAAGATAGGAATAGAAAAAGTAAGGATAGAGATAAGATAAAAATGTAATGGAGAGAAAGAAAGGATTGTAAATAAAGAATGATATGTAGTGGAAATTTTGTACCAGAGACATAAGAGATGAAATGAATGATAATTATGTACCACATTATGATATGTTGAGTACTTAGTTACCTTGACTAATACTTGTTTACTAATTGATCTAGATGCCTATTCCTATTGGAACAAAACTTTCTTTTAATTCTATGACGAATATTATCTTCCCCTTCAAAACTATAAGATGATAACTCTATTTCCCTTAAAACTATATTATGATATTTCTACTTTCCTATGAAACTATATGATGATGATGAACTTCCTAGTATGGAGCTATCTTTAAGCTTGTTCTTTTATTTAATCTTTCATTAGTTTCTAATCTAAGAAATATTACTCATTCCTTAGATTTAAATAAACAAGGTGTCCCTTGTTACTCCCCAACAATTTATAGGGACAATGCCACAAACATCGTTGTTGCACTTGTATTAGGATATAAGTGCAGTAGTTCAAGTGCGATGACATTACTTGTAAACATGAACCAAAGGCATTGTCGATATCGAATGCTACAAGTTTTTAGTTTTCATAACTTGTTTAAGTTGTTCAAACTAAACTAGAAAATGAAAGAAAATTCTAGAATGTCTAACATATATTGAATGACATCACAATTCAAAAACTTAAAAGTAAACCATTAAGGCTATTATTAAATATAGTTTTAAATATTCATTGTGTTTGAAAAAAATTAAGCAATACCATTTAATACTATTAACAAATTTATTTTGAAACTAATTGCATACAAAAATGAAATTAAGCTATATTGTTTGATACTAACAACTAATTAAATTGCATTTTGAATAAAAATAAGTATCTAAACTAATTATTTAAGATAAAATTAATAATTTCATAAGAAAACCATTTATTAAAATTACATATTTAAGAGTAAACTTAAAAAACTTGAATGAACATTACATAAAATATTTACAAGTTATTGTGATCTTTACAAACTACTTTTTTTACGCTCAAGTTAAGGATTCAAAGTTATTACTAGAATAAGTAACTTGTCTAGTTGATTAATTTTGATAAGTAATTAAAGGGATTCAACTTATAATTTTTCCCACGTTGGTTCAATAAGAACATTGAAACAACAATCTTAAATTTTTACATAATTTTTTTAATTTAAAACAAAATTTAACCATATCAATTTTAATGCTATCAATTCTAATTTCACACAAGCTTGTTCATGTTGACTAGATGATTAGGCAATCTATTGTTGCTCATGTGGAAGGAGTTGACTTAGTGATCATTTTTTTGATTGTTTGGCTTGATTGTTTTGATTTGATTTTGTCCATTTGTGGTGATTGTGTTGAAGTGTTGATCACTTGATTTGTTTTGATTATTTAGAGCTTTGTTTTTTATTTGTAAAATGTTGACCACTTGCAATAGCTTCGATTGGATTGAATGGTTTCAAGTTTGATGTTTTGATTTGTGCAACATTTAAAGCGTTAATTGCTTGTGGAAATTTAGATTCATGTTTAAATGCTATTGTTTTTGTATTCTTCATATATTTTACGTGTTTTGATAGTTTATGATTTTTAAATGCAAGATGAAGTAAACTAACTATATTGTTGGAGTATTTGATATTTTATTCAAACTAAGTTATCCAATCTATTTAACTAATAGTACCTGAATAATGAATAAAATCAAAATAAAAGGTTTTTATTTTAATTTAAAGGAACTCACCAATCAAATTAAAAAATCAATTAAATGTCTATTCATAATTTTGTTTATAAATATTATTTTAATAAGCATTTATATGATATATTATATATCATTATTTATATACATGTTAAAATATATTATATATATAAATTTATTTATTTATTAATATATTTATAATTTATTATTATGTAAGAAAAATAATTTTAAAGCTTTCTTTAAAAATAATTTTAACATGGTAGTAAGGGCTTTGGGTTCTTCCCATATAGGTCCCGAGGTTGATTCTCGCCGCTTGGATTTCAAGGTTGTTCAGTGTGTGCGGGCCACATCGGCAGCCTCCAGAGGATTAGTCTCACCTCTTCTTGCCTCAAAGTGTTGTTGGGCGAAGTCACAACGTCCTGAACGAGGCAGGGGATACCTTTGGGTTAAAAAAAAATATAAGAGGTCGAAGCCATAGGCGGTTGCAGCCCATATAGGGTCACAACCCTTATGGTTGTGGCTTATGTATGCATAGGCCACAACCTTTTAAAGGCCTACGACTTTTGCATATAAACCGGTCACGGCCTTATGGGGGCTGCAAATATATATAATAATTATTTGTTTATTTGTAGCCCAGATAAGGCCGTGATCTGTTATGCACAAATCACAGGACTTTAAAAGGCCATGGCCTATGTATGGAGTTGCAACCCTATATGGGCCACAACCTCTTATGGCTTCGACCTCTTATATTTAAAGAAAATTTTAAAACAAATTTTTTTCTTACATAATAAGAAATATACTAATATATTAATAAATAAATAAAATTTATATATTATATGTAATATATTTTAACATGTATATAAATAATGAAATATACATATATACACTAAAAATATATATTAAAATGTATATATATATATATCTCATTTTCTTTGCAAAAATTATGTTGTTAGTATCAGCCTTATCATGTCAGCAATAGCAGAAGCAGTAGCAGTCTTAGCATGTCCAATTTGAAGTAGCAGTCTTATCATGTCTGCAGTACCAGCCCTATAAAGTGAAAAGATATCAAAATGGATATTGGTCTTTAATTAATTGAATTAATTATATTGCCAAATTCTATAGTAACCTCCACTGCGCTTAACCTTCACTTCCACATTGCTAGATTATATAGTAACCTTCACTTCCACATTGCCAGATTATATACGTAATAAGAATAGGCCTACTATCACATAAATGCTTATTACAGAAATATTTACAAATGAATTTATGAATAGACATTTAATTGTTTTTTATTTGATTGGTGAGTTTCTTTAAATTAAAAGAAAAACCTTTTAATTTTGAGTTTATTCATTATTCAGACACTATCAGTTAAGTAGATTGGTTAACTTAATTTGCATAAAACATCAAATACACCAACAATATAGTTATTTTACTTCAGTTTACATTTAAAAATCATAAACTATCAAAACATCTAAAATATCTAAAAAACACAAAAACAATAGCATTTAAACATCAATCCAAACTCCCACAAGCAATTAATGCTTCAACTGTTGAACAAATCAAAACAACAAACTTGAAACCATTAAATCCAATCGAAGCTATTTCAAGTGATCAACACTTTACAAATCAACAACAAAGCTCTCAATGATCAAAACAAAACGAGTGATCAACACTTCAACACAATTACCACACATGGACAAAATTAAATCAAAACAATCAAGCTAAACAATCAACAAAATGATCACTAAGTTAACTCTTGCCGCATGAGTAATAATAGATTGCCTAATCATCCGGTCATCATGAACAATTTTGTGTGAAATTAGTTGATAGCATTAGAATTGATATGGTTAATTTTTTTTTCAAATTCAAAAAATTATCTAAAAGTTTAAGATTGTTGTTTCAATGTTCTTATTGAACCAAAATGGAAAAACTTATAAGTTGAAGCCCTTTAATTATTTATCAAAATTACTCAACTAGATGAGTTGCTTGTTTTGGTAATAACTTTAAATCCTTAACTTGAGTTTAAAGAATGTAGTTCATAAACATGTCAATAACTTGTAGACATTTTATGGAATGTTCATTAAAGTTTTTAAAGTTTACTTTTGAATATGCAATTTTAATAAATGTTTTTTTTATGGATTATTAATTTTATCTTAAATACAATTAGTTTAGATAGTATTACTTATTTTTTATATTTTTATTTAAAATGTAATTTAAGTAGTTGTTAGTATCAAACAATATAGCTTAATTTCGTTTCTGTATGCAATTAGTTTTAAAATAAATTTGTTAATAACATTAAATGGTATTGCTTAATTTTGTTTCAAACACAATGAACAGTTAAAATTATTTTTAATAATAGCCTTAATGGTTTTCTTTTAAGTTTTTGAATTGCGATATCATTTAGTATATGTTAGAAATTCTAGGAATTTTCTTTCATTTTCTAGTTTAGTTCGAACAACTTAAACAAGATATGAAAACTAAAAAATCACAACATTCGGTATCAATAGTGCCTTTGGTTCATGTTTACGGGTAATGCCATCACGCTTGAACTATTGTGCATATAGCCTAATACAACTACAACAATGACATCTATGGCATTGTCCCTATAAAGCGGGGAATAATAAGGGACACCTTGTTTATTTAAATCCAAGGAATGGGTAATCTTCTTCGGATAGCAAACTAATGAAAGATTAAATAAAAGAACAAGCTTAATGATAGCTCCATACTAGGAATTTGTCATCATCATATAGTTTCATAGGAAAGTAGAAATATCATCATATAGTTTTAAGGGAAATAGAGTTATAATCTTATAGTTTCAAAGGGGAGGAGAATATTCATCATAGAATTCAAAGAAAGTTTCATTCTAATAGGAAAAGGCATCTAGAGAAATTAGTAAACAAGTATTGGTCAAGGTGACTAAATACATTTGAATCAAATTACTTCCCTTAGTGGGTAACAATCAAAGAGGAACTGTTTAGGGAAAAGGGGCCCTAGAAAGGGTTGCTTACCCACACTAAATAGTTTACATCAAACATAGATTAGAAACCAGAACTACATATATATTACACCTTGATTCCATTTGGAAGAGGGTATGTAGGAAGTTTGGTGAGTGAATGAGGTTCCCAGTATGTAGGTTTTGAAGTATGGGGTTGGGGAGTATCCAAAGTAATGGATTTATCAACTTAAACATTTAATTAAATTATTTGCCCAAGAGGATCACTCAATTAAATCTAGGGATGAAATCAATAAGATAAATATGAGATAAAACATACTCATTATATACTCAGAAGAATCTTGAATAGATTGCTCGACTCCTTGATGTTGTAGGGAAAATTTTGAGGCAGGATTCAAGCCATTAATTTATAAATTAGACATATACTCCTGAATAATGGTGAACTTGGTGCACTCTCATTAGGGGAATATAGTCTTTAGTGAGTGACTCGAGATCTATTAGATCCCGATGAGTCTAAGTCTCTAGCCAGAGCATGTATCTATCCTATATGGATAGATGCTTATCTTATTTAGATAAATGCTTATCTTAAATGGATGGAGGTGTTGGTATAAGTTGCCATCAACTTGTAATCCTAACCAATTCACGTGTCTCCAAAGTTCTTGGAATGTGTTTCCCAACATATAAGGACTTTGAGAGATTAATTATTGATTAATTATATCACTTGGTTTATTGTAATTAATTCCTAATTGATAGGGTCAAACTTGGGCGTCCACTTTTGGGGTGGGGTCCATGAAGACTTTGTTGACAACTCCTAAGTCTATTTTGAGAGTTTGATAACTCCTAGGGAGTGGAAGTTAAACTTGGGTGCCCCCTTTTGATGGGGACTTATATTTAGACTTGGAGTTTGCTTTTTTATGTACATGAGTGGATTTTGTTGAGAGACCTTGCATGGATATAATGTTGGAGTTAACTAAAGTGTTAGAGATGCATGAATTGGAATATTGCTTGCGTGAGTTCATAAAAGCTTGCATGGACTTGCTTGTTTTTGCATGTCACTTGCATGTACTTGCATGTACTTGCATGTTGTTGCATGTTACTTGCATGTTGTATCATGTTACTTGCATGTTGTTGCATGTTACTTGCATGTGCTTACATGTTGTTGCATGTTGTTTCATGTTGCTTCTATGGACTTGCATGAGCTTGCATGTTGTTGCATGTCACTTGCATGTTACTCCTATGGACTTGCATGTGCTTGCATGTTGTTGCATGTTAGTTACGTGCTCTTGCATGTTGTTGCATGTTAGTTTTGAGAGCTTTCTTGCAGAACACTCCAACTCCAGAAACTTACAGGATGATACATCTCAGTGTTTTAGATAATGGGTATTAGTTGCATGTTGAATTAGGTGTTTGCATGTCACTTACATGTACAAAACAAGGTAATTCAAAATAACCTTGGGGACATCAATCTTGCATGTTGTTTGCATGAGATTGGTGTGTGTTGATCACTTCAGTTAGCAGAAAGAGATTGGGAAAACTTGGACGCCCAATCTTGGGACTTTCTATTGTTGCTTTTATTTGGAAATGTATTTGATGTTGGCTAAGTTTACTTGGGAAACCTTGGCCACCCACATCCAGGATAGGTAGTTAACAGGAGGCTTGACTTTGTTTGACTTCAGTCTTCTCTATTTAGAGCGCTTGGTTTTTGCATGAGGATTTGTTCTCATGTTATCAATTACAATTGATTATAATTTGAGTTTCAAGCTTTCCAATTAAAAAGCCCCATACATTTTCTAGAGAGTTGAATTGTGAAAAAGACTTAGAAGAAAAAAAGCAAGAAGTTTTTTGAAAAGACAGAAGAAAAAAGCAAGAAGTTTTTTTGAAGTGCATCAAGGACTTAGAGGAATTTCAGTCTTGAATGTAATCTTTTCCAAAGAGATTTAATACAACCAGGAAACATCTTTGAGTGTGGAGTTTTTTCCCTTAGGGGTTTCTCCAAGTAAATACTTGTCTTCTTCTTGCAAGCTATTCTCTTCTATTCTCTTCTCTTCTACATTGGATTGAAAGTGCAAAATCACTTACACATTGATTGTTACAGATTAATCTTATTTTCATCTTTGTAAACAAATAATTTAATGTTTATAGAAGCAGTTCTATCTTCATTTTCAACATTTGGTATTAGAGATAATGGTTCTATTGAGTGGGGGACGCATTTCTCTTAAAATGTTGAAGGTTTTTTGGCTATAGTGGGAGCTTTGTTTTGTGGGTTTTGTAGATTTGTGAAGAATATTGTATACAATGGGTTCTACCTCTCGTATGGATATTAAGAAGTTCAATGGTTTAGGCTATGAGATGTGGGAATTGAAAATGGAAGATCTCTTGGAAGGAAGAGAATAATGGGTTGTTGTTTCAAATGAGAAAAATCCATCTACAACTATCAAAGATGAAGAATGGTTAAAACATGATAAAAAGGAACAAGGATCCATAAGGTTGTGCCTTGCAGATGTCATCCTCTCGAATGTTTCTACTAAAGCTACTGCATACAATCTATGGAAGAGGATAGGTGATATTTATCAAACCAAAAGTTTAACAAACAAGTTATACCTCAAAAGATAGTTCTATTCTTTAAAGATGAAAAATGGAGATTCTATTGTAAATCATTTGAATTCTTTTAATTTGATTTTAAGTCAACTTACATCTATAGATGTTAAGCTAGAAGATGAAGATAAATGCATCTTATTACTATGTTCTTTACTAGAATCTTGGGAAAATCTAATTGTTGCTATCAATGGTAGTGGTGCAGATCCAAAGATGGACAATATCATTGCTACTCTTCTTTCAGAAGAAATGTGAAGAAAGTCCAAAAATGGTGGATCCCAAGATGCTTTACATGTAAGGGGTAGGACTAAGGAAAATACACCCACGTGGGATAAGAAGGGTAAGTCTAAAGGTCGTTCTAAAACCCCTAGTAAGAGAAAAGTAAAATGTTGGAACTATGGGAAATGGGGACATGTGAAGAAGGACTGTAAGAACAAGAAAATGAGTTATGATTCTTCCATAGAAAAATCCTCGAATGATGGTGACAATGATGCATTAATTATTTCAGCTAACATTATAAGTAATGATGCTTGGCTTATTGATTCAGGTTGCTCTTATCATATGACTCCCAACAAGGAGTGGTTCTCAAAATATTCAGCATATGATGGAGGAGAAGTTTTCCTTGGTGACAATAGTACAAAATAGATAATTGGCAAAGGAAAGTAAAGTTGTATTTCAGTGATGGAAGAATTAAAACCCTTCATGATGTTTTGCATATCCCAGGACTTGCAAGAAACTTACTTTTTGTATCAAAGTTAAATGATTATGGAATGCATGTGACATTTGATAAGTCTAGTTGCAGGTTGGTAAGAGGGAATTAGGTGGTTACTAAAGGATCTTAGATGGGAACCTTGTTTAGATTAAATGCATCTACTTTAAATAATTCAGCCAATGTAATAGACATTGAAAATGCATGTATGTTGTGGCACCAAAGATTGGGTCACATCAGTGAAAAAGGTCTTAGGACCATTATTAATAAAAAATTGGTTTATGGTATTTTAGATTATTTTGTTGGCAAAAATGATTTCTGTTAGCATTGTGTGTTTGGAAAATAGAGTAGATCATTATTTCCTAGTGGAACAAATAATGCAAGGAGTTTATTAGAGATTATTCATTCAGATGTTTTTAGACTAGTGGATGTTGACTCTTTTGCAAAATCTTGCTATTATGTCACATCCATTGACGACGCATCAAGATACAATTGGATTTATGTTATGAACGCACAATCTGAAGTTTTCACTAAGTTTAAGGAATTTAAATCCTTAGTTCAGAAGCAAACAGATTATAAAATAAGAGTGTTGAGATCAGATAATGGTGGTGAATATTGTTCTAAGGAATTTGATGAATTTTGTACGCATGTAGGTATTGTGAGATAGAAGACAACACCTTATACTCCCCAACAAAATGGGGTAGCAGAAAGAATGAACCGTACCTTAATGGAAAGAGCTAGGAGCATGTTGAGTAGTGCTAAGCTAGATAATGTTTTGGGCTGAGGCTGTAAGTACTTATTGTTACTTAATTAATAGATCTCCTTGCTCTACTCTTGAAGATAAAACTCCTTATGAAATGTGGTTAAAAAGAAAACCTTTTGTTTCACATTTAAGGATATTTGGTTGTGAGGTTTTTGTTCGTGTGCCTAAAGAAAAATGAACTAAACTAGACCCAAAAGCTCAAAAATGCATCTTTGTAGGTTATGGTGAGAATGTAAAAGGTTACAAACTCTGGAACCCTCTAACCCAAAAAATGATTTTATCAAGAGATGTTATTTTTAGAGAGTTTAGAGCTTATGCAGGTGAAGAACAACCAAAGGAACAAGAAAAAGGTAAAACAATGCACTTTGAAACACATATAGAAAAGCAAGAAGATGCACATGTTGAAGAACAACTAGATGGATTTGAGAATGGAGAAGAAGAAGAGAGTTCAGATAATGATGTTCAAGATGAGCATACAGAAGAACAAGCAGAGCCTCTTACTCCTACTTTGAGAAAATCTACAAGGCAACAAAATCCAATTAATAGGAATAGCCCTCCTAATTTTCGTTCTGTATTTTCTTTATTGAGTATTGATGATGAACCTAGATCTTTTAGGGAGGCTCTATCTTTAGAAGATAGTGAGTCTTGGTTACAAGCTATGCATGAGGAAATGAATTCTTTGGATACTTGTGACATTTGGGATTTTGTAAATTTGCCCAAAGGAAGAAAGCCCATTGGTTGTAAGTGGTTATATAAAAAGAAAATTGGTGCAGACGGTAATCTAGAAAGGTACAAGGCTAGATTGGTAGCCAAGGGCGACTCCCAGAGAGAGGGTGTTGATTTTAATAAAATTTTCTCTCCATTTGCTAAACTAACTTCTATTAGATTCCTTTTATCTATTGCTGCTACTTATGATTTTGAGATAGAGAAAATGGATGTTAAAACCACTTTCTTGCATGTGGATCTTGAAGAGGAGATTTATATGAGGAAACCTGATGGTTTTGTTTTTAAAGGAAAAGAAGACTTGGTTTGCAAATTAAAAAGATCTTTGTATGGTTTGAAATAGTCACCTAGAATGTGGTATCAGAAGTTTGATGTTTTTGCATTGAAAATAGGTTTTGTTAGAAGTGAAGATCATTGTGTTTATCTTAAGATTATTGATGATTAGGTTTTAATTATTGTCTTGTATGTTGATGACATGTTTATTGGAAACAACAAGGTAATGATTAGAGAGCTTAAAGCTCAGCTTTCTAAATATTTTGATATGAAGGACTTAGGGGCTGCAAAATACATTCTTAGAATGGAGATCAACAGGGATCATGTTCACAGAAAACTATGGTTATGTTAGAGTAAGTATGTTGATACAATTTTGCAAAGATTTAATATGTATGACTATAAACCAGTTAACATTCCTTTTCCGGTTGGTACTAAGCTAAAATTAGACATGTGTCCTACTTCTAATGATGATTTTGAAGAGATGTCTAATGTTCCTTATGCTAGTGTTGTTGGTAGTTTAATGTATGCAATGGTTCAAGCACTAGACCAGATATTGCACAAGCAGTGGGAGTTTTAAGCAAGTTTATGTCTAACCCTAGTAAAGAACATTGGAATCATGTTAAGAGGGTGTTTAGATATTTGTGAGGAACTTCTAATTATTGTTTCATTTATCATAGTATTGATAATGTGTATAGGTAAAATTGAGCTTAGGATAAATCAAAACAATAATAATAAACTCAATCCTATAACATCAAAAGATCGATCTAAGAGATAACCAAATCAAAGAATAATCGAATTAAGAACAATGAAATCTATCACCTAGATTGTATTGATCTCTTGATCGAATGTGGATTGCTCAATATATTGTGAAACCATGTTTGCAACAAGCAGATGTAGATAGTAATTACATGCTCAAAAGGTTGATGTGCTCAATGATGCGTGATAAAAGCTCAAAGCACTATATTACGAATGTCCAAAGCTTAAATGATCGAAGAGGATTTTTTATGCAGTGAAGAGGGTATATATAGGTTTCAATAAAGATCGATCAATGGTGGAGATAATTCAATGAAATGAATGGTCAAGATAAATCAAATATCTCATGATGAATGTGCACACACCATGTATCATGCTTTAAAGCTATTTTTATTTAATTAATTGTTTCTGGCTAAAGATAGGATTTGATTTCATAAATTAAGAATGTTTTTTTCCAATTTATGAGTTGGTGATAAAAAACAATAATAATTAAAGCCAATTAACTCAAATTTAGATTTGCTTTTTGAAGTTCTAAAAATAAGACTGATTGTGCACATAGAAGAAAATGATTTTTTTAGAGGAATTTGGTAGATAATTGAAAGATAAAACAAATTAAATAAATAAATTTAATTAATTTATTATGCATGATTGAAGAATAGATTTTTTTTGGAAGATAATTGAAGATAAAAACAAATTAAATAAATAAATTTATTTAATTAATTGTGCATGATTGAAGAAAAGATAAAATATGAAAATAAAGAATAAATTAAATAAATAAATTAATTTGATTTATTTTGCATGATAGAGGAACAAATGAAAGTTTCGGGTTTAAACTGTGTTGCCTTTTTTTGCATCAACGTTTCGGATCACACTCCGTGATCCATCATCAGGAAAAAAATGAGAATGAGATAGTAAAATTGCACACTTAGTTTAACTTAAAAAGAGAGAGGGGGGAGTCTCATGGCACAGAGTGCTAGGTTGCCATGAGCTAAGGAAACTAAAAAATAAAGAAAAATGGACAAATATAAATCCACCAATTAAAGTTAATAAAAACAAGAGAGGGAAAAAGTTGGTGACAAAGCATAAAAATGCAAAAAACAAAGAGGAAAGAGTTGCAGAGGACAAAAAAGATATAAGAAATATAAAGTATTAAAAAATGTAAGAAATAAAAGGAAAATAAAATATAAATCACAATAAAAAAATAAAAAATAAAAATAGAGAGAGGAGATTAAAAGAGAAAGAAAAATAAGTAAATAAATAAGAAAATTTAAACCATAAAGAGATTATTTAAAAAAATTTAAGAAATTGAGGATAATAAAGCTCGGAGTCTAGAAGGTAAAGAAGAGCAAGAAAGAAACAAATGAGGAAATGAAACGAAAGAGAGGGTAATCAAAACACAAACTTATTTATATTTCAAAGATAATGTCAACTTAAATAAATTTGATAATTTATTTAAATTTAGAAGAATAATTGATTAATTAAATAATTAAGAATTATTTAACTATTGATAAGAGGAAATTGATGATGAATTAATTAAATAAGTGATTTTATTTAATTAATGTGGATTTAAGAATTGAAAGAAGATAATGATTTAATTAAATAATTTAAATTATTTAATTTTAGAAGAATATAGAAGAATTTAATGAAATTAATTAAATAAATATAATTTATTCAATTAATGTTGGAATTTAGGGAAAATAGAGGAAATTGATGAATTTGATGAAATTAATCAAATAATTAACCTATTTAATTAATGTTAAATGCAAGTGATTTGGGAAGAATTGATATATGCAAGTTATGCAATGTGAAGGGTCATTTTTAGGGGTCTACATTTTGCTCCTCTTTGATACAATGTGATTTAGCGTTGTTTCAAAGAAAATAGTGATAAAAAATATGATACAATCGTGCCCCAGTGTAGCTGGCGTAGGATGCCCCCTCGAGAGGAAAAACAGGGAAGCGACATAAGAACTGGGTTGAATCTCGACTAGAAGAAATGATAGTGAAGCGATAGTAGAAACATGCTTAGAAGGCCTAGACTGGATAAATGGAGGGTAACATGATGAAAAAAATAGGCGGACACGAGGAAAAATTAGGGGTGGGAAAAATTAGGGTTGGGATTCTATAAATAGGGCTATAGGGGTCACACACAACTCATTTGTGCACTCCTAATTCATAGAGATTTGAGACTTGTGATGTGGGATTAGATCTTGGGGGAGGTAGACCCTAGGACCACACCAGAGTATGATGCCTACTGGGTACAACATCAGCCAGGATAGTTTACAAGTCCTGGTGCACTAGGTACAACTACAGATTTGGTAGGGCTTGGAGAAGAGGCCAGAGTACACCGAGAGGCCAAAGGCCGAGGTAGAGGATAGGGACAGGTGGATGGGGATTAGGAGATGGTGGAGGTAGGTTAGAGACATATAGTGCTTTGGGTTGAGACACCATTGGAGAGGGCCCAGAGACTTTTGCATGAGGAGAAGGCCGAAAAGACTCATATAGAGCTCAGATTCGTCAGGATGAGGAGAGAGAGAGAGACAGGGCCAGACAGGGCCAGACAGGAGGCCCGATAGGCAGAGGTGCAAGCACGGGTGCATGCATAGGCAACAATGGTAGCTTAGGCAGCAGCAGTAGTAGTGCCACCATCGCCAGCCCCAGCACCAGTAAATGACAGGATGATTGCCCGATTGACGGCTAAGAGAGACGTCACGATTCAGTTGAGAGTAGCAGCAGAGGCCACCCTTCAGAGGGTGAGGAGAGAGAGAGAGAGATATGGCACGATGGTCCCTAACGTTAGACTAGATGACATTGGTGGGAGAGCTTACTTGAGTGCAGGGTGAGCTTGCAACAGCGGGTAGAGAGGCTAAGTATTACCGAGGCATATATATTGGAGCAGTGTCAGAAGATCAGAGAGAGCTGAGCTTTAGGGAGCAGAGCAGGTTGGGGGCCTTGTCTTCATGGAGGATAGGTAGATTAGGCTCATCAGTCATGGGACAACCGAGGGGACCACTTAGAGGGGGACCATCTGGAGGTCCTCCACCTAGTGCAGGTGGATCACAAGGGTCACAACAGGTAGGGAGCTCAACGCAGGGCACACACTAGAGTAGATTGATGTACATATTGTATCATTTTGATGTATATATGATGTACTTTATAGTGATGATGATGCTTGCGAGCATATGATGTCCATTTTTGAGGGCTCATTGATAGCCTTGATGTATTAGAGCACCATTTTTAATATACATGATGTATATATGGACATTTGTATTATTTTGATGACCTTGATGATGATATATGATATATGTGATGATCTTTATGATATATGATGATGTATTTCTATATGCTATGGATGTGATGATGCTATACTCATGATTTATGGATTCATGTAATGATGTTTATGCTTATAGATGTATGGATTGTGATGACATTATGATATGATTATGGGTTTATATGATGATGTACTTATGCTTATATATGTATGGATGAGATGATCTTGATGATTGATAGAAGAAAATGAGATAGAAATAGAATGTGATAGATAGAAAATGATATATTATTGATTGATCTTTGTATGAAAACTATATTGTGATTTTGGATGTATGAATGGATAAATGGATAACTTGTTGCAACGATTATGCAAATATTTATAAAGAATCCTGGATTTTAATATAGCACACAGATAGTTATGCAACCAAGGTATATAAGACCAAGGTGCCGAGATATCTGGTGCAAGGACGTTGACTCTGCAAGCAAACAGTTTGAAATTATATCTACTAGACATACTATAATCTTGTTGGATATGTAAATGAGCCATAGTCTTGAACATAAAAAAAATCTTAATACATAAATGCAAAAGACTATTAATATGTAAGATGCTAGGTTGTAACACACACATGTGAATGAGCCATAGTCTTGAACATATAAAAAACTTAATACATAAATGCAAAAAGTATATTAATATGTAAGATGCTAGGTTTTAACATATGCACAAGATAAAAATTAGCCATAGTAAGATGATAAGAACATACCACAAACATAGCATACGAAAGCAATGACTATGCCCCAATCCATACTGCATCGCAACATACCAAGATATAGATAAATCAAGGCAGTCTTGAATAGGTAAATAGAAAGGGACAAAAGATAAACCAAAAATAAAATTGACTCACTTACAAAGTAAACACACGGCCGTCATATTCTCTTGCCAAAGAGGTTGCTCTAGGTAGATAGATAGATAAAGCCCTATTGTAGGAAATATATATCCATAAAGGTTGTTGGTCTAATCTAGGATAGATGGATTGAATATAGAAAATGTGGCAAGCGGAAATGAGGGACAACATATGGCTTTATCAGTAGTCTTTTTGCTCCGGGTTTGGGTAAGTACTTTAGCTTTAAAAGGATGCATAGTTTGTTTTCTGCTTGAGTCAGTCAAGTCTAGGTGGATGGATGGATTGTGATAAATGAAAGACAAGAAAGGTGAAAGTCTTGAATGGATTGGGATGAAGAATGATGGATCATATGTGCCTGAGTACCATATCCTTCCTTCGTATTCTAGATTGCCTACATACCCTGTATCCATGGGATCAAGGTACATTATGATGAAAGATGAATATTATAATATGTAGTTCTGGGTAGAGTGATGAGATAGGTGAAATGTGATGAGAATGGTTAGGGGAAATGATGACGTCTTATGTACATGAGTACTGGATACTTTCTTCATATTCCAGACTGTCTACATACTCATATCCACGGGATCAACGTACATTAAGACTAAGATGAGATGATGATATGTAGTTCCAGGTTATTTGATGATGTAGGGCAAAATGAAGTGATGGTGGATGATGTAGGATAGTGATAAAGTGTGAAGTGTTTAGATTGATGTTGTCATACCTCGAATAAAGATCCATTCCTAGACCTAGGTTAAGGAAAACATTGCCCCCATTCAAGTAGAGGTTTTATTATGGATGGCGATAGATAAAATGACTATGGATGAACTGACATAGGATAAACTGACATAGGATGAAATGACATGGGATGAACTGACATAGGATGAACTGACTTAGGATAGTGCTAATGGATGAACTGACACTAGATGGACTAACACTAGATGATGCTAAAAGATAACTGACATTGACAATTTCCAAGCCATGATTGATAGGGTAATGAAAATGCAAAGGTCAATGAGTTTATTATGGATGGATGAGGATTTTATTATGGAATGATATGGATGCACGACCTAATAGATGGTGGGTGCTGACTCTACACATAGCGCCTATTTACCAGGTTTTCACTATGGTACCTATCCAAGGCACATGTGTACTAGGTTTTCACCAAAGGACGAATTATGTTTTGGATTTTTCAAAATTTTCAATTTTTTTGTATTTTTGTATTTTTTGTATTTTTTTGTATTTTTGTATTTTTTTGTATTTTCTAAGGATACTCTGAGGATCAAGCAAAGAACGTCTTGAGATGAACACTGTTGAGTGGCTCATCTAGAGGGGTACCTTCAAGTGTTGATAAAGCATAGGCTCCTGATCCATAGACTGCAGTGATGACATATGGTCCTAACCAATTAGGCCCAAACTTGCCTTTCTTATCTCTATCTGATTGGTTCCTCTAATTTTCTTTAAGGACAAGATCACCTATCTGAAACCTTCTCTCCTTGATCTTCTTATTGTAGTTACGACGGAGGCGATTCTGATAGACATGAAGATGGTTTAGTGTTGTTTGACACCTCTTGTCAAGTAACTCAAGCTCAACCAATCTGGAAATTTGGTACTCCTCTCCATGAATCAAGTGCTGCATAGATACTCTAAGAGATGGGATCTCGACCTCGATGGGTAAAATGGCTCTAGTACCATAGACTAGGCAAAGGGTGTAGCACTAGTTGGTGTTATGATACTAGTGCGATAGGCCCATAAGGCAGGATTGAGTTGCAGATGTCAATCACGACCAGCTTCATTGATCATTTTCTTTAGGATTTTGAGTATGGTTTTGTTTGAAGCCTTGGCTTGGCCATTTGACTGAGGATAATATGGAGTGGAAAAGCAATGTTGGATATTGTATTGTGTGCATAAGGCACAAACATCTTGATTCTTGAATGGTCGACCATTATTAGTGACAATGGATTGGAGAATTTGATACCAGAAAATGAGATAATTGAGGATAAACTTGGCTATTTACTTACTTGTGATATAGGTCACTAGAATAGCTTCTACCCACTTAGTAAAATACTCAATGATGGTAATGATAAAATTATGGCCATTAGATGAGGATGGATAGATTTTACCCATGAGGTTGAGTCGCCACTGTGAAAAAGGCCATGGAGTTATAATAGGTTGTAACTCATGAGCTGGCACATGGATCAGGTCCCCATGTTGTTGGAATTGCAAACACTTCTTAGCAAATTGAACTGCATCTTTCTCTATGGTTGGCCAATAATAACTTGTGTAGAGTATCTTCTTAGCAAGAGTTGGACCGAAAGAATGTGATCCACAGACACCTTCGTGTATGTCCCTTAAGGTAGTGTTAGCTTCTTCTGAGTTAAGACATCTAAGAAGGATACCATCAAGACTCCGACGGTAAAGGGTGTCACCTAGAATAGTGAAATGAGAGGCTTGGCGGATGAAGGTTTTGCATTGGGTTTTAGATAGGTCAAAGGGAAAGGTACCATTTTGAAGGTATTCATATATGTCTTTGGACCAAGGGGAATTGGGACCAACAAGTTTGTAGATGAATTTGGTTGTAGGAACATCAATGACAGGTATCAACAGTTGCTCGATTAAGAATTCACATTTCTAAGTGTTGGCAGGCATGTCTACAAGTGACCAATCAACAACCTTATTATGCACCCTTAGAATTTGTTCAAAAGTGATGCTAGAGAAATGAAGCTTGTAGGTATCAACCAGTTGCTTGTATGGTATCAACTTGTCATCCTTAGTTTGGTACTCATCAGTGACTTGTCTAATAACTAGTTGAGACTCCCCATAGACTTGGAGTTCCTTGATATTCCATTCTACTGCTATACGGAGACCTATGAGAAGTGCTTCATACTCAGCTATATTGTTGGTGCATGGGAATGCTAGCTGATATGATTTTGGAATGTAGTTATTTTGTGGTGTGATAAACAAGATTCCTGCCCCTGAACCATGTTGTGTGTAGGAGCCATCAAAGTACAACTTCCACTCCACTGAGGTAGCTAGAGTGAAAAGACCTTCATCTAGAAATTCAGAGATCATGGGATTGACATCTGTGATTGGAGCTTCAGCTAGTTGATCTGTGATAATATGTCCCTTAATAGCTTTGCGATCAACATACTCTATGGTAAATTCACTCAGGATCATGACCCATTTAGCTAGTCAGCCCATGAAGGTTGCCTTGGATAACAAATACTTCAATGGATCAATCTTAGAGATAAGAGTGGTTGTTTGGTTTAACATGTAATGTCGCAACTTTTGGGAAGCAAACACTACTACTAAACAGGCCCTTTCCATAGGAGTATAGTTGAGTTCATACCCAACCAAGGTGCGGCTGATATAATAGATAGCATGTTCTTTACCTGACTCATCATGTTGTGCAAGAAGAGCACCTAACACTACAGATGTAGTAGAGATATATAAGATCAAAGGTCTATCAGGTACTGGTGGTACCAAAATAGGAGGATTAGCTAAATACTCTTTAAGTTGATCAAATGCCTATTGACACTTGTTATCCCATTGAAATGAGACATCCTTGCGGAGCAAGTGTTGGAATGGTTGACACTTATTTGCTAGTTGTGAAATAAAGCGTTTGATAGATTGTAACTACCCTTGAAGGCTCCTTAGTGCTTTTGAGATTCTTAGGTGGAGGAATCTCTACAATAGCCTTGAGTTTAGTTGGATCCACTTCAATTCCTCTGTGAGATACAATGTACCCAACAGTTTCCTTGAAGTGATGCCGAAGACACATTTCTTTGGATTTAGCTGTACTTAATACTTCTCTAGTTGATCGAAGATCTGCCCTAGAACCTGAATATGATCTACCCTAGAAGATTTTGCTAATATGTCATTGACATAGTCCTCCATTCTCATGTGAAACAAGTCATGGAATATTACTGTCATAGCTCTTTGATAGGTAGCTCTTGCATTCTTGAGACCGAAAGATATAACTACCCAACAATAAGTACCCCAAGGACACGTGAAGGTTATTTTATGTTGATCTTCTTCTCCTATCTAGATTTGATTGTAACCTAAGAATCCATCCATAAGAGAAAGCATCTCATGACCTGTTGTCAAGTCCACTATGATATCTATGTTTGGAAGTGGAAAGTCATCCTTAGGACATGCTTTTTTTAGGCCTCAAAAATCTGTGCATATGCGGATGCCCGCATTTGGTTTAGAAAAAGGTACAAGATTGGAAACCCACTCTGTGTAATCAATTGGGTAGATGAATTTTGCATCTAATAGCTTCTCAAATTCTACTTTGACCAATAGGGCTATCTGAGGGTGTATCTTGTGAAGCTTCTGTTTGAGAGGCTTGGTGTTTGGAGAGACAACTAGATGATGAACCACAAGTGAAGGGTCCAACCTAGGCATGTTATAATATGTCCAAGCAAAGTTAATTGTCCTTTGTAAGAAGAATTTCACAAAGTCCTTCTACTCTTGTTCTGATAAAGAAGCTACTAAAATTGTGACCTTTAGATTCTGAACTGTTCCTAGATTCATCTTTGTTGAGTCTTCTACCAATAGAGCTGATTTTTCTTGATACTTAGATGGTAGGGAAAGGTCAAATCCTCCATCCTTAGGTGCCCCAAAGAGGTTTTCACCTTCGGACACGTCCTTTATTTTTACTATTTTGTGATCAAGAGGTGCCACATTGTGGTTTTAACCTAAGGATCTATTTTATTTTCTATTTTGCAATTGGAGGATTTGGCATTCTCACCAAAATAAGCAGCTTGATCTAATTCCATGATAAAACTAGCTTTGTGATCTCCAAGTGGAATATCGTCCCAAAGTCCCATGAATTCTGCTATAGCCTCATCATTCTAAAAGATGTCTAGAATGGGGGCCTCTTGCTGGTCCTAATCAATGAGTACATGATAAATGAGGGATATATTCTGGGTTCTTATGTTGGAAGTTAGGGAGATGGACGATATCATAAATATTGAGGTTTCTAGGAATAAGTCTGTAATGTATAGGGAAGAGTCCTCTTTGGTATCCTCATTAGAGGTCGAATCTACGAGCCAAGCCTTCGCTACCTCGTCGAGAATAATTTCAATGTCCAAGGTTCATGGTACCTCCTTACTGTATCCTAACCCTTGTTGGTTGTATTTCTTAATCATAGTAATTAGTTCCATTTGACCTTGACCATGCTTTCCTCGGCCACCTTTGCCTTTATAGCCCATGTTTTTGACAATTCTAAGACCATTGCCATACTTTTTGACAGGTAGTGTCACTGGTTCTTTCTCTTTGTAGATCCAGGAGGAGATGCCTTCAATGGTTTCATCTTCTAACAAGCGTCCAGGAGTAAACTGTGTCAAAGAAGGTGGTATTTTGAGATTTTTGGTAACTTTAGCAATGGGAGGTTTGTTGTAGGATTTTGGTGAGAGAGGCATCCTTCCCACACAACAAGATTTTGGGATATCATACTTGCCAAATCCTATGTCTCTAATATGGACTTTAATTTCAGGGAGGGGATTGGATGTATCTACAAAGGCTTTATGTAAGGTATCTGGATCAATATATAGCGGGGTTGGTTGGGTTGCATCATTGTTGGGTACTTGGTTACTATTCTTGTAACATCCTTGCATGGCGTGACAAAATTCAAATGGATTAGGATATCCGGGGATAGTGATTTCAGTATCATTAAATGGGAATTTTAAGGATTGATGGTATGTTGAAGGTACAACTTTCATGGCATGAATCCATGGGCATCCTAGGATAATATTATATGGTAGCTCAATATCTAGGACTTGGCATCTTGTTTCTAGCATGGCGGGGCCCACTTGAATAGGCAAATGTATCACACCATCTGTCTTACATTCAACATCATCATATGCTTTGACAATAATTGACAGATTTGCATCTATGTGATCCTCAGAGTATCCTAACTATTTTAACAACTTGAGAGAACAAATGTTAAGACCAACACCACCATCTATAAGTATGCATTTGATTTTGCATTGGTGTATGAAAACTTCAATGTGGAGGGCATCGTTGTGACATGGATCATGAGATGGGAGGTCTTTTTCATAAAAGACCACATTGTAGGGTGATGCAAATTTAGCTATCATGGCTCGAAAATCCATGACGGCTATATTGAGGGGAACTGAAGACTCTTGTAAGGCTTTTTCAAGCACTACTTTATGAGTGGGAGATGACTTTAGGTCTAATATAGATAATTGTGGGGGGCTCTTCCCTAGATGATCAACAAGATTATAATCGAAATTGACTACAGGATTTGGTGTTGGCCCATGAAGGGTAACACGACCACGACGCATTTTGATGGCACACTTAGGGATTCTTGCCCTTAATAGTAGGGGTAGATATTTGACTTTCCTCAAAAAGACCTACAATGGAGTCATAGGAAGAAGAGGCTTTGTTAACGCTCTTACCTTTATCAAGATTTTGACATTTACCATGTTGAGGGAATGGATCCTTGTATACATTGAGATCTTTATTTGATGTATGTTGAAGAGGTTCATCAAAAGTGACTTCACCTCTGTCTATGAGGTTTTGGATCAAGTGTTTCAATTTCATGCAAGATGAGGTTCTGTGTCCTTTTTTTCTATGGAACTCACAATATTTGTTATCTTTGTACCATTTTGGTTTGAAAGCAAGTTCATCATATTGACGTTCTTTGGGTTGCCTGATGATCCAATTTTGTATTAGTTTCTTGAGGACAGATTCAATAGGTTCACCCAAAGGAGTGAAACGACGTCTTAGTAGGTAGTCTTGTTGTTGTTGTGGTTGTTGTTGTTCTCTAGGAGTAGATGGAGTTGCCTTTGATAGATTGAGTGGTGTTTGGAAAGTTTGGATGTGCTTAGAATCCACAACACCATCATTTACAATGTTCTTGTTTTTGATCCAAAATTTAGGTTTGTCATTTGATTTTTGTTGGGTAGTGTTATCTTTGGTCTCTTTAAAGATTTTGACTACACCTTTTGCAATAAGGGATTTTTCAATATTAGTTCCTTTATGAATGATCTCATCAAATGAGATGGCACTTTGGATTTGGAGATGAAACCTAAGATCTGGATTAAGATTTTGTACAAAGATGCTAACAAGTTGCTTTTTAGGTATTTGAAACGAGAATTTGCTAGCCATACTTTTCCATCTTTGTACAAAGGAAACAAAGGTCTCACCATTCCGTTGTTTTTTGTTACACAAATCTGATATGGAAATCTCATGTTCATTATTGTAAGAGAAATGGGTAGAGAATTTTTTCGCTAGTTCGTTGAAAGTTTTAATACCCGTGGGTAAGTGTGAGAACCATTTGATTGCTTGCCCTCCAAGACTACGAGGGAAGAGGCGCATAAGATATGTGTCATTATGAGCAACCTTGAGGCAAGAAATGTAGAACTCTCTAAGATGGTCTTTAGGATCGCCATTTCCTTTGTATTTGTCAAATTTAGGTATGTCAAAGTTAGGTGGAAAAGGGATCATTGATAGAGATCAATCAAATGGATATGAACAAACCTCCTCCAAATGAGAAGGTTTTCTTGATGTGCCCAAATGAAAGATCATCTAGTTGTTTTTGCATTTTGGCAAACTTAAGCTCATAAGCCGATGGGGGTGTTGGTAAAGCCCAATTTTGTTGACTTTGGGGTGGTTGTTGCGGCCCAAAAGATGTATTGGAATTTAACCCAAAAGCATTAAGATTGTATGGGTGAGATGAAGTTTGTGGGTTGCTTTGGGTAGGATCAATGAAGAAAGTCAGAGGTTGTTGATGTTGTGGGGGTGCAAGAATGTATCATCTATTTTCCCTAATTTCCAACATTAATTGAATAAATCCTATTTATTTAATTAATTTCCTCTTTAATCTTCTAAATTAAATAATTTTAATTATTTAATTAAATCATTATCCCCTTCAAATTCTTCAAATGCACATTAATTAAATAAATAAATGATTTAATTAATTCATAATCAAATTCCTCTTATCCAAAATTAAATAATTTTAATTATTTAATTATCTAATCATTTATCTAAATTTAAATAAATTATCCAATACTAGGTTTTGTTGATATTGCTTGGGCAAGTGACTTGGATAGTCAAAGGTCCATAGGTGGCTATGTTTTTACTTTGTTTGGAGCTGTGGTAAGTTGGATGAGTAAGAGGCAACCCATGATTGCTTTGTCCACTACAGAAGAAGAGTATATGGCTGCTACACGTGCCTCCAAAGAGGTAGTTTGGTTATAAAGACTTGGAATAGGTATTGGTTTTGAATGCAAGACAGTAAGGTTAGAATGTGACAGTCAGAGTGCTATTTGTTTAGCCAAAAATCCTATGTATCATGCTCATTCTAAGCATGTTGATGTTCAGTATCACTTTGTGCGAGAAATGGTTGAGAATGGTAAGGTTTTGATTGAAAAAGATGACACTTTGGTTAATGTTGTAGATTATCTTATGAAGCCAGTTACTACAAATAAGTTCTCTTGGTGCAGGAAGGCCATTGGCCTTAATCACTGTACTTGATTTAAAGTTTGATTATATCATTTAGAGTAATTATAATGTATAATGTCAAGTGGGAGAATGTTGGGATAAGTTTCCATTAACTTGCAATCCTAACCAATTCATGTGTCTCCAAAGTTCTTAGAATGTGTTCCCCAACACATAAGGACTTTGAGAGATTAATTATTGATTAATTATATCACTTGGCTCATTGTAATTAATTCCTAATTGATAGGGTCAAACTTGGGTGTCCACTTTTGGGGTGGGCTCCAAGAAGACTTTGTTGACAACTCCTAAGTCTATTTTGAGAGTTTGATAACTCCTAGTGAGTGGGAGTTAAACTTGGGTGCCCCCTTTTGATGAGGACTTATATTTAGACTTGTAGTTTTCTTTTTTATGTACATGAGTGCATTTTGTTGAGACACATTGCATGGATATAATGTTGGAGTTAACTAAAGTGTTAGAGATGCATGAATTGGAGTATTGCTTGCATGAGTTCATAAAAGATTACATGGACTTGCATGTTTTGGCATGTCACTTGCATGTACTTGCATGTTGTTGCATGTTACTTGCATGTTGTTTCATGTTGTTTCATGTTACTTGCATGTGCTTGCATGTTGTTGCATGTTACTTGCATGTGCTTGCATGCTACTTCTATGGACTCGCATGAGCTTGCATGTTGTTGCATGTCACTTGCATGTGCTTGTATCTCTAATTACATGTTGCTCCTATGGTCTTGCATGTGCTTGCATGTTGTTGCATGTCAGTTTTGAGAGGTTGCTTGTAGAACACTCCAACTCCTGAAACTTGCAGGATGGTACATCTCAGTGTTTCAAATAATGGGTATTAATTGCATGTTGAATCAGGTGTTTGCATGTCACTTTCATGTACAAAACAAGCTAATTCAGAATAACTTTGGGGACATCAATCTTGCATGTTGTTTGCATGAGATTGGTGTGTGTTGATCACTTCAATTAACAGAAAGAGATTGGGCAAACTTGGATGCTCAATCTTGGGACATTCTTTTGTTGCTTTTATTTGAAAATGTATTTGATATTGGCTAAGTTTACTTGGGCAAACCACATCTAGGACAAGCAATTAATAGGAGGCTTGACTTGTTTGACTTCAGTCTTCTCTATTTGGAGTGCTTGTTTTTTGCATGAGGATTTGTTCCCATATTATCAATTACAATTGATTGTAATTTGAGTTTCAAGATTTCCAATTAAGAAGATTTTGAATTAAGAAGCTTTTGTATTAATTAAAAAGTCCCATACATTTTCTAGAGAGTTAAATTGTGAGAAAGACTTAGAAGAAAAAAAAAGAATTTTTTTTAAAAGACTTAGAAGAAAAAAGCAAGAATCTTTTTTGAAGTGCATCAAGGACTTAGAAGAATTTCAATATTGAATGTAATCTTTTCCAAAGAGATTTAATACAAGCAGAAAACATCTTTGAGTGTGGAGTTTTTTCCCTTAGGGGTTTCTCCACGTAAATACTTGTCTTCTTCTTGCAAGCTATTCTCTTCTACATTGGATTGAAAGTGCAAAATCACTTACACATTAATTGTTATGAATTAATATTATTTTTAGATTTGTAAACACATATTTTTAAAGTTTATAGCATCAGTTCTACCTTCATTTTCAACAAGAGGAATACTTGCCCCATCTAGATAGATGCTTGTCCCATATGGAAAAATGCCTATCCTGTATGGATAGAAGTACCTGGGTATACAAATGAATGGACACTTAATAACTTTAGTTAAAAATTATAACAAACAAAGAAAAAAATAGTGCTAAATTTGGGTACAAAAAGAGGGAATGTTACATCTTGTCGCCCTTCCGAAATAGGGGTTTCATCTTCTTGTTTGAATGAAACAATGGTATACATAGAATTCACAAATTATTGTTCTAGTAGAATAGGAATCTCATATGCTTCTATAGAAGTAGCCACTGGGATGATATTTTCTTGTTCCATTGAAGCAAAGGTTTTATGTTTTGTTTCTTCAATCTTCATTGTAACCTCCATTTTCTCTCACTTGGCCCTCTCAACCTTCTTTCACTAGTTTTGACATCTTTGCTCTCATGACATTCAATTTTTTCTTCTAGTGAGAAGGGTAGCTAGGACTTCAAGGTCTAAGTTAGAAGCTTCATGTTCCTCAATTACAACCATTTTACTAGTAGCAACAACTAAGTTTTGTAACCTTGCAAAGAGTAAAGGTGAATCATCATTCACCGACTATAACTTTCTATTTTATCTTGTGTTAGAAAAAGGACTTGCTAGGGATTTTGCAATAGGAATTTAAATTTCAAGAACATTAACTTCATGAGCTCCATTGCTTTTGGTTGAACTATCATACCCTTTTTCCTTTTTATCCCCTATACTTTTAACAAATATTGACCAATCTCTTGGTGGGGTTACCATTTTTAACCCTTTTGCAATAAGTAGTTTAATCAGCCCATGATGGGCAAGTGATTGTGTGCAACCTTTTCACACCTAAATACATGATTTATACAGAGAATGAAATAAAAAATAAGGCAAATTGACAAGGTGTTGATATCACAAATGGCATAACATCCTATAATGGTGAGAAAAAATATGGGCACACCCCCCCTCACAAGAATGTATTGAATGATTACTTTGGTAACTAAATCCCATGGCTTTGGTAATGAAGTGCAAACTATGCCTTTTCCTGGGATCACTTTCACTTTTTCCCAGGTTGCAAAAATTGTTTCTTTACTATTTCAAGTTAGAGTACTAGCTAGATGTTGTGGGAAAGAATGTCACCCTTGTTTTAGGCAACCTAGTGGCTAAGGAAACAAATCAAACTCTGACTAGAAAAGTACCCCCTACAAAGTGACTTGATACTCAATACACCCAAGTACAAATTTCATGGCTATTTGATCATCATAACCACAAAGTCAGTCAAAAAACATGGTCCATCCTCCTCTTTTAAAAATTAAGATATTTCTCGACTAGCTTTCAAGTCCTTGGTGTTGGTAGACTCATGATAGGTATGGGTACTATTGTCATATTTTGCCTAGGCCAAAATAGCCCAAAAATCCCATCCTTCTTCCATCATAAATATTTGATATGAGAAAGCCTAATATGGAAGAAAGTCTCCCTTTAAAATCCCAAAATTTCTAAGATCTTTGCCTTGTATTAATTCGCCTTAATTGGCAAAATTTGAAGTTCGCGAACCTCTCGGTTTGCTGACTGACAAGTTTGCTGATGACTCAGTTTGTCGATAAGGTGAAAGGAAAATTTCAGCAGTTGAGAAGAATTTTCTAAGGCAAAGAAGGCTTTTGTCAACAAATGGTTTGGTTTGTGGATGGGCGGGTTTGCTGACAAAGGAAAAGACTAAGGCAAAGGTAAGGCGTTAGTTTGCCAAATGGGAAATTCACTGATAAGGCAAGGAGTAAGGCAAAGAGTAAGAAAAAGACTAAGGAAAAGAAAGGAAATCAACAAGTCGGCCAAATTGCAAACCTTCCAACCAATTCGTGATTTTAGAAATTCACTGATAAGGTGATTAGGAAGCCAAGGAAGCTGAAAGAAGAAAAGGAAGAGATCCCAATGGTTCGTGAAATGTAGATTTCACTGACTAAATGGAGATCAAGGCCAGGGACAAGAAAAAGATGGTTCACCAAAGTGGATTTTCACCGACCAAAGAGAGAAGAGATAAAGAAGGACAAAAATAGTTCGTGAAGGAGAGATTTTGTTGATAAGACAAAATAATAGTCTAGCATAAAGTAAAGTGAAAATCAATATTAAAATAAAGCATGTAATACAATGTAGTGCTGTAAAATATTTTAAAATAAGATATTTTAAAGTGTTGTAAAGGCTTGTCGAGCACGATTTCCTAAAAACATGCTATTGTTGCAGAATCATTAAGCACCCGAAGGACGATGTTGCAAAAAGGTCAAATTAAGGTGGTTGAAATAGTTAAAATATTCAATGTGATTGTACAAAGGGGGGACAAAATGAATTTGCAAGTACATAAAAGGATTTAAAACCTTCCATCTTCAATGTATCAGGTACCTATGCATGTGGACAATCTTCTTCTTCCAATTTCATAGACCTGACAAGGCATGGTTGTCGTCCCATTCTACTAGTTTCCTGATAGGGCCATAGGTCAAATTTAAATGCAGCGCAAGGTATGTGGTTGATTGATTTTAGTGCCTGTAGCTGCACAATAAATTATGAAATGGTATATATACATGTAAAAAAGATGTAATTGTGTTAGTTGTTCTTCTAGGCTATTATGTATGTTGGGTAGTTTGTTACAACATAGACCTTGTAACACATTTACAACAACCAATCAGATCTGATGCATTGTACTTGAAGCTAATCCTTTGATGTCTTCGATAGTGGTTCACCAATGAATGTAACTGGTTATTTGATGTCTACTTCTTTTGTAACAAATTGGCCTTCTTCTGTAATGACTATTTAGCCTTCATGATCATTACAATCATTGATATTTTGCCTCTCTTTATGCTTTTACTCTATGTTTACTTGAAATATGTAGCTTATTCTATGGATAAAACGGTCCCTCTATAGTTACAGTTTTCTAATTCAAACCTTTGCTAAAGCTATAAGTTTGTGTGAGTCTCTGTCAGTATTTGAGATCATTGTTGTGTTATGTTAGTCCCAACTAACATTATAAATCTGGTGCATCACCCCCTTTTAATTTCAACATTTTCTTCCCCTTTTCCCTATGAGTAGTAGTGTTAGATTTAATTAATTTCTCTAGATCTCAAGTCCAAAAGGAGGAACTAGCCTTCTCTGGAGGTTTGGTCTCAACTAGAAGGTCCCACACTTTGAGACCAATCCCATTGTGTCATTGGAATGCTTGAATATATTCCAAGCAGGGTACAAATCCAAGCAATAACAATTTCTAGCACACCTGGTAGGACTCTCTGCTCTGAGTAAGAGCTGAACTAAGAAGACTTGGTGTTTTTCTTAGTTCATTTGCTATTGTGGAAGCATTCAACAAGCATTAGGTGACTCTGCTCGTCCAGTATTTGAACCAGTTCAACATTTCATGCCTAGGGTGTAGACCAGAGCTTCTTCTTCAAGTAATCTTTAATTCATAGAGTTATCTTTTACTGATTCAAGAAGAAGTAGATTGTCTAGGTCCCTTGTGAGAAAGAATAGGAGTTTTGTTCCATCTCCTTCGAGAGCTCAGTCCACACCCCCTCCAGTTAGATTTCAATATTCAAGAAGGAGCTTTCATATACCCAGAATCAATCTGAATATCCCCAACATGGAAAGAAATCTCCCCTTTATTACCTTCAATGGGGGGAGCCCTCTTGACCTAGAACAATATGATGATATCCCCACCTCTGCTCTGAAATCTATCCCATTTTTTAATGGTGAAAATTCTACCACACCTAATGAACATATCTAAAATATTGCTAGTTTATGCTCTGTCCATAATGTCACTGCAGTCAATGTTGTTGTGAGGCTTTTGGCCTCTTCCTTTAAAGGAAAAACCCTCCAATGGTATAGAGGTTTTCCTACTAATTCCATCCATAACTGGGATGACTTGGGAACAAGACTTTGCTAGTACTTTGAAGATAAGAGTGACCACTTGTCTCTGATGGAGCAGTTAGCAATAATGAAAAGGGCTCCCCATGAGTTCATGGTGGACTTCAACTATAGGTTTCAGAGAATATGGGACCTGATTCCACTATTGGTGAAGCTCTCTCCAAACACTGCCTTCATATATTATTTGAAGTCTTTAAATCCCAACATTGCTGTTATGATTCAGTCCATGGGAGGACATGTCTTACTTGATGCATATGAAACAAATATAAGGGCAAAAAATTACCTAATTCAGGCTGGGAAAATTGCCCCAAGACTACCAATGCCCTTATTTCCAAAAGCACTTGTTATCCAGCCTGCAACAGGGCCAGTACCTATAGCGGTCAATCCTGTTACTCCTCTAATTACACTTGCCATGGAAAAGGTAGATGATAAAGATGCTCTAATTAGAAGCTTGGCCAATGAATTGGTGTTGGCAAGGAGGCAACAAGCACAACCTAGTATGCCATACCAACCATTCAATCAGACGTATCAACAGAACAGACTGCCATATTAGGGTAATGTACAGAGGCAAAATCAGCCTAGTTACATCAAGCCACTATATGTTGTCCACCCTAACGCTGCAAGTACATCCAATCCCCTAGTGTCCATACAAAACAACATGGCTTAGGATAGTGATTGGTGCTATCCATGCAATTAGCCCCACGATCAGAATTTGTGCCAAAGCGGACAATTCAGTCAAGCTTTGACAGTGCAAAGCCCATCGATAAATTCAAAACAATAAGTCAATTCCAATCAAGAGGTTAGGGAGGACAAGAGCAAAGATGATGACTTTTGTGGTGTTAATCCAAGTGCTGGCCCAATAGCATTCAACACAAGAGCTAAGAGAAGAGTGACTGAGGATGCATCGGTCCCTATATTTGGTCAAGAATCTACCTCTTATGCATCCCAAACGGCTACAAATGAAGGTGCAGCAGCCAAGACTCCTTCAAAGCAAGCAGATCAGGCTATTGGTAAGGTAGATTCGGTGCTAGAACAATAGCTCCAGGCTGGTCAACAAATGAAGGTTGATGTTGTGGTTGCTAAGATGTCCCAGAGGGTTGGTCAAATCCCTTTAGCATAGTCAACCAAATGAAACTTTAGACTAATTTGAGTGTTATGATGTAGGCTGCCTTGTTGATTCCATCCCAAAGAAATTTGCTACAGGAAGCCTTAACAAGCTTCAATCAGCTTGCTGTAGAGATAGCAAAAGAAAAAGCAGCTGCCCTAGTGAACTTGTGCCAACCAAAAGAGGAGGCAAGCACAAACAAAATTAGTAAGCCCCCTCCTTTTTATGTTTCTCTAATCATTGGTGACAAATTGTTACATAATTGCATGATAGATTCTAGGGTGGGTACTTCTGTTATGCTTAAAGAAATAATTGATAGGTTAGGCATTAAGTATGAACTTGTAGCAAAGGGTGTAGTACAGTTAGATGGCACTGTTGTTAATATAGTAGGTATAGTCAAAGATTTGAAGCTCACCATGCATGCATGCCCTGGCTGCTCTATTTTGCAAGATATTTCAATCATTGACCTCCCTGCATATTTTGGTATATGCCTATCTAGAGAGTTCACTGCCAAAATAGGTGGGTACCTATCTTCTGATTGGTCCCACATGTTATTCAAAACTAGGTATGACACTAAGGTGACCATTAAGGCTAAACCAATACACAATGATCACATAGACCCTTATACTCCTACCCCTTTGAACATGAATTGCACAATCTATGATCCGAAAGAGGAGGATAGCCCTATTCATGAGGCTACCACACCTGTGGAGGAAATCCCTGATAGACTACTTGATGAGTGGGAAAACTATTTTCAGTTTAATACTACTGATCATATTGAAAACACATGGCTAAGTACACATTGTATCCATGATGAGGATACCTTTATCCTAAACCTTGAGAAGTCAACAACAGATCCAAGTGGGTTATGGCAGTTATATTTTGATGGCTCTAGAAGTAAAAATGGAGCAAGTGCTGGGGTTGTATTGATTTTACCCCAAAAGGAAAATTATTTCTCTACTTTCATATTATAGTTCAGTTGTACAAATAATGTGGCTAAGTATGAAGCCTTAATTCAGGGTATGCAGTTGGCACAAAAAAGGGGAATACAAAATTTGCAAGCATTTGGTGATAGTGAACTTGTTATTCACCAAGTCAGATCACAAAGCATTTTAAGAAATGACTTGTTGAATTCATATAAACATAGGGTCTGGGATCTAATTGAAGACTTTAATGCCTTCAATATCTAGGCAGTGCCTATGCAGAGAAACAAAGATGCTGTTAGGCTGGCTACAGTCGGCGCCTAGTTTGACATTCCCAAAAATATAAAAAAAAACTTAGATCAACATGTAAAAGTGGTTGTGTGGCCTGTTGTGCCTGACAACATGTCTAGCTAGAAGGTATTTGAAAGTGACCAGCAAATTGTAAATTTCTTGCAAGATGAGGCAGAGTTTGTTGCTGGTAATCAATCCAAGTTGTAGGAGCAGTATGGTGACTAGGTGCTCCAACTGAAGACCAATAAACTGCCCAGAGGATTGGTTACTTTGGAGAACATATTTGGTGTTGATGATCAGCCCAAAAAGGAAAGAATGAACATGATAGTCAAGCAAGAGGACTATGAAGAGGTAGAAATTGCAAGGGGCAGATTTCTAAAACATGGAAAGGTATGTGGTCAAGCTGAAAGATAAGGTTTTGTTGAACTTTGTAATGAATTTAATGATTTAATTGCTTGGGATTATATGGATCTAAAATGTTTTGACCCTAGTTTAATCCAGCATACCATTGATTTAGACCCTAATGCCAAACCTATCTACCAAAAACAAAGGCCTGTCAACCACAAAATAGAACAATTAATGAGAAAAGAGCTATCCAAGCTCATAGAAGCCAAAATAATTTATCTAATTAAACATTCCTCTTGGATGGCAAACCTAGTTCCAGGTAGGGAAAAGAATGGGGAAATTAGACTGTGTGGACTTTAGAGACCTGAATAAGGCCTCCCTTAAAGACCACTATCCTCTCCCTTCCATGGAATGAATCCTACAAATAGTGGCAGGAGCTAAAAAAATTTCACTCCTAGATGGCTACTCAGGCTATAATCATATTCTTGTAAAAGAATTAGACTAGTACAAAACAACCTTTACCACCAAGTGGGGTACCTTGGCTTATCAAAAAAATATCATTTGGGTTGACCAATGCTGGAGCAACCTTCCAAAGAGAAATGGATTTGGCCTTTAAAGGTTTGGTCAATGATATTATTTTAGTGTATCTTGATTATTTGACTGTATATTCTAAGCATGAAGATGACCAACTGGGTCATTTGAGAAAAGTCTTTGAAAGATGCAATGAATATGGTGTCATTGAATCCAAAGAAATGTGTGTTTGCTATCCCAGAAGGTAAATTGTTAGGGACATGTCATATCTCAAAGGATGGACTTGCCATTGACCTTGAAAGGACCAGTGCCATTCTGTTTCTCCCCCTTCCTAGTCATAAGAAGGGCCTACAAAGTTTTCTAGGCAAGATTAATTTTGTGAGGAGGTTTATACCAAATCTTGCTTCAATAGAAAAACCCCTCACCGTGCTTAAGAAGAATGTTTCCTTCATATGGTCAAAAGAAGGCAGGGATAGTTTTGAAGCTATCAAACAAGCCATTGCACATACCCCTATGCTGATAAACCTAAACTATGAGAAGGATTTTAACCTTTACGCCTTTGGAGGCAAGGAGGGCATATCATCAGTCTTGACATAGTAGAGTGAAGAGAAGTTGGAGTAGCCAATTGCTTTCTTCAACTAGCCTCTCAAAGGGTATGAGCTAAAGTATGATTTTATTGAGAAACAAGTGTTTGCTATGGTGAAATAAATCAAAAAAATAGGACACATGCTTTGAAACAGCAACATACAGTTGATGGTGAATCACCTGGTGTAAAAGAATTCATTTTGAGAAAAGATGTCAATGAGAAGAGGGCTGGGTGGATCATAAAAGTCATGGAATATGATGTCAATATCAACATCACCAACCTCGTATGAGGCAAAGGCTTGTGTGAGCAGATGACCATGAAATTTGAAGCCAGAGATGATGTTGTGTGTGTCCTTGAACATGTGTAGCCAACTGATTCCCATGCCCCAGGTGACTGGCACGATGATATGATCACATTTCTGCAATCGGGTAGATGCCTAGATGGATTGGACCAAGCCAAAAGAAGGTATTTCAGGATGCAATATGTCCCCTATGTTCTTGTTGATGGTGTCTGTGTATAGGAAAAATTGAGAGGTTGAATGATAATCAAAACAATGATAATAACAACTCAATTACCCATAACATCAAAAGATCTATCTAAGCAATAACCAAATCAATGAATAATCAAGTTACAAACAAAGAAGCTATCACCTAGATTGTTTGGATCTCTTGGTTGAATGTGGATTGCTTCATAAATTGTGAAACCATGTTTGCAACAAGTGGATGTAAATTGTGTTTGTGCTCAAAAGGTAGAAGTGTGCTCAACGATGCGATGAATGCTCCAAATGCTTTATGAATGCCTAAGAATAAATGATTGAAGAGGATTTGTTAAGGAGATGAGGGATTTATATAGATCTCAGAACATGATCAATCAATGGATGAAATAAATCCATAGAATGGATGGTTGAGCTAAATCAAATAACTCATGATGAATGTGCACACGACATGTGTCACTCCAAAAATATATTTTTATTAAGATAATTGCTTTTTGATAATAGACATGATAAAGATAGATTTGATTTCATAAATTAGAATGTTTTTTTTCTAATTCATGAGTTGATGATAAAAATAAGATAAATTAAAGCCAATTAACTTAACTTTAGATTTACTTTTTTAAAGTTCTAAAAATAAGATTTGATTGTGCACGAGTTAACATGATATTTTAAGAGGAATTGGAAGATAATTGAAATTAAATAAATAAATTTATTTAATTGATTGTGCATGATTTGAAGATTAGATAAGATATGAAGATTATAAATAAAATATTTGATTATATTTTATTTTTAGAAAAGATATTCAATTTAAATAAATTTGGATAATTTATTTACATTTAGAGGAATAATTTGATTAATTAAATAATGAAAATTATTTAATTATGGATAAGAGGGGACAAATGATGAATTAATTAAATAATTGGATTTATTTAATTAATGTGGACTTGAAATTTGAAAAAGGATAATGATTTAATTAAATAATGAAAATTATTTAATTTTGGATGGAATATAGAGGAATTTATTGAAATTAATTAAATAAAGAGGATTTATTTAATTAATGTTGAAATTCTGTGATTTAGAGGAAATTGATGACTTTGATGAAATTAATTAAATTATTTAATTACTATTAAATGTAGGTGATTAGATAGACTTGATGAAAATGCAAGTGATTAGAAGATATGGTCATTTTAGGGTGTCTACATTTTGCCCCTCTTTGATGCAATGCAATTTATAGCGGTGTGTCAAAGACAACATTTTTTTAAGACATGATACAATTTGATGCCCCAGTGTAGCTGGCATAGGATGCCCCCTTGAGAGGAAAGACAGGGAAGTGACAAAAGAACTAGGTTGACGCTCGACTAGAAGACTGTGTTTGAGATAGACGAGGTTCGATAGATGGTTTTAGGTCACGAGGATAAAAATTGAGTAGGGGTGGGAAGAATTAGGGTAGGGACACTATAAATAGGTCCTAAGGGGTCAACACACCTCATTTGCACACTTGGAGTTAACAAGTCTTGAGAGCCCTTTGCCTTCCTTGCCTAAATTGAGAGCTTTGAGTGGAGAGAGTTCGCAGCTTGTAGAGATGCCGATTCCTGCACATAAGCATATGCGGAGTGGGTGCAGACCTATGGGAGACCAATGGGAGCACCGGAAGTGGTAAGTGTTCAATAACCTTCTTGTGCTAAATTTCTAGGTCATTTCTAAGGTTTTTTCTAGGTTTTGCAATATGTCAGCCAAAAGCATTGCCCAATGCCAGGTCACCTTTGGTGGTCTGGCAAAGTGCTTTTGGTGCACTAAAGCACACATGGTAGGTCAGTCAAGCACATTTGGTCAAAGATCAGTGCATTTGGTGTTAGGGTGTGCACCACAACATAGATGGTAGGTTGGTAAAGCACTGTTGGTAGCGCAGTAAGGCACTATTGATCAGGTAGCTAGGCGCTTTTGGTGTAGGTGTGCAAAAAATGCGTCGCAATTACAATGTGGTAAGGTGCAATTAGTTTAGCAGTGAAGCGCACTTGTGTAAATCAAGTCAATCTTGGTGTTGACAGTAAAGCACTTATGTGCAAACAGTAAAGTGTGTAGGGTAGAACAGTGAAGCACACTTGGGAAAATCAAGGCGCTTTTAGCTTTTTAGACAGATTGACCTAGGTGGATTTGTACATGTCTCTCTAGGGTTTAAGTTAGAAATGTGTAGGGTTGACCAGGAGTTGTGTCATAGTGTTGTTCTTGTAGATGTCCTTATTGACTTGAATAGACTTAGAAAAATTGCAAAATGTCTAACAAGTGGTTTTGTGGATGCAGAGACTCCTTCCTCCTCTGATGTCGAGGGAGTGACAACACGTCATTGCAGACGAGGTGGTATAGATAGATTGGGAGGAGGATGTGTTCTTTGAGTATATGGGACTATGGCATGTGGCACATTTGACACACATCAGGGCAAATCTCACACTTTTGACAGTTATTGTGGAGAGATATCACAATGAGACCTGCTCTTTCCACTTTTCGACAGGGGAGGCTACTGTGACACTTGAGGATGTGTATCACATCCTCAAGATCCCAATTGATGGGGAGAGAGTTGACTATGACCCAGAGCAGGGCAAGGTTGGCATGAGAGAGGTATTTTGCACTAACGACCTGTGGATAGAGGATCATGAGATCCATTGGGTTGATGTTCTGAGATAGTGTGATAGGATCAGATGGATTGTGGCTTCTCTAGTTGGTGGCTTCCTCTGCCTAAACACATGATCTCGAGGATTATCTGTTGGATGGGGCACTGTACCATCGGGGATGTTTACGCATGGCATCCGTTATGCATGGGGCCCGTGTGTATTGGGTCAGCTATACCGAGACTTACATGATTATGTATACCGCAGAGGATGGAGCTTATCAGTTGGTGTGACATTGCTACAGGTGTAGGCTTGGGAGCACATCCCAGTTATCAGACTGATGACTCAATGTCACCGCAAGAGGGGGGAGCCATATGTGTTTCTGTATGATGGTGTGATCACACACACGCGGCTTGGGTCTATGAGCTTCTAGAGGTGACAGATTGACGAGATGGATATCTTCATTTAATGACCATGGCTACTGTGTGAGGCATGGGAGGATAAGCATGAGCAGCTGATGTATTGCAGACAGGCCCGATATCTGTTTGGTCATCAAGTGGATACTATTAAGAGATACCTACCAAAGTGGGTATTGAGACAATTTGGTTTACTGCAGGAGGAGCCAGTTGGAGAGGTGACACATGCACGAATGCGACAGGAGGTTGGGGATTGGGATGCTGAGATTCCAGTGGCCACAGCTTTGGGAGAGTTGTGGGGACTTGCCCGAGTTAGGTGGGATTGGGATTCAGGATTGGCTAATCTGGGGACACTGCTAGATTATGACAGGTACTAGTAGACACATAGGCTAGTGAGACTGACCACACCAGGGGTAGTAGGAGCAGTGCGAGAGGTGTTGGTGCCGGGTGGAGAGGTGAGGGCTAGGCGGGAGGCCAAAGGGTAGGCTAGACAATAGTTTGGTGATGAGGACAGAGGCCAGCAGGCTGATGTATAGATGACGGATGCGGAGGATCCAATTGTAGAGACTGAGCTGCAGTAGACAGAGCGGCTTCTCCAGGAGGAGATCACATAGAGGAATCACTTGGAGCTCCAGATGGTGAGGTTAAGGAGGGATGGAGATGCGGCTAGGGTGGAGGCTAGATAGGCTAAGGCCTAGGTCCAGGTACATGCACAGGCAGTAGCAGCAGCACAAACATCATTGGAAGCAACATAGGTAGTGCCACCACCTCCAGTAGATGATGGGTAGATTGCCCAATTGACTTTGGAGAGAGACGCAACAGTACAGTTGTGTTTGATAGTAGAGGCCACCCTGCAGAGGGTTAGGCGAGAGAGAGATGAGGCATGCTATGCATTGCGTGTGGATTAGATGACATTATTCAGGGAACTCACTCGAGTTCAGGGAGAGTTGGCTATAGTAGGCAAAGAGGTCGAGTATTATAGGGGTCTCTATTTTGGCGCGGTGCTGGTAGGTCAGCGAGACCCTGGCTTTTGAGAGCGGAGCAAGTCAAGGGCTTCCTTGTCACGCAGGATGGGGCGATCAACATCATCAGTTAGGGGACCATTTGTGTAGCCCAGTGGAGGAGGACCAACAGGGGGAACCTTCGCTGAGTACAGGTGGAGGACAAGGATCATAGCAGGTGGGCAACTCTACCCACTAGTTGACACTAGAGCATGTATATTTATTTATGTTGTATCAATTTTGTATCATAATGGACATTGTATTATTTTGATTGATGCATGCATGAATCTGATGTACATTGCAAGCTCTTGATATCCATGATGTACTGTATATTACCATATTGATGTACATAGATGTATATACAAACTTTGATGTGTAGACATGAACACTTGTCATTTGATGACCTTCACATGATGATATATGATGACATATTATGCTCACTTCTGTTCATGCTTTTGTTTATGCATTTCTTTATGACATGAATGTGATGACATGTATTTATGATGATGGATTCATGTGATGATGTATATACTTATATGATGCTTATAGATGTATGACATATGAGATGATGACATGATGATGATTTTATATGATGATATAGATGTTATGACATATGATAACATGATGATATGATAATGATATGATATGATATGTGATATCTAACATGTGGTTTTTGCAGATATGCACAAGATGATGATGGAGATAGAAGAAAGGAGATAGAAGAGAACATGATAGAAAAGACTATTGATCGATCATTGCTTGAAAATCTATATAAATGGCATGGAAAAATGGATGGTTAAATGGATGAGCTTGTTGCAACAGTTTCACAAATGTTTATAAAGAGCAATCCTTATTTTTGATATAGCACATGGATAGTTTGCCACCAAGGTGTTGTGATATCTGAGTGCGTGGACATTGACTCTGCAAGCAAGCGGTTTGAAGTTAGATCCCTTAGACATCATATAACCTTATTGGACATGTGAATGAGCCATAGTCTTGAACATAAAATAAACTTCAATACATAAATGCAAGAAGAATATTAAATATGTAAGATGCTGGGTTGTAACACTCACACAAGATAAATATGTTGCTAAGAAAGATACTAAAGATCATTCCTCAAACACAACACACAAAAAGCAATGACTATGTCCCCAATCCGTACTGCATCGCAACATACCAAGATATAGATAAATCAAGGTAGTCTTGAAGAAGTAATGGGTAAGGAACAAAAAGATGAACCAAAAAGCAAATTGACTGACTTACAAAGTAAACATACAGCCAACATATTCTCTTGCCAAAGAGGTTGCTCAGGATAGATTGGATTAGATGGATAGATAACAGCCTTATTGTAGGAATGATATATTCGTTAAAGGGTGTTGATCTGTTGGAAAGATAATGTCTGGTTTTAGGAAATGCAACATGTCGTATAAGACTCCTAGTTTGGTTTCGATCATGGAACATCTTGTATAAGACAAGTGTGTTGATCTGTTGCTCGGTTGAGATTGATTGATGTAGCAGATGTTGGCAATCAATATGTAGGAGAGAAGATGGATCTGCAAGTAGGTGTTTTTGCTTCAGGTTGTTTAAGGACTTTTGCTTTATAAGGATGCATTTGTTTGTTGTTTTGCTGCTTGAGTTAGTCAAGTCTAGGTGGATGGATTTTGATAAATGGAAGACTAGAAAGATGTAATGTAAATGGATTGAAATGGGTGAAGAATGATGAATCGTATGTGCCTGAGTACTGGATACTTCCTTTGTATTCTAGACTGCCTACATACCCTATATCCATGGGATCAAGGCACATTACGATGAAATATGAAAATGATAATATGTAATTCTGGGTAGAGTGATGAGTGGGTCAAGGTGTTTGAGCTTGGGTTGGTGAAATGATGATATCTTATGTACCTGAGTACTGGATACTTCCTTCATAATCCAGACTGCCTACATACCCATATCCATGGGATTGAGGTACTTTAAGATTGAGATGAGGTGATATGTTTTTCTAGTTTGGGGTTGATGATGTAGGATAGGATGAAGCATTTTGGTTCTTGTTTGTGTGTTGGTTCTTGTTTGTGTTTTTGTTTTTGTTGTGGTTTGGAAGTGTTTTTGTTCTTGTTTGTGTTTTGCTTGAAGGATGAAGTGTTTGTGAACTATGAACAAGGATCCATTCCTAGACCTAGGTTAATTAAAGGGTTGCCCCCATTCTGGTAGAGGTGTTGTTATGATTGACTGACATAGGATAATGATGATGGATGAACTGATAGGGAGAAGTTGACGATAGACATGGGATGAGTGACATTGACAAATTTCCAAGCTATTCTAGATAAGGAAATGGAAATGCAAACGGGTCAATGGTTTTATTATGGATGAATGGATGAATTTTATTATGAAATGGACATGGAATGAACAAGACTTGATAGATGATGGATGTTGACTTTACACATAATGCCTGTTTGCCAAGTTTTCACTATGGTACTTATCCAAGGCGCCTATTTACCAGGTTTTCACCAGAGGATGGATTATTTGTTTTTTTTTGTTATTTTTTTTGACATGGATACTTTGAGGATCATGCATAGAACTTCTTGATATCAACACTATTGATTGGCTCATCTAGAGGAATTCCTTCAGGTGTAGCTAAAGTATAAGCTCCTAATCCATATGTTGCTATGATAACGAAGGGTCCTAACCAATTACGCTCAAATTTTCCCTTCTTTTCTTGATCTGCTTGATTTCTCTAATTTTCCTTTAAGAAAAGTTCACCAACTTGAAACCATCTTTGTTTGATCTTCTTGTTATAGTTGTGCTGAAGGTGGTTTTCATAGACATGGAGATGATTAAGTGCGGCAAGGCACCTCTCATCTAGTAGTTCTAGCTTAGCTAATCTGGAAGTGTGATACTCCTCTTCATCAATTAGGTGCTGTAGAGCTACTCTGAGGGATGGGATCTCAAGCTCTATGGGTAGGATGGCTTCAGAGCCATAGACTAGGACATAAGGTGTTGCACCAATCGTTGTTCTGATACTAGTGCAATAAGCTCATAAGGCAGGATTGAGTTGCAAGTGCCAATCACGACCAACTTCATTGACAGTTTTCTTGAGGATTTTGAGAATGGTTTTATTGGAAGCCTCAGCTTGGCTATTACTCTACGGATAGTAGGGAGTGGAAAAGTGATGTTGGATATTGTATTGGGTGCATAAGGCACAGACATCTTGATTCTTGAATGGTCTCCCATTAGCAATGACAATAGCTTGGGGGACACCATACCGGCAAATGAGGTAGTTAAGGATAAACTTGGCTATTTGCATGCTAGTATTATAAGTCAGGGGAATGGATTCGACCCACTTTGTGAAGTACTCAGTGGCAGTAATGATAAATTTCTGGCTATTGGATGAGGATGGGTGGATTTGTCCTATGAGGTTGAGACCCCATTGTGAAAACAACCATGGAGTTGTCATAGGTTGTAGTTCATGAGCTGGTGTGTGAATCCAATCTCCATGTTGCTAGTATTGTAGACACTTCTTAGCAAACTGTAAAGCATCTTGTTCTATTGTAGGCCAGTAATAACTTGTTCTGAGTATCTTCTTAGTGAGGTTAGGACTGATAGAATGTGCACCACAGACACCTTCGTGTATATCTCGTAAGGTAGCATCAGCTTCTTCCACGTTAAGACATCGTAAGCGGATACCTTAGAGACTTTGGCAATATAGTGTATCACCCAAAATAGTGTAATAGGAGGATCAACGGATAAAGGTTTTGCATTGGGTTGAAGATAGCTCAAAGGGAAAGGTACTGTGTTTAAGGTAGTCATAGATATCTTCATACCATGGAGAATTGGGACCAACAAGTTTGCAGATGACTTCAGTAGTTGGAACATCAATGACTGGTATCAACAATTGCTTGATCAAGAATTCACATTTCTATGTGTTTGCAGGCATGTCTATAAGTGAGCCCACATAAGCCATAGAATTTGCATCTTTGTTATGCTCTCTTGGAATTTGCTCAAAAGTGATGCTAGAAAAGTGTGGTTTGTATGCATCCACTAATTGCTTATAAGGGACCAACTTTTCATCTTTTGTTTGGTACTCATCAGTGACTTGTCAAATGACTAGTTGTGAGTCTCCATATACCTGTAGTTCTTTGATTCCCCATTGGACTACTGTATGGAGACCTATTGGGAGTGCTTCATACTTGGCTATGTTGTTGGTGCAAGGAAATGCAAGCCGATATGACTTTGGGGTATAGTCATTTTGTGGTGTGATAAAAAAGATGCTGGCCCCTGATCCATGTTGTGTGTAAGAACCATCAAAATATAATTTCCACACTATTGAGGTAGAGAGATTGAAGAGATTTTTATTTGGAAAGTTAGATACCATAGGATGTGCATCTGGCATAGGTGCTTCTTCTAGTTGATCTGCTAGGGCTTGTCCCTTGATTGGTTTACGATCCACATAATCAATGTCGAACTCACTAAGGATCATGACCCATTTAGCTAGTCTATCTGTGAGAGCTCCTTTTGCTAGGAGATACTTCAATGGATCAATTTTGGCTGTTAGATTTGTGTGTTGGTTTAGCATGTAATGCCGCAACTTTTGGGAAGCGAACACTAAGGTTAAACAAGCTCTTTCCATAGGTGAATAATTGAGTTCATAACCCACCAAGGTTTGACTGATATAATAGATTGCATGTGCTTTTCTTGACTCATCATGTTGTGCCAGAAGAGCTCCTAGGGCTATCATTGTAGTTGAGATGTACATGATCAAAGGCCTATCGGTGAATGGTGGTACCAAGATAGGGGGTGTTGCTATATATTATTTGAGATGATTAAATGTTGCTTGACACTTATTGTCCCATCAAAATGAGACATCCTTTCGAAGTAAGTGTTGAAATGGTTGACATTTATCCGCTAGCTATGAGATAAACCGTCTAATGGATTGTAGCCTTCCTTGAAGGCTCCTTAGTGCTTTCAGATTCTTTGGTGGAGGCATCTCCACTATAGCCTTGACTTTCACTGGATCTACTTCAATGCCTCTATGAGATACTATTTATCCCAACAGTTTTCCTGATGTTACCCCAAAGAGACACTTCTTTGGATTGAGTCTTACTTGGTATTTTTCAAGTCTATCAAAGATTTGTACTAGAACCTGTATGTGATCTGCCCTAGAAGACTTTTCTAAGATAACATCAACATAGTCTTCCATGATGTGATGAAAGAGATCGTGGAATATCATTGTCATTGCTCTTTGATAGGTTGCCCCTGCATTCTTTAGACCAAATGGCATGACGCACCAACAATAGGTACCCCACGGACAAGCAAAAGTAGCTTTATGTTGATCTTCTTCTGCTATCATTATTTGATTGTAGCCAAAAAATCCATCCATTAGAGAAAGCATTTCATGACTAGCAGTCAAGTCTACTATGAGATCAATGTTTGGCAATGGGAAGTCATCTTTGAAGTCAGAACACATGCAGATGCCCCCATTCTGGATAATCAATAGGCTTGATAAATTTTATATCTAGCAACTTCTATATTTCAACTTTCACTAGGAGAGCGATCTGTTGATACATTTTTCTCATCTTTTGCTTGACTGGTTTAGCTTTTGGATCAACTGTGAGATAGAGAACTACTAATGAAGGGTCCAACCCTAGCATATTAGCATAAGTCCATGCAAAGTTGATGGTTCTCTGTAAGAAAAAGTTGGTAATATTTTTGTGCTCTTGTTCTGAAAGTGATGTAAGGAATGTGGTCTTAGGATTTTGCTCTGTGTTAAGATTTATCTCTGTAGAATCTTCCACTAGGAGAGATGATTTCTCTTGATACTTAGATGGTAGGGGAAGGTCAAATCCTCCATCCTTAGGTGCCACAGTTGGGTTTTCACCTTTGGATACGTCCTTTGTTTTTACTATTTTGTGATCAGGAGGTGCCACTATGTGGTTTTCACCTAGGGATCTTTCTTTATTTTTACTTTTGCGACTGGAGGATTTGGCATTCTCACCAAAGTAAGCAGTTTGCTCTAATTCCATTACAAAACCAACTTTGTGATCACCAAGAGAGATACCATCCCGGAGTCCCATGAACTCAACAATAGCTTTGTCATTCTGAAATACATCTAGAATGGGGGACCCTTGTTGCTCCCAATTGGTAAGTTCAGGGTAGACAAGTGTTACAATCTGGGTGTTGATGGTGGATGTTAAGGATACAAATGATAGCATAAATATGGAGGATTTAGTGAATAGGTTAGTCATATGGAGGGAAGATTCGTCGGTGATATCCTCTTTAGACATCAAATCTGCAAGAGAAGTTTATGCTACTCGTCGAGAATACCCTCGATGTCCAAGGTGTGTGGTACCTTCCTACCAAATCCTAACCCCTTCTTGTCTAGTTTCTTCTTCACAATAATGGGTTCAATTTCACCTTGATTATTTTTCCCAAGGCCACCTTTGCCTTTGTAGCCTGTGTTCTTCAAAATTCTTAGGCCATTTCTATATTGGTTGACTGGTATTGTGACTGGTTCTTTCTCTTTGTAGAGCCAAGATGACATGTCTTCAATAGTTTCCTCTGCCAATAATTTTCCCTCTTGGAATTGAGTTAGGAATGCTAGGGGAGGAATAACTACTTTCTTAGTTGCTTTGCCTATGGGTGGTTAGCCATAGGATTTTGGAGATAGGGGCATCCGCCCTACACAACAAGATTTTGAGATATCATATTCTCCAAAGCCTATATCATGGATATGAGTTGTGATTTCGAGAATAGGATTGGGAGTAGATTCAACTTCGGAGGCTTTTTTTAGATTTTCAGGGTTGACATACAATGGGGATTCTTTGGCTTTGTCATTATTTGGAACTTGGTTGGAATTCTTATAACTGCCTTGCAAGACATGACATAATTCAAAAGGATTAGGGTCTCCTGGGATAGTGATCTCCGTACCATTAAATGGGAACTTGAGAGACTGATGGTACGTGGAGGGAGCAAATTTCATGGCAGGGATCCATGGGTGTCCTAAGATAATGTTATAAGGTAGCTCAATGTCAAGGATTTGGTACCTAGTTTCAATCATGACGGGGCCTACTTGTATAGGCAAGTGGATAACACCTTAATGACGTTCAGCATCATCATATCCCTTAATTGTAATGGATTGATCAGTGTTGACATGATCCTCAAAGTATCCCAATTGTTTGAGTAACTTTAGAGAACAGATATTGATGTCAGCACCACCATCTATAAGTATGCGTTTATGGATGAGAACCTCAATGTGAAGGGCATCGTTGTGACATGGATCGTGGGATGGGAGGTTCTTTTCAAAAAAGACCATATTGTGAGGCAATGATACCTATTATAGCTTGGAAATCTGTGACCACTATGTTGTTAGGAACTGAAAACTCTTGTAAGGCTTTTTCAAGCACAATTTCATGTGTGGGTGACGACCGTAGAAGGTCCAAAATAGAGATCTGTGCATGGGTTTTCCCTAGATGTTTGACAAGATTGTAATTAGATTGAGTTGGGAGACTTGGTGTAGGCCCACAAAGGGTGACATGACCACGATGAGTTGTGACTGCGCAATCTATAGATTTGCCTTTGATAGTGAGGGTAGACACATGACTTTCTTCAAAATGACCCACAATAGAGCCGTAGGAAGTTGAAGCGTTGTTAACTCCTTTACCTTTGTCAGGATTTTGACCTTGACCATGGTTAGGGAATGGCTCCTTGTACATGTTGAGGTCTTTATTGGTGTTTTGAGTTGGTGGTTCATCATCAAAAGTGATTTGTTTTCTGTTGATAAGGTTTTGGATCAGGTGTTTGAGTTTCATGCATGCTATGGTTCAGTGTCCTTTAGTTCTATGGTACTCACAAAATTCATTATCTTTGTACCATGCAGTTTTGTAAACATGTTTGCCATATGGGGGAGCATCTGGTAAGGTGACGAGTCCATTGTGTATAAGTTTCTGCAGATCATGTTCTATAGGCTCTCCCAAGGGAGTGAATTGACGTTGCAGAGGGTAGTCTTGTTGAGGTCACTCTTGTTGTCATTGTTGTTGGTTTTGGTTTGGTTGTCTTTGTTGATGTTGGTTTTGTTGAGGCAAAGGTTGACTTGGTTTTGATGAAAGATGAAGGGGTGTTTGCAGTGTTTGGACATGTTTGGAATCTACCACACCATCATTGACCATGTTTTTATTTTTGTTCCAAAACTTGGGCTTATCATTTGTTTATTGTTGAGGAGCATTGTCTTGAGTTTCTTTGAAGATTTTACCATGCTTTTAGCGATGAGGGCCTTTTCAATGTTGATGCCCTTGTTGGTAATCTCGTCGAAGGTTGTAGCACTAAGAATTTGCAAATGGAAACCCAATTCTTGGTTAAAGTTCTGCACAAATATGCTAACAAGCTATTTTTCTGGTATTTTGAATGGGAATTTGCTAGCCATGTGTCTCCATTGTTGAAAGAAGGAGATAAGAGTTTCTCCATTTTTCTATTTGTTGTTACATAAATTGGTCATGGATACTTCATGTTTTGTGTTGTATGAGAAATGGGCAGCAAATTTTTCTGCAAGCTTGTTAAAAGATTTGATACCCGTAGGTAGATGTGAGAACCATTCTATAGATTGACCTCCAAGACTGCGAGAGAGGAGGCACATGAGATATGTGTCATTATGTGCAACCTCAAAACAAGAGATATAGAATTCTCTAATGTGATCTTTTGGGTCTCCTCTTCCCTTGTATTTATCAAATTTGGGTATAGTGAAGTTGGGAGGAAAAGGGATCATTTGCAATGATCGATCAAATGGATAAGGACATACCTCTTCCAAAGAGAAGGTTTTCTTAGTATGACCAAATGTAAGATCAGCTACTTGTTGTTGTACTTCAGTGAGTTTGAGCTCCATAGTTGTTGGAAGCTTTGGAAACATCTCCTACTGCACTAGAGGTGGTTGTTGTTGCCCATATGGAAGATTGTAGTTAAAGCCATAGGCATTGGTGTTATAAGGATCGTATGATTGGTTAGGGTCGTATGTATTGTATGTTGGGTTTGGATTGGGTTGATTTTGGTTATTTTGATTTTGGATATGTGGGGGTGGAGCTAGGTAAGAATCTAGGCTTTGTGATGGTTGTAGATAAGAATTCTGGTTTTGTGGAGGTGGTGTGATGAAAGGATTATGTGGAGGAAAGTTAAAGTTTGTTGGGTTTGGTTGCGATGGTGGAGTATAGCCATAGGATGATTGGTTTTGAGATGGTTGAGGGTTGAGATAGGTGTGGGTTAGGTTGAGAATGGAAGATCTTTGTGGTGGGGGGACATAGGTAGATGTTTTTTGTGATGGTTGGGGTTGATTGAGATATGTGTTGAAAAATTTTAATGTAGATGATCGTTGTGGCAGAGGAACATAGGTAGATGGATTTTGTGATGGTTGGGGTTGATTAAGATAGGGATAGGTAAGATTGAGTGTGGAAGAACGTTGTGGTGGAGGGACGTAGGTTGTGTTAATGTTTTGTGATGGTTGGGGTTCATGAAATTGTTTGGGTTAATGATACGGAGGGTTGATGTTGTTGGAGGTGGTGTTTGTTGAGACCCTTGCTGCATGGCTACATAAGTATTTCTCTGATTGTAATTTGGTGGAAAACCATCTCGTGATGGGGTAGCCAATATTCCACTTGCAATTAGTGTGGGCATTTGTGACATGTTAGGAGGTTGTTGTGTGTTTGATTTAGTTAGAGCGGCATGTCTTACTAGTTCTGCTTGATGATGTAGAGTCTCTTGTTGGTGTTTGTAAATCTCCATAGGAGTCTTACGAGGTGATATGGGTCTTTTTGCTGTTGGATTTTGAAAAAGAGGATTCTCATATTGTGCATCAAAAGGTTTAGGTGTTTTCCCTTGTGAGCTTTGTTCGGGTATGGGAGTGGTCACAGTTGACATAGTTTGGATGGCCAGTATAGCATCATGGGTTTTGTTTTGCTCTTGAAGTTTAGATATATCAAAGTCTTGGGGTAACTTAGCTCCTTGTTCTACTAGTAAGCGAAAGAAATGATCTTGGTTCTCACTAAGGATTTTGTCAAAAGCGGCTATGGCTCTAGGATCTTACATGATTTCATCAAGGTCTTGTCTATCTTCTTGAGAGGATTGACCTTCTTCAAAGTGTCGCTATTCTTGAGATGAGACTTGAACCGTGGTATAACCGGGCGTAGCAAAATCATGAGGCATGCCGGTAGTGAATTGAGTTACATCTACCAAAGGGATATTACCTTCTTGAGGATTGGTTGGTCTTTCCATTGGTGTTTTTGGAGTACCCTTTGGAGTCATGTTGGATTGGCTTGGTTGAGGTGTATGAGGAGGCGATTTGCTCTTCCTTGGGGCAACTTGTTTAGCCTTCATAGTTTTCTGGAGTCTAGTGGTTACCATGGGATGCACTAGGACAATATGTTTGAGATTTTTCTTGTTGATAGTTTGATGAACAGTTTATTGGACCAAAGGCGTGGGATTGTGTTACCAAAGGCGAGCTACGGTGTTACCAAAGGTGAGCTACTGTGTTACCAAAGGCATTGGAATATGCTGCCAGAAGTGTTGCACTATTATACCAGAGGCGAGCTACTATTATACCAAAGGTGAGCTACTGTTGTACCAAAAGTCCTGAAGTAGTGTCAGTGAGTTTTATAAGGCAAATTTTGATAGATTTGGATTTGATTTTGATTGGATTTGCTTTGGCAAGAGAAAACACATCAAAGAAAGTGGCAAAAAGGACTGACACAACAGATAGTGTATGTTCTAGGCTCACAAAAAAGCCCAATGTGTCCATAGGTATAAGACAGTTGCAAATAATTCAAGAACTTTTTTATCCCTAGAGACGCGGTTTCATTGCGGTAGATCAGCTCACAACTTAATTCTCCGTCGACCAAATGTCATTCCATATAGGTGTTGTACATTTGTATCTTTGCAAGAGGTGACAGGTAGGAATATCTCACCCTCCCCTCGGAAAGCTCAAGTAGGTCACAAGAGCTTTATGGCTGAGGGAATACTATCTCTTCTTAAGGGAGGTAATGGTGAGTATTTTGGGGGCTTGTATCAATTCCCCTTTCACAGATGATTACCGCAACGTTCGGAGGTGGATTGGGTAGTCACTATCTAGAAGGTTCTTAGTAGCTTTGAGGGACCAATGCCTTATGAGCAATGTGACAAGCTACTAAAAGCTTTAACCAATCCTACTAAGAGTATCAAACACTTTGCACAATGTGAAATTGCTTTCACAAAGAGCTAGTACATCTCTTTTCGATTTGGCACCACAAGGTAAGGTTGACGTCGGTTAGGACTTGGCTTTCGCCTTATCCCTCTTATATAGTGGTTCAAAGGAAAACTCTGCTTAGGGTCATCCCTTTTGGATGAAGCACAATCCAAAAGAAGGCCCTTCTAAAGGAATAACTGAAAAGTAAGATCAAGCACGTCAAGCAAAGGTTCAATTGTCTCGTTATAAGAAAAATAAGGTGCAACTAGATTAGGCACACACACGATTGTAGTTGTCAATTGTCCCTTAAGAAATTGAAGTGTTTTCCATTCATGTCCATTGTCCCTTAGAAAATTGAAGTGTTTTTGCATTCATGTCCATTGTCCCTTAAGAAAGCAATATGTTCCTAAGATTTAGATTGCAAAAAAGATGTTTTGTCCCTTAAGAAAGCAATATGTTCCTAAGACTTAGATTTGCAAAGATGATTTATTCAATTGTCCCTTAAGAAAGAAATATGTTCCTAAGACCTAAATTGATAGATTTGGTAATTCTTCAAAGCTTGTCTTGCATGAACACGTTAGAAAAACCCATTTGCTCTATTTGAGTGATAAGAAGCTACAAAAAGTTGATTAGTTCCACACAAACTCAACAGTTAGCAAAAATAAATCAATTGACCAAAAGCGCTTTACTGTGTTACCAAAGGTGACTTACTGTATTCCCAAAAGTGCTAGACTATGCTACCATTCAGGCGAGTTACTGCAGAACCAAAAGCAATCCACTATGCTACCAGAAGCATGGTACTGTGCTACCAAAAGTGAGTTACTGTACTACCAAAAGCGCTTTGCTGCCCCAGATCTAAAAAAAATCATATTTTGTCAAAAAAAGCTAGATCAAAAGATATCTTCACGGTTGATAGATGATCTGGGACATTTGATAGAGGATAAGATCTCTAACTTGCCAATAAGAACAACTCACAAGATGTCGTGAAAGGAAAGGTTAACTCAAAAAATGATAATACTCCTAAATACGTCAGCTTAGGAAGTATAAATGATAATTGAAAGACAAATAAATCAGCTTGTCAGTCAATGAATGATAAGTATGATGACTTAGAAACCCTGCAAATCAAAAAACAAAATCAGAAATCGTAATAGACCAGAAGCACTTTACTGTTATGCCAAGTGTGTTGCACTGTGATACCAAAAGCGTGGTATTGTACTACCAGAGGCGCTACAGTATCACCCAAATGTGTTATAATGTTGTACCAGAGGCGCTGCACTATGCTACCAAAGGTGCTTTTCTGTGTTGATGGGTAAAAGCACAAAGTTGTGTCACACTTTTAAAGGAATCGGCCAACACAAGCAAAAAGTTTCAACTTCGACCTTATAAAAGTGGCATTTATGTTTTGAATTTCAAAATGATGTAACCTAATGAAATGCATATCTCTTGATGAATTTTATGTTTGTAATTTTTCAAAAAATTTAAAAAATTATTTTGACTTTTTTTTATAAATTTAAGAGCAAATTTTGAATTGCTAAAAATTTCAGTAAAAAGTGACTTTGAGTCCACATCACAAAAAAAGAGAAAACAATCTTATTTTTCCCTAATTTTTTTTTCCCAAATAGATGAGTTCAATAATCTAGTGCATGGAGAAAAAAAATCAGTTTTCAATGCATATTTTCTTCACAATATCATTTTAAAGTCAAACTTTACATAATCTAATAGTTTTCATTCCATGTCAACTTTGTATAATTTTTTTAATCATTTTCACAAAACTAATTATACCCTTTTGGAGAGGACTCTTTCCTCTAGTGCACCATATATGTTTGAAAAAATTTGGATGTGTTTTGATATTTTTTTAAATTTCTAATCAGTGTCATCTCTGATTTTAACAACCTACTTGCAATAATTTTTTTTAAAAAATATTAAAACTAATCAAAATATTTAAAAAAAAATCATATTTGGATTCTAGACTCAGAGCTCTACAAAAGGGTATTTTTTTATTTTTGAAATAATCCACTCTTATTGAAGAAATATCTAGTTTAAGTTGAGAATTTCAGAAAACCCTAGAAAATGAGGAGGTGGTTGCCAAGTGGGATGCCACATAGATAGTTTTGGGCGGATCAAATTGGGGGCGAGAGTGACTCGCCCAAAATCATATAATTCCAATGGCCACCACCAGTCAGCGGTTTGTTTTTAAAAAAAAAACTTAATTATATATATGGCTTTATTTTTTGTGTTTTTTTTCAATTCAAGCATCAAGGAGAAAATAGAAGAAGCATAATTTTTTGCAATAGAGGCTAATTTTTTTTAAAAAAAATTTTCAATTCAAGTATTTGGAGAAACCACACAAAAGGAGTTTTTTTGACAAGAGAGGCTACAAATTTTCAGGTATGTAACATGATTCCCAACTTATTTACTCATTTTACCATGTAGAAATTAAACTTCATGAGTTATTTATTAGGATGTATATGTGTGTGTAGCTGAATTAAAACAAGCAATTTGTGATGGGGAATAAAATAACTAGATCAAGGTTGTATGACCGAAAAAGAGATGAAAAAACCGTAGGAACATCTAGTCAAGAACAACCCATTGAAATTATTGATGAGCAAGTTGAAGGGCGTGTTAATGAACAAGTACAAGATGAAATTGGTAGTAGTGATAGAATTTTTTTGCATGGAATGAAAAATCTTATTGGAGATGGATGAGGATGGTCTTTTCAAAAATATTTCACCTGAACATATGTTGCACAATAAAATTGCACTCTAAAAGAATTTGGGATGAATTTTTTGAAGATAAATCTCTAATTGGAAGAGCACAATTATGTGCAAAGTTATTTAGGTGAAAAGAAATGACCCCTGTTTTGGAGTTGTTAGGAGTTGATAATAAAAAAAAATCTTCAAATTTAGTAAATCAGACAGTAATTGAAAATTTACAAACAACATTGGATTGTATTCAAACCAAGAGTCAAAATTCTGATTTAAGTGTTGCACGTAGAGCATTGATGACTATAATTTCTAGTAATAAATTATCACATAGAAGACAAGTTAAAGCAATTGTCCAATTAGTAAATGTATCTAGGAGAACTGTTCAAAGATATATCAAGAATAGAAACAGATTAGATGAAAACATTGAAAATAATTGGGTAAATATTTATCGAGTCCCTCAGAGAGATAGAATTTCAAAAGATGTAAAACAAAAAGTAATTGGATATTGGACCGAGCACTCCCGTGTTTCTTCCAATAGAAGGGACACTATACAAATAAAAGACGAAGATGATAAAAAAATTTCTCATCCAAAGCATTTTATAGATACAATACAAAGTGAATTTTTTGAAGCATTCAAGCAAGAATTTTCACAGGTGAAGATTTCTCAAAGGATGTTTGAGAATTTATGATCATGTTTTGTATGTATAAATAAAGTACGTGAAACTTGTTGCTGTCGAAATCATGTTGAATTTCATCTACACCTACAGTCATATAAAAAACTTATGGCAGTAGTTAATCCAAATGTAGCCATCCCTAGAAGTACAACACAATTTGTGAAGTCTATCTTATGCGAAAAATCAGAAGATTCAGATGAATTCAATATACAGTGTATAAGAAATATATGTGTAGATTGTGGAAATTTGACGAAATTTTTACCATTTAAGAATATTGATCATTCAATGTCAGTTGTTTGGAAGAGATTTGAATATGAGAAATACTCAACAAAGTCAGGAGATGAATCCAAAAAAATTGTTTTGAGAGAGAGTGAATTGCCTTGCAACGAGTTTATGAACAAATTTCATAACATTGTATACCCACATATCCAACATTGTCATGGCGCAAGATGGTAGGCTAAGCAATTTCGTGACTCAAAGAATTGTTTTCCACTGGGTTGTATTCTCTCTATTGTAGATTTTTCTAAAAATTATACATTTAGTCCTCAAATTAAGATTCAAAGTCAATATTATCATTCAGAGCAAGTCACAATATTTGTACAAGTTTGCTATAGACATGCTGAGTTATTTGTAGATGAGGTAGAGATTACCGAAGATGAACGAATTATCATCAAAGAGGTTCACTTTTATATCAGTGATGATACTGGTCATGATAGATGCTATGTAGCACATTACTTTCAAATGTTTTTTGAAGATTTGAGACAATGTACCATTACTGCATTACAACACTAGATTTGGTCTGATGGATGTGCTAGTAAGTGTTGATTATATTATTATTTTTTAATTTAAAAATTTATAAAATTTTAAGACTTGAATTTTTAACTAATTTTTGGTTTTCAAATCATTGTTTATATATAACTATTTATACAGGACAATTTAAGTCTGCAAAAGCATTTAATTGGTTAACGCAACAACATGCTAGATTTGGCATAAAGTTTTTGTGGAATTTTTTTGAGAGTGGACATGGAAAAGGAGAGCATGATGGAGCAGGAGCATGTGTAAAGCATGCACTTCGCCAATATGAACTTGCAGGTAATATACTAGATACGGAATTTACAAAATTTAAAATTGTTGAATACTTCTACAATGATTTATGTAATTGATCTACATGTATTGTAATAGTTGGATGTACATGTGAACTTTTTTAAATTCTTACCTCTTACCTAGGCACTTCACCAACATGAAATTGTAGGTAACACCATATGAAATGCAAATCAAATTGTTGAATGGTACAAAAGCCATTTTGGTGCCCGTGACTCAATATACAAGCACTATTTTTGGGAAGTTAAAGGTATGTTAATTAAATTTATGTTATTTGAAAACTTTAATATTTAAATTTAAGTACACATGTAATTTAATTGAATTTTAGTTTTAACTGAGATGCTCAAGAATTTGTTCATACGTGCAAATATTGATCGATCGAATCCATATAATTGTCAAGCAATTAATGGTGTTAGAATTTTGCATCAATTCATGACTACGGGACATAGCAAGCCTCTTTCTATTCAAGTGAGAGAAATATCCTATTTTTGTGTTGATTGCATTGAGAACAATGCAAATATTCTACAATGTCCAAATGTAAGGGATGGATATGTTTCATAATGGGAAATGAAACAAATAGTATCAATGCCTCCTTTTGAAGATAATGACATTGTAGATGTATATGATCCTATATATTCAGCTAATTATGAACGTGTATCAGATTTAGTTGTTATAGGTAAGTTATAGAATTGATTTATATTCTATATTGTAATAAAGTTTTGAACATTTGATTTACATTGTTCAACTCAAATGTACAAACATGTTTACTTGTGGTGTGTACAGGAGATATTTTTGTTGTGGTTGCAGATCTTGATAATACAGAAGGTGTAGATTACTATCTACTAAGATGCACACAAGCAAAATCAAAATTGTTAGAATCAATGACATATAGTGATGGACAATCATATCCCATTGGATCAATTATTGTTGAAGGCACCTATTATCAACAAGTAAAGATAGATAAAATTGGTATTATATTTATTAATTATATGCTAGGACAAAAGGTTCTACAGTACAGTCACTTAGTTATAGCAACAAGATTAAGTTTGGAAACTTTACAAAAAAGAGGACATGGCCAACAAAAGTGGAGGTTGTCTATTGAAGATCACAAAAAGATTTTAGAGATAATAAAAGATAGAGAAGATCCAGATTATATGTACCAAGAGCTCTAACTACATTATTGAAGAGTGAGTTGAACCAATCAATACATGGTATGAAGGTATATGCACTTGAATTATCTATTGATCTATTGATTTATTTTAAAATGTACATGATTCTTGATAGTTCTTTCTATTCAAATTTTAATTTCAATGGTTCTAAGTTCAAATTTTATTATAATCAAACATGATCAAGCTACAAATGAGCTATAAATTTATTTACACATATTTTTGTTTTTGCAATTATGTAGGTCTATGACTATAAGGATTTCAAGTTATAAAATTGAACTTCATGTTGTGCAGGTATGATCTCTAAACTATATATAGATAGTCTTAGATGTCTTAGGTGTCTAGAGGTGTCTTAGGTCTTACAGTTTCTTAGGTGTTTTAGGTCTTAGGTGTCTAGGTATCTTAAATGTGTCTTAAATATGTCTTCTAGACCTATCTTAGGTCTTACATGTCTTAGATATATGTCTTAAGTGTCTTAAAGGTAGATTAGGCATCTTAGACCTTTCTTAGGTGTTTTAGGTGTCTTAGGTGTCTAGGTGTCTTAAATGTGTCAAGTAAGTGTCTTAAAGGTCTTAGGTGTCTTACTGTATATGTCTTAAGTTTCTTAGGTGTCTTAGATATGTCTTAAATATTAGGTGTTTTAGAGGTGTATAGGTGTCTTATAAGTCTTAGGTTTCTTAGGTGTTTTAAGACTTAGGTGTCTAGGTGTCTTAAATGTGTCAAGTAGGTATGTCTTCTAAGTGTCTTAAAGGTCTTAGGTGTCTTAGTGTATGTCTTAAGTGTCTTAAAGGTCTTAGGTGTCTTAATGTACGTCTTAAGTGTCTTAAAGGTGTCTTCTAGGTCTTAGTTGTGTTCTAGGTCTTAGGTATTAGGTGAGGCCACTACTAAGCTTTCACCTTCACGTGGTTGGCCTTGTTAGTATAGAATAAATATTCCTCGAAGCTAAGGGAAGCTCTTTTTTTGTATCCTTATCATGTAGGGGTCTTGAAGATTTTGTGAGATTGGAAAAAGATGAGCAAAAGCTTGGAGATTCCCGTGAAGCTGCTTCACGAAGTGGCATGTCACATTGTGATAGTGCAGCTCAAGAGCAGCAAGCTTTACAAAGGTAACATGATTGAATGTGAAGATATTTGGAATTGTGAGCTTGAGGGCATTACTTACACCACCAAGGTATGTATGCGGTTCTATGCACATTCATTACTTTTTTTTTCTTGTTCCTTATTCTTTGCCTTAAATGACTTTCTTTTACCCTTTTTGACTTTTCTTTTCTTAGCCTTTAAATTTAACTATGGGATTGTTTAGGGCTTATGTAATCATGCACCTTCCAGAACTTTTACATACAAATAATATAAGCCCTCGGTCATATCTATTAAAACCCTAGAAAAACAAAACAAAACAAAGAACCCAATTTCAAGCCAGGTGAAAGAAATAATGTGAGGGCTTGTGAAGAAAAGAAGGCCATAACAAAGAAAAATTTGAAGGAACCTCAATTAGTACATTAGGGTTTATCAAGGGTTTGAGATTTCATGAGGTTGGAAAAAGATGAGTAGAAGTTTGGGGATTCTGATAAAGTTGTTGCACAAAGCGGCAGGTCACATTGTGATGGTGGAGCTAAAGAGTGGTGAGCTTTACAGAGGCAACATGATTGAATGCGAAGATAATTGGAATTGCCAGCTTGAGGGTATTACTTACACTGCCAAGTTATGTATGTGGGTGTATGCACATTCATTACTTCTTTTTTCTTGTTCCTTATTCTTTGCCTTAAATGACTTTCTTTTACTCATTTGCCTTTTCTTTTACCCATTAGTAATATTTTCACTGTGAGTGGTTGTCGAATGTAAGATTTGGTCAGGTGGTTGAAGTCTAGGCGAGCAAACTTTTGAGAATGACTTTGTATTTTTTCATAGGAATAATATCTTCACCCTTCCGCTTAGTGCCATCACCCAATGATTTGTACATTTAAGCATGTAACATGGGGACTTGGACACGGGTCGCCATTATGAAAAGCCTCACTGATTTGCACTTTAGCTCATGCCATTGTCAAACAATGACGACCCTATTAGAAGCTTTCTTTTGGCTTATATAATTATTTATTTATTTATTTATTTTGGGTTTCTTTTAAAAATATAGTGCATATTATCAGAGATAGTGTCACCTCTTGTCGTGATATAGTCACTTCATGTTCTGGATATTCTTTGCACATTTTTCATAGATAATGCAAGGTTGTTATTGATTCTTCCATCTATTGGACATAAAAAAATTGTGATTTAGTGTTTTTTCTAATGTTCTTTTCCATGGAATTTATGTTGTAGCTTTTAAGTCGTAGGCCAAGTTGGGTGTTTCCACTAGGTGGTAAATTAATTGGTGGGCTAGTCCTCCCATCAAGGACATTAGTTGTATTCCCACTGTATGGGAATAAATTTGACCATTGTTTCTAGGGAAATTGGTTGGTTGTACAACTTCCTCCTTCTTGCCAGTCTCTATATCTATATAAGATAATATACGCGTTAAAATTTCTTGTTATACCACATCATGGTCTGATAGTGTAGTGAGGCAAGAAGTATTTGTGTATCATTATTTTTGCCAGCTTTTCTAAAATTTGGAAAAGATATCACGTGACAAGATAGGACCACAAATATAAGCAAAACAAAACAAAAAACCTAATTTCAACCTAGGTGAAAGAAATAACATGAGGGATTGTGAAGAAAAGAAGGCCATAACCAAGAAAAATTTGAAGGAACCTCAATCAATATATTAGGGTTTACCGAGGATTTTCAAAACTTAACAAACCTACATTAGATAGATCTATCTAGTTCATAATTTACATGTTCAAAGATGATGTGCTTATGAGTTCTCTTCTAAGAGGTATTTTGTATTTTGGATTTTAACATGATGATTGTTATTTTAACTGAAGTTTAGGTAGATCTTTAATGGTATTTATATGCTCTAGCTTTTTAAAAATATGTACAAATTTCTTTAATATTTGATTACATTTCATTTATTACTCAAAATATTTAAGCATTGAGATATCTTCATTTGCTATGTACTACTTCAAAATATTTATATGTATTAATTCATTTGCTTAGATATTTTCCTATATTCATTTTCTATTTCCCAACTTAATCTTATTTTAGATTAGGAATATAGCCTAATTAGGACACATTTAGAAATTTAGATAAAAGAAAAAATAACACTAACTTATTGGGTAGAGTAGTTACTTATGTTTGCTTTAACTAAATAAAACTCTTTTTATGTTAGATTTATAGTGGAACATTAGGGTAGGTAATTGAAAATAATTTACCACATAAAAATAAGTATTTTACCTTTTCCCATTCACACAAACATTATGCATCATTTATAGATTTATTTCTTCATGTGAAATATTGTGAACTTAATCTTCTATTTTAGGGGACAATGTGATTACTATGATACCTATTCAACCATTGAAAACATTATGTCATTTACAAGGGAGGATCCTACATTGTTTCATATCATACCAACATCAAGTAGATTAAACATGGCACTTGGTTATCCTTGGATTGAATAATACCAAGCAATTATATCTATATTACAGCAATGCATTAAATTTATTCATAAAGGGGAAAGTAATTAAATTTCTTCACAAAATAAACAATGGACATCCAAATGTCCAAATAATTAATATAAAGCATGTAACTCATAATATAAATTTTGAAATGTAAATATAAAGCATGTGACTCATAATAAGAACGTCTCTAAGATATAAAACATAAGCATATATAATGTCCAAATATAAAACATGTGACTCATAATAGCAACGTCTAGATATAAAAGTTCATGTGACTCATAAAAATGTCTAGATAAAATATAATAACATGTAACTCATAATGTCCAAATGTACAAATATAAAACATCTGAATCATAATAGCAACTCATAAATGTCTCTCTCTACGAGTGGATTGAGCCTCTCTTTGTCTCGAGCTGTGTCCTGATCCCTGATTGGAGCCCTCGACTAATCCGTGACCTGAGCGTTGTGCTGAGTTGTGGGTCGGGGTCTGCACATGAAACACCATAAAATTTTCAAATTCTATATATATACACACAAATATAATTTGTTTTGATTTTAAATAAATAAATAATACTTGAAAAATCTAAATTACCTAGCATACACGGTCTGCATCATGTACAGGAGTCTCAATAGAAGCATGACCTGATCCTGCAACCTATATATGGCATGTGTTCATACAATATATAAGCATATGTGTATTTAGTTAGAAAACTTGTACACTTGATGTCTGTATATAGAAAGTTAACTTGATATATGTGTACACTTAAATCAAACTTATATGTACATATGATAGATAGACCTGGTTTTAAATACCTCATGATGATGACTAGGATTGCCAGCATGATGCAAATCTCCATATCTAGGTTGTAAAATAGTAGCTTGTGTCTAATACACATGTACATTTAAGATTGCAATCAAGAGTTAGAGCTTCCATGTATGTGATTTAATTTAAAATTGAACTTATAATTTTTAAATATATAATTTATAAATTTAGATTATAATTTTTAAATAAATTATACCTCAACTGCACTAGAAAAGGCCCTCCCAATCCCACTGAGGTCAGAATCATGGAGAGACAACAATACATGTGTAGATGGTGTAGCCTCAGTGCTAAAAAGAAACCTGCTATACTCACCTCCCATAACATCATGTGTAGTAACCTTAACCTCAGGACCAACTGGAACATGCAGAGGGGCGAAGCCTATAGTACCAACTAGAACATCTTGATGTCCCCCCAAACCCTGTGAACTTGACTCACCATGGCTCCTCCATCTACCAAAATATCGCTCAATATGTGAGGATATAGCATCAAGTGGGATCCCAAACTCATCACTGATGAACTGGTATGAATCTAATAAATCACTGGCCAGTCATCTAGTCATATTCTGCAAAACACTCTCTCCACTAATTTGTGCCACATCATGTGGCGATGGTATATCAGCATAAATGTAACGATTTGAACAGCTGATCGATGTGGCCTTAGTGGATGGAATGTCAATCCTCGGGCGTAACAAATATCTTCCACCACGATCAGATGATAACTGATCAACCTCAGTGGCAATAGTCGTCATGCTCTCAAAAATTGTGCATCTCAAGGGGGTTAATGTTGGTTGGGCGACATTTGCTAGTTCCACACGTTTTGGAAGAACCAAAAGGTGTGGCCCAACTAAGGACCTCTTGTTCTGAAGAGGTGGCACATCTAGTCTTCTATACTCAGGTCTCTCTACAAACCTCCCTTTCCCCTGACTAGCATGTTTAGGAAAAGATGTATAATTGACATATAAATGTAAATGGAACTCTGCATATAATTGTTTACAAAAATATAATGGCAACTCATCATTGTTTGGCCATTTGTGATGAACTTCCAAAAACCTAGGATAGATGAAAGGACCAACAACTGCATCCACACACTTGGTGGGAGAATAGCCTCTCACTCTCTCTTTTCCCCTATAAGAAGGGAACATGCTGAGAACATTATCTACTGAAACCAACCTAGAAATAGATAGCCATTTCTCCTGGCCAACAACACTCTGAGAAAGCGATGCATAGAACTTGTCAACACTAATCTCATCATAGGGATTGTATGATCGAACAACTTTGATCATACATGTTATCTCATCTCTATTCCTAACCAACCTGTCTCTATTTGACAGGTTCGGTGTATTGTGTATTGTACTGTTGAGTTCATCCAAAGATTTTTCAAACCTCTGAATGGTCTCAGCATAGAACATAGAATTATCATGATTTTCAGGTTGACTTGACTGATGTGACTGATGTGAAGATTGGTCATCCATGTGTCTAAATTTATTTGCAGCATGATAATTAAATTTTTTGTCAAACATATTGTATGTCACGATGTAAATAAACCTACATATAAATTTTCCAACTACTACATACATCTTTAAAAAATTCATGATATAAATGCACACGTGCTTCTCAAATAAACCAGCACCTTACATGATTGCAAATACATAAATAATAGGCCTATCAACCAAATCGGAATCAACCATAAACACAAAACTAGGAATGCATAGAAACTCCAAATTTGAAGTCACATGTAGCATGTTGACATGACAACAATAGGAATTTATATAAATCATATTTTATCATAATTCAAAGCCATTGGAGTAGAGCAAAAAACAACTTTTATTTTGAGTCACATTAATGTCCTCCAACCCAAAGGATTCAAGATAATGAAGTTACTGTCAAAGAGAATGCATCAATTCATCATAATATAGTTTTTATTGGCCATCATGTTGAAGCAACAAAAGTTATAGTTGGACAGAAAGAAATAGAAAAGTCATCTATCTTGGAGCAGTATATGGTGTACATGAGAAATTTTAGCGACAAACATCACAACTTCAGTTTGTAAAATTGAAAAAACTCATAGAAATGGTATATTAGCTCTCCATCAATGAAGAATCATATGTTCAAGTTAAGTTTTCTCAATAAATTTCACAAACTATGCAAATTGAGGGAAGTCAAATCCAATCAATCATAGTACAAATAAATTTGAAGGCTATTTAATACGGACAAGATGCAATTCTTACACCAAGAGATTTAGGCTCGCATTTGCAGCTTCAAATTATGAAGCATCAAAAAAAGCACTAACAATTGGAATTAACACAGTTGCAGATCAAGTGCAACTGTCATAGCCATCAAGCAATGATGATGATGATATATATATATATATATATATATATATATATATATATATATATATATATATATATATATATATATATATATTGTATGTTGTTTCCTTCTTTAACCATGTTATTCCTTAGCATTTGATGGGCAAATTTGAATGGATAACCATACAAGGGATAAAAGTGCATGTCCTGCATTGCTGTAGCACTTGATTTGACCTGTTTATGTGTGAATTGACTCCCACCCAGCAGCCATCAACCACTTGCTACTTCTGATCACCACAACCTTTCCAATAACATATGCACAAATTCTTTCTTGAAAGGTTTCAAATTGTGATGAAATTTTCCATCACCACAACCTTGATAAAAACTTATGCACAAAATTCAATAAAGAAGAATTTATGAACAAATTCTCTTTGGAATGATTCATATTTTGATATATTTTTTTATCTTATATTGTGTGGATGAAATTTAATGTTCCTTGTAGTTTCCTATTGCGTCATGGTATAGGGTAGGTGTGGCTCTGTTAACTCCCTCATATCCATTCAGATTCATAGATGTATTGATGAATATGAGGGAGGATGCTGGCAAAGGTTGTGGAATTTGGCTTTACACTAGCCAATTGCATTTGCTTTAAAATTTCTAAAGACTTTTCAACAAATCCATTTTGTGCATATCCTGCAATCATTGTAGTCCATGAGACCACATTTTGTGCATATCTTGTGGGTTTTTGTCAGATGTATCAATTACAAGCACCCTGGCAGACCTGTATAAAAATACAGAAGCATAGACATGATGCCTAAACTCTTTTGTGCATATCCTGCAATTCTTTGAGGTATTTTGTCAAACAGTTCACGTGCCTTCTCTACGCTTCTATATTTTGCATACATGTCTAGCAAGGTTGTTGCAACTGCAACATCTATCAAATTTTGTACCCATTCACAAATTTTAAACAAATTTTACCCATTTTGCACATTGAAATCAAAGCCATACAGACCCATTTTACTTGCATGCAATCATATAAGGTGCGGGTTTATTTCAAACACTTCTATACATCGTGCCATACAAAATGTTTGACAGAAAATGCCTTGAGGTCAAGATGGCATACCTGGTTCAAGGTGATGAGATTGTTGCAAAAGGTGGCAGGGATGCCCTTTGCATGAAAAACTTTCAAACCCTACCACTGTCACTGTCGGAAAAAGACCACCGTGAAATGTGGCAATTTCATTTTTTTTGTTTTTAATTGCATAATTTCGGGTGAAACCATCTTGCCCGAAAATAGTTTTCCACATATGTGCCACGCAATGGCCCATGTTTTAGGGTGAAATTAGCTCGGGTGAGTCAAACTCACGCAAAAACGACTCGCTCTGAACTATTTTGTTGGCTGAAAGTGTGACAGAGCTTTGTGCTTTTACCCTGATGTGCATTGTTCCGTACTGTACTTCAAAAAATAAATTTTCTAAAGAAAACAAGCGATTAGTGGGTCCCACCGGGCATGGTAGAATGTGTATAGGAAAAATTGAGAGGTTGAATGATAATCAAAACAATGATAATAACAACTCAATTACCTATAATATCAAAATATCTATCTAACCAATAACCAAATCAATGAATAATCAAGTTACGAACAAAGAAGCTATCACCTAGATTGTTTGGATCTCTTGGTCGAATATGGATCACTTCATAAATTACAAAACCATGTTTGCAACAAGCGGATGTAAATTGTGTTTGTGCTCAAAAGGTAGAAGTGTGCTCAATGATGCGATGAATTCTCCAAGCACCGTATGAATGCCTAAGAATAAATGATTGAAGAGGATTTCTTAAGGAGATGAGGGGGATTTATATAGATCTCAGAACATGATCGATCAATGGATGAAATAAATCCATAGAATGGTTGGTTGAGATAAATCAAATAACTCATGATGAATGTGCACACGACATGTATCACTCCAAAAAGGTATTTTTATTAAGATAATTACTTTTTGATAATAGGCATGATAGAGATAGATTTGATTTCATAAATTAGAATGTTTTTTTTTCTAATTCATGAGTTGATAAAAATAAGATAAATTAAAGCCAATTAACTTAACTTTAGATTTACTTTTTTGAAGTTCTAAAAATAAGACTTGATTGTGCACATGAGTTAACATGATATTTTTAGAGGAATTGGAAGATAATTGAAATTAAATAAATAAATTTATTTAATTGATTGTGAATGAGTTGAAGATTAGATAAGAAATGAAGATTATAAATAAAATATCTGATTATATTTTATTTTTAGAAAAGATATTCAATTTAAATAAATTTGGATAATTTATTTAAATTTAGAGGAAGAATTTGATTAATTAAATAATGAAAATTATTTAATTATGGATAAGAGGGGACAAATGATGAATTAATTAAATAATTGGATTTATTTAATTAATGTGGACTTGAAATTTGAAAAAGGATAATGATTTAATTAAATAATGAAAATTATTTAATTTTGGATGGAATATAGAGGAATTTATTGAAATTAATTAAATAAAGAGGATTTATTTAATTAATGTTGAAATTATGTGATTTAGAGGAAATTGATGACTTTGATGAAATTAATTAAATAATTGAATTATTTAATTAACGTTAAATGTAGGTGATTAGACAAACTTGATGAAAATGCAAGTGATTAGAAGACATGGTCATTTTAGGGTGTCTACAGTGTCTTGTTTAGGAAAGACATCAACGAAGGTCTTCTTAGATGCATTGCACAAAATCAGACCTCAAGGGTGTTAGAAGAGTTTCATAATGGCCCTATTGGTGGCCATTATTCACCAAGAACAACTACTGTCAAAATCATGAGGGCTAGTTATTACTAGCCCAATTTGTTTAGAGATGCCCATAGATGGGTAAGATGTTGCAAATAATGTGCGTTATTTGCAGGTAAGCAAAAGTTAGTTGCTCTTCCCCTGCACCCAATTCAGGTTGATCAGCCATTTGCCCAATGGGGCTTGGAATTCATTAGGATGATTAATCCACCTTCCAGTGTTGGTCATAAGTGGATTTTAGCAGCCACTGATTACTTCACTAGGTGGATAGAGGCAATTGCTTTGAAAGATCCACATAGGCCTCTATTTTAGATTTTCTTGAGGGTATAGTTACCACATTTGGTGTTCCATTCACCATTATTTCTGATAATGCTAAGGCCTTTGTAGGCACAAAAATCAGTGAATGGGCATGCAAGTATAGATATATTTGAATACATCTTCTAATTATTACCCTCAAGGCAATGGCCTGGCTAAGTCTACAAATAAAAATCTGATTAGGATCGTCAAAAGGACAGTGGATGACAATTAGAGGACTTGACATTCCAAGTTGAAAACAACTCTTTGGGCTAATAGAATCACCCCTAAGAGGGCCATTGACGATTCACCCACTGTCACTTGAGTTTCCTTCCCTTGAGTTGGCATAACAGTTAGAATTGCAGGGAAATGATGCTATGCCAGTTAGGTTTGTTGAGTTGATGGAGCTTGAAGAAAAAAGAGATGCTACCATAAAGACTCTTGAAGCCTATCAAGATCAAGTCAAGAGAAAATTAGATAAAAAATCAATTGGTAGAACATTCAGTGAGGGAGATCTGGTGTTAAAATGGGATAAAGATAGAGCTAAAGCTGGGAGACATTCAAAGTTTGATGCACTATGGAGTGACCTTTATATAATTTCTAGTTGCAAACAAGCCAAATCTTTTCAACTTTCTAAGATGAATGGAGAGGTTCTGCCAATCCTAGTCAATGGGATCCATCTCAAACCTTTCTTCTAGTAAGGTTGTGAGATTTTGTAAATATGTTAGGTGTGTTTTCCTTTCAATAAGTGCTCTTTCATAGGCAACATCCTCATTAGAAGCTTGTTGTCCTTATTTGTTTGTTTGTTGTTGGTGGAGGTAGTTTTTAATTCTGTATGGTCATGTTGATGCCATTTCCCATTTGACTCTATGCCCATTGGATTGATAAGGCCATTGGATCCCTGTGTTTAGCAGGCAAACACCCCTACATAGTCCCCAAAATGTTGTCATATTTTTCCCAGGCCAAAACAACCCAAAAATCCCATCCTTCTTCCATCATAAATATTCACTATGAGAAAGACTAATATGGAAGAAATTCCCCCAAGTTAAAATCCCAAAATTTCTAAGTTCTTTGCCTTGTATTATGCCTTAATCAACAAATTTTGAAGTTTGTGAACCTCTTGGTTCACAGATGACTTAGTTTGCAGATAAGGCCAAGGGAAAACTTCAGCAGTCAGGTGAAATTTTCTAAGGAAAAGAAGGCTTTTGTAAGGGAATGGTTTGGTTTGTGGACATGCAGGTTTGCTAACAGAGGAAAAGACTAAGGCAAAGGTAAGTCATTAGTTCATCAAATGGGAAATTCACCAATAAGGCGAAGAGTAATGTGAAGAGTAAGAAAAAGACTAAGGAAAAGAAACGAAATCAGTGAGTCGGCAAAATTGCAAACCTTCCAACCAGTTCATGATTTTAGAAATTCGTTGATAAGGTGATTAGGAAGCCAAGGAAGCCAAAAGAAGAAAAGGAATAGAGCCCGATGGTTCACGAAATGCAGATTTCACCGACCAAATGGATATCAAGGCCAGGGAAAAGAAAAGGATGGTTCACCAAATTAGATTTTTGCTGACCAAAGAGAGTAGAGATAAAGAAGAAGGACATAAATAGTTCACGAAGGAGAGATTTTATCGATAAGGCAAAATAATAGTCTGAAGTAAAGTGAAAATCAATATTAAAATAAAACATGTAATACAATGTAGTGCATTAAAATATTTTAAAATAAGATATTTAAAGTGTTCTAAAGGCTTTCCAAGAGTGATTTCCTGAGAACATACCATTGTTGCAGAATCATTAAGCACTTGAAGGATGATGTTGCAGAAAGGTCAGATTCAGGTGGTTGAAACAGTTAAAATCTTTAATGTGATTATACAAAGGGGAGACAAAATCAATTTGCAAGTACATAGAAGGATTTCAGGCCTTCCTTCTTCAATGCGTCATGTACCCCTGCATGTGGGCAATCTTCTTTTGCCAATTTCATAGACCTGACAAGTCATGGCTACCATCCAATTCTACTAGTTTCCTGATAGAGCCATAGGCCAAATTTAAATGCAACGCAGGGTAGGTGGTTGATTGATTTTTAACTCCTGTAGCTGCATGATGGATTATGAAATGCTATATATATGTAAAAAAGATGTTATTGTGTTAGATATTCTTCTCAGCTATTACGCATGCTCAGTAGTTTGTTGCAACATAGACCTTGTAACATATTTACAACAACCAGTCAGATCTGATGCATTGTGCTTGAAGCTGAGCCTTTGATGTCTATGATAGTGGTTCACCAATGAATGTAACTGGTAATTTTGTGTCTACTTCTTCTGTAACAAATTTTCATTCTTTTGTAATGGCTATTTATCCTTCATGATCAATATAATCACTAATATTTTTCCTCTCTTTATGCTTTTACTCTACGTTTACTTGAAATTTGTAGCTTATTCTATGGATAAAATAGTCCCTCTGTATTTACAGTTTTCTAATTCGAACCTCTGCTAAAGTTGTAAGTCTGTGTGGGTCTCTGTCAGTATTTGAGATCATTGTTGTGTTATGTCAGTCCTAGCTAACACTATAAATTTGGTGCATCACCCCCTTTCAATTTCAACATTTTCTTCCCCTTTTCCCCATGAGTAGTAGTATTAGATTTAGTTAAATTCTCTAGACCTCAAGTCCAGAAGGAGGAACCAGCCTTCTCTAGAGGTTTGGTCTCAACTACAAGGTCCCACACTTTGAGACCAATCCCATTGTGTCATTGGAATGATTGAATAGATTCCAAGCAAGGTGCAATTCCAAGTGATAAAAGGTACCACCCATGGTAGTTTATCTATATGCAACCAAGGAGGAGTTGAGCGGAATCGGTGGAAAATGAATAAATAAACTCTTGTAGCAGTTGAGACAAAAATGGCAGGTGGTGGCATGAAGAAAACTAAAATGGGTTAGGAATGACAAATGTGACAAGGGGATTTGGTGTATTGATTATAATTTAATTACATCACTAAAGAGTTGACATGTATGGGACTAGACAGAAGGCACAAGTCATTATGGAAAATTTAGAAACTAGCTTTCTCCTATCCCCTCAACTCAAGGTACGAATTATCCTCAGTGAGTGAGTTGAATACCACATAATAATTAAATGAAAAGTGAAAAACATTTAAAAGATTAGAGGAATTTTAAAATAAACAAAAAGAATTTCTAACTAGGAGTACTAATGAGGTGGTATCTATACGATGACCAATTGCATGTTGGCAATGAAACTACCATGTCAAGGTAGAAACCCTAGTTGTCAATGTGTACCAATTATATGTTGAGATGGTATGAATGATTTTGTATGTGGGCACCTGATAAAGGGTTATGTGTGAATGATTTGATGTAATCAAGTCAAGTTAAGGAGGGGGATGGCAATCATGTGTAGGTGGGATACGTGGATAAAGACAGTTGGATTGTAGCAGCCTGAACATGTAGGTATTATGTTTGGCAAGTTGGCCAAGGATAGAACAGAAGGGGTGGGGGCAGAGAGTTATTTATGATGCGGTGTGATAGTTTATTGGGAAGAAAGATTGGGTTGGTATTCCCTAATAGTGGCTTCAGCAGGAAAGAAGCATGTTGGTGGCATCATGATCGATGATGTTAAGGGCAAAGGGAAGGTGCCGAAGTCTTCTAACAAATGGCAGAAGCATAGAGTTACTGGTGTGGAGGTAGTGTGTGATTTCATTAATTTTATGGATAGGGAGATTGAAAGCCCCGTTCTTAGACATTGGTTGATTAGGGTTTGGGGGGTTGTGCAGGAAGTGGACGACAAACCAAAGGTGGGTATCCACTCAACGATGGCTAGGTTCTTGTTGGATTCAAAATATTCATGGGGGAGGTGGGGAGTATTTGACACCACTCGGTCCCTGGCATGTGCATCAATGCTCTCCAATGCGGCCTACACATACCTGATGCATGATGACTTAGGGGATGTGGTCTAGTAGGCTGACAGATTTCATGACTACATCATGGCACACATGCATGCTATCAAGAAGCATCAAGTGTGTTTGAAGTTGGAAGTTAAGGAAATGGAAAAAAAATTGAAGATTGTCTTGCTAGAGGAGGCAATTCTAAACTTTTTAGAATGTTGTGACACAGATGTAGAAGTAAAGGAGGAAGATGAGGTTGTGAAGGAAGATAATGTGGTAGTTTTTAATTGTAATGTTGATAGTGGCGGGCCATCAAGGCCTACGTAATTTTCCTTGACCCATGACCTTTCTCTGTTAGTTTGAATGTTCCTTGAACTCTGTTGATAGCATGCATTAGGTAGTTTTAGCAAATTGTTAATGGTTAGTAGCAGAAGGCTTACAATTTTTTCAAGGCTAGAGGGCTATGCCCATTTTTGGTAGTTTGATATTAGATAGTGTATGTTACTTTTTGAAATCTCACCAACAGTTAATATAAAATTATAGACTTGAAGCACAGAGATGAAGTTCCTTATTTTTTATGGTTCCTAGACCTAAACAAGGTTATAACAACAAAAAAATATTGTATGTGGATCTCATAAACTCAGTAATGTGAGCATGAGAAGATATTAGTTGACCTCCTTGTTTAATAGCTACAAATTAAATGTCTTGATGAAATTGCTGAAGTGGACAAAAAGTTGATTGATTTGTGTAGAATGTGTGGACGTGAAGTGATAAGAAGCTAGTAAAGAGATCATGTGATGTACAAAGTAAATAAGATATTAAAAATAATAGAAACAAGAGATACAAAAATTGGGTTATAGATGAGGAGATGAAATCATCCTAAAGCACAACACAAACAAATTTAGATGCTACATACATATATTTGAATTATTTATTTTTTTGGTTTTTTTCTTGTTTTTTATTTGTTTTTCTCTTTTTAAAAAAATTATAACAAAAGATTGCTAGAAACCCTAGTTTTCAACCATTTTTCTACTTAGAGGCACCATAAAAATAGTTTTCAGCTCTAAGAATTTATTTTATTTATAATCCTCTAGAAACTGGTTTTTAAATTATAACTGTCTAATAATGCCTGAAGGTTTTCATTGTCATATTTTATTGCTTTTCTTTTTTCTTTTCATAAATTAGCATTATTTTTTATTTATGTTGAAGAGTGTCTAAAAGGCACCTTGAGAAGTAACATGAACTCTATCAAATGTTAGGAATTTGTAGGTCAAATAAAACCAATTCCACAGAACCCAATAGGAGAAAAAGATGCAACAATGAACCATAATGCAAAGATCAAATGAACAAGCAACAAGATAACACAAGATATACCCTGGGAAAACCCTTTTCAGGGAAAAACCTAGCCTCCAAAAGCATAAAACATTACAATACATCTCATGAGCCTCCATGAATACCTCTGAATCCATCAAGCACCTCCAATGCATCCTCCATGTGTACAAACATGAATCCACACATCACCTGCCATGCTTCACAATCTGCACTTACAGGAGAGAGCTCAATACAATCGAAGCCTCTCATAAAACCTCCATTCACCAATAATGAATAATCTTGCCAACCTCAAATAATAACCTTGTGATTTCTTTTATAATTTGAGCTCACACATTACATTGAGAAAAGCATGTGCCCCAAAACCATGGGTAACACAAAACCATTAACCCCCATTTGACTATTGGTACTAACTTTTCCCAATTAATCAAATAATACAAATAATATCCCAATGTTACAATACAACATAAAGTGGTCCCCAAATAATTACCTAGTGTGATTAACCACACCACCTAGGTGCATCACAACTCAATAATTATTTAATTACAACATTATAATACATTAAATTATGCAATGGTGTACAACACCATATCCCAACATTCTCCCACTTGTTGTATACATTTCATAAGGGTCAATCAATGAAATACATCATCATAGGCAAACATGAAATCACATGAATCTCCAGCATGCTCTCATGCTCCATCAAGATACATACAACAAAATCAAAGTGACCACCATCTCAAGCAAGAACTCCTCTCATCCTCCAACGTGCCACCTATGGAAGAAAAGGAACATGCCAAGGTGAAGATGAACCAATCCAAAGAACACAAGCATCAAATCCAAGTGATAACATAATGCTCCAAGCTGATGTCAAAGGTAAAAAATCCACATGACTGGAAATAGCACCCGCAACATATGCTAATACACCCAACCATCCATACCTCATAGGTATCAACAACATCAATAAACTCATGCCAACAACATATCCAACCCGTATATCGCAATCACAATCTCCATGTATAAAACTTGTCAATGAAGAACACATACATCTAGGAACTCCCACTGCATGGGTAATGTCAAATCTGAAAATAGATACAAGGCATACCAAGTCTATCAATCAACACTCAAACCAAGGTGTGGCTAATCAACAAGCCAATGTAGTATCAAGAACAATCACAATGATCCACACATGCATGATAAATCGCTGCATACTCTCTCACAACATATCACCATAACTATCCCAAGTCCAACCATATCAACATGATCCTCCAGGAAGTAGCCATAAGACAAATAGAGAAAACCTGTAAATCATAATGTCCTTCTACAAACACCTCAAAGTGCTAAGTTGTGTCAAGTATGATCTCCTCTACAACCCAAATGAAAATTCTCAACAACACCCAACCATTCAATCTCATAAGATCAAATGAACATATGTAACATGTAACCAACATGGATGTAAGCCTCTCTAATCAAGGTAGATCAAACTCATAACCATTCCATAACTAGGAATAAGCCCAATCACATCTCCTAAACTTCTCATAATGAACATCATAAATCAAACCAAATGAACAAGGAGAAAACCATGCTAGCATCCCTCAAATGAACCCTCCAAAACCAATAATTGTAGCTCAAGATCCACATCTATGAGAAGATAAAGCATAAAGTAAAATACATCTAAAAGGATGGGCAATACCTCATAGATTATAAACCACTGAGTAGACCAAGAATGGGGAATGAGAATGCTCCTCCAAGAGACACCAAGCCACAATGACTCTCTCCAAGAGCAATCTCCTCAAGGTCCATATCCAGGTGTAAGCTCCTCAATCTATCTGTTGAAACCTCTAAAGAGTAACCATCTTAACAAGTGTCTCTAATCATAAGAGAACTCCAGACTCACCTAAGTCTCCAAGTATCCATGAGCACCTCCATGATCAATCCATGCTGAAACTCCAAATGCAACACTGCACTATCATGAAGCTCTCAAGCAAATGACCAAAGTACTTAATACCAAGAAGAACAACCAGATCATTGTTAATGTTCCTACTGCATATCTGCATAATCAAGAAGCCCATCATGACATCATGATCTAACCATCTCCTCCAAGGAAGATCACATGCAACAAAGCATACATCTTGTCTCAAGAGAACCTGTATCATGTCAAAAATCTAATCCAACATCAAGTGTAAATCAAGACATGATAACAACATCTCCAAACAAAGGATAAACATGTCAAAGTGACAAATCATAAACTGACACCTCAACCAAAGACTCAAATAAGTCCTCCATGGTAAACCAAGATGTCAACATCTCCAATCATATGAAGATAACCATCTACTGACAATTGAAATCAGGATGTCAAAGTACTCTCACTTAAACTAGAATCATAATCCAAGAGCCTCTCCAAGACACCCACAACCACTGCAGAAGATCATCCATCACTAATGATGAATCCACATCGTTGCCAAAGCTTCCACTGAATTATGATACCGAGCTATCCATGACAACAAAGTAACCATCTCCTAAATGAATATTATCCATGGCCCCAAACCAAACAAGGAATCCCACTATAACATCAATAGCTCCCAAAAGGTCGAGTAAACCAAAATCTCCAAACCAAGAAGATAAAACCATCACTGTCAAAATCTCACATAAAACCATGTATCCAAGCTATCCATGACATCGTGATAAACATGCTCCAAGTCCCAATAACTGACTATCCAGGCACTCTAATCATCCATCCCCTCATCCTAATACAACACACCAATGTACAAGTGACCACAGACAAGGCCAATTAACAAAGTCTACATAAACACTAAATCAATCTTGTGGATATAGACAGTCCACATCCAAGTTATCCCACTATAGCCAAATAGGTGATCAACCCACAAAACTACATAACTCGTAGATCCAAAACAAATGTAACATGCAAACTCATCATCACACTAGTAATATGCAAACTGAGATATCAAAGAAGATAACATGTGGACTCCAAGACTCACACACTAAATCAAAACTAGATTTAATTTGCCAAGAAGCCCACAACACAAGTATCATAGTCAAGGAACTAAACAAGCATCCAGGAGATAAGAATAATCCCCTAAAACAACACCACAACACCACCTGTAATCATGAATCGAACATCATAGCCCGTACCTGTCAATCGCATACATGATCATGTCGTGCTAATGCAAAAGTGTACTTACATATCCATGACACCATAATCATCGTCATTGTTGTACCTATATTCAACTCCCACTGAAACAAGACTCCAAGTCTCACACGTGTATCAACTATGTCCTCAAACCAAAAGACAACCTGTACCTGTCTCCATCAAAGTCGTATCTCTAAAAACACCTGTAAACCTATATTTGGAAGTACCAAATCTAAAAACCTACTATACCAAGCTGATGGTCTCATAGCAACATGCATTCCCACAAGTCTGTGCCCAAAAATCCATCCGAATGCACTCATAAACACACTCTAAATCTCAGGCTCCTACAAGTGATCAAACAAGTACCCATCTCTCTCTCTCTGCACACCAAATTGAAAATATACATGATCCAAACTGTAGTACACTACAATAGCTCTCCAATGCCTATCTGAAATTAAAAATCTAATTCCATATGCAAAAGTTATGAGCATAAAATTGTACCAGAGCAATGTTAGCTTCAGGCACCAAATTCTGACACAAACAGAAAAATCTAGTCATGAAACCTATACCACTATGTAGTGCTCAGAGAGACCTTTCTGACACTTATAAGAAGTTGAAAAATTGATATCGTGTGTGAAAGTTATGCCCCTCGGAAGGAAATACCCTCCTAGAGCTAAAAGTGGACCCCTGGTGGGACCATGTCCGTACAATGCTGACATCATCACTGCTGACTGTGCATGACTCAGAAAAAACAAGTGATGTGGCGTTTGCTAGGTTGGCATCATTTTGTCTTTGACCGGCATAGGTAGACTCCAAAAAGTTTTAAATTTGTTTTAAATTCCATCAGACCATTAATAAAAGAGGTTTTTAATTTTCAATGTTCGAATTAAAAAAAATATTAACGCTTCCATTTAAAATCTTACCGTCTACATTTTTTAATAAAAAAATTTAAATGTTAAAAACCCCCATAGGGGTGTCTCCTGTCGGCGGTAGTGATGGCGGCCCGGCCACCGGCCAGGGTCCGGCCTGCCGGAATGATGCCAAGCCGGGGACCTAAGGCCCGCCAGCCATGGCCATGCCAGCTGGCACGACCAACCCTATCATGTGCAGGTTGTCTAACTCTGCCATGGCGCAGGCCTAGGGGGTACGGGCTCTGCAGACCCCTGCCCCCCAAAAAATGTTTTTTTTCATATCTTGCAATTTATCAGCCATTCCTGTATAGTTAAATTTTTTTGATTTTTCTTTCACTCAACTATAGAAAAATCAACATTGCGCAGGATTTTTAATAATATATTTTTCAACTGTGCGTACCTCTGCAGTTGTATGACTATACTAGGGGGATTTTTTTCATCTTCTAGGCCTTGTGGCCAAAATAGGGCATATTATATGTTTTTCTTTGCCTCTCGGGCCTCCTGGATTCAATGGCGAGGTTTGTTTTGTCCCAGAAGGTCATTTGTGAAAATTCCTCCTCAAACCCCTCATCAGCCAAACTAAGAAAACCCTCTTCAGCCATGATTTTTCAATCATCAGATCTACAACATACACAACAAATCTCCAATACCTAGAACCCCCAAACTGCAATACAATCTGCACAAAACCTTGTAGTGTCCCAAATCCTTACATGTATTGCCATGGCTTCTATTTTACACCTGATCTGCACACACAAGGGTTATACACATCCAGGGAGCTCACACCTCCCTCAACCATAAACATGGCTCTGATACCACATGTTAGGAATTTGCAAGTCAAATAAAACCAATTTCACATAACCCAATAGGAGAAAAATATGTAGCAATGAACCATAATGCAAAGATCAAATGAACAAGCAACAAGATGACACAAGATATACCCTGGGAAAACCCTTTTTAGGGAAAAACCCAGCCTCCAAAAGCATCCATGCTCATATGTATTATGCAGCAATAAAACATTACTATACATCTCATGAGCCTCCATGAATACCTCTGAATCCATCAAGCACCTCCAATGCATCCTCCATGTGTACAAGCATGAATCCACACATCACCTACCATGCTTCACAATCTATACTTACAGGAGAGAGCTCAATACAATGGAAGCCTCTCACAAAACCTCCATTCACCAACAATGAATAATCCAGCCAACCTCAAATAATAACCTTGTACTTGCTTTTATAATTCAAGCTCACACATTACATTGAGAAAAGCATGTGCCCCAAAACCATGGGTAACACAAAACCATTAACCCCCATTTGACTATTGGTACTAACTTTTCCCAATTAATCAAATAATACAAATAATATCCCAATGTTACAATACAACATAAAGTGGTCCCCAAATAATTACCTAGTGTGATTAACCACACCACCTAGGTGCATCACAACTAAATAATTATTTAATTACAACATTATAATATATCAAATTATGCAATGGTGTACAACACCATATCCCAACATCAAACACATGGAGCTCCTTTTGTAAGTTGAAAATGAAACTGCCTTTTGTAATTGGCTTCTTATAGAGCTTAAGATGGTGACCATTAACAACTAGAGTCATATGATCAGAGTCCATAGTGTGAAGTTTGACCTCACCATTATCATAGATAACTTCGATCTCATATGATCCTAACCATCGTGTATGGAATTTACCTTTGAAGTCATAAACTCTGAAATCATATAATAGTGCCCAATCTCTTGGTTGGAATGAATACTTATGAATGAAATGATCATGCCATAGGGTATGTTTCTTTTAAACTACCGTTATATGAAACAAAGCCTCCAAACATGTCTCATCTAAAGAATGAATCTATTCAATCCTTGCATGTTGGGTGTTGGTAAGATTCAAACCCAATTCCAAAGTAGTGCATAAAGTTTTGATTTCAAATTCAATAGGTAATGTTGCCTTCTTACCATAGACAAGTTCATCTTAGGTGTAAGACTAGTGGTAGTCTTCCATGTTGTCTGGTAAGCCCGTAATACTTTAGGAAGTTAGGTTGCACAATCTTTCTAATGAAATGCTACTATCTTAGTGAGAATGTTCTCAAGTTCTTTGTTTGTGACTTCAACTTGACACTATGACAAATCCCTGTAATTATCTCCTTTTTTTGCTCCATTTTTTGCTTCCACCCACTGTTTTAATGTATTTTCTCCAATTTTTTGAAAAAGTCAGCGCTATTTGTCGGGTTGGCACATTTTTGGCATTTTTTATGCCGATCAGAACAAGTAGGCGCTAAATTAGGTGCCACATTGCACCTAAATTAGAGCTGACTTTAGCGTCCACATTAGCGTCAACTTTAGCGCCACCTGTAGCACCAATTATAATGACTTTACTAGCGCCAACTTTAGCACTGTACACAAAATAAAATTCAGTAGTCTCATCGATACCCCAAAATTCAAACAGATAAGGCACTTCGGCATGACACCAAAACATGTCACGACGATCAAATGAAAATATCGATAACCTTTAAGGCATTTGGGATATTGAAGTGATATGGTTTAGAGTCTCACTGATATAAGGGGTCTCATCGATGAAAAGATAATGTAAATGGTATTTCAAAGAAACTCTACTATGTCGAAGAGAGGGTTTTTGGGGTCTCTTCGAAAAGGCGACAAAAAGAAAATAAAATATCAAAAGGGTGATTTCTTGTTCGAGGAGACTCATATTATCGAAGTAACACCAGTTAGGGTCATACCGAAATCCTGAACATTATCGCCGACATTAGCGCTGACATTAGTGCCGACTTTAATGTCTAAATGAGTGCCGACATTAACGTCTAAATGAGTGCCGACTTTAGCACCGTACCTCTAAGCCTCGATGGATTATTTTGGATCAAAATTTCAAAGTTTAAAATTTTGCCATTCCTACTATAATCCCTAATAAGACATTCTACTTGAACCCAAAAAATATCACCATTCCCTTATTAGCCCTAAATTGTATACCTCAACTGTAAAATATTTGATGAAAAAATCACTATAGCTAACATCGGCAAGATGATACTACGTCGGGGAGACTCAATATACACTCTCTTCGATGACCCAAAGGCACAAGCAGACAAAAGGAAAATCACATGAAAACCTAAAGTAATGAGCAAATCGAAGAGACGGGGGATATCGGCAAGACTCATTTAGAAGTCTCATCGATACCCCAAAAGTCGAACAGATAAGGGTTTTGGGATATCGAAGTGATATGGTTTAGAGTTGCACCGATAGAAGGGGTCTTGCCGATGAAAAGATAATGTAAAGGGTATTTTGAAGAAACTCTATTGTGTTGAAGAGAGGGTTTTTGGGGTCTCTCCAAAAAGGTGACGAAAAGAAATTAAAATATCAAAAGGGTGATTTCATGTTTAAGGAGACTCATATTATCGAAGTAACGCCAGTTAGGGTCATACTAAAATCCTGAACAATAAATGAGATTGCAAAACACATCACCTCGAAATAAAGTGACAAGACATAATAGTGGCGATCTAACACTCTATTTTCAAAAAAAAAAAATTCGTTCGATGATAATTGATTGCATAGAGTTAAGATTGTTGCAAAGAACAAGTGCAGGGCGTGGATGAATAAGCAATTCAGGACCAGAGTGATTTGTCAAGTAAGTAGTTTTCATTCACCAAAATCCTTGAGTTTCTAGCCTCCAAACATTCACCAAAATCTGTTTCGTAGTAGTTTTCATTGCTTTCTCTATTTGTTTCCAAGGTTTTTTTTTGCAACATCTTGTGGATGGGTGGCGGCAGTAGCTATACTTCCCGCTATAAAACCACCTGAATCTAGAAAGACATAAATTTTCTAAACTCATCGGTTGTTTTTATTGTCATGTCCTTGAGCCTTCTATGTATGCAAGTGTAAAAGGTTAAGATTGTGCCTGCATATAACCATAATCCTCCCTTTAGGGTTTTGTGTTGAATGACAGAATTCAAACGTTTAGCAACCTTTTTCAAAAAAAGGAAAAAACAAAAACAACCTCGTGTTTACGGCTAACCCTAACCTTTAAAACCATTGGTTAAGATCAACCCATTATAGGAAGATAATTGGTCCTTCAATGCTCTCAAGGTTGTTGTCAACTGTGCATTCTCGGCTTCTAAAATCTAATCCTTCGCTGTTGCTTTAGTTACCAATTCTTCATTCTAGAGATTTTGTAGGGAAATAAACAAATTGTTCTTACATTCACTTTTATTCTCATGATTAATATGATTTAGAGACAATCTTTCAGTGAATATTTTATGAGTTGTCTCGAAATTGAGTTTTTCTTGTAATTTGCATGGCTTCGAAGTAACGTGTTCAAAGTTGGTGGTTATAAATATTACATTTTATTGTATTCCCAGTGTTATGATATCTGTAATCAAATCATATTACTTTGATAACATGTGTGTGTGTTTAATTTACGCATTGATATTTATCCTTACATTTGGTTTAATTGAATAGCCTTCATTGTGTTGATTGCAGGTTAGAACTTTTGGAATTTGAATAAAACCATCATCTGCTTCCTGATGTTAAGCCTTTCATCTTTTCATTGATTTTTGACTTGTTGCAGATGCCGATTGGACTCCCACGGTTCTTGTACTTCCTAAATGCACTTTATAAATTAGTCTACATTTATAAATCATAGATTTGAAATCCAAACATAGTGATAGAATATGGAAGAAACAATTCAAAACCCAAAGAGTTAAAGACAAAAAATTGAGGATAGGCATCTAAACCGGGATTTATTAGACCAATGTCCCGGGTCAGGATAGAAATCCAGAAGAAATGCCCAACTAAACCCACATGCTGAGAAATTTGAAGATTTATACAGGGATATTGGGGATATATGGACACTAGTCAGAGGGTATGATCTCTTTATCTCCCATTATAGAAAAATGCACAAGCATAAACCCATATCAAACCCATGGTGGCTAAACTTGGGTAAATTGGTAGTCTCGAATGTGTTTGTAAATGTCCAGTTGTTGAAGTTTTTTGCAGAGAAATTCAACCCTAAGACTTGTTATATTGAATTCAATGATGGGACTAGTTTCTTCCCCATTACCAGAGACTATATATCCATTGTGTTTCAGTTAGACATAAGTTTAGACAAGAAATTCAGAATCAAGGATTTGTTGGTTGAGTACGGCAATATGAGTAGCAATTATAAGAGATGGAAGTTACCCTTGCACATGCCTCGAGGTGATAATAACTAACTTAGGGTATTTTCAGAGGGTGAAGATCCACCCTACTCAACTGAATTGTTTGAAGATTATTTCAAAAACACATATTACTCTGCTTGTCAGATATTGGGAATAGAGGCCTCCATGTTCATGGAAATTGTGCCCATGGTCCTAGTTGCGGACATACAGAGTCATGATGTGCAGTATTTTGATTATGCTGAATACCTGGCATATAATATAAAAAATGATTTAATGTCTATTAAGAATGGAGGAAGTAAATTCAAACATTATTCTTTATTTATGCATATGGTATTATATGAAGGACAATGTATGGGCTTATGGGATAGAAATCTCAGGGTAAGAGACCTAGACAAAAATGGAGATATAAAACCTGTGCAAATGTGGACTTCTATTTGGGATAGTAGATGTGACAGATCCCATTATTTATACTTTGAAGAGTTTTTTGTGAAACCGATATTCAAACAGTTTGGACATCCTTGCAACCATAATTTTTCATTGGAAATACAAAAGTTTTTGAGACCAAAAGATAGACATGAAGAGGGAAAGTTTAGCCATAATTGGGGTGATTGGCATGTTTTCAGAGATTGCACTATGATAAGAGTATTCGGATATGAAGAGCCACCCTTCCTGCTACCAAAGACATGCCCAGATCAAGTTGCATACTTAGAAATTGTTAGGCAATTGGCTTCCTTAGACTTCATGCATCTCAAGAATTAGCATAAATAGTCATTTATGCCTAGGACTTTATGCTTTGGAGATTTCACAATACTTTCTAACAAAGGTTATCAATTAATTTATAGTAAATTAGAACAATTCTGATTAGCTTTTAGAAATGCAATAGGAAATTTTGATCCGAAACACTTCATAAACAGTGTAAAAATAAAGTAGAAGTTAAAGGGATAGTATCATGTCCTATTTGTTGATGAAGATTTAATCAAAAATTGTGATGAAACTATAGCAGTAGAAAGAAGAAGTTTGTACTGTAGAACCATGTTAGCAGAGGCTTGGAGGGTAGCCCAAAACCCCACCTACACCAGAGTTTTCTAGGATATTGATGATCCTATCAAAAGACTAGACACTATGATTAAACATGCACTAGAACTGATCAAGAATGTTCCCCTTCATGTAATTAACAAAAAAGGAGAACAACTTAAAGATGCACAGGCTGAGTATGAAGTACCCCTGGGTCACTTGTCACCTCAACCCACACGGATATAAGTTTCTTTGCAGACACAAACATTACACAAGGAGAGGGAGAGTTTGAAGAAGGGGTGCAAAGTTATGACCCAACCATTGAGGGGTATGAATCGCCTGAAGACAGAGAAGCTGTCACTATGGAAGCACCAAATGATCTATCAGAGGACATAAGGCAACTAGCCAACAGTAAATTCATATCAAATGATGATTTCATCAAAACACCTGAGTTTAAAGCCTTCTTATATGAATACAAGGGCAAACAAGCTAGGAAGAGAATGAAAGATATCACTCCTGACATACAAGATGAGGTGTTGTCTGAGCTTCAGAAGGAGATCGACAATGAATTGGAGATAATGACTCCAGAAAGGGGAAGGACCTTGTGACAAGAAGCAGGTGTGATTTTGATTCCTGGATGGGACATGGCTTTGGCCATTGTATTTGATTCTTTCAATAGAAATCAAGATGAGAAGTTGAAACTCAGCATTGAGGCAATGGATGATATCAGAAGAGGATCAGGGTATGACCCTGATAAAAGAGCATTGCTTATATGGGTGTTGTATCCTCCAAATAAGAGACCACATATCATTGATGATCCTAATAAATCTTTTGGTAGCCTGTTGATACAAAGGATTGAGGATACATATCCTATGGACACTGTTGATTTAAATGTTAATGTTGCAAGGTTTACTAAAGCACAAATTGAGAAATTAATGAAAGATAATAATATATATAAGAAAGAAAATGCTATGCTGAGACAAGAGATTGATTTGAACAAAGACAAGTTGCCATCATCCAGCAGCTACGCACCATACCTAGAAGGTGATCAAAGGGTAATAGAGGCCTTGGCAGATGTGAATTATTGGAAGTATAAGGCAGAAAGAATCAAAAGAAAAGTGAGTAGCTAGAAACTGATTTGAAAATTGTCAAATATAGTATGGCCTCTGAATTGATTCAAAGAAGGTTTGGCCACATGATGAAAAATAGCGACAAGGTTTGGGATTTGCACAATAGAACACATCAATTATACCAAGAGCATAAAAGACTACACTTCAGAATGTTGGAAACAAAGGAAGGGTTGAATACTAAAGCTAGCACTAAGAAACAAGTGCTCAAATGATATAATGAATTGATGAAAGAACATGAGAGATTTAATGGTTTATTGATAGCATATTTGAAAGATTTTGATCAACGTATTGATTTGGCATTTCCCAACCTCTTCAATGATGAGGGCAACCTAAAAGACAAGGACACTTAGAGGAATGAATTGGGTCAGTTACTGCCACCACTACTTGAAAATGTAAATAATGAGGAAAGGATGATAGAGAATACTTACACATGTCTGGGAAAGATATTTATTCTGGAATCAACGATGAGCAGTTTACTTGAGACTGATCCATGTGATGATCAAGTGTACATTGACCATATCGCTCAAATAAATCTATTTGTATCCAGAGCATTGTGATGAAGTAAAAGAAGTACAATTTGTCAAGTGATGTAGGTGTATCAATCTATATTATGGAGATGAGGACGACCTTGCCAGGCCTTTGAGTCATGGGTCACTCTATGGAGATTAATGGAGCCAGAATCAGATCGTTGCATATGCTTTTATCTTCATTTATGTTTGTTAATTATGCATTAGTTATCAAAAGATATTATGAAAAGGTACAATGTTTTGGGCCTAAAGCTTGTTTACATCCTATAAAATAGGATACCAAGGCTACTATGAAGGAGATTATCCAATCTATTTCAGAGACATATTTAATATAAAAGCAGTATTTGAAGAATCCATTTCCATCTATCTATGTTTTCAAACCAATATGAATTGCTAAATTAATAAAAAGAATTAGAGTTAAATGGTGGATCCAAAATTGATGTTCAATTGTTGTGTTGATGTTAATATTTATGAGTTGCATGATTTTCTCCAAAGAGTTTGTCAAGTTGTTTAAGTTAATATATCAAGGATATCATTAATTTTTCAGTATACATTTGTTGTTATTCAATTGTTGTGTTGATGTTAATATTTATGAGTTGCATGATTTTCTCCAAAGTGGTTTGTCAAGTTGTTTAAGTTAATATATCAAGGATATCATTAATTTTTTAGTATACATTTACTGTTATTCAATTGTTATGTTGATGTTAATATATATGAGTTGCATGATTTTGTCGAAAGTGGTTTGTGAAGTTGCTTAAGTTAATATATCAAGGATATCATTAATTTTTCAATATACATTTGTTGTTACTATATGATCTATGTGATTGGTTTATGAGGAAGTTGATTTAAATCCAGCTGAGTAGTCATTGTTTATTGGTCTCTGCCCAGGGTTAAAATCCTTTGAACAATCTATTCTAGGTCATAGCAATTTGAGGAAATATCATTGGGATTTATAAGAAGAATCTTGTACCTCAACATTCTTGCACATCTGCACAAGATATAGATTTATATAAGTGCCTAACAATCTGAGTTAATTCAATATAAAGATCCATTACACCATTGACTCCTAATTTCTTTGCCCAATAGATAAATCATTGGTCCAATTTATTATTAATTTTTATACCTTATTCATATTTGCAAACCTTAACCTTAGAAATACATTCCAACCCTTACATCTACTTCACACCCGTTTGCCACTATGAAGGTTACACAAAAATCTGCAATATCTTTCAAGGTACACCGACCTAGGTCTAGTAAAGCCTAAAGATAAAAATGTATTTGACTACCTAAGCTAATAGCTAGTTCATGCACTCACCATAATGTTGGACTCATGTGGTCGCAACTTCTTTGACCGGGAACCTCTCTACCCACCAGACTTGTACTTTGCATATAACTACACCAAGCTCTTAGAAGGCAAATAGGTTGGTGAATTTTACATCTCTAACAAGCTTCTCTACAAGCTCAAGTATCTCTATGTTTTAGACACCACACCACACTAGAGACTCATCTAGGAAGCATACTATTCCAAAATAACTCAACACTTCAACATTACTAAAACACTAGCAACACTTGAACAATAATTCTAGTGGCCTCACATATGTGCAAATTGAGAACCACATCAAGTCTCTCATTCTTTGTAGCATTGCAAAATATTGGAAATAGGAAGCCTGGACTCTACACCCCTCTCTTAGTTTTGACACTACCTTGGGAATCATTAACATGGATTTATTAAGAAGACTACCTATGACAAAGCACTAGTGTAACTCCATGATTGTCTTATCATTATGTATTTTTCTTATGTTTGCCATACTTATTTCTTCTTATATTTGAATGAATATTAGTTATTGATCCTCAATACTGTACTTATGTGAATGAATATGCTGACATAGTAAAGCATTTACTGTGGATGTTTTTAGTTACATGTTCAAAATTATGTCCAACATAAAAATGGAAACTATTTAAAAATAATAAAGTTAACAAAGTTGCTTATTTAAATAGTTGTGAGTTACGTGCATTAATATTTTATTAACTTTTTTGTCTTCATGAACATATGTTGATACAAAATGAATGGAAGAAGCATCCAAGTAATCCTAATTTTTTCTACCAACGATTCATACCAAAGATTGAACAATTTAAGGATATTGCAATAGATAATTTGTATCAACACAAATAATATTACTGAAGCATTACAAAGTTTAGGCCATAAGAATCATCCTTTTTTAAACATGGATTGCAAATAATTCTTAAAATTTAGAAGTCTTGGTCATTAACATTATTGTCTGCTACAATGTCATCAAGTGTATCATTGTCAATGTTCATATGTTCTTTCAAGTATTTAGTATTATCATCATCCTCATCTTGACCTGCATCATCTTCATCATCATTGAAATTTGATTGTAGACCATCTATATTGTTACCAGATGTATTTGGATCATCATTTTCTATACCATCCATATTGTTGTCTTCCATAACATCATCTAACTCTAGATTGTTGTCTTCTTGTGCCTGAACATAACCATCTTCAACATCATCATGGATATCAATTTCTTTGATTTTCTCTAATCCCTCTCTCTCATTTTGTTTTCCATCATTGTTTTGCTCAGTATCCACTAATGCATCGTCAAATACATGCCTTAATCTTGGATCATAATGTATGACAAATATCTATTTCGGGTCCAAAATATCTTCATAGAAAATACCTACACATGAATGACATACATATATTAGACGTCTAGTATAACAATTTTATTGATTAATAAACACATGTATATATTTGCAATAAACTATGAATTAATAGATTAATGATCACTACCGCTTCTTGTTTGAGTTAAAGAAATAGCTGCTCACAATGAATTGGTAGAACATAAGGCTCCTTATCCTCTGGTAGGAAACATGAGGAATCTATAGAAAACAATCCACTATGGGTATCATGTCTTCATGTCCTCTCAAATGCTTCATACCATCTACACTTAAAAACACAACATTTAAAAGAGCGAAAATCCAACTCAACAATTTCTTGTATTTTCCCAACATATTGTATATTCCCTTCAATTATATTCTTATCTTTTGAGCTTGATCGACTGGATTTCTTGAAGTCAACCATGATGCCACAATCCAAGATCATCTCTGGGTAAGTGCAAAAAGATGGGGGGCCAAAAAGTGGCTAAATTGTTTTCAAAAAAAAAATGCAAAACGCGAGCACGTTATGGTTTGGTAATGACGAGCCTAAGGCTTGTCAAAACCAAACCATAACGCGCTCATGTTATAACTCAAGCGCATTATAACCTATTATAAATAAATAAAAAACTCATCTCATTTCATTTCATTTCTTTTTTCTCCACTATTCCCGCGGTCTGCAAACCCTAGGAAGCGCGCTCGCATTTTGGATTCCTCAATTCAACACAAAAATCTTATCAATTCATCACCAAAATGCCGCCATGATGTCAAGAATGCCAAAGGAGTGAGTTTATTTGTCTTTTTGTTTGAATTTGCTTCTAAATAGGTAGGTTTGAGTTGTTTTTTGATGTATATTTCATTAATTGTCAGGAAATGTTAATGCACCTCCTCCTCCTCAAAATCCACAAAATCCTACAGAACAACAACCTCCTCCATCCATTCCTCGACATGCCCCTAGAACACAAGAAAATATAATGAAGCAAATTAAAAACAACAAAAAATAAATTGAAGATATAATTGCAAGGTTGAAAGATCCTTCCACTTCAACCTTGCATAGGTCCATGCTTGTTGAATCTCTTGAATCTATGTTATCAAATGTAGATTCAATTAGCAAGCAAATAACTAGTTGGACGGATAAGAGGAGAGAGTTTAGAGATTATTATGCAGACAAGTTGTCATACCAAGATGTGAAAAAATTACAAATCACAAAATTAGACTTGTGTTTGATTTTCACAAACCCACAAACAAATCAACCTCCACCCATTACATGAAAGAGGTTCCCTATCCATTGGTGCAACAATCAAGCGATAAGGGACAATTTTGGGCAGAGGTGGTGGATGGTTTTTTACCATCCTCCATGCAATAATAATGAGGTCCCACAATACTTTTTGAGGAAACTCTATAGCGAGTTTGTCCTTAATAAAGTACCAAACTATTTTGATATGCGGGACTTCCAGGGTAGAGGTGGGGGGTTAGCACAAGATAGACTAGGGGCACGTGTTGACCCACAGCAGACAGTGAGACGAGTAATCAGGAGACCAGCCCATGAGCATGTTTCTATCCCTTCCATTGTGAAGGAGAGTGTTGAGGTTGATACACTTTAGTCCATTAGTGCCTTGACCTAGAGCATCATAGAGCATGCCAGTCCTATAGCACAGAGTGGTTTGGGAGATAGTGTGAGGAGTAGGGTCCCACCCCATGCTTGTCAGGCTTGCAGGTCAGCCTGTGGTTATGACCCCATGGATAGTCAAGACACAGGTGCACAAGCTACATCTGCAGCTGAGCAGATGGTGATGACAGATACCCTCCTGAGTGAAACTTTCAGCCTTGATACTCAAGTAAATATTAGCAAGTTTATTGAATTTAATTTATTAAATTTCATTTCTAAAATGCAAGATTAACTAATTTAAATTGATGATTTTAATGAAATTTCAGGGTCATAGCATCGATGCAGATTTTAGTGGTTCTCCACCTACATTTTACACTAGATCATCTACTGTTGGGGTATGTAACTAGTAAACAATTATAAATATTACATGTGAATAGCATCATTATATAAATGGTATTCTAATATCTGATTTTGGATGTTGAATAGGTTAATATTGTAGATTTCATAGCAACACCTGCTAGTGGTGGTGGACTTCAAAGCTTTACGGAGGTAATAAAATAAATAGTTTAATGAATGAATTGTACTTACTAGATTTTTGTATGTGACTTGTGTGCTTTATTGTGTGTACTTCCATGTTTAGATGAACGTGTGTGTATGTTAGGAGCCATGATTTGCATCACTATTATAGTTTTCATAATTGAATAATGTTGTTTTATTTCTAAACGATGCAGGCTGCGGAGACACCTCCCCATGTTAATAGGGCAATGGAGCATGGTGTGGCCTCTGCGATTCATAGCTCCATGGCATTGACAGGGGTATGAGGAAGATTAGTAAATTTCAATTTACATTCATTGTTATAGTTGTCTATTTTTGAAAAATCAAAAGATTATTGATTTGAAGTTTAATTTCTATCTAGATGGTTTCTATAGGACATGACATCACCACGGCCTATTCCTGCTACTGAGGCAAGTGAGGAGACAGATTATATGGTAGTAGTAAGTGATTATTTTGTTAAATGTTTCAGTTTTTATAACATGTAATTTCTATATATTAATGTCTATACTTTTTATTGTAACAACTAAAGATGCAGGAAGAACTAAATAGGAGGAGGAGCCCTCAGGTTCGTAGTAGACCACCCACATGTGCGTCTCCATCCCCTAGAAGAGCAAAGGCTACTCGTGATCTATTCTCTTCACCAGCCAGAGGGGAATGACTTTTTATTGTGTTCCTTTGTTGTATGCCTATATGGCATTTGTGGACATATATTTTGTATTGTATATAGTTGACATTGTATGCCTATATGGCATTCTTGTAAGCCTATATGGCTATTTTGTATATATGTTATACTTATATCAACAGATATTGATGTATGCCTATATGGATATTTGGTTAATACAAATCTTTTTTATTGATAGCGTCCATACTTGCATTATAAATCCACGTTTGAATGGATATTTGTAGATGGCTACTTCAAATATTTAAAGTCCAATTGTATTACACAGGATGTTTGTTGATCCAATAAGCTAGCTATTGTTATTCAAGTATCACCTAAACCTCATTTTGGAACTAAAAGATAAAAGTTGTATTAAAAAAAAAAATGAATCATCATGTTGAACAAAAAATATTAATATTCTTTATGAGTAGCATACAATGTCAACTATATGCAATACAAAAAAATGAATCATCATGTTATTCTTTATGTCTGAGATCCTAAAAATGACTAAGTTTGGTAGCCTGAAATCCTGAAACACTAGGATGAATATCCAAGTCATTAGGATGATTGCACCTTGAGAAAAAGTCATTAAGATGAGTGCCTACAGTAGACTTTCTTAAACATTCAAACATTGAGCAACAAGCATGAAGGGTTAAGGTGCAATTTGCAACTCATAAAGCCTTAAAAGGGCACCCAACTTGGAGAGAGCATTCATTTAAGACAAGGTGCCCATTGACACCTGTTCCACCATAAAAGTGCGCCTAAGGTGGAAGGAGAACAAGCCTCTAGTAAGTGAAGCGCACCTATTGTCTAAACCACTTCATTATGGCACCCTAGCATGAGGAGGAGTATATAAGTCAATACGAAATGGAACCTATAATGCAAATGAAGGACTAAGTGGCATTTTCAATAAGCATCAATTCACCTTGAGCTTTCAATAAATACATCAAATTGAGCCCCATAAGCCTAGGCGCCCTTTGCCTTCAAAAGAACCTTGTATTGGCGCCTTGGAGGAAATCAACTTATAATGACAAGTCTTGGAGGTTTCTCATTTTGGATGATGTCTTTTGAGATTAACTACAATGATTGAAAGTTAAGATGAGTGGAAAGAACCTATCTTGAACCTTAGGCACCCTTCATGTAATTTCCCACCATCATGAGCACCTAGATCTAAGAAGGAGTGAATGAAGGATCTTAACATCAAGAAGCATGTTATCAATCAACTTGGAGAAGTATTTGACAATAATTATGATGAATTGAGAACATGGAAGTAAAGGAAGTACATATCAACTCCAAAGTGTGCCTAATGATCAATAAGAAATTATTCCAAAGCAAAGGCGCTCATTGTGAATTTTCCTACTAGTTTTGGCACCTTGAAGTCTAAGTGCATGAAAATCATGAGGATGAGCACTTAGGGATGATATAGTCTTCATAAGAGTTTAAATAAGAACATCATCAAAATGTACCTTGGTAGAGAGACTTGAGACCATCATCAAATAATCCAAAATATCTATCTCCAATCAAGGCATAAATTCTAGCTCCTCCCAACTCAAATGAGCACCCAAGTTGAAGTCAACTTTCATCTATACAACCCTCAGATTGTGCCTTGATTGAGGAAGGGATTTGAAGCTCAAAATTTAATCATCTCAAGAAAAAAGCTTCCTTAGACACTTGGCATTTGATTGAAATCATTGAGAATTACAAAGAACCACCTAAGGATGTAAGGTGCACTTTTCACCCATACAAGCCTAAAATTGCGCCTAAGGGAAATAACTTGATTTCATATCAATAGGTGAGTGCCTTGAGAGAAAGGATCACTCTAGGTCATTTTCAATTGTTGAAAGCACAAAAATGATAAAGATAAAGGCAATTGAGTTAGGCGCACTTTAGCCTCTAAGGACACCTCAATGAGCGCCTTGGGTGAAATTGCATGAGATGACCTTTTGGAGTGAGCGCTTGAAAGATAGAATTCATTCTAAGACATGTCTCATCATTTAGAATTGCAAAATTACAAGTATAAAGACATTTAAATGTAGGCGCACTCTCCATCAGTACAAACCCATTCTGGCACCTAAGGGATAAATTGCATTGAAAGACACCTTTTGAATGAATCTCTTAAGGGAGATTGACCTCTTTAAGCCATTACAATTGTTTGAAATCATTTAAAGTGATAAATATGGACCAACTTGTATTAGGCGCCCTTTGCTCTTCTTTTTACCTATATCTGCGCCTAGATTTGTAGTACAATTATTCCATGTTTAAAGAGGATTCCTTTGTGTTATAAAATGTTTATCATGAGGATTGATGTGTTTCTTGGTTTGTATTGTAGGAAGATTGAAGGAAAAGGTAGGAGCAAGAGCTTGGAGTCGCCTAGAGTCATCATGTAGCTACTCCAAAGGAGCCTTTCACATTCATTCATGCCAGAGAGTTAAGATGGAAGTAATCACTCCCAAGGAAACACCACTTCAAGAGGTAGCTGCTTCAAGAGGTCACAACAAGATATATTTCAAGTCTTCTTCATCAACGACATCACCAGTTGCATCATGTTCGAAGACTTCCATCTATCACTTCAAGTTGCATTCATCTTCAAGTATCAACTAGATTCTTCATCAATCATCGCTTCAAGATCAGCATGTATCCGCTCCAAAGGAACTTCTCATCATCATCAAGCATTCCAAAGACATCCATTTAATTTCAAGTCCCTCTGATACATTCAAGCCTCCTTGAGAAGTTATCTACTTCACATATAAGGGAAAGTTTTATCATCAATATCTACACTTCAAAGGACCTTTCAAGTTGGAACACTTCTTCATCAAACATTCGAAGACATCCATCCAAGCTTCAAGTTCTTTCACAATCTACAAGTCTAGGAGAAATTGCATCTAGTGAACTCATTAATTGGCACCTAGGAGGAAAAGACCTTAAACTTACATTATTGAGTCAGCACTTTAGAAATTGAGCCATTCCTAGTCAATTGGAGTCATAAAATATCAAATAGAAAGTCAAATTGGACTTAGGTGCCCCTTCATGTAATTTCCCACCATCATGAGCGCCTAGATCTAGGAAGATCATCCAATTGCGCCTAGGAATAAGATACAAGTCCAAGACCTCAAATTTGAGCTCCTAGAAGTGTGATGGATTGAAGAAGCTACATTGGCACCTAAGGGTAAGTTGTATCTAATGACATCACCTAATTGAGTGCCTAGGAGGTATAAAGCTTAACATTGACATGAGGACAAGCGCTTAGTAAAGGAGAGTTTCTCAAACATTTAAACATGTGAATGAAGTCATAGAAATGCACTAAGTCATCTAGGCACCATTTTCCCCTTGTGTACCCTTACATTTGCGCCTAAGAAGAAGTTGCTTCAGTTCATTGGAGTGTTTGAGTATTGAGGATTTCTTAGCAATGCTTTGCAAATTTACACTGCCTCCTTCTGACGATTTTTGGGGCAGCAGAAAACCTTTCACCACGGGCAAACACCTCAGAGATATAAAAAATTGAGAGAGGTTATTGTAGAGACACTCTACGTGATCGCGTTGCCTTAGACAGAATGTTTCTAAGTGACATGGTTTTTGAGTAACATCTCATCAAAGATTGCTGCCTTTTTGCACTTTGGACTCTTCAGGTATATCGTCGGTACAATGTAGCTCAAACTGTTTCGACATGTTTGGGTGAAAAATAGGACCATGCCTAACGTAAATGTACCCATCCGAATGCGTTGGAATAGTCAGTTTAGTTGCATCAGGAGCAGGATGAAAGTTACACCCCTTTGCAACTTTACACTGCCTCCTTCTGACGATTTTTGGGGCAGCAAAAAACCTTTCACCATGGGCAAATGGCTTAGAGATATAAAAAACTGAGAGAGGTTATTGTAGAGGCACTCTATGTGATTATTTTTCCTTAGATGGAATGTTTCTAAGTGACACAGTTTTTGAGTAACATCTCATCAAAGATTACTGCCTTTTTGCACTTTGGACTCTTCAAGGATATCGTCGGTACAATGTAGCTCGAACTGTTTCGACATGTTTGGGTGAAAAATAAGACCATGCCTAGCATAAATGTACCCATCTGGATGCGTTGGAATAGTCAGTTTGGTCGCATCAAGAGCAGGATGAAAGTTACACCCCTTTGCAACTTTACACTGCCTCCTTTTGATGATTTTTGGGGCAACAGAAAACCTTTCACCACGGGCAAATGGCTCAGAGATATAAAAAATTGAGAGGGGTTATTGTAGAGGCACTCTACATGATCACGTTTCCTTAGACAGAATGTTTCTAAGTGACATGGTTTTCAAGTAACATCTCATCAAAGATTGCTACCTTTTTGCACTTTTGACTCTTCAGGGATATCGTCAGTACAATGTAGCTCGGACTGTTTCGACATGTTTGGGTGAAAAAAAAAGACCATGCCTAGCATAAATGTACCCATCCAGAGATGTTGGAACTATCAGTTTGGTCGCATCAGGAGTAGGACGAAAGTTACACCCGTTTGCAACTTTACATCACCTCATTCTGACGATTTTTGGGGTAGCAGAAAACCTTTCACCATGGGCAAATGGCTCAAAGATATAAAAAAACTAAGAGAGGTTATTGTAGAGGCACTCTACATGATCGTGTTGCCTTAGATGGGATATTTCTAAGTGACACAGTTTTTGAGTAACATCTCATCAAAGATTGCTGCCTTTTTGCACTTTTGACTCTTTAGGGATATCGTCGGTACAATGTAGCTCGGACTGTTTCGACATGTTTGGGTGAAAAATAGGACCATGCCTAGTGTAAATGTACCCATCCAGATGCATTGGAATAGTCAGTTTGGTCACATCAGGAGCAGGACGAAAGTTACACCCCTTCGCAACTTTACACTGCCTCCTTCTGACAATTTTTGGGGCAGCAGAAAACCTTTCACCACGGGGAAATGGCTCAGAGATATAAAAACTAAGAGAGGTTATTGTAGAGGCACTCTATGTGATCATGTTGCCTTAGACAGAATGTTTCTGAGTGACATAGTTTTTGAGTAGCATCTCGTCAAAGATTGCTGCCTTTTTGCACTTTGGACTCTTCAGGGATATCATCGGTACCATGTAGCTCGGACTGTTTCGACATGTTTAGGTGAAAAATAGGACCATACCTAGTGTAAATGTACCCATCCAGACACGTTGGAATAGTTAGTTTGGTCACATCAAGAGTAGGACGAAAGTTACACCCCTTTGCAACTTTACACTACCTCCTTCTGACAATTTTTGGGGCAGCAGAAAACCTTTCACCACGGGCAAATGCCTCAGAGATATAAAAATCTGAGAGTGGTTATTATAGAGGCACTCTACATGATCGCGTTACCTCAGATGAAATGTTTCTAAGTGACACAGTTTTTGAGTAACATCTCGTCAAAGATTGTTGTCTTTTTGCACTTTGGACTCTTCAAGGATATCGTCGGTACAATGTAGCTCAGACTGTTTTGACATGTTTGGGTGAAAAAAAGGACCATGCCTAGCGTAAATGTACCCATCTAGACACATTGGAATAATCAGTTTGGTCACATCAAGAGTAGGACACCAAAACATAACATGATGATGTAAAAATGTGTATATGTGTAAAAATGTAGTAGGAAATTAAAAAAAAGACAAACCTTACAAATTAATGTGCATACTTACAACTCAATGTAACATAACTTTACAAAATCAATGTGAATACTTACAAATTAATCCAATGAACCATCCAGTTTTGCTCTACTCTTTATTGTGTCAAGTATTGCTTCATGGTCAGACTCACGCACCTTCCACAAGATTTTGTTCAAAGGTCTACCCTGATACTTTATCAAATGAACATTGGATGCCACGACAAGGTTCGAGTAATGAAGAATCTTCTGATCCGTGTCAAAGTCCTGAAATAGCCAAACATTAACACTCTTATGTGGGTACCTTCTAAACCATGTTCCAGTAATAACCACTAAGCTTGTAGGGTATTCGATATTTTCTCCATCTGTAACAGGGGCCTCCAATTCTTTTTGGCCTCAACACAACGATATAAGTAATAATCTATTCCCTCTTCATTATCTTCATTTGCAATAACTGCATATACATGCCCTACATTTATATGTGTAGCAAATTAGATGAAATTAGTCAACATTACAAAAACACTACAAAGTAAGATGACATTACCTGGTTGAACTAGATGAAATTAGATGCATATACGTGCCCTATATTACCTAGTTGAACTAAATCTAATATGTGGTCAAAGTCAACTGATGATTCCATCTATGTTAGTTCCAGTGTTGTCAGGGGTTGATACGTGTCAAGTGGGCTAAGATAACTTAACTACCATTCGTCAACCCACTCCTTTGACTCGCACTCATCCTAGACTTGAATTGTACAGGAAGAACAAAAGCATGACATCTTTTGCGTATGGATACTCCATGAACCTGCAATTGAGCTTCTGAAAGAGTGCATCTCATTTGATCATGTCAGTGTACAACAGTCCTCATATGGTGCAATGTTAGTATCATCTATCAACCAAAAAAATCTATGAACTGAAGACTTACCTTCATTACCTGGACCCATGGAAGCATTACACCACTTGACAATCAATTTTGCATCTATCAACTTTGGATTGTCTTTATACTTTAACTCTTTTCATGCTATGGCTCTTTTGATACATGCTTCTACACCATCATGCTCCCCCTTTCCATGCCCGGCCTCACAAAAGTTCCACATATGCTGAATACCTGTAAAATTATGCCTCCTACTCAGCTAATAGAAATTCTGTGAGTTCTTGAATTGTGACGCACAGTTATCCGACCATATGATATGATGACTGAACGATATGCCCCTTCTAGCCAAATCATTGTAGAACACTAGAAAGCAACCTTGCACAAACTCTGTGGAATGCGTGCGATCATCACTAATATAGAAATTATACTCCCTTATAATCTTTCTATCATCCTCTATACTATCATTTCCATGAATGAATGCGATGTGCACAAATATAGAAACCTATGTGGAGTTGTAATATTGTGATTGCACCTCACACTGTGGTTGTAGACTGTAGTTCTCTGCAAAGTCGACGACTGAAACAATGTTACCAACCAGAAATGTGTCCTTGCATAACTTGAATTGCAAGTCCAACCATCGAGCTCTATGGGCATGTCTTGCATACTGTTGTGTGTTTGCACAACACGCCCCATTTTGACTTGACAAAATAGGGACCCAACTTTTTGCTTGTCTTGGCTTGTGTTTTCTGCTTGTTGGTGGTTTGGTAAAAGTAAGCCATGCAGATGATCCTGCATAAGGGGACTGGGTAAGTCATCATGATGAGGTCAATTTTTCAAATTTCATATATCATGTCAATAACCTCATGGTTGGATAGAGTACAAAATTTCATGCAGGTTTGCCTTTTGGATCACCCTGATATTCCTTAGGGAACGAGAGTTATGGTGAGTCAAAGTCCTGATCAAACCTGATATTCCGAGGGGGGTCATATTTCTTAACATCTATCATCTTATGAAAGATCACCTCGATCCAATTTTATCACCTGATAAATCATTTATCTGAGATCTGGACGTCAATTTTAGGTGATAGAAGCATTTACCCGTCGAACAACGTCATATATTTTGCGGGGGTCATATTCCTAATATCATCTGATATTCCAAATATCACCCTATCTCCCGAATATCACCTTGTCGCAAAATATCACCCTAAATCCAATATCATGATGACATCATATAATCCTAATAGATAAGAAAATTGCCATGACGATGATGTCATCATCCTTTTTACCTCATGGAGGTATATTTCCAATAGCGACCCTTTCTACATAACATGGCGATGACGTCATAGTGCGACATTGATAAACTAAGTCATTATCCTGATGATGTCATCCTGATATTCTGAGGAAAGGCCACTTTAGTTCAAGGGGTGATATTATAAACATCACCAAACATTTAGAACATCCCCTGATATTTCCAATAGCGACCCTTTCTACATAACATGGCGATGACGTCATAGTGCGACAATGATAAACTAAGTCATTATCCTGATGATGTCATCCTGATATTCCGAGGAAAGGCCACTTTAGTTCAAGGGGTGATATTATAAACATCACCAAACATTTAGAACATCCCCTGATATTTCCAATAGCACCCGATATCCTCAACATGACCCGATCTATTGACATAAGTTTTCCCGCCAAAGGCAGAGGGTCATATTACACCGCGGGGGTCATATTTCCAATATCACCCGATCCTTCTAAAATCACCCCGCTCCTCTTGCCACACAACATTAAATGCCATAAATGTAGTAGGTGGATTCCTGCCGATTGCAAACTCGATCCAGACACTTGGCAACATCCATTAATTAATGACAAGAGATCGATGGTTAAGATTGAAGAAACCCTGTGTTGCCCTAAAATTGCCCTAATAAGGAGGATAAAGTGAATTTACACCATCATTTTTACACTTACCTTACGATAAAACTAGTTTTTACAGAGCACAGAGCTTTCAAACCCTCATACGACCTACCTACAGACACACACGGCTTGCAGTAGAACATGACACGTGATTATCATTCGTATCTGGATCTCTTTCATATAATCATCAGCATAATCAAGGAGTTAAACACTATCAAGTAAGTGATTAAAACCCTCCTCCTGTCGTTGTCTACATGTCTAGGTAGTATGCTTTTGTTGGTTTGAAGATATATGTTGTGCATATCATGATGAAGTGATGATTAATTAATATAATGTGCATCATGCCGTGAAGATATAATGTTGTATGCATGTATATGAAGTATTGTATGGTAAGACTGGTCTTGTTTATTGCAGGAAACCATGGTAGACAAGAGGTTGAGCAAATCTGATACTAAATTTCTTAAACCAATGTCCGCTCAACCTGAAGGTATATGGTTCAAATATGGTGCTATCACAGATACACACCAGGGAAGCACTGATTTGGTCGCTTGGTCATCTAGAATGCATGATGACAAGAATAATACCCTATTGGACGTTGTTTTCATGTCAGGGATGTGGAACGTACCTGGATTTCCCTATTCTATGGAGACTCCGGAATTGATTATTGAATGTGCCAGAAACTACAATCCACAAACAAGGAAAGTGGAAAAGCATGGTCGAGTGTATGTGGATTTGTCCATCAGGGGGATTGCAGCCACTTTCAATTTACCATTGGGAAAGAAGGTTGTTAGCATGGATCTGAAGAAGCTGGAAACTGAATATATAAACAACAAGAAAGCTGCTAGGAAGAGAATGTATTAATGGAGGGCAAATAATAGTCCTTATATTGCAGCCGCCAAACTACTAGTCCATATGTACAAGTTTGACTTTGATGATGAATACCAATATATGATAGCCCTACTTAGTAGAGTGACAGGCCAGCCTGATGCTGGGAATTTCAAAGATTGGATGTATGGGGTTATCCTGATGTGTCTGTATACAGACAACAAGCCATTATGGGCCAAAATGATAAGTGATTCCCTAAATGAGTAGCTCATGAACCTAGGAGGCCTAGAATGTTCATTTCATATCACTTCATATGTGGTATACTCATGTGCATACAAAGTTACATTCAGTGCACTTGCAATAGAAGGAAAGATTCGTGGCACTACAAATGATGCCCACATTTGGGATCATTATCCCCAGTTGCAAAGACAAAAATATCTTCCAGATTGCAAATTAGTGAATGATGCATTTTCTATGCATCTGGTCAGGACAATGGAAGAAGATAGGACTAAAAGACTGAGCATGGAAGCTCAAGAAGTCATATACAAGCATGGTGCCTGGTTTAAACAATATACCACATTCTCTTATATCAGAATAGAGGGCTTTATAGGACAACCCCTCATGCTCCCAAGATATCCCACTAATGCAGTTTTTTTGATGGTCATGAGACAGATATCCACAGTCCTGGATGCTTACAAAGCAAATAATAAGATTCCACCAATATTGTTTCTAGTAACAATGGGTTGGTATATATGCCAAGATTCTAATAACATTAAGAAGGCCATAGCTGATCTAGACATGATGAGGTTACAGCCTTTCCCCTTGGTAAGATCATATGACCCATATGGGAGGATGCAGAAAATCATGGGGAAGCCAATCCATCAGAAGCACTTAGAGGATTTCTGGACAAATTGCGAGGATGAAGCTAAGGCTAGAAGAAGAAAATACCAAAGGCTGACCATCAACCAGATCAGAACTTTTGATTGTATTCCAGTGCCTGCTCAGTTAAAGAGAGATGATGGCAAAATCATAGCTGATGAATATGAGGAAAAGAAGATATACAATGACACAATCTCAGCACCTGATCTTACACAGCCTAAGGATATCTCATTAGATCAATTTACAGGTAGGATGCTGCAATTAACCCAGTCTTGGGTAGATGAACAAATAAATGCACTCAAGAAGAAGGGTGTAGCCCTTACAGTTGACAATAAGAAGAAGAGGTAGGAGCTTCCTGACAATGAATATCATGACTTTCTAATTGAAAAGAGGAAATCTAAAGGAGAAAGAATGCCGCCTTAAGAACAAAGCAAGAGACCCCCCAGAGGTAAGAAAACTGATAATGAACCTAAAGAGGTAATAGTTGAAAGAGTGATTGTAACAGCTAAGGATGCATCCACATCAGGATAGGCATCAGCTTCATTAGCACCGCCTCCTGTAGATAAACAAAAAGCTAAAAAGATCCAGAGGCCAGCTGTTGAAACTATTGAAACATATGAGGAGGGTCAAGCATCACAAAAGCAAAAGGAAAAGGATGTTCTTCTTGATGAAGAGCTTGAAGAAGAGGACCCTATGCCCCTCATTAGAAAAAGAAAAGTACCTCAGGTGATGACATCCACACCTAAGAAACCAAGAACATCAATGAGAGGTGAAATAAAACATGACCCCATAGTATTGAGGGGAGCTGGTGGTGAAGTCTTCAGAAAGGAGTTGCAACATAACGTGCCACTTCCCACCATTGTTTAGTTTAAGACTGAACAAACTGAAGAACAAATGAAAGAAGCCTCTAGGCCAATTCAAAGTGGTCTTGTCTCACTAGAGGAGACAGTTGACTTATCTGATGATGAGGTAGTAAAATATGTTACCTCTCAACAAATGGAAACCCTTGCTGCTAACATCCACATAACTCCACAAGGAACTCCCTCAATACAGGCGGTTGTGTTAGAAGGACTAAAGCAAGTGGAATAGGAAAAGGAGAATAGCCCAGAAAGGATTGCACAACAAATAGGGCTTGATAAACTAGTGGATCAGGTGACTAACCCCGAAGTGATATATTTAACATACAGGGAGGATGTAGCACATCTTGAAAATCCAGTGGGTACACCTGAAAGAACAGAAAATGTTGAAGAGATTAAGTTGACAGAAACAGAAGGACACATTGCAGATATGGGCCAACAACAACAAGATATATCTAATGAGCCCAAAATAGTTAAAGTCCAAGAAAAGGGTGGAAATGAAAAGGTCATACAAAGTGAAGAAGTACCCTAGAATCAAGAAGCCTTTGGTGAAAAGGATACATCAGGTCAGGATGACCTAAGGACTCAAGAGATAGATACTACAGGTGCGGATCAGAATGTGATCCAAAATTAGGTAGAAGGACCTAAGACAAATAACACTACATCTACAGATACAAATGTGCCTCATAATGAGGAAATTCCTAAAGGAGATGAAACAAAAAATGGTGAAGTACAAGACCAATTACAAGATCCTCAACCACAAGAAGAAATTCCTCAACAGGAGGAAATACCCCAGGATCACCCTCATGAAGAGCATCATGAGGAAGAAATAAGGAAGTCACCATCCCCATCAAAAATAGATGTAGTTATTGGAGACCAAGGTGATCAGCATGATGATGGTGGACGCCAAGGATCTGGAGACCAAGTTCCTTCATGGCTTGAGAAAGAAATAGATACAGAGTCAAGTTTGGAGATTCAAGAGTTTGATGTATCAACCCTATTTTCAGAGACCCTCATGAAGCCAAAGAGGAAAGCTAGGTTAACCTCAACCATAAGAAGAGATCCTGCTACGGGCAGGAGGACCACTCAGATAGCATTTCCCATAGTAGAGAAGGAGAAAGGCAAGATTACCCTAGAAGAATTCCAGATTACTACTGTTGATTTAGGATTTGCCAATGAAGACCAAGAAGGTCAAGAGAGAACAGATATAATTGATTCTTTGACCCAAAGGGTAAAGAAAGAAAAAGAGAAGAATAAGCCACATAAAGAGCACATTGCTCAGCTACATGCCTACATAAAAGGGTTAATTAACCCTGATGATACTTCAAATACAGAAGCAGTCCCATTGACTGCAATTTCTCAGGAAGAGGTCAATTAGCTGGACCTTATGAAGCACGAGTCAGTAATAATGAGAAAGTGGATGGCATCCGCACTCATTGGAGCTAAAGAAATAGTGAAAGCCTCTTTACAGAGGTGGAATTCTCTAAGTATCTCCAGAAAGAAGGTTGATAAATTGCAAATGGAGGCCGGAAGAAGGTCATTCCAATTAGAGAAAACCTTGAGTGCTTTGGATGAAATGAAGAGGATTAATCCTCAAGTTCTAATAAACAAATAGGTTTTGGATAATAATAACGCCATACTGATGGATATCTGGTATAAAGATATCAGATTTGAAAATGATGTATTAAAAAGATGCAACAACAAGTTAAGAGACATCAGCATGAAGCTGCATGACATGATGTCATTTGAAGCAGAGATCCTGGAGGCCCTAGAGGGGAGGATAGAAGGAAAAATTGAGAATCAAGATGAAGATTTTGTAGTAAAGGCTCTGCATAATAACTTTCAGCCTATAGCTGATGATCCTCTTATCCACCTGACAGAAGAAGCATTAGACAAGATCATGAGGATCAAGGTCAGGGTGGAAAATTACAATGAAACATCCAGCAGTAGCAGGAGCAAATTGGAGACTCTTCGAAATAAATATCAAGCCCACAAGCACGCCATTGTCAAAGCAAAAACTCAGGATGGCAGAGAAGTTGAACGAGTGGTGGGAGCATATGAAAATGTCAGGATAATCATGTAGGCCCATATGAAAAGTAATGTTCATCATGATGATGAAGGTACGGGAAGTGATGATCCTAATGCTCTTGATGAAAGGTAGATGAAGATGTGATACGAAAGAAGGCATAAGCATCTCGCATTTAGAGAAAACAAGTAATTCAGATGGTTGCTAGCTGGCAACCTGTGCCACGTGAAATGTTGACTAAGTCAATGATGAATATCCACTGTAGATCTTAATAGATTAATCTTGATCATAGACCATGTGTAACCACTCCCTCACCTTGTTCTATAAAAGGTGCAGGGATGCTTTATTTTGAACATTGGAAACTTAATTGAAATCTATTTGTTGAAATATTCAGGGCTTATTTCAAAGTTGTTGTATACATATATGTTCTTGCATACTTAATGAATGAGGAGACTATTTTGATTACAATCCATCATAAATCTTGAGTAATCAGTGTATGAATTCTTGATACATGCTTTGATTTACTGCATCCCTTGGAGTGCATATCAGCTTGCATGTGTTGTCTTCATTCCTTTCCTTTGAAGTTAGCATCGACTATATCTAGTTGTGGAATGTCCTAGTGAACATATGGTTTGATTTCTTCTCTTCATGACTATATCTGATGTGTATGTGGCTCAATAACTGAAGGTTCATCATTATTTGAAGTATTCTTTTCAGTTTCTTTTAATTTCAGAGTAATTTACCATCACAATTGCAATAATTGACAATCAGAAGTAAATAGTAAGAAATATGCAGATATCTCGAAGATAATTGAAAATCAGTAGCATATTTGAGTTAAAGCATGTCAAATTGACTAATATCATGCAAAGATTTAAGTATAAATACATCATCTGGAGAAATATATTGTGAAATAACGTTTCTTTGTAGCATCTTACCAGATCCTGTTGATGAATGTAAGGCCCCAAAATGGAAAATAGCAACGCACATCAACCATTGAGTAACATCAGTAGGTTATGAACTAATCCATGGAGAGTTGGGATCATAAATTCTCTGAATTCATCGTATCTTTCAAGATGAGTAAAGGTTGTGCAATTTTTATTCTATGTTTGTTTATGATTAACATCATGATCAACACATACTCATACACTATGCTGTCACGAAATATAGGCATAAACTGATACACTAGAATCTTTTCAATAACCACTTCACACCTCTTTGCTTCTTTACCATCTTTTGTATTGTATGCCACTGTTTTATACTTGCCAAATTCTACTAGTTCATTTCCAACCACGTGTTCTTTCCATATGTTCACATATTGGCAAATGTTGCAAGCCACCGCAATGATGACATGTGCCATCCAAGCATAATTTCTTGTAGAATATTTGACCTTCCTCTCTTTAAAATAAAATTCATGATATGAAGTCTCTTGAAGATGTTGGTGGGGCACATATGGCACAACCCTGCAAACAATTGTTAGTATGCATATCTAAACATATAGACCTATAAGCATCAAAATGGTTATAAAATTCCATATGTAATCTACAACAACAAGTAGTGTGTGTGTGATTTATCTTGACATAGAAAGGTTTTATCATTTCAAAAAATCTTTGACAAATTTTAATTTGAGGATACTTCTCTAGAAATTTACCATAAAATTGTGTTTGAGTCTCATCCAAAAAATGCTTTGGATGTGGCTCACGGTTCTGACTACCGATTCTCATTCTTACCACATCCCTTTGATTCAGAGATACCCTTGTGTAATTCTTCCAAAAGTCTTCAATTAGTGATCTCAATGCTTCAACAATTGGTTTATCTTTTTGTGGTAGTCTCCCCAAGAACGCCCATAATTCATTGGCATTAGTGTCCTCAATTCTTTGGCATCTTCCAACAACTCTTGATAAAGTTTTCCTATTAATTTTCAATTCTTGACTCGTCTTTCTAATGAGACGAGCTTTCCTCATTTGACTACTTACTATAGTCGATGTAATCACACATCGTGTTGCATTACTATCTTTTGTGCTTGAGGTGTTACCCACACTCTCATACGCACTCATTAGATTCTTGACAATAGATTTTTCACTTGAAGCCTCTGATGTTCTCAACCCAAGAATCTTCATGATGGACCTATACTTTATACTTCACATCATTTCAATGAATAGTTGACATCTTGCAGTCTCATTTAACTTTTCAAAGAACAATCTCCAAATCTTATGAGCATATCTTCTACAAGTGTGTTTTGGAATCTTACCTTCCATTGGCTGCAAAATATTATCATCAATTTCAATCAAATACTTTGTCTTTCTATGCAAAATTCTAGGTGGTGTTAAGTTAGGTAAATTCATCTCAACATTAGGAATTTCATCAATATTTAAATGAGATGGGCTAGATGGCATACCTTCGATTGAAGATGGAATAGATGACATACCTTAAGGTTGAGGTGGAAACAATGGCATACCTCCTTCATCACATGTGAGTGATGATGTACTCTCAACTTGAGATATGGTAGATGGTGTCCCTACATGTTGACTTGCGGTAGAGGATGTGTCTCCAACTATGGTATTCAAATCTCTCGTAGCACGAAGTTTTTGCATTTATTCTCTTTGTGCCACCAATACCATATCTCTTTGTGATGGTTGTGGTTCCTCTTCAATTGGTATGTCTTCATTTATCATGTCCAATTTCCTTTTCTCATGAAGTTCCCTCATAGCCACTACTTTCTTTGCATTCTTAGCTTCTATCTCTTCCTGTGTTGGTTTAATTCTTGATCGTTTCCTCGGCATGACAGAGAATTTGTCTATAGCATGATAAAGAGACCAATATTACTTCCTAAGAAATGAATACAAAATAATAGTGGGATTGTATTTTTATTATGTTGTAAGGATTTATTCCTGTATAGTTTGACATCATGGTATGTTAAGGTTTATTTATTACACATAATTATTAAAGAGCCCAAGTGTAGAAAATACACATGGCATCATGTGAGATTATAGGCTTCTTTCTTGATTGGTAATGTGTCTATTTTAAACATGTATGATAAAGCATGATAAAGTAATTCAATCTGAATTAAGGAAAATGTAAAGAACATGCATGTAAAGACTTGACATACCTAAAAAATGAAGATTTGAATGGAGAGAGTAGCCAATTATGTAGTGTTTTTTTCTTCTTGCATCAAACTCCTCAACAATTTGAGTTTTTCACCACTTGCTTCCTTTTCAATGTTAAATTGAATAACACTCAAATATAATTACTAACAACAATACTATTAACCAATCTATAATGTTAAATTCCTAAAATTGAATCACAATTAACATTGCAACACTACAAAAATTGAAACTTAAATAGATATATATCAAACTTGGTGTGAAAACTATGTTATTTCCTCCTTCTCAAGTTGGCAAAGAAGAAAAGGTGGTGGAAAGATCATGCAAAGGTGGTACAATGTGTCAAATGTGCATGTGAACTTCCCAATAGCATGAAAGCACTTCTTTTTTGTCAGAGCACGCACAAAATCAGTATGAAAATAGAGCATGTGGGCTTGGATCACAGGGGTCAACACTTTTTTACTGTTTCTATAGCAGGAAAAAACACGAGTGCGTTATAACGCGCTCAGGTTTTGTCCTCCTATAGATTGATCACATCCTATGCATTATCTTCCTTAACACAAGCAGGGATGACCACATCCTGTGCTTCATCAACTAACACTTCCAAGCCTTACAATTCCTCTTAAATATGGGAGGATCCATGACTGGAAGAGCCAAGCCACTTAGTCCCGCCTTGCTGAAGGATGACATTCTGGGAGAATTAGGAGATTTTCCTTTGGAGATCATATAATCTTTAAATGCTTTCCATCTTGGTAGGTCCTCTGCATTAGAGAAAAACCACTGATGGTGTCTGAGAAATAAGAAATTATTCATCTCTTTGGTGATCCATTTCTCTTTCCAAACCTTCCCCTTTAGACTTGAATGACCACAAGGTTTTTGAGGAAGAACTTTTCCTATTTCCTGCAAGAGCTTGCCAGATGCTCTGCCATATGATAGGCATAACAATGAATGGGCAAGCCCTCATAATCAAGTTCTTGATAGAAAATGCCCATCGAGGAAGAAAGACAGATCTTCTTTGGAAGCAGAAGTTCTAGTTTGTGACAAATCCTTATCTAAGCATAAATAGCAGGGGTTCTGTCAAGTGATTGCTAATCCACTTCCACAAAGTCTCCTGAAGACTTCCTGATTGATTCCAAAACATCCACACCACAAAACTGGAGAGGCAATCAATATAATCAAACCCATAAATCTGCATTTGACTATAGAAACTCTCTTCAGGATAGATTAAGAGTCCAACATTTCAGCTCAAGTCTAAACCCATCAACATCTAAATAACATGAATACAAAATCTCTATTTTCCTATCTTTAGAACTCAACCCTCAACATCAAACCCTAATCCCTCAACCCTTAACTATGATCCCTCGACCCTCAACCCTATCCCTAAACCCTAAACCCTAAAGCTTCAACCCTCAACGCTCAACGTCAAATCCTAATCACTTAACCCTTCACTCTAATCCATCAACCCTAAACCCTATCCCTAAACCCTCAACACTATACATGAAACCCTAATCCCTCAACCCTCAACCCTAAACTTATCCCTAAACCCTAATCCCTCAACCCTCAACCCTAATCCGTCATCCCTCAACCTTAATCTGTCATCCCTCAACTCTAATCCCTCATCCCTAAACCCTAACTGCTATCCCTATTACTAAACCCTCAATAGACTCGATACTATACCTTAAACCCTAATCCCTTATCCCTAAACCCTCCAACCCCATCCCTAATCCTTATACCCTCCACACTCTACTTTAACCCTAATCCCTTGACCCTCAACCCTATCCCTAAACCCTTGACCTTCAAACCTCAACCCTCAACCCTTAACTCTGATCCCTCAACCTTCAACCCTATCCCTAAACCCTAAACCCTAAAGTCTCAACCCTCAACCCTCAATGTCAAATCCTAATCCCTCGACCCTTCACTCTAATCCATCAACCCTAAACCCTATCCCTAAACCCTCAACACTATACCTTAAACCCTAATCCCTCAACCCTCAACCCTAAACCCTAATCCCTCAACCCTAATCCGTCATCCCTCAACTCTAATCCCTCATCCCTAAACCCTAAATGCTATCCCCATTCCTAAACCCTCAACAGACTCGATACTATAACTTAAACCCTAATCCCTTATCCCTAAACCCTCCAACCCTATCCCTAATCCTTATACCCTCCACACTCTAATTTAGCCCTAATCCCTTGACCCTCAACCCTATCCCTAAACCCTTGACCCTCGAACCTCAACCCTCAACCCTCAACGTCAAACCCTAATCCCTCAACCCTTAACTCTGATCCCTCGAACCTCAACCCTATCCCTAAAGCCTAAAGCCTCAACCCTCAACCCTCAATGTCAAATCATAATCCCTCGACCCTTCACTCTAATCCATCAACCCTAAACCCTATCCCTAAACCCTCAACACTATACCTTAAACCCTAATCCCTCAACCCTCAACCCTAAACCTTATCCCTAAATCCTAATCCCTCAACCCTCAACCCTAATCCATCATCCCTCAACTCTAATCCCTCATCCCTAAACCCTAAATGCTATCCCTATTCCTAAACCCTCAATAGACTCGATACTATACCTTAAACCCTAATCCCTTATCCCTAAACCCTACAACCCTATCCCTAATCCTTATACCCTCCACACTCTACTTTAACCCTAATCCTTTGACCCTCAACCCTATCCCTAAACCCTTGACCCTCGAACCTCAACCCTCAACCCTCAATGTCAAACCCTAATTCCTCAACCCTTAACTCTAATCCCTCGACCCTCGACCCTATCCCTAAACCCTAAACCCTAAAGCCTCAACCCTCAACCCTCAATGTCAAATCCTAATCCCTCGACCCTTCACTCTGATCCCTCAACCCTGAACCCTCAACACTATACCTTAAACCCTAATCCCTCAACTCTCAACCCTAAACCTTATCCCTAAACCCTAATCCCTCAATCCTCAACTCTAATCCGTCATCCCTCAACTCTAATCCCTCATCCCTAAACCCTAAATGCTATCCTTATTCCTAAACCCTCAACAGACTCGATACTATACCTTAAACCCTGATCCCTTATCCCTAAACCCTCCAACCCTATCCCTAATCCTTATACCCTCCACACTCTACTTTAACCCTAATCCCTCAACCCTCAACCCTATCCCTAAACCCTTGACCCTTGACCCTCGAACCTCAACCCTCAACCCTCAACATCAAACCCTAATCCCTCAACCCTTAACTCTGATCCCTCAATCCTCAACCCTATCCCTAAACCCTAAACCCTAAAGCCTCAACCCTCAACATCAAATCCTAATCCCTCAACCCTTCACTCTAATCCCTCAACCCTAAACCCTATCCCTAAACCCTCAACACTATACCTTAAACCCTAATCCCTCAACCCTCAACCCTAAACCTTATCCCTAAACCCTAATCCCTCAACCCTAATCTATCATCCCTCAACTGTAATCCCTCATCCCTAAACCCTAAACACTATCCCTATTACTATACCCTCAATGGGCTCGATACTATACCTTAAACCCTAATCCCTTATCCCTAAACCCTCCAACCCTATCCCTAATCCTTATACCCTCGACACTCTACTTTAACCCTAATCCCTCAACCCTCAACCCTATCCCAAAACCCTTAACCCTCGAACCTCAATGTACTCAACCCTCAATATCAAACCCTAATCCCTCAACCCTTAACTATGATCCCTCGACCCTTAACCCTTAAAACTTGAACCCTAAAACCTATCCCTACATGCTCGACACTCGACACTATATCTTAAACCCTAATCCCTTAACCCTCATCCCTAAAGCCTCAACCCTAAATCCTTAAACCTTCAACCCTAAACCCTATCCCTCAACCTCAACCCTCAACTCTCAACATTAAACCCTAATTCATCAACCCTAAACCCTAATCCCTCAAACCTAAACCCTATCCCTAAACCATCAACCCTCAACACTATACATTAAACCCTAATCCCTATCCCTCAACCCTTAACCCTTAAAACTTAAACCCTATCCCTACACCCTCAACACTTAACACTATATCTTAAGCCTTAAACCCTCATCCCTAAAGCCTCAACCCTTAATCCTTAAACCTTCAACCCTAAACCCTATCCCTAATCCCTCTACCCTCGACACTCTAACCCTAACCTTGACATTAAACACTAATTCGTCAACCCTAAACCCTAATCTGTCAATCCTAAACCCTATCCCTAAACCCTCAACCCTCAACACTATACCTTATACCCTAATCCATCAACCCTAAAACCTAATCCCTCAACCCTCAACCCTAAACACTATCAATAAACCCTCAACCCTCGACACTATACCTTAAAACCTAATCCCTCAACCCTCAACCCTAATCCCTCATCCCTAAACCCTAAACACTATCCCTATTCCTAAACCCTCAACCCTCGACACTATACCTTAAACCCTAATCCCTTATCCCTAAACCCTAAACCCTATCCCTCAACCCTTAACCCTTAAAAATTAAACCCTAAAACCTATCCATACACCCTCGACGCTCAACACTATATTTTAAACCCCAATCCCTTAACCCTCAGCCCTAAAGCCTCAACCCTCAATTGTTAAACCTTTAACCCTAAACCCTATCCCTAATCCCTCTACCCTTAATACTCTACTTTAACCCTAATCCCTTGACCATCAACCCTATCCCTAAACCCTCAACCCTCAACTCTCAACATTAAACCCTAATCCGTCAACCCTAAACCCTAATCCCTCAACCCTAAACCCTATCCCTAAACCCTCAACACTATACCTTAAACCATAATCCCTCAACCCTAAACCCTAATCCCTCAACCCTAAACCCTAAACCCTATCCCTAAACCCAACAAAACTGCTTTGCCTTATGTTAGGTTGTTAAACCCATCATTTTTGACACTCTTCTCTTAAAGATGTTTGAGTTGCAAGAATATGTCAGAAAAATGGTTATGAACTTTTTTAATGTTAGTAATGTTATATGGCATGTTTTTCTGGCCCATCTAGGGTTCATTATGCTAATAGGTGTACACACTATGAGAAAAGCTTTGCATATGGTACATCCACAGTGAGTAATTAACAGTTGAAATTAGAAGGATGATCATTATGAGAAAAGATTTGCATTGGGGTACATCTATGTTTCTTGCTGTCCACTCCGCACTTAGGGGAGGTATATTGTTATGAAACAGGCAAATAATCTCCCATTGTTTACTGGCTCTATCCACAAGAACTACTAAACTATACCTTAAACCCTAATCCCTTAACCCTAAACTTTCAACCCTAAACCCTAATCCCTCAAGGTCCTAAACTCTAATCCCTTATCCCTAAACTCTAAATCCTATCCCTAAACACTCAACCCTCAACCTTAAACCTTAATCACTCAATCCTTATCCACCCCTCTCCTCCCCTATCTGGCTCACTCCCATCTCTACCCTCCTCTGCCCTCGACACTATACATACATACATATAGGCATACATAGATACATACATACATACATATAGGCATACATACATACATACATACATACATATATATAGGCATACATACATACATACATGATTAATAGCCTTGACCTTGAACATAAAAAAATTTAAGGGGAGCATAACGTGAGCGCGTTATAATGCGCTTGCGTTATTTCAAACATGACAAACAACACAAACTTTTGCAGAAAAGGAAAAATGCAAAGCAAAACATAACACGAGCGCATTATGTTTTGCTTTGGGAATTCCAAGCCTTGGGCTTGGGATTTGATTTGGATTTCCAACCCAAAGGCTTAGAGTGCCTTTTGAACAGCCACATACATGTTTTTCCATATTCTTCAAGATTTCACATAATTTCGTTCGTGCTAACACTCAGATTTGCGCGTGTTTCAAGGTTGAACAAATCAAACACCTGGGTAATGTTAGGCTTTCTCTTAGCTATTTGACGATGTGATTTTTTTCACATTTTAACAATATTCAACCTTTCATCTTTAATTTCTTTTGTTTGTGTGTCCGTTTTTGGGCAAAAACCACTATTTGGTCTTTTTTTCATTGTAAATTAACTATTCATTCAAATTTCAAAAAAATTACATATTTAGAAACTAGACTCCATTCTACAAATATTAAAAAAAGAAAAAAATGATTTTTCAACTAGTTTTCAAAATTTATAGGGGTAGCACGGCCAAAATTCTATTTTTTAGGATGTGTCCACTTTGAAAATTAGTAAAAAATCAAATATTCATAAAAAAATTATCAGAAAAATCGGGCATAAACTACATGCTATTAGCTAATTTCTCACTAAAGCAATTTTAAAAATACCAAAAAAAAGTTGACCTTTTGAGGGAGCCACAAAACATTCTATGTTATGTTTTTTTGACAGAAACAACACCAATTTTTGTGGCTCCCTCTTTTGAACCCCTTAATCTATGCCATTTTTTAAAAAAATAGTAGTTTAGAAAGTAGACTCAGAGCACTACGAACATTGTTTTGGTTGCATTTCCAAATTTTGAGTGTAACTATGCTCAATTTCTCATCCAAGGCCAGTATTTCCTGATTTTAGAAAAAAAGTGGCCACTTAAGACCCCTTTTTGGCCCCCTATCTTCTTGCACTTACCCCTCTTTACATCTACACTTTCTACATGATAATGTCGACCATATGACCACATTGCTGGATATTTCCTCGCTTGTGAAAGACCATTTATTTCAGTGAAAACAAATATAATGATGAATATTAAAATAGTTAATAGTGTCAAAACTGTAAGGAAACAACATTTTGTAAAATTCCAATTCTACCTTTCTTTCACATCCTCTAGACATGTTGATTTCGTCTTCTGTTATGTTTGAATATATACCTACATCTTCTATTTGATTTTGAATTTGTTCAGTAACCCATTCTAGTGTGCAATCTTTGCCCCATTCCCCAAGCAGATCAGTGGGAAGTGGAGTATTCCTTGGGTTCGATCTCTTAAATTGCCTCCTTGCTTCTAACACTTCTCTCTTTTTGTCATACAGATTGATCCATTTGTTCATAAAGTCCATGTGGTACAGAATGAACTTGTCAAGTATAGCACTTTCGTCTACACCTATTACATGTCAACATGTTTATTTCAAACTCTAGATGTCATGTTGTTAATTTGACAAATAAATTATAGAGTCAATTAATGATTGCAAGAAAAACAACCACACTGATCATGAATTTACTTACTAATTTCTACTTGAACATTATTATATTGTGGTTTTTCTCCATCAATAGTATCTAATGCTCATTCTTCATCCCAGAAGCATGGCCCATCTTCAAAATCCTTACCAAGGAATTCACACAGGAAGAAAAATGCTTCATTCAATACATACCCTTCAGCCATGCAACCCTCTGGATGTGCCTTTTGTTGGACATATCTTTTTAGAGTTTTCATATACCTCTCAAATAAAAACATCCACCTCGTTGATACGACACCCGCCAATTCAGTGTCATCGACTAGGTGTATAAGTAAATGGACTTGTAGGTCCATGAAACTTGTAGGGAGAACCTTCTCAAATACACATACAATTTCTACAATTTCCTTCTTCCATTTTAGCACTTCACATTCATGGATCTCCTTGGAGGTCACCCACCTAATATAAGAATAGTAAATTAGAATGAACCTTTAGTGAAAAATTAAAATGCAATATAATATCTCTATGTTTCTCACACAAACATTTCATATAACCACCTACCTTGTAAATGTTGACAATCAATTTATGGCATTCCTTAAGTCAACTGTAAGACAAGAATCCCCCCTAATTGCCAATGGCATGATATGCTATCAAACACATTTATGAAAAGGTGATTAGTAATTTTTCCTCACACAACAAAATATCAAAATATATTTAGTACTTAATCAATGTTAGCAGTAAATGTTAAATGATGATATATAATACCTTCATAAAATTATGAAAATCATGTGTTTTAAATCCTGTGATATGTCCATCAACTGTAAAAGCTTTAGCCAATGACGACCCATAGCCATTAGGTGTCCTTATTGAATGAATGATATTTTTTAGTTGGTCTAGCTCTTTTTTTTTCAAAATCCATGGAGCTTCTACATATGTTTCATTTTCCCTATTTGGCCACAAATGTTTTCTATCAATTTTGGTACGCGAAAGAGCAATATCTCTCCTCGAAGACAAGGTGTCCTTCTCTTTGCTTGATATATGTTGAAATATAGAATCTGGGACATTTTTGAATATGTGCATAATATTGAATAGGTGAGATATTAATAGATCCTTCCAGTAAGGGAGCTCATAAAATATGGATTTCATTTTCATTCCTTGTGGCATATTAACTGCAACTTGTTCTGGTTCTTCAATTGAATCACCCCGATCAAAAAATCCTCCCAAGCTTTCAATTCAGCATCTTCATACTTCTTAATCCAATCACCTAGACCTATAATCATGGGAGGGCCTCTATTTTCAACTTTTCCATCAAATTGATTCTTCAAGCGATTTCTAAACTTATGATCAAGTGGTAAAAAAACCCTGTTGTTTACATAAATAAATTTATGTAGATCTTTAGAATATTTCCCTTGAAATTGTTTGAAGCCCTGCAATTCAATAAGTAATGTTAATAATATCAAAAAAATAGTATAAAACTAAGTATGAGAGTTGGGATGGAATTAAATTATGAGTTAAATACGTAAATATTTTATCTTACCAGAACAAACACCAAGTCCTGGGAAATCATGAATAGTCCAACATAGCACACCATACAACATGAAGGACCTATTTGATGGGGGATGTGATATGTCATACATTTTTATGCCTTTCCATAGCAGTTGCATCTCATCAATAAAAGGCGCAAGATAAACATCCATGTTTTTAACTTGATGTTTTCCTGGAACAATGAGAGTCAGCATAAGACACTCCTTTCTAACACTCATCCATGGGGGAATATTGTATACTATCAATCCGACTGGCCAAACACTATAATTTGAGCTTAGGAAAGAGAATGGGCACACTCCATCAATTGCAAGACCAAACCTGATACTACGGGGTTCATCTTTGAATTTTCTTGGCCATTTTTCCTCTATGTGTTTCATTGCTTTGGAGTCGGCCGGAATTTGCATGAATCCATCTTTACTCTTGTTTTTTGCATGCTAGTCTATCAATTGTGCAAGTGACTTGCAACGAAACATTCGTTGAAGTCTAGGTATAATTGGTATGTGACGTAAAACCTTCTTTGGAACTATATGACCTTGTACATCTGTATGATATCTCTTCTCTTTGCATACAGGACATTCTACCTTGTTTTCATATTCATCTCTGTATAAAATGCAATCATTTTTACATGAATGAATTTTCTTATATTCAATCCCCAACTCAACCAACAACAGACGCGCCTCTCTGCAAGTTGATGGAAACACATTCTCTTTAGGGAATATTTTAGTTTTTAGTGCCCTGTAAGATTTCCAGAGATTAAATCAATTGAATGTTTGACTTATGATGAACATGTTTCATATGTCAATCTATACTAGGATTGTTTATATACAATATATGGTTTTAAATTCCCCTTAAAGAAATAAAAATGAAGTTGATGAATGTTTACAAATTATGTACACCAATTGACAATGCAAAGTAAGAATTGGATTTCATCTCACTTTAGTAGGTTAGTGAATCCTTTGTCTGACCAACCAAATAATGTCTTGATTTCTAATAATATTAATGTGCATGCTAGTTTTGAAGTTCTACTTGCACCTTATTTGAACACGGGTGTCTTCGCCGCTTGCTTGATGGAGTCTTTCAGGTTTTTATCATCAACATTACGTTGGTGGTAATTACCCCTGCTATCATCGTTACTGTCAACCATATGATCATTGTTGTCATCATTGTTTCCATCCCCAAAGAAACTTGTAAGCATTTCATTCAATTCTTCTTCATGCACTACATTTTCACTATCATGATCATCATCATTAAGGCTAGTTGGCATGTCATCAATGTATGTGGATCTCATCAGCAGTTCAAATTTCTCAGCTGCTAGTATTCTCTTCAATGTTGCTCTTTTCTGCCTGGTATGGTTTAAAGGATGGTTTGGATCATCCCGTCCAAACCTTAATAAACCAGTTGGATCTTGGATATTATTATGTGTTTCATCAACATCTTCTACCTATCAACAAACGTAAGCATTATTTAATGTTTGGCAACAATTGCACTAAATTCAAAATGTATCAATTTCAAAGAAATATAATCAAATATGGCTTAAAAAATAAAAATATAAATTGTATGAACATATATACATCAATTGAATAATGGAACATTATTTTATAGACTACCTTTTTATACAATAATTTAAAGAAAACACAATTTTGACAATATAGTTTATAAAACATCAGTCCACACTCATTTATTATTCTTTGGTTTTTTACCCTTAAGAACATCCTTAGGGAGACCTTGTTCTTCCCTTTTCTTTCGCGCAGGAGTGCGTTTTAAGAAGGGGTAATCAGTCAATAACTCATCCCTAATGGTAAGGTCCATAATAGCCTCAACCATTATGAATCTATCAACCTCTCTTTCCATATCTCCATCTTTATCATTTATAACCTCAACAAATTGATAATTCAGTCTTACATTAGGGTTCCTTCCCTTACTACTATTTATAAATCCTACAATATTTTTGTGTGTATGCATGTCCATCTATATACATAAGATGACCTATATTCATTTCTTTTCCACTTTCCAATTGGAGACGATGTGTATACATATTCAAATTTAGACCATATGCTGACATGCTAGGCTTATATTCTACCAGCCTTCTCCATTCACCACTGTAATATGATGGACCATAATATGGCATTAATCTCCTAGTGGTTTATTCTGAATCGCTTCTATGTTTAGATCCCACATGTACATTTTGGATGACAAAGAGGCCTAGATTCGCTCTATGAATATTGGAGGGTCGTATCATGTAGTTGTATCCCCAAAATTGAAACACCTCATACACTCTAGGTAGTTGTTGATCACTAGGCCAAGTGCAATATAGTCAATGATCAAATGTCTCTTTGTAAATTGATCTCAAACTCAAGGGCAAGTCATCATCTCCATCACATTCATTCTCATAGGGTATGTAGTCCACCTTCCCCTTGTCTTTAAGCATATGATGCATCTTTAAACCGGTTCTTGTTCTGTTACTTATTTTCATCAATTCCTCATCTTTGGAGCTGGTATATTGGCACATATTTTTGTTAGATGTATCATCTGATGAATGATAATTGCCCTCTAGGATGGAAGTCGGTGATCTAGGAAACTTTAAACCAAGAACTTTATCCTACAAGTATCCATTAAGAAAAAAATTAGTTATTTAAATAATATAAAACAATGTTTTCTTCAAAATCCTTACCAAGGAATTCATATGCTATTTATATCAAATTGGAAAATTCCTTACCACAATCCCTATTGGAGTTGAATCTATTATAGGAGGCATACTACCAACTGGAAGCTCATCATATATGTAATGTCTTTGTACAATCGCTCATTTGAATTGTTTCTTTCCACGACATATAGAACATCCACAAACAATAATTTTCTCAAAGTATTCATCCCATGTACTATAGTCCCGACCAACCTCTTATTCAGTGCAATCATTTGTAGTGTCTGCAAGATCCATTGTCATATCCTCTTCCACCCACTGTCGTCTATGTGATTTAATAGTTTTAGGTCCACATCCATGTACATATCTTTTTCTTTTGCTAGTTGAACACTCAAGCTCTGCATTTGCTCCAATCTCAATCTAAAATAATCAACAACATGCATTAATTTATGTCAAGATTCGATAATACATTATAAATTTCAATAATACTGTGAAAAAAGATGGACGTATCACAAAATGCCATCAAATCATTTTTTCCTAAGTTAAGTCAAAATTTGAGTACCTGATGTCTAGCTTCATCTGTTGTGTCCTCATTTGATATGACACAATCTGTTGCCATGGCCTCGTCTGGCCCCTATAATACACAACATAGTAAATAATGTTTAGTACACCAATTATATCATTTTAATGAATATTGCTATCCAACACAAAACCTCACTTTAGTCATATATGTGACATATTCATATCATGTTTTGGCCATCATAATTTTCAAACTTTTCCCTTGATCATAGAATCACATTTAATCACCATTCCTGTGCATTTTCAACCAATAAATTTGACCTCAGAGGCCTCATGGACAAAAAAATGACTTTATCTCCTTTATGTTGTAGCATTTGTGAATTCATAAACACCTTCCTCCTTTGGTTGAGGTTGCTTTCTCTTCTTGCCTCTATTGTATTTGCAGATTCCATTGTCATATCTATTTCCACCCACTTTCCTCTCTGTGGTTTAGTAGTTCTACGCCATCCACGTCCTCTCTCCATGGCCTCCTCTAGATCCTGTAATACACAACAATGACAATAGTCACATAATAGCTGTGCATCAAGAGGTTAAAAGGAACCAATCAAGATAACCACACATGAACAACAAATGTGTCCTGACAGATTATATAAATTTCCTATATGTTTGCATTTATCCTCTAACCTTTCTACATTAGCCCTTAATTGTACAGATCTCGTAGTTGTTATATGCAAATGATTTGTATCCTTGCATTCCTATTGCCAAATATAGTGAACTAATTTGAATCCTTGTATAACCAATTTGTAGGTACAGTGAATTGATTTGAGTTTTTGCATTCACAAGTAAAAAATCACAACAAGACAGTTTGAATCCTTGAGTTTTAAGTAAAATGAAATGGGTGAGACCAATGCCTTGTTGGGTAAATGGAGTCAAATGAAATTATGAGATAAGTGGCTTATATTTGGTAGTAATTCTAACTGTTTGGCACACTAATATTGGTTAATAACTTGTATAACCATGCAAGGAAATAATTGACAACTCTTCTTAATAATCCAACTAACACAACCAGGTTACTGGTAATTTATCAAAAGGATTTTTAATCCCTACTTGAAGGAACCAATTGAATAAATCAAACAAGAACAGTAGATGATATCAACTTGGAAATAGAATGTCAACCCTAATTATGTGGTTCTTCTTACTGATCCAATTAATACTCCCAGATTACTATGATCTGAAAATAGTGTTGGTAAGATTTTTGGGATATCTTCAATGGGGCTCTTGGTATCACTAAAAGTAACATAGGGGAGAGGACCCAATTGCTGAGCATGTTCCAATAGCTGTGATAGTGTTTGTGGACTTAAGGCTCAATATTTTTAAAACTTTAGCAATAGTAGTTGTAACTTTAAGGTTGTTAGTGTTGACTATAAGTACATATAATTGAATGAAATGTGCCCTTTAGATTTAAAAACAACCAATTATGTGATGCCACATCAGCACACCAACAAAACATGACTTAATGAACAACTATTGGTCCACCTTTATTTCGAGAACTATTAGACACCTTAACAAAAAGCATGTTGAGCAACTATTGGTCCACCTTTGGTCAAGAGCATTGCCCTTAGACCTCACTCTAGTTTTTAAAAGAAAAAATTAAAAAACATTTTGAACCATGCTAGATGGAAAAACAACATTTTAAATTTTTTTTTTTTTACTTTTTTCCAATTAAATCCCAAATATTTGAATTACATTTATTCTTCTAGTTTGCTAAGTCAATCTTTATCCTAAGTAATGCTCCTATGGCCCTAGCAGAGATACAAACACATGGCTCCACAAAGAGATAGCAATTTTGGACTAAATGATACAAACTTCTTTCTACCATAATTCATGATTCCATATTATAATTTTTGTTTTTGATGCAATGGATATCATAATTGATAAGTTTTATATTCCTAAAACACTTTGACAATATTTATATATCTAAAAAATGATACAAACTTCTTTCTACCATAATTCATGATTCCATATTATAATTTTTGTTTTTGATGCCATGGATATTATAATTGATAAGTTTTATATTCCTAAAACACTTTGACAATATTCATATATCTAAAAATGTTGTTTCTTTTATACTTGATCTTAGTAGCTTCTATTAGATTAGTTTATTGTGTCTTTAAAATTTATTTAATAAAGGACGCATGAAACCGATTTTAAATCCTTAAAAATCTCTATATTTAATTGCCTAGTCTTCACTGAGTTTTGACCGAATCTGAGCACAGAATCTGAGGTCAAAAAGAGTCCAAACCAGTTGGATCAAACCATCATAAATTTTTATATGGCAAGCAGCTATGACAAGAGTCAATACTAGAACCTATAGTAGCAGAAATCACAATGAACCTATAGTAGAGGAAACCATCGTAAATTTTTATATGGCAGGTAGCTGTGATATATCAATTTAAATAATAAGGAAGCACTAAAATGGAGACAACCAAATAATTGAATAACTTTAACAAATAATTGATACCAATATGGTGCCACAGAATCAGAGATTTTCCATTAACTTCTTCAAAATTATGCTTGCAACATGGTCTTTGAGTTTGTAAATATTATGGAACTTTTTCTACTATCTACCACTACTAGCTGCTCTCTTGACCCTATATCTTTTTATCAGGTCTTGGTCTCTCTTTTTATAGGAAAGGCAAACAAGCTTCAGACCCGTTACAACAAAAAAGATATAATTATTCATAACTGTTAAGAAAATACTTTTAAACTTAACAAAATGTTTTTAATTAGAAAAGACCAATCCATTATTCACCGAATAGAAACCCGTGACCATTCAAGGCCTGAGCAAGGCATTATATTTTCTGATGTGGTATCTCCTCTTCACATTCAATCCTCTTTAGAACCTAAATATGTTCATAACTGTTCATAACTATTAAGAAAATAATTTTAAACTTAACAAAATGTTTTTAATTAGAAAACACCAATCTATTAATCTACGAATAGAAGCCTATGACCATTCAAGGCCTGAGCAAGGCTTTCTATTTTTCCATAAGGTGCTTCATTTGTCTGCTAGCTAATTTACTCCCTCTAAAGAATTCATGGTAGCATCAGTCGTATCAATTGCTCTGCACAAGAACATATTAATTTCAAATAAATGTTCAATATACTCCTGTTTTGCATATGTGTCAACATTAAGGGCTATCCCTTTCATGTCATGCTCCATGTTCATCATTTTCTCAAGACACTTGTGAATATTCTGCATGATCATATCTTCATTATTGATTTCTTATAAAGCAATATTTAGAACTATGGATACATCTTCCTTCCACTCTTCATATTTTCATGGTTCTCCAGTATTATCATGAATTGAGGGAGTGATATCAAAAGAATTCAACTCCTTATTTAATTTATTATGATACTTTTCATGCATCTTGACCAACTTACCATACATCTACAATCCTTGTTCTGTTAAAAGTTTTTTATCTGAAAGTTCTTGTTTCCTTTCCATCATCCTCTCCTGCAATCTTTTGTTTTCTATAATGGTTGAATATGTTTGTTGGAATGATTTCCAACAGGTATCTACACATTCCCACGTCTTTTTGAACCTTTCTTTTATTATTTCAGAGGCCATGGTGTATTTGAGGGTCTTTACTTCCCTAAAAAGCTTATCACATTTTTTCTGGGATTTAGCATGGCATTCTTTCCAATAGATTGCATTTGTTAATGCCTCTATCACTTCTTTGTCTTTCTGGATCCATGGGGAATGTACCTCAGATGCAGAAGAAGAAGCTCTTTCCTTGTGGTATATTAATTCTTTCTTCATCTTGTCATTTTCCTTGATTAATTTCTCAATTTGGGCCTTAGTGAACTTTTCTACATTAACATTTAGTTCAACAGTTTCTAAGGGATCTGTGTCTCCTATCCTTTTGACCAAGAGGTGACCAAACATTTTATTTGGGTCACTGGTTATTATTGGTCTCTTATCTTGGGGATAAAAAGACCAAATCAATAAAGTGGTTTCATCTGCATTATACCCCAACCATGAGTTATATACTTTGTCACTTGCTTCCTCTGTCAAACTCAGTGTTTTATCTTCCCTCCTCCTGAACGTGTCAAATACAATGGAAGAGCTCATATCCCAACCTGGCACAAGCAATACCTTGGCTTCTTGGAGCAGTTATCTTCCTCTTTCTAGATTAATAGACTCCATTTCTCTGTCAATCTCTTTTTTCAATTCCTCCAAGGCGGCAATTTCTTGCTCAGGGGTAGTATCTTTCATTTTTTGCCTCATTTTATTTCCTTGATGTTCATATACAAAAGATTTAAATTTAGGAGTCTTAATAAATTCATCATCAGAGACAAACTTCTGAGCAACCATAACTCTGATGTCATCAGACAGATCTCAGAAGTCTCAAATTTTACATGGTTCAATTCTGTTGGAGACTCATAATGTGGAATAACAGGAGCACTTATTGTTTGCATTTTTTTAATCTCATCATCACTCACTTCTTCATCTATATCTGTATCTACAGAAAATGATACTTCAGGGGTTGGCTGTGAAGGTATGTGAGACAGAGGCTGTACCTTTTGAGCTTGTGTCCCAGAGTATTGTATGTAATCTGTATCAAAAGGAATCAAAGGCACACCCTCAATTATCTCATTTGCATGAGCAATAAGCTGCTCAACTCTTGATAGTGGGTCTTCAATTTCAGAAAAGGCTCTTGAGTATGAAGAAACATTCTTGCATTTCCAATCTTGTGCAAGTAGAATTTTATTAAATATAGCCATTCTATCTTCAGTAGAGGCTTTGTCTTGATTTCTAATTATATCTACTTCTAAAAAAAGATGTTCATAAGCAGATAGACCCTGTGAGACCCTGGATCTGTGAATAAAACCATCTATATCAAAACATTTTCTTTCATCTCCTATTGGGAGATCATATTGTGCTAGTTTGGCATTGACTTCTTCATAACCCTCATTCATGACTACTATGAATTCCCCAAACCAGAAAGTACTAGGCATGAATGATTGTTTGTTGTTCCTCTTTAGATGAAAAGCATTAGATTTAGCTAATTGTCTCACAATTTCTAAGTATGCAATTCTGTCTGGGACAACCCTAGGCAATAGATAAGGGAAACCCTCAAATCCATAGACTCGTGTCATGGTGCAGTTTGAAAAGGCATACCAATCTCCCCAGTTATGATTCACCTTAGTCTTTGGATCATTTTCCTTTGGCCTAAGAAACCTTTCTATAGTGGGAGAGAGGCTATAATCATGAGAATATCCCAATAGTTGCATTAGAGGCTTCACAAAATATTCTTCAAACCAAAAATAATGAGATTTGTCAAAACAACAATCCCACAGTGAAGTCCACATTTGCACTGGTTTTGGGTCCCCATTGTCAAACGAGTCTCAAATTTTCATCTTTGAACTCCACCATCCTCTACCATGCCCTTCGTGCAAAAGCAAATACATTAACAAAGAGTAGTGTTTGAAATTAATCTTATCACTATTAAGTTTGATTTTCTCCAATCCATGGTTTAGAGCATTAGCTATGTAACTTGCATAATCAAAAGGCCTTGCTCCCTTTGTTTGAATATCTACAGCTAACACCATAGGTGCAATTGACATTTGTGGGCAAACCTCGAGACCTAAGACTTGACCAGCAACATAATAAGTGTAACAAAAGTACTCCTCAAATGATTCTTTAGAAAATGGAGGGTTCTCAGCATTGGAAAATTTCCTCATCCAACCCTTGTCATATTTTGGCCTGTGTAAAGCTAACTTGCCTCTCTTATAACTGGTGTCCATATGCCTATACTCTAGCAATAGGTCTTTGACTGTAATGGGCATGTCAAAGCCACATTCCAATTGAAAAACATTCACAATGAAATCCTTGGAAAGCACTAGTAAATTATCACCAGTGTGTGATCTAATACTTCTTGTTTTCGGGTCATGTTTGCTAGCTAAGGCTTTAATCAAATCCACATTGATAAAGATAGTAGACACTATTAGCCTTGCTAAATTTAACCTCTAAGGGTTGCAGACAGGTTCATACCTATATTGTTTCTTGAAATGATACAAAAACAATTGATACCCTCGAAGAGGGGTCCAAACATCTCCTAACTCCTTATAGTCATCTATCAATTTATCTATGGAGGGATTAGTCTGGGCACTTCTTTTCGGTCTTAGCCCAGACCCTGGGCATTGGTCAATTAAATCTTGATTCAGTGATCTTTTCTCAACCTTCTAATTTTTTAGCTTTATGTTTCTTTGGATTATTTTCCATAATGCAAACTCCAAAGCTTCTTCACAGTATAAATTTATAGTCAGGACCAATATACTTGAAATATATTTTTGGTTGGCCTTTTTCTACTCCTTTCTCTGCGAGAGGTCCAAATTCCTTTCTCCTTCTTTCTTAGCCAAATCTTACAGCGGTGGAATAACTTATTTCAATCTCAGCTCATAAATGCACCATCGATGTGTATCTTGCCATCGAGCTGGTTTATTAATTACAAATATTCGACCGACATCTTGGAATGTCACATCAATGTTGTCTGACAATCATCGTTGTATCGTTGAGACTTTGTTTTATATTCCACCGAAGTCCATCCCTTCCATCAATAAATTTCCTTTTCTCGGTCCATTGGGGAGGTTCCATATGAAGTTTCCCTGATGTGCCCTAATTCGGCCGATGTTCTTCATACCCTCAATGTTTTATAGTTATTTTAGGCTATCTGTGGAACTTCATCCTTAGTTCCACTGATCCTTACATGCTACAACGATGCTTTTGTCTTTGTTGGTTTTATCAACATGTCATGGGAACTTGTATATAAGTTCTGCCGAAGTTGACATGTTCCGGCGATATAACCTTCTTTAGCCAAATCTTACAGGAGTGGAATAACTTATTTCAATCTCAGCTCATAAATGCACCATCGATGTGTATCTTGCCATCGGGTTGGTTTATTAATTGCAAATATTCGAGTGATGTCTTGGAATGTCACATCAATCTTGTCTAACAATCATCTTCGTATCATTGAGGCTTTGTTTTATATTCCATCGAAGTCCATCCCTTCCATTGATAAATTTCCCTTTCTTGGTCCATCGGTGAGGTTCCATATGAAGTTACCCTAATGTGCCCTAGTCCGGCTGATGTTCTTCATATCCTTAATGTTTTATAGTTATTTCGAGCTATCGGTGGAACTTCATCCTTAGTTCCACCAATATTTACATGCTACAATGATGTTTTTGTCTTTGTTGGTTTTATCGGCATGTCAGGGGAACTCGTATATAAGTTTTGCCAAAGTTGACATGTTCCGGCGATAGGCTAACTCCTGTCGAGTTCATCGGGTCATCGGTGAGGGTGTGATATGTATTCCACCGAAATCCACATGTAATGGCGATATAACCTTCTTCTACCAACTTTATCGGCCTGTCAGTGGAACCATGATGTGGTTTCCACCGATGTCTACATGTTATCCCGATTCATTTTATTCCATTTTGTTGGTCTATTGGTGGGATGACCTCAAAGGTTACCCTGATAGATCATTGTTTTGCCGATATAGTGATACTATATCTTTATCGGGCCATCGGTATAGCAAAGTGAAAGGTTCCAACGATGGGGTCACATTGGGTCGATATGTTCTTAGGAAAGGCAAAGGGTACAATTCATGGAATGGATATGTAAGACTTAGGTTAATTATGGATTTTGTAACACAATTGATTACTATTATGAGATTAAGGGAATAATGTTTTGATCTTGGCTGAAAAGGGGATGGATAGAAGTACAGAAAAATTGTTAAATTCTCCTATCCCAATAGGGTTTAGGGTTTAGGGTTGAGGGTTTAGGGATTACGGTTTAGAGTTCAGGGATTAGGGTTTAGATTTGAGGGTTATAGTCCCATTAGAGAATGATGTCCTCACGTATGGACCATGTTGAGTGCCCTCATTGATGTTGGTAAGGGATACATGGAAGGAAAATGGATTAGGCAGATAGTGATTTATGACATGGATTGTAGAGTTTAAGGTATACTGTTTAGGGTCAAGGGTTTAGGGTTTAGTGTTGAGGGATTAGAGTTTAACATGTAGTGTTTAGGGTTGAGGGTTTAGGGATAGGGTTTAGGGTTTAATGTTTAAGGCTTCAGGCTTCAGGCTTTAGGGATAGCGTTTACGGTTGAGGGATTAAGGTTTAGGGTGGAGGGATCAGGGTTTAAGGTATAGTTTTTAGGGTTGAGGGTTGAAGGTTGCGTTACGCTGCAATGAAAGGTTATAGTCCCATTAGAGAATGATGTCCTTGCGCATGGACCATGTCAAGTGCCCTCATTGATGTTGGTAAGGGATACATGGAAGGCAAATGGATTAGGTAGATAGTAGATTATGATGTGGATTCTAGAGGGGAGAAAAGTGGATTATGACGTGGATTATGTAGGGAAAATAGTGGATTATGATGTGGATTCTGTCAGACTTATGCCAAAGTATGGACCATAGGGATGGTATGTGGAGGGTATGTAGGATAGTGGATGAATGATGGTAGATTTATTGGCTTTATCAGTAGAGGTATCTAATTTTGCATTTCTGGATCCCTTGAGGATGGTGGAATGAGTGGAAACTTTAAGTTTAGGTTTAAGATTAGGGTTGAGGGTTGAGGGTTTAGGGTTTAGGGATTACGGTTTAGAGTTGAGGGATTAAGGTTTAAGGCACATTACTATTTAGGGTTGAGGGTTTAGGGATATGGTTTAGGATTTAAGGTGCAAGTGTTGAGGGTTGAGGCTTTAGGGATAGGGTTTAAGGTTTAGCAATAAGGGATTAGGGTTGAGGGTTGAGGGATTAGAGTTTAAGATATAGTGTTTAGGGTTGAGGGTTTAGGGTTTAGTGTTGAGGGATTAGAGTTTAAGGTATAGTGTTTAGGGTTGAGGGTTTAGGGATAGGGTTGACGGTTTAAGGTTTAAGGGTTGAGGATTTAAGCTTTAGGGATAGCGTTTACAATTGAGGGATTAGGGTTTAGGGTGGAGGGATTAGGGTTTAAGGTATAGTGTTTAGGGTGAAGGTTGTGTTATGCTGCACTGAAAGGTTATAGTCCCATTAGAGAACAATGTCCTCGCCCATGGACCATGTCAAGTGCCCTCATCGATGTTGGTAAGGGATACATGGAAGGTAAATGGATTAGGCAAATAGTGGATTATGACATGGATTCTAGAGGGGAGAAAAGTGGATTATGATGTGGATTATGTTAGACTTATGCCAAAACATGGACCATAGGGATGCTAAGTGGAGGGTATGTAGGATAGTGGATGAATGATGGTATATTTTGGTTTTGGACTTTGCTTGTGGAGGTATGGGCTCGGATAACTTTTTGGATTGATTTTTCTTTGACTCTTTGTTTTTATGTCCTGAGGCATGATGACCCTTAGGATGTTTGGCTTTATCAGTAGAGGCATATAATTTTTCATTTCTGGATCCCTTGGGGATGGTGGAATGAGTGGAAGCTTTAAGTTTAGCTTTAAGATTAGGGTTGAGGGTTGAGGGCTGAGGGATTAGGGTTTAGTGTTGAGGGATTAGAGTTTAAGATATAGTGTTTAGGGTTGAGTGTTTAGGGTTTAGTGTTGATGAATTAGAGTCTAAGGCATAGTGTATAGGGTTGAGGGTTTAGGGATAGGGTTTAGGGTTTAAGGTTTAAGGGTTGAGGCTTTAGGATTTAGGGATAGCATTTACGGTTGAGGGATTAGGATTTAGGGTGGAGGGATTGGGGTTTAAGGTATAGTGTTTAGGGTTGAGGGTTGAAGGTTGTGTTACATTGCACTGAAAGGTTATAGTCCCATTAGAGAACAATGTCCTCATGCATGGACCATGTCGAGTGTCCTCATCAATGTTGGTAGATTTATTGCGGAATGGAAGGGAACCATAACCAATGGTTGCACACATCCTCATAAAAGTTGAAGCTTGTGATGTGGAGGTGGTGTAGGGTACAATGGAGATGTTTTCTTGGGAGATGGATGATGATGGCGCTAAATTAGGTGCACTTGGCGCTGGTTTTGATGTCCCAAAGAGATTACATTTAGGGCTAAAAGTTGGAGCAAAATTCAGAGTTAGAAACGCCGACTTTAGCACCGACTAATGAATCCAAAAAAAATTAAAATTCACTCCAGCATTAAAACATACCACACAAAAAAAAACACAAATAAGTTAATACATTTAAGCCCACAACACAGTGTACTCTGCCTCTATTTTAGGTTTCCTGCGAAGCGATGACTTTATTATGTCAAAAACAGAAGTTACTAAAAAGTTTCTACAACGGATCCGTGAATTTGTATTTTATTTATTTTTGGTTCTAGACATCCAGAAGATAAAAAAATTGCTTGAGCTAGCTGCTAAATTTGGGGTTTCTATCTACCTCATCCATTCAATCAAGCTTGTTCATCTGCCTTTTAGCAAGTAAGTTAACTCTTGACCTAGGTTTTCATCCATTTTGATATAATTTTGAGCTCAAAGAAAGTTTTTATAAGATGTTGTACTCATGCTTTAGGGTAAATTTGAGTAGTAATATTGTTAATTATCCTTGCTTGCAGTATAATTTGCATTTACCATTTTTAGAAGGCCTATCGAATAAGGTCTCTTTGTACATCATACCCAAAATACAAGCTGTCAAGTTTTGTTTTTTACTACATTTTTGTTTTTGACTATGATTAGTCAAGCACGCTGTTAATTCATACCTAGCTACGATTGCCTCCACAGACTAGACAAAAATAATTTGCCCTAGGTCACCTCAAAATGTCAAGCAATAGAGGGAAGGGAGCAAACTCTAGCCACAATCAGGTAATTCACTGTCAATTTATAGATTTGTAAATGTTTCCATTGTTTCTTTGATTTTTAGTATTTAGTTTTCTATTTCTAAATTTTAAAAAAGAAATTTATTTTATATATATATTTATATATAGGGACATGAGACTGACAAAGATAAAGAGGCATTGGCTTCCATATTGGGGGTAGATGCAGTGAACAAATTGGATGGTGTTGACTTGACAATGCTTGCCAGATACATAGAAAAATGATCTAGTAAAGCCCCTGAAACATTGCAACCAAATCAATAGTGTCAAAGGGAATCAATTGATTCCCCAACCAGTCATGGATTGGGCAAAAGATCCAAGAGGAAATCAATAATAGTAACCTCTAAGAATGTGGAACAGGGAGTAGAGGCTTCTAATGTCCCAACCACTCCTGGGACACATACTTCTTCGACCACCACACCATGTTTTGCATCTTGCATTGGTAGCTACGATACCAAGATAGAATACGATGTGGTTTTAGGGGAAGTCCGAATGATAGATGTTGGAAAAATGTTTGTGAATAGGTTGAAGGAATCATGCCTTCAACGGTTCAAAGACCATCTACATTTACCAATCTCAAAGATACCCATGCACTTGCAAAAAGCAATTATCCAAGACATGGAGACTGAATTTGGCACATGTTGGTCTATAAAGAAAATAAAGCTATGAATGTCTCAAAACTACAAGAGATTTTGGTGCAACCAAACAAAAAAGATAAAAAAAAATCCCTCCCGAGCAAAGGCTAAAAAAAAGGCCAATTGATGTAAGTCTCAAAGTATGGAAAGAGCTTGTAAAAGCATATGAGAAGTCCGATGCACGGAGGAAGTCTGGTGAGGAGAGTACACAGGTATTTGAATTTGCTCATAAGATTACATCAAATTTATTAAACAATTTTTAAATTTTATTTGTGCTTTACCTAAATTGAATTAGTATATGTTTTAGGACAAGGCCTCCAAGGCTAGGCTTGACAAACTTCATGCCACTCATCACAGTGGCCCGAAAGGTTTACAGGACTTGATTTGTACATTTGTAAGTATATTTTGTTGGCAAGAGACACATTGGAGCTTTATGATTGTTGTCATTGATGGCAACAAAGATCATCCCACACATCTGCAGGATATGGTGTGTCTCTACCGGAAGTCAGATTGAAGAGCTTACAGGTCCGGTAAGCAAGAACAGAGCATGTAGAAGGTCCGACAGTCAGGTCCAGATCTGTTAGAGGAAGTATCCTTGGAAAGTGCAGACTTGGGAAAGTCAAGAGGAGTATCTTGACTGATAGATTCTAGGGTTTGAGCCTCCGGTGTTGAAAGAGTGAAGAGATATAAGCTTCTAAGTACTGGGGTCCGGTTTGGTAGAACAGACAGAGGAAGAACTGACAGTCAGAGCATCAGAAGTTATTCTGGATGAGATGTTGATAATGATATAGATTCCTAAGGTATCATTCATGATTGGCTGACTTATTAGACAACTTATATAAGTTTCTTTTTGATTCGCATCACTTGGGAAGCAAGGATTCAACCGACAGACTAAAGTTTAGGAAATATTGACTATACCGAATGCCGACTAGAAAGAGGATGAAATCCTTTGTGTAGATATATATATACCAGATTGATTTTGATAAGGAAAACCAAGTTGAACAGTGTGGTGTGCGAAGAAAAGGAAAAGAGCAGAGTGAAAGCAGTAAGGAAGGTCTGGTATGTGAAAGGGCAGTAGAACAAAAGAAGAGGAAGGATGAAGTGCAGCAAATCAGTTTACTGAGCCTAATTGGAATTGAACTCCAGCATGTGTGGATGCTTCACATCAGTTCAAGTATCTTATTATTTCTTGTTACAACTTGTAGACAGTAAGTCTCTTGTGAGTAGTGTGCTCGGGCAGTGAGCCCTAATTGGCAAGTGCCATTTTGTATTTCTATTCTTCTAACAGAGAATACAATCTTGGGTTAATCACCCCGTGGTTTTCTCCCTTAACAAGGTTTCCACGTCAAAAATATTGTGTCATGTGTATTTCCATTTCATGGTTATGTTTGCTTATTTGAATTGATGCAGCATTAATTATTAAGAAAGTTCAGAAAGCTGAAATAATTAAGATAACTGATTGACCCCCCTCTCAGTTATCAACATATTTAATATGTTAAATGATATTTTTTTATTTCCTAGGATAAAATAAATGATTGCATATTAATTAGTTTAACTAGTCCATGTGCCATGTTTTGACAGGAGGAGAAATATGGCCGATAACCAACGCAATTTGAAAAGGAAATGTTACAAAGCAAAAAGTGGACCGATTTTGTAATCTGGATGGAGAATGAGGTATCAATAGTTGATTTTCAATAACTTAGTTGGATATTGCTGTGTTAATATGTCAATTTGCATTTCTTGTATTGAGTTTCAATAATCTTTGAAGACGTTATAGAGTGATACTTGAGACAAATAGTTACAGTTGTACTCTGTTTGTTGTGTTTGGTTTCTATTGGTCTTCTTGTCTTTTTGACTCAAGTGGATTGTTATTCATAGGTCGCTTGTCATTCTTCTTGATCATGTGGATGTAGTTATCATTGAGTTTTTAGGTGGTCACCTAAGTGAATAGACCAAAGGGTTTATCTCAAGTCTTTGTTTCCTAACCTTTTTATTATAAGACTTAAAGGGGGGCATGCATTACAGTTACGTTGTTGGTTATATTTCAAACCTTTGAAATATAATAGTGGACATTTAAATTTTAATATGCACATTTTTTTTTGTTGAGAAGGAGCTATCATTGGCAGTAGGCATTAACTCTCCTCTGCCATAACAACTTTGGGAAGTACTAGTCTTTAATGTGCTTGGTTTTGGGGTATGTGAGGGAGAAAAGGAAGGAGTGGGGAACCATTTTGGGGGGGAATTCTTCTTTTTGCCTTGGGTTCGAGGAAGGAAGGTTGATGGTTGGACTATAAGTGATTTACAGGAAGGGAGACGTTGGGTGTGCTCATCATGTTGGCTGAGTGTCTTGTTGTTTGGGTTGGAGACTAAGATTCAAATCACCAACTGGTCTTCTTCAACTAAGCTAACCTTTCTTTGAAGTAAAGCTCCTTGTCATCCATTCTTGTAAAATTACACTGACCATTTTGGTGAAAAATTTCCTTTAACTTATGTAACTGTATGTGGTCTTGTGAAAGCCTATGTTAAAGGGTTTGGATGAGGAAAATATTGTTAACTATGAGAGTTCAGACTTAAGATCATGGGACTTACAAACTGTGGCAAACTGTTGGTTATTGTGTTTTGGATTTCTATCATGAAGGAAGCTCCATTAATTTGGTCACAGTTTGAGGTGGAGTTTCAAACCCTAGCTAGAATTTCTAGAATGCTATCATTACAACATACCATGAGTCTTGAGGAAACCTGGCCTGGTTCATGGTTATCTTTTTTGACATGGTTGTCAACCCTAATGGTGTTGGTATTTCACCTATAAATGTCCACTCTCTCAATTGTGGATGCGAGGTCTTCTTGGGATTAATAATACCACTCCTAGGTGGGCTTTTGGGATGGTTTTGGATCCTTGGCTTAGGTCAACTTGCCCCCCAACACTCCCTCCAAGGTTATGAGGTTTGCATTACTAAAGCCACAATGGAATACAATGTTGAAACAACACTACATGATTGTATTTGATTACCAGTTGACTCTTGGAAAGAATGGGTTTTGTCAATTGCATACAGTTGTGTAACATTGCAATAGTTGTATTGTACTTGTAACTAGAATAGTCTATTGTGAAGGCATTCGTTTGATGACAATGACCTTTGAGTTCATTGTAATGACTTGCACTAAATTAGAAATGTGATTTCAAACTAGTATTTATTAAATTGGAGATTGTTTGTGAACAAATTTATCTTAGTAAGGACTTCCCTGTGTTTGAATGTCTGAGCACTATCCACAGAATAGTAGATATTATGTACTTGTGATCACTGCATCATTTGGATAGAGGACTTATAAATGGAATATAGGACCTTCTATTTCATTATCCATAAAATCCTAAGGGTTGATTAAGTTATTGTGCATGGATGTAAATGGAAATTTTAAGCTCTCCGAAGGCTTGCTTATTGTTTGCAAAGTAGCAATAATTTCTTATTTTAACTGTGGAAACATCTTGTGGACACTAGTATGGTGTTGACTAAGGAATTATCTTGTAAACACTAGAAAGGTCTATGCATGTTAATCATCGACTGTAACCCTACATTTGGAAGGAAATTGTTACTGTAGATGTGATATATACTATATAGTGGTATTTAGTCTATGGCATGACATCTTTAGTAGGAGGTACCTTCAGATTTCTGTAGCATCATGTCTGGGCTAAGGTACCGTAAAGTTAAGTGTGCATTGTATGGTGTTATTGTATTGCAGGTTGTTGTATGCAAATCTACAGTGATATAAGGAAATTCGACTCTCGTCATTTCATTGCACCAAGTGAGTGACAAAACAACTACCTAGTTTAAAAATGGCCCTTCTTTAAGCAACATATGTAGCAATGAGACTTAGGATTCTTGAAAATGAGAAGCATCCTTCTCCCCATACAACCTGCTAACTAGGGCCTCTCTATTTATGTGCATGGTTGACCTCCTTGCCATTGCTAGCTATCTTGAAGACACCCTAAACTTTATCATTGAGATACCTGTTAAATCTGTGTTGGCTGTATGCATCTGTTTTCTTGGTGCCTGTAGATCACATATGAATTTAGGCTTAGGAGTATTTACAACAACACTGCTTTTTGATTTAGATCCTAAAAATGTTGTACAACTTATGTTCTTCTCTCAAACATCTATCCACAAGTGGGCAAGTGTGGTGAGGTAAGGAGATTGATGAAAGATAGAGGAATTAAAAAAATGCCCGGATGCTATTGGATTGAAGGGCATAAAATGGTACATTCTTTTTTGTGTAGGAGACAGATCACATCCATATACAAAGGACACCTATGCAAAGTTGGAGAAATTGGCTTGGAAGATGAAGGCGGCAAGTATTTTCTAGATTCAAGAATTTACTTAATGTTGTGGAAGGATTGGAAAAAGAATTATTTCTCTGCCACCATGGTGAAAAGTTGACAATTGCATTTGGTTTGTTAAACATGCCCCATTGAACAACTATTAGACCTTTATATTAAGGTTACTCATTAACCTTAAGATAAATAATTATTGAAAAAAAATTGTGCATTCATTAATGACATGTAAGAGAATTTAATCAACTGCTACTTAAAAACTCTTTAATGTTTTTGCTTAATGTAGGTTATTAGATTAATAGTGAAAAAGAACATACATTGACAACGCAATTTGTGGCACTTAAGGTTATGTAATAGAATTTACAGTTGATAGTTAAATTGTATAACAATTTTTTTATGATCTTTAGTAACATTTATTACAATTGTTGCATGTTTTACATCATTGGAATGACATATTAGCTGTAACATTTTTGAAATTTTATTATGGTATGTGCACTTTGATATGATGTAATATGATTATGGTTTCGTTTCATATGTTGGAATATTAGATATATAACAGAAAAATAAATTATTACATGAAATAAATAATAACTTTTCATTTTAAATGCTTTTTTTGCAGAACACAGGTCTTCCAAAAGATGAAGATGATCCAGATTATATTGGTTTTGGTATAGATCACATGGCAGAGGATGATGATGATGTAGATACAGAAGACAATGGGGCCAATGACGATGATGATGACGACAATGATGATCATGATGATGATGATCACGATGGTGATGATGATGATGAGGTAGTTACTGGTAGTAGCCAGTGACATTCATGATCATATAGACTTCATCATGGATCATTGTTGATATATCATTATGATGCCACTTTTCATGATTACTATCATATGTATCATTTTCACGGCCTGCAGTACCATATTATTAAGTTGTATCATTTTCGCATGTATCAATTTGACTTATATCATTTGGACATGTATCATCTTGACTTGTATCATTTTGAGTTACATAATTTATCATTTTTACTTATATCATTTGTACATGTATCATTTTGACTTATGTCGACTGTTAGACATGTATCATTTTGACATGTTATTGATCTACTGACATATTTGACTTTCACTTGTTTTAGTTATATATGATGATGATCTTATCAGTATTGACTTGTCAATTTTTATATATTGAAAGTGGTCGATGATTTTTGGATGGATATTTATTATGTATGATGATTTTAATTTACTGCAAGATGGATGTTGTAAAATTCAATTAAATTATAGATATTTGACTCACTTGTTTTAATTATAGATGATGATCATGTTATAACAATTATCTTGTTTTTTTTATATAATTATCTTGTTGAATTGGAAGCAAAACCCAAAGCAACAAAGGAGGTCATAATGGAAGCAAAACTTGGCGTCAATTAGGAAGCCAAAAAAGAAGCTATTTTAGAAGCCATACAAGAAGCAAAATACGAAGCACGACTGAGAGCAAAACTAGAAGCAAAAATGGGAGAAGACATTGAAGAAAAACTGGAAGCTAAATTGGGTGCCATATCCAACGCTAAATTGGAAGCAAAATTGGAAGCAAAAATGGAAGCAAATCTAGAAGCAAAACCTGAAGCAAACCTGGAAGCAAAATCGGCAGCAAACCTAGAAGCCAAACCGGAAGCAAAACTAGAAGCAAAACTGGAAGCAACATAAGAAGCCAAACCAGAAGCAAAATCGGAAGCCAAAGTGGAAGCCAAATCCGGTGCTAAATTGGAAGCAAATCTAGAAGGAAAATGGGAAGCAAAATTGGAAGCAAAAATTGAAGCAAAACCAGAAGAAAAATTGGAAGCAAACTTGGAAGCAACACAAGAAGCAAAATCAGAAGCCAAATTGGGTGCCAAATCCGGTGCTAAATTGGAAGCAAATCTAGAAGCAAAATGGGAAGTGAAATTGGAAGCAAACCTGGAAGCAAAACTAGAAGCAAACCTGGAAGCCACACAAGAAGCAAAACCAGAAGCAAAATGGGAAGCGAAATTGGAAGCAAAACCTGAAGCAAACCTAGAAGCAAAACCTGAAGCAAAACTGGAAGTAAACCTAGAAGCCACACAAGAAGCAAAACCAGAAGCAAAATCGGAAGCCAAATTTGGCACTACATTGGAAGTAAATCTGGAAGAAAAATTAGAAGCAACACTGGATGCAAAAGTGGAAGAAAAACAAGAAGCAAACCTGGAAGCCAAACTAGAAACTAAATCAGAAGCCAAATTGGGTACTAAATCCAGTGCTAAATCCGGTTGTTGCTTTCCAGGACTACAGTTGGCGTTAAATCAGGCGTAAAAGTCGACGCAAAAGTAAGCATGCAAAATTGCGCTGAGTTTTGTGCTAGACAAAGTGTCCTATTTCTGAGCTCAATTGCACTAAAATCCAGCACTATTTTAGGTGCTAATGGCCTGTTTTGTTGTAGTGTGACTATTGTCTTGTGGATGGTATGGATATGACTTGTGATGCCAAATCTTGTACTCATGAATTAAAGAAGAAATGAGATTAGAAGAGAAATATGGTGCTTAGTCTATGACTATCTTCTTTGACACACCAAATTGTGTAAATATTTCAGTGTACAAAAACTTAACTACTTTTGTATCATGAGCATGCTTCAATGCTACAACTTCCACCCACTTAGTGACATAATTTGTACAAACCAAAATGCATTTCCTTATTCCTATAAGTATGAAAAAGGTGCATATGCCAACATGGTAGTCTGAGGGTGATATAGAAGTCCAAATCATGCCCACAAAGGCATGAATTACACTCCTCTCAGTAGTTTCTTTCTTGGTGATGTGTTTCCTAATGTTTTTTCCCCTTTGATCATTCCTCCCTAACATTTTGACTAACTTTCCAAAGTCCTACATGCCTTCTAGCCACCTACCTAAACCACTTTGAGTGGGTTGCCTATGTGACCTGTAGGGTCATGTGACCTTGAACCCAAAAGGGCGACCCTAAACCAAAAGGGGTGACCTTGCAACTTAAAGATGAGTTGCTCGGGTGACCTACCTTGTTGAAATGGGTGACCAACTTCCCAAAAGGGGTGACCCTATCATATTTTTCCATGCAAGATTTCTTCTAGTTCTGCCTAGTTTAACTCCATTTTTATCTTTTAATTGAGATTCCCTCCATGCATAACTAGGCCTTGACTTCCCCTAACTATTTCTAGACTCTTGATCACTCTATTTTTAGCTCCCAATTAAACCTGTGTTCACTCCCAATTAGTCTTCTATGATCTCCTCTCCAACTTTTGTTCTCTTCCAATCAGAACTAGGTCACTCCCTAATCACCACCGCCATTGGTGTTGATTCTAGACCTATAAATACTCCTCACCTCTTCATTATTTGGTATCCTCTTCTCATCACACAAGATTTTTCAAACTTCTTTACAAGACTTTGAGCTGCTTAGTTTATTTCTCTAGTTTTAGTTTTTGCAAAGGTTCAAAGCTTTCTCTTGGGAAGTAAATTCATTATTGCATTCTTGTATTGGTTAATTCTTTGCAAATTTCCCCCATAACATTCTTGTGCTCTATAAAAAACTTCATGATCCTTTTGTTATTTTTGCAATAGAATGATTATGCTCAATCTAGATGCCCTTTTTCATTTTCAGAGCTTCTAAGCTCAATCTAATTTCCTTCATGTCCTTATTGTTATCCCTGTCGCCAAGAGGAGGGTCTTGTTGCTACAAAGGAATAGATAGTTGCCATAGGACCTCTAAGGACTTAAGTCAAGCATTGCTACCCAATTCATACAGGTTTTTCATTCTTTCTTAGCAATTTAGATAACAAATATTGCTCTTGAGGAAGTAAAGCTTGGTTTTTCTTTCTCTTGATAGGAAAAGTTCATTATTTTCTTAGAATAAGATTTGCTTTCATTGTGCAAAACATTGTTCATTTTTCTTTCCATAGATAGAAATTATTGCTTTCTTAGAATAGATTCATTTTCATTGTATTTATTATAATTGCAAAATTCAATAGATTACAAGTCAAAATAAAACCACAAAACATAAAAAAGAAAGATTAAATTTCATAAGAAAGTCATTTAGTTACATTCATTCTCCCTTTCATAGTAATTAATTCATTCAAAAATTAGAAAAAGATTCAAAAAGTTATTTGCATGCATATAGGTTAATTATAGTTAGAAACTCATAAAAACACCAAACACATTCGAAACAACAAAGAAGAGCTCTCAATTCTATCATAAGGCATCAATCAAAACATTCAAACAAAAACTTTGCCCCTTTTGTCTAGCATTCAATGTGCCTAGACATAAGGGAAGATTAGGTTAAATCTGTCTTAGATGAGATTAGGTAGGTCATCCCACATCCAATTCCCATTGAGGAGACAGCCCAGGAACAAGATATTATCTTGAGCACCATACAAAGGGAAACAAAAAAAAAGAAGATAAGTAGAAGAACATCAATAGATCTCATTCAACAAATCATTGAATAAGAAAAAAGGAGGTTATATTACCTCCATATCATAAATGAACAAAATAGGCTTAGCAGAAGTGACCCTCTGGGTCATATAACAATCACAACCACCATGACATTCAACGTTTATGACACCACAACTTCCATAACAACTTCTATTAACCACATACATTCACACATTGCATTATCAACCCGACCACGATCCTTGATGTTCGACTTCCTTGTGAATAGAACTACCCCCTTTGATCCACTTCCACTTGACTGACTCTTGCCATGAGAGTGGGAGTGACTGGGCAAGTTCAAGCTACAAGGACATGATTCATGTTCCATATTAGAATCTGACTCACCCATGTTGTTTCTGAGTCACATTCTACACAACACATATTTTTGTGAACCCAACATGAAGGACAAATCATTTTGGATAAGTCTTTTGTGTCTCCCTTTCTTTTTCCTCCCTTTTGTTTCCCATGCTAGGATTCACCAACATCATATTTTTATGAACCCAACATGAAGGACAAATATTTTGGGATAAGACTTTTGCATCTCCTTTGTTGTTTTGTCCATCTCTGCTTTTGCTCCCCATGCCAGATTCACCAACACATATTTTGGTGAACCCAATGTGAAATAAAAAAAAATCTAATAGAGTCTCTCCATGCTCCCATTACTTTAACAAAACCTTTGGGATGGGCTCTTTCACGTCTCTATGAATTTCCTCTATTTCAATTTTATCTTTTGCTTCCATCTTCATCTCATTCATTTTACAATGTTTCTTGCACCCCTAATCTAGGAAAAATCATAGAGTTCGGGGGAATTTTCCCTCCAATAAAACTAGCACACCATTAGATCTAATAGATTCAATCTTAAATCCATTAGACTTTGAAGAATTATATTCAAAGGGAATCCAACAAAAGCTCTACAACTTCTTGGTTTTTAACAACCTGACATACAAAGACATGGTAATTGAACCTGACCAAATCAAAACATGTCGAGTGAATGTTAAATCCAAGATTCATCAACAGGACTGACCCATACTTAATAGTAGGACAATGACCACCCAAATGGACAATGAGGTGAGCCGTCTAGAGAGGAACTTAAAATAATATTGAGAGGAACTAGAATCCCTCCACATAGTTTATCAAATTGAAAGATCCATGGCACATACCAAGTGTCATCAAAAAGATCAAACCAAGGGGCAACCAAAAACCCTTCTCATTTAAACTTCCATTCCTACAACACAAGTAATGAAGCATTCATGTCTCCTTTCCCTCATCATTCAAGAACAACAAGTTCCACCTGTAGGGATAATGTTTGGAGGAACAAAACCCTCTACACATAACCCCATTTTAGGAACATACCTTGAGTATTTAAAGAAGCCTCCTGACTGCAACATTCATCATGTCATACTACCACCTCCTCTCCTCGAGCTTCCAAAATTCAAAGGAGAGGGTGACCCCAACTCTCATAACAAGGCCTACATCATGGTAGTGTAGGAACTCCTTCCTTGGGATGGGGTGGTAGCAAAGATTTTTACAAAGACTTTGGAGGGTATCACTCTAGATTGGTACTATTGACTTCTAGAAGCATTGATCAACTCTTTTAGACAACTCATCAATCGGTTTGTGGTTTTCTTTGACATAAAGAAATTGGTCAAAGTAGGAATATGAGAGTTTCTAACAATCACACAAGAAACCAATGAGTCAATTGCACATTTTATCACATGATGGAGGCATGTCCTCTACTCTTTAACTAGCACACCAAACATACAAAAAAAATCAAAAAAAAGTAAAAAAAATACAAGAGAGATAAAAAAGAACTACTACCAAAAAATTAGAAAATAAGAAAAAGAAAAGAAACAAATGAAAAGAGAGGATTGATGATGTTCATACTCTCAGGTGGAGATAAATCTAATCTCGAAGCTATGAGGGTGTCATCCATCAGAGAAACTAAAAAAGAGAGGTACAAAACACACACACACACACACATGCACATGCACCAGTTGGAAAAAGCTAAGAGTCTAGTTGCCTTTAATTCCATATTTTTCTTTCAATCCCTTCCTTTTCCATAGATCTAACTTGTTGGCCATCTCTAATCTAAGTCTAAAAGGTGTTAATAAAGTTTGTTTCTTGTCTAAGTTGAAAATGGGTCAAAGTATTTTGTCTAGATAAGGAACAATGTTTAGCCTTTTTCCAAGCTAAGTTTATAAATTGTTCCATCTCCTTCCTGAAAGGAACCTAGGTGTGTGGAAATCACTTCCTACACTAATCTAAAGAGGAGAGAAGAGTGCAAATTTGTTTTGATCTTTATAGTTACAACAATGTTAACCCAACAATAGAGATATTGAAGCAAACACATACACAAGAATGTAAGACAGAAGAGAGACAAGATATACGTGGGGAAAACCCTTAAGGGTGAAAAACCCCACACTCCAAAACCTACACAATGTATTATCAAAACTGAAATGGTTTACAATACACTTGCAATGCAAGCTCTCAGGAGTCTTCGACACTCGTATCTGGAGACAAATCAGTAGCATAACAATACCTATCAATCACATAATACATCTCCTCTCCAAAGCACCTATTTATATAGAACATACAATGCAAAATATGGCTCTATCTTGAGATAGGCATCCAACATGGCCTCATGGCCCAAAACCCATGCCTATGGACACTTGTCCAACACTATAGGATGTTCTTGACACTTGTCAAGTCACTCCATCCCAAAGAGGTCACCTATTCCCAAGATGGGCAATGGCAGATGCTCTTACGACTCTTATAACTATCATAGAATCTATCATAGTTGTCATAACTTACAACTGTAAGAGAATCTGTCATACACAAGCTATAAATAGCATATTCTCTTACAACATGTCATAACCCACCTTGGGGTGCCCAAAGATGCCTGCTTCCAAGATGCTTCTCGACACATGTTTTCACCTGTCATAGAATCTTCTATTTCTGACTCTTACATGTCATAGAACTGTCATAGGAATCTGTCATGACCGTTTCAAGAAATATTCCCTTACACACTATCCAAGATGCTGACACATGGAAAAATATTCCTACCATTAAGTGGGACACATATCTCCTCATGTGAGGATAAATTTACATGTGGTCATCTCCATGTAGGATGACACATCACTGTGCCGACTCCCACAAGATGACAACATAGGATTTGTATCCTAATTACACAATAGGCAATAAATAAATAAATACAATGAAATTAATACAAGGAATTACCAAGGTTGAGACACCTTAATTCCCAACATTCTCCCACTTTTCGAACACCTTGTAAAAGCCAATAGAAATAACAAGATTTAACTGCTATAGGCCAAGAGGCCCATAGACTCTGAACACCATCTGAACTTCTTTGTGCCCACTGGTTTCGTCAATGCATCTGCAACATTCTTCAAAGCATCTACCTTCTCCAAATTTACCTTCCCATCTTCTACCATGTCTCGCATGAAGTGAAACTGTACATCAATATGCTTTGTTCTGGCATGGAAAGTTGGATTCTTCACTAGGCAAATCGCACTCTGACTGTCACAACAAATCGTAATCTATCATGCATCAACACCAATATATAAACATAATCTCTTAAGCCAAATGGCTTCCTTGCAAGCATGAGTTGCTGTCATATATTCAGCTTCTATCATGGACAAAGCGACCACAAGTTGTCGCTTACTCATCCAACTAAATACACCACCAAACATAGTGAACACATACCCACTGGTGGATCTCCTATTGTCAATGTCACCTGCCCAATCAGAATCCACAAATCCACGAATACAAACTGAATGCAAAGGTCTGGTAGCATTACCATGATAGCATCTGGAATACTTGGAAGTACCCCTCAAATATCTAAACACTCGCTTAACTGCATCCCAATGTACCCATCTAGGATTAGCCATAAATCGACTAAGGACTCCCACTGCTGGGGCAATGTCTGGTCTTGTGCAGACCATAGCATACATCAAACTGCCAACAATACTAGCATAAGGTACTCTTCTCATGTCCTCCACCTCACTAGAAGATTTTGGACAATCACTAACAGACAACTTTGTCCCCAATGAAACAGGAACACACAATGGTCTACAATCTGTCATGCTCAATCTATCCAACACGGTCTTCACATACTTACTCTGGCTTAACCAAAGTTTTCTGTTAGCTCTGTCTCTTCTGATTTCCATTCCCAAAATGTACCTGGCTGCCCCAAGATTTTTCACATCAAATTGTGCTGACAACTGAGACTTCAAATCATAATTCATATTCTTACCATTCCCAATCAACAATATATCGTCAACATATGTAATGCAATAATGAGAATGTGATCATTGTCAAACTTGTAATACACACAATGATCAAATTTTGATCTCAAAAATCCAATCAACAACACAAAGGCATCAAATTTCATATACCACATCCTAGGAGACTATTTCAAACCATACAAAGACTTCTTTAACTTGCAAACCAAATTTTCTTTACCTTTCTCTATGTAATGCTCTGGCTGTGACATGTAAATCTCTTCCTCCAAATCACCATGAAGGAAATTTGTCTTCACATCCATCTGTTCTACCTTTAAATCATAAGCAAATGCAAGAGATAACAAGAACTGAATGGATGTCAGCTTTGTAATGGGAGAGAAAATTTCACCATAATCAATTCCCTCCACTTGTGAGTACCTCTTCACAACCAATCTAGCCTTGTACTTTTCAACACTGCCATATGCACCGAATTTCTTCTTGAACACCCATTTGCATCCAACAGGTTTTCGTCCTTCAGGCAAAGGCACCAAGTCCCATGTTTTATTCTTCTCCAAAGAAGCCATCTCATCTTCCATGGCCTCCTTCTAGGAACCTGGATCTTTCATGCCCATAGCCTCTTTCACAATTCTAGGCTCATTAGTGTTAGTAAGGCAAAAGCACAACTAGAATCAAGTAATGAATAACCAAACCTATCATTTTGCTTTCTTGTTCATGTAGACCTCCTCAATGGTTGAGGTTGAGGTTTTGCTTCTTCTTCTAAGCTTTCAGAGCTGCTAGAGCTCTCCTCATCATCAGGTCTCACAGGGTCTGTCGGTTCAGTCTTCTCAGGGGTAGAAGGAAACTGAACCACATCTTCTTCTTTTCTGTATGTTCTGGCTGTAGAACAATGAAAGAAGATGTTAGCTCTTTGAAGATAACACTTTTTCTATACAATACCTTTGAGCCACATGATCCCAAAGCTTGTATCCTTTCACACCGACACCATAGCCAATGAAGATACACTTAACAACCTTGTTCTCTAATTTCGACCATTTCTCCCTAGGCACATGTGCATATGCCTCACAACCAAAAACATGAAGATGTCTAATTGAAGGCTTCTTACTAGACCACACCTCCATAGGTGTCTTACCAACAAGAGCTGATGTAGGAAACCTGTTTACCAGGTAGCAAGAAGTGGCAACAACTTCAGCCCAAAACTTTTGTTTGAGGCTTGCTCCACTAAGCATACTCCTAGCCTTCTCCATTATTGTCATGTTCATCCTCTCTGCAACTCCATTTTGCTGCGGGGTGTATGGAGTTGTCTTATGTCTTTTAATCCCTTGCTCTTTACAGAACTTATCAAACTCTGTCGAACAAAACTCACCATCGTTATCAGTTCTCAAACACTTAATCTTTTTACTAGTCTGATTTTCAGCAAAGGCTTTAAACTATTTAAACAGACTAAAGACTTCAATCTTGCTTCTAATAAAATAAACCCATGTCCTTCTACTGTAATCATCTATGAAAGATACAAAATAAACAGATTTGGAAATCGAAGGAACATTAACATGACCAAACACATCAGAATGAATAAGATCCAATATACCAGAAGACTTGTGAGAACTAGAGTAAAACTGAACACGGTTTTGCTTTTCATATACACAATGTTCACAAACGTCATACTTGAGATTACAATTATTTAACCCCTCAATGAGGTTTTTATTTTTCAGGGTTCTAAGACCCTTCTCACCAATGTGGTCATATCTCAAATGCCATAACATAGTCTTTTTAGCAGGAAGTTTAACTTCCAAAGCATGTGCACAACCATCAGAATATGCTACAATAGATTTCTTCACTACTCATTCAGATGGTGGGGATGAAGTGACTGCAACTCTTTTCTTTGAGTCAGAAAAACTATTGCATTGTGAAGTGCATGCCTCCAACTGAAACAAAGTACCTCTCTGAGTACCCTTCATAAGCACCATAGATCCTCTAGTCATCTTGCATCCATCCTTTGAAAAGATAACCTATACACCTACATCATTCAACATACTTATAGAAAGCAGGTTCCGTGCCAAGCTTGGGATGTGCACAACCCCAGTGATCCCCTTCACTCGTCCATCAGGGAATTGGATTGAGACTCTTCCATGACCAACAATCTTCAGATGAGAATCATCACCCAGGTACACTCTTCCACCATCAAACTCTTCATACTTCATGAACTAGCTTTGATTGGAGGTTATGTGGAATGATGCACCAAAATCAATCAACCACACATCATCAAATGCATGGGTGGCCAGGGTTGCGATGAAGGCATCGCCATCATCTTATGACTTGTCAGAATCCTTATCAAGGGCATTCTTCTTCTTCTTTTTCTTTTCCTCTTTGCATTCCTTTCAGAAATACCCCATTTTCCCATAGTTCCAATAGAGATCCTTGGACTTTCTAGGAGATTTGGATCTCCCACAGGATTTGGATCTGCCCTTTTCACCTTTCTTCTCCTTCTTCTTCCCTTTCTCTTTGGGTCTTCTATGAACCGCAAGAGCCTCTTTGGCTGACTCAGTTGTATTTCTTCACATTTCTTCAGATAACAGCAAAGACACTACCTCATCCATCTTGAAGGTGGTTGTAGTGCTTCCGATGGCCATGACAAGATGATCCCACGAATCTGGCAAAGAACAAAGAAGGGTCATACACCAATCCTCATCCTCCATTTTCACACCCACAGATGTCAATTGTGCAACAATCATGTTGAAAGCATTCATATGGTCCACAACAAATCCTCCATCTTCCATCTTCAGATAAAACAACTTCTTTTTCAGAAAGAGCTTGTTCACCTTGGCCTGATAAACATCTCCCATCTTCTTCCAAAGAGTTTTTGCAGTCTTCTCCTCATGGATATTCAATAGGACAAAGTTAGCTAGACAGAGTCTTATGAGACCCTTAGCCTTCCGATCTTTGAGGTCCCAATCAACTTGTGACATTGCTGTAGGTTTTGTTCCATTAATGGTTTCCCATAGGTCACAATCAACAAGTAGATATTCCATCTTGAGTTTCCAGTACTCAAAATTTGTGCCATTGAACTTCTCCACCTCCACTCTTCCGGATGTGGTTGCCATCTCCTTCTTGCAACAAGATATAGAATACTCTACACAGACTCCCACTCAACCTAATATTAGCTCAAAAAACCCCTACCCAGCAGCTAGAACCAAAAATTGGCCAGGCTCTGATACCAGCTGAAAGGAAGCTAGGTGTGCGGAAATTGCTTCCTACACTAATCTAAAGAGGAGAGAAGAGTGCAAATTTGTTTTAATCTTTATAGTTACAACAATGTTAACCCAACAATAGAGATATTGCAGCAAACACATACACAAGAATGTAAGATAGAAGAGAGAGACACAAGATATACGTGGGGAAAACCCTTACGGGTGAAAAACCCCACACTACAAAACATGCACAATGTATTATCAAAACTGAAATGGTTTACAATACACTTGCAATGCAAGCTCTCAAGAGTCTTCGACATTCATATCTGGAGACAAATCGGCAACATAATAGTACCTATCAATCACATAATACATCTCCTCTCCAAAGCACCTATTTAAATAGAACATACAAGGCAAAAAATGGCTCTATCTTGAGATGGGCGTCCAAAATGGCCTCATGGCCCAAAAACCACATCTATGGACACTTGTCCAACACTATAGGAGGTTCTTGACACTTGTCAAGTCACCCCATCCCAAAGAGGTCACCTATTCCCAAGATGGGCAATGACAGATGCTCTTACGACTCTTACAACCGTCATATAATCTGTCATAGTTGTCATAACTTACAACTGTAAGAGAATCTATCATACACAGGCTATAAATAGCATATTCTCTTACAACACTCCATAACCCACCTTGGGGCACCCAAAGATGCCTTCTTCCAAGATGCTTCTTGACACATGTCTTCACCTGTCATAGAATCTTCTATTTCCAACTCTTACATGTCATAGAACTGTCATAGGAATCTGTCATGACTGTTTCGGTCAATATTCCCTTACACACTATCCAAGATGCCGACACATGGAAAAATATTCCTACCACTAAGTGGGATGCCTATCTCCTCATGTGAGGACAAATTTACATGTGGTCATCTTCCATGTAGGATGACACATCACCGTGCCAACTCCCACAAAATGACAACATAGGATTTGCATCCTAATTACACAATAGGCAATAAATAAATAAATACAATGAAAATAATACAAGGAATTACCAAGGTTGAGACACCTTAATTCCCAACACTTCTCACTCCCACTTGATTCCCTTATTCTATCTTGAGTAGTTTATTAGATCATCTGTTGCTAGGTCAAATTGCAATCCACTAAGTCAAAAATCCTACTTAAGAGCAATCACATTGTTTGTCCCATTTGCATACATATAAAGCAATAAAAATGCCATTTCATCAAGACATCTAGTATCTAGCACATAAGTACTTTGAATTTTCACATATGTCAATCAAATCTATCCATACACATTGCATACATCATATAAAAAGATAACATAAAGTACATTGTCATCATTCCATATGTGATCGTCATAGGTATGAATCTACATTAACATAAATAAAGTTATATCTAACCATTTGCACAAGAGGGAAAGTGAAGTACAAGATGTAAAATGAAGCTAAGTATAGATCTCAACTAGTCAAGTCTCACAACAATAGGTTCATAACAATGTTTGAGACAAGTCATTCCTCCAACAGAGTCAAAAGATCAAAAATGTGCACTCAAGCATGCAAGTCTCCCCATACAAGGGAGAAAGAAAAAATCTTTTCAATAAACATCGGTCTCTCAAAGACCTCAAGGAACATCAAGTCAAACCTTCAAAAATCTTCAGAAAAACCATAAAAATCAGAAAATAAAAAACCCTAAAAAATGTAAAACTTAAAAAATCCCTAAAAACCAAATACATTCTTCAAAATTTGCAATAAAAGGAGAATTAATTCTTCTCCTCTCTAGCTTAAAATGTGTGTAATCGTTTGTTTCCTTAGTGTAGGTTGTTCCTATATTGCATGTCTTTTGTAGGTTATTGCAACAAGGCAAGATGACTCAGGTAGACTCAACATCTATGGTACATTTTCTCATCTCCCTTCTAGTACTTACTTCAACTTATCATATATTGGGCTTATGTTTGAATTAGTTTGTATATTAGGTCTAGATGCAGGAAAATGACAAAGGTAAGGTCATCTCCAAGAATGGTACCTACCATACCTATAGACTATTGTACTCGAGGGGGTAAATATGTACGTACAAAAAAGGTACATAGGCCAACATGGTAGTCTAAGGATGATACATAAGTCCAAATCACGCACATGAAGGCATGAATTACACTCCTATCAATAGTTTATTTCTTGGTCTCGTGTTTCCTAATGTTTTTTTCCCATTTGATCATTCCTCCCCAACCTTCTGACTAACTTTCCAAAGTCTTGTGTACCTTCTAGTTGCCTTCCTAATTCACTTTGGGTGGGTTTCCCATATGACCTGTAGGGTTAGCCAAGCGACCCTAAACCCATAATTAGTGACTCTAAACCAAAATGGGAAATCCTGTAACTTAAAAATGAGTCGGCCATGTGACCTACCCTACTAAATGGGGTGACCCACTTCCCGTAAGGGGCGACCCTGTTGTCTTTTTCCATGCAAGATTTCTTCTAGTTTTGCCCACTTTAACTCTATTTTTAGATTTTGATTGAGAGTCATTCCATGCACAACTGAGCCTTGATTTGCCTAACTATTTTTGAACTTTCAATCGCTCTATTGTTATCTCCCAATCAAACCTTTATTCATTCCCAATTAGTCTTCTATGATCTCCTCTCCAACTTTTGTTATCTTCCAATCAAAACTAGATCACTCTCATACCCTGTTCTAAAAAGCAAACATATTTAACATTTTATTTCATGTAGACCTAGAGTAGATGGTGAAATTATTATGATTAAAATAATATTGTGCTAGATAGAAAAATGCATGTGAATTATATTATTTTATATGCAATGATTATTGTATGTGATTATATTAATATAAGCATGGTTAAATGATGTAATGGACTAACTACCATTGTACAATGAGGTGGATGCAGGAAAAAATATTTTTTTCCCTCCCAGAAGAGGAGGGAGAGGATCACTAGGGAGAGGGTGATAGATCGTGTGAATTCAATTATCATTGTGCCATCTAAGAACCACACACACTAGTAGTCATATTGCATCGATATGCCTTTGATTTTTCATATTTTCCTCTTTCATTGATTTGATGTCGATTGGAGTCGTGATCGCCTTCAGTCTAAGTCATGATCTTAGCTTGATGACTATTTCTTGCCATGTATGTTTTGCAAGAATTATGGAGTCATACATCAATGCTAATATCTCATCATTTGGTATTCATCTTTTGAGCCTTAGTTTTATGTTTTCGCCTCTTGATCAAGAGATCCTTGGACTTGATATTTAACTATTTAAAGTTATTACTTTATTAGTTGATATTAATGTCATTATTTTTTTTTAAAATGCACCTGGTAAACTTTTTAACGTGACCGGTGATGCTGGTGTGACACGCCCTCCGGCTCCACACAATGCTTTTGCCTGGAGCTATGAATCGGTGAGGCCACAACACGGGGGACCTCATCCCCAAGAAACAACACTTCAAACCCGCGAGCTCGTTGGCCCAGCGAAGGCGTAACGCCTTGCGAGCTCATTGGCCCAGTGGGGGTTTGAACTCTGGTGGAGCAACTTAACCACCGAACCACGCCCTTATCGGCGATATTAATGTCATTATTAATATGATGACTATTTATAATATTATTTTTACTCCCAAGCATAGGGGGAATAAATTATTATTTCTTATATATTTCTTTCTCACCCAAATTTCTGAGTGGAGGGAATAGAACCTTCCCCCACTACCCAACTCCTCCTATATTCTTGGAGGGATAGGAGGGAACAATCACTCCCTCAATCCCAGCATATAAGCATGGATGCAATGTGGGAAGAGCATTCAATTTTAGTTCTTCAAACGAAGTCTTGATTGATAAGCATCGACGGGTCTGAAAGTATAGGAGTTTTTACGCTTCAACTAGGCATTTTGAGGAGTCAAAAATAACAGGATAGAGGCATTGTTAAGCTCTCATACCACGTGGAGTAACGTTGCAGGAGCAGAGTTTAAATCTCTAGCCACTGCATTTGCATTCACAGGTTTTTTATTGAATTCCAATTATTATAATGTATATTTATTGCTCTTGAAGGATTCATCAATGGATAGTAAATGTATAAGTAGGAATGTTTATATTCAAACTATACAATTTTGATACTTGGTTGCATGTCCTCGCACTTGAGTAAATGGTTGAAAGCTTTTGTAATCTTAACATTGTTATTCAAGGCCATCTAGGTCAGCTGTTATCTCAAGATGAGAGCCTTGCTCACAAACTTGTTCTTATTAGAACCAAGTTGAACTTTTATTTCAAAGAATAGATATGTATTAAACATTAAAACCATCTCTAAGCAGTCATGCACTATAGAAAGAGAATAAGAGATGTTTGTAGCAACGAACTACATATGTTCGTTTCGGTGTTAAAGAATCCTTTTCTTGAGGCATAGAGACCATGGAGAAATGGTCGAAACTCTCTTTGTCAACATATTGTATTGAGATGAGATACAAGATCATTGTTCCTTCTATATAAGACCGAAGGATATGTAAATACTTATGTGTTTAATAAAGGCCAAAAGGCCATTCTTTTTCTTAAACCTATAAAGTAAATTGTTAAACATTTTGAGTGAGACTGATCGTGGAATGGTCATCTGAGATGAATATATCTTTAGTAAATATAGGCTAAAAGGCCATTCTTTTTCTTAAACCTATAAAGTTAACTGTTAAACATTTTGAGTGAGATTGAATGTGGAATGGTCATCTAAGATAAATATATCTCTTGTAAATATAGGCCGAATGGACATTTTCCTTCTTAAACCTATAAAGGCTAACTATTAAACATTTTGAGTGACACAGACCATGGAATGATCATCTAAGATAAATGTATCTCTGCTAAACTAAAGATGATAGCCTAATGCTATTGAATCCTCAGTTAAAGACTGAGATCCATATCTTTTGATTGCCACTGTATATATATAATGTTGTGGAGATAACTAATCACTATAAGAGGCTGAGAGCTTAGTATTAGTGTAACTCTGGTCGATTAAGAGATATTGACTTAGCAACCAGTTTTATATGGCCACAAGACCAAATAATATACACTATATGTGTAGTAGAAATGAGAAGATATTTTGTGTGAAACCAATGTTACTTCAGTCTATAATAAGCTATGACTAAGAACAATCATAAGTTATCTTTATAGTCGCTAACTATAGCCAATGCCTTGCCAATGGCAATACTAAGGAAAATTGATATATATAAGTGTAATTTAGCATTGACAAGAAACCATCTTTTACTTGAAATATCTTCTTGATATACAAATGTGAAAATAATAAATATGATGGATTAGTTAAACTATATTGATGACCTCGACAAGTAGTAAGTCGAGTGTAAATTTAGACTAAAGTGAATGCTCCTTGGGTGGCAAGGACATAGCGACCAAAGTTGACACATAGATCTTGCATATCTAAAAGATTGAATACTAAATATATCCATGAGCATGAAATTGGGTTTGACTAGACATCGAGTAGAATGACAAGTAGTCATAGACTCGAGATTGCAAGGATGCAAAGAGGGACTCGATGCAAGTACATAAGTCACCCAATCTCTATCTCATACCTATCTAGTTGACCTATAGTGATGGGTTTTACTTAATGTCAAATAGACAGATATAGGGTAACCATATCAAAGTATGTTAATTTATTAATAACTAAAAAATAAGAATGATTATCTCTAAGTCGAGAGAAGAGTGTGTGGATGTGCAACTTATTTATATGAAACTTTGGCTAAAGTAATACAAAATCATTTCTTGTATTGTCGATTCACTGTGTTTCTAGATAGCTTGAACAGTCCGAGGGTTGTATATAGCTAGAGCTAGACTAGGAGTTGTAAACCTGATTGTTCTCAAACTAGGACACTGCACTAGTTCTCAGATGGCACATAGAATCAGTTGATTCTCATTATCTATACCCTCACGAAGGGAAGGGCCACTTCCAATAAGAAGGTGTGCAGGGGACCATCGGTCTATGGTTGGAGGAAAAGCACCAAGGTGATGATCTCCCTCTTGCAGTTGACAGCTGAAGACTTGTGAGCAGAAGACATCATTTCTTTGTATATGTATTTATGTAAAAATTGTAAGTCACATGTAAAGCAACCATCATATGATGCATTATTTCATGTATCTTGTAAATGCAAATGTATCTACTTTACTTCATAAGATTAAAAAAAATAATGAGATAGTGGTATTTATTGCTTGAATTTTTGAAAGTTTTTTATTAGCATTTCAGTTGGAGATGTTACAATCACTCCCTAATCAATCCCAATTATCTACCCAATCACTACCACCATTGGTGTTGATTCTAGACCTATAAATACCCCTCACCTATTCACTATTTGACATCCTCTTCTTATCATACAAGCTTATTCACAAGCTTCTTCAAGCTTCTTCACTGACCTTTTAGCCTCTTTGTTTATTTCTTTAGTTTTATCTTTTACAAAGCTTCAAAGATTTCCCATAGAAGGGAAATTCATTAATGCATTATTGCATTGTTTAACTCTTTGCAAAGCTACCCCATAGCATTCTTATGCTCTATGTAGGAATTTGTAAGCCTTTTGTTATTTTTACAATAGCATGCTTATGCTCAATCCATCCCCTTTTCATTTTCATAGCTTCTAATCTCAATCCAATTTACTTCACATCCCTATTTTTACCTCTATCACCAAGAGGAGGACCCTGCTACTACAGAGGAATAATGATCACCACAAGACCTTTCAGGACTTATTCCAAGCACTACTGCTCGATTCGTACAACTTTTTCATGCTTTCTTAGTAATTTAGATAACAAATCTTACTCTTAAGGAAGTAAAACTTGGTTTGTCTTTCTCTTGATAGGAAAATTTCATTATTTTCTTAGAATAAGATTTGTTTTCATTGTGGAAAAGGTTGTTTATCGTTCTTTTCATAGATAGAATTAATTGCTTTCTTAGAATAGATTCATTTTCATTGTACTTAGCATAATTGTAAATTTTAATAGATTACAAGTCAAAATCAAACCACAAAACACAAAAAAAGGAAAGATTAAATTGCATAAGAAAAGTAATTTAGTTGCTGGTGCAGGAGCACCTACCTGACAGCTGGCCTTCATGAGGCAGTTAGTTAGTTTGAGTCTTGTTCATGTTTCCAAGAAGGTCTGATAAGACCAAATGCATGTAATAAGGTCATACTGATCATACTAAGATCATGCTGACCATGCTTTTCTATTTTTAGTTAGTTTGTTAGAATAGCTGTCATGCTGTAGGACTGGTTGGATCTCCCAGCCACCTGGAGAGATTTCCCAGCCGCTTGGAGTCAGGTCAGTAGTACTCGCAGGAAAATCTATTTAAGCATGAGGATCGGTTGGTATTGCATATCATCGATAAGACTTTGCGAGAGTGAGACAGGGAGAGAGACTGATCATTGTATTTACATCTTTTGAAATCAAATAAAGTGATCCTGTTTGTGTTCACCCTCTGTTGAATTCCATTATTTGATCGATTTGCTGTTTTGGGTGGTTTCATGGATTCGCTGATCCATTCCACCGGTTGATTCGTCGGATCGGTGGAATGGCGATGTACAGTAGGTTAGGTTTTAGTTTGCTTTCTGTTTGCATGCAGGTGTGCAGGATCGCCGTCGAGAGATGTTGAGAACCCTAGCATGGGTATGTGCTAGGTCGAGTTGATAGAGTTTGGAAGATCACCCTGAAAGTGGATCGGGTCATCCCAGGAGGATCGGCGAGTTGAAATTTCGCTAAGGTTCAAAATTCGTCAAAACGGCATCATCAGGATATTTCTGCATATATCCTGCAGTCGCTTCGGGCATCGTCATCCGGATAAGTGGAGATGAGCATGATGCTATTGATTGCATGAAGTGAGTGAGCGTCGGGGTGATCATCATCAGGAGTTGCCGAGGAGGAGCGTATCGGCATAAGGAAGAAGATCAGGTTGATCGCGGGCCGAAAAAAAGTTAAGTTTGGCCAACAGCAGGATATGACGTCATCATCATCAGGATATACGTCATCAGGATATTTCAGAGCAGCAGGATATTGAGGCGCTGCATGTGACGTCATCGTCATCAGGCTATCGGGGTGACGTAAGCATCGAGGGGACAGTGCGTGGAGTTAAGGTTTGTCATCATCAGGATATATGGGAGGAACCGGATGTTCCATATCCTGCTGATTAACATGATGTTGAACATCATGATGCTGAAGATAGTGAAGATGGAAGTTGTCGGTGAGATGAATAGTGGACGTCAGGAGGATGTTCGCGCTTGCTGAACATGATGATGCTGCTGAATATGATGATGCTGTTGACATGCGAAAGGGCGAAGACTTGTCATCAGGAGGATATCGGTCGGCAGAGTAAATGTGATGATGCTGACAGTGTTAAGGAAAACATGATGATGATGATGATGATGATGATGATGATGAAGGGTTGCGGACATCCATGCTGTATGTTAAGGTTATAGTGTGGATGCCTCTGCATCATAGTGGTATCAGAGCTCAGCAAAAGGTCTGGGCTGTTGTGTGTTGATTCTGTCACCGAAAGGGCAGAGGTAGAGTTGATTGTGTGTTGTGTGTTGATTGAGAGGTTGACAAAATGCCTCCAAAAGGTAGTGGGACTGCAAGGGAATTGCAGGAAATGAAGGAAAAACATGCCAGAGAGATGAGGAAGATGAAGGAGCTTGTTGAAGCACTTCAAGCCAGGCTTGCAGCCCTGGAAAAGAATAAAAAGAGGGAAGTGGAAGACAGTGAGTCTGAAGAAGATGAAGATGATGTTGAAGAGTATGAAGAGGTAGCTGAAGATCTGGATGCTGAAGACCAGAGACTTGCAAAACTGTTAAAGGCAGTGCAGAGTGATAAACCTAAGGTAAAGGTTGATGTTTCCAAGTATAATGGAAATTTGAATGAAGATGAGTTGCTGGATTGGATTGCTGCACTGGATAATCACTTTGAATGTGAAGATGTTGCTGAGGATCAGAAGGTAAAGATTGCAAAGACCAAGTTAGGAGGTCATGCTTTGGTATGGTGGGATTATGTACAGTCTGAGAGAAGAAAACAAGGGAAGTCAAAGATCACTTCATGGGATAAGATGGTAGCAAGGATCAAAGGTAAATTCTTGCCAAGGGATTATGAAATTCAGATGTTTAAGAAGCTGCAATTTTTAAGGCAGAAGGAAAGGGATGTGAAAGCATATACTGAGGAGTTTTATAAGTTGAGTATGAGATCTGGTCATCATGAGAATGAGGTAGAAAAGGTGGCTAGGTACTTGGCTGGTTTAAGATTGAACATACAGGATGAGTTAGTTTTAGCTAACCTAAGCATGAGGATCGGTTGGTATTGCATATCATCGATCAGACTTTGCGAGAGTGAGACAGGGAGAGAGACTGATCATTGTATTTACATCTTTTGAAATCAAATAAAGTGATCCTGTTTGTGTTCACCCTCTGTTGAATTCCATTATTTGATCGATTTGCTGTTTTGGGTGGTTTCATGGATTCGCTGATCCATTCCACCGGTTGATTCGTCGGATCGGTGGAATGGCGATGTACAGTAGGTTAGGTTTTAGTTTGCTTTCTGTTTGCATGCAGGTGTGTAGGATCGCCGTCGAGAGATGTTGAGAACCCTAGCATGGGTATGTGCTAGGTCGAGCTGATAGAGTTTGGAAGATCACCCTGAAAGTGGATCGGGTCATCCCAGGAGGATCGGCAAGTTGAAATTTCGCTAAGGTTCAAAATTTGTCAAAACGGCATCATCAGGATATTTCTGCGTATATCCTGCAGTCGCTTCGGGCATCGTCATCCGGATAAGTGGAGATGAGCATGATGCTATCGATTGCATGAAGTGAGTGAGCGTCGGGGTGATCATCATCAGGAGTTGCCGAGGAGGAGCGTATCGGCATAAGGAAGAAGATCAGGTTGATCGTGGGCCGAAAAAAAGTTAAGTTTGGCCAACAGCAGGATATGACATCATCATCATCAGGATATACATCATCAGGATATTTTAGAGCAGCAGGATATTGAGGCGCTGCATGTGACGTCATCGTCATCAGGATAATCGTCATCAGGATATCGGGGTGACGTAAGCATCGAGGGGACGGTGCGTGGAGTTAAGGTTTGTCATCATCAGGATATATGGGAGGAACCGGATGTTCCATATCCTGCTGATTAACATGATGTTGAACATCATGATGCTGAAGATAGTGAAGACGGAAGTTGTCGGTGAGATGAACAGTGGACGTTAGGAGGATGTTCGCGCTTGCCGAACATGATGATGCTGCTGAATATGATGATGCTGTTGACATGCGAAAGGGCGAAGACTTGTCATCAGGAGGATATCGGTCGGCAGAGTAAATGTGATGATGCTGACAGTGTTAAGGAAAACATGATGATGATGATGATGATGATGATGAAGGGTTGCGGACATCCATGCTGTATGTTAAGGTTATAGTGTGGATGCCTCTGCATCAGTTGCATTCATTTTCCCTTTCATAGAAATTAATTCATTCAAAAATTATAAAAAGAATCAAAATTTTGTTTGCATGCATATAAGTTAATTGCATTTAGAAAATCATAAAAACACCAAGAACATTCATAACAACAAAGAAGAGCCCTCGATTTCATCATGAGGCACCAATTAAAACATTTAAGTGAAAACTTTTCCCCTTTTGTCTAGAATTTAATGTGCCTAGGCATAAGACAAGATTGGGTTAAATCTATCTTATATGAGATTAGAGAGATCACCCCTCAACCAATTTCCATCGAGGAAATAGCCCAATAAAAATAGATTACCTTGAGGATCATACAAAGAGAAACAAAACAAAGAAGACAAGTAGAAGAACATGAACATAGAATCATTCAAAAAATCATTGAACAAGAACAAAGGAGGTTATATCACCTCCATCTCATAAACAAACAAAACAAACTTGGAGCAAGTGACCCTTCAAGTCATATAACAATCACAACCACCACGACCATTCAACGTTTATGACAACATTACAACTTTCATAACAACTTCTGCCAACCACATACATTCACACATCACACAATCAACCCAACCACGATCCATGACGTTTTTCTTCCCTATGAATAGAATGACCCCCCTATTCCACCTCCACTCAATTGGATCTTTCCACAAGAGTGTGAGTGACTGGGTGAGCACCAAGTGCAAGGACACAATTCATGTGTCATATTGAAGTCTAACTCACATGTGTTGTGTTTGAGTCACATTTTGACCAGCACAATTCCTAGATGGTGGATTAATACACCCAATAAAGTCTAATCCCCACTTTAAAAGGTTCAATGGATAGTTATGGTTGAAGTGGAACTTCATTGAAACATGTGGGTCGGCCCATGCATTGACATTTTGTTGATAACTGAGAGGGGGGGGTGAATCAGTTATCCTAATTATTTCCCTTATTGAACTTTCCTTTTAATTGATGCAGCATAAAATCAAACACAAAAACATTAACCATGAAATAAGAAACACATGACACAGTATTTTTGACGTGGAAACCCTGTTAAGGGAGAAAACCACGGGGTGATTAACCCAAGAATTATTCTCTGTTAGAAGAATAGGAAATTACAAAAATGGCACTTGCCAATTAGGGCTCACTGCCCGAGCACACTGCTCACAAAGAGGCCCACTGCCTACAAGAAGACACACTGTCTACAAAGTGATGAGAATCACAGTCTTGAACTGATTGGAAGCATCTGCATATGCTGGAGTTCAGTTCCGGTTAGGCTCAGTACACTGATCTGCTGCACTTCATCTTTCCTCTGTTCTTTATTCTGCTATCTTTCACATACCGGATCCTTTTTGCTACCTCTGTTCTTTATCTGGACTTATTCGCATATGTCTCCACATCAACACACACTTCACAACTAAATCCATCCTCTATATATATCCGCACAAGTAATTTCATCACCTTTCTAGTCGGCATCCGGAACAGTCTAGTTTCTTATAAACTTTCATTCTGTCGGCTGAATCCTTCCTCACCAAGCAATGCGGATCAAGCATATACTTGTAGATATCATTAATCATGTCGGCCAAACATGATTCATGCCTTCACAACCTCTGTCATCAACAGTAACCCATCCGGAAAGCAGTCTGATACTCTGCCAGTCAGTTCTTCCTCTGTTATCATTGTCTCTCAGGAATCCGGTACTCAACCAATCATATCTTTTTCCTTGTCCATCACCGGAGGCTAAATCCTTGGAATATACCACTCAAGGTAGTCCTCTTGACTTCCCCAAATCCGCACTGCACCAAGACACTTCCTCTGAGAGGTCCGGACCAATCTGTCGGACCTTGCCACATGCTCTGTTCTTCTTCACCGGACCACAACATTCTTTATTCTGACTTCCGGTAGAGGCACATCATGACTTGCGGATATGTGGGATGACCTTTGTTGCCATCAATGACAACAACCATGAATCCATATAGTGTCTCTTGCCAACAATCTCCCCCTTTGGCATTGATGGCAACACTTAGTGAAAAATGACTAAGTGTTTTCACTATGCTCCCCCTTTGCTGATGCTCTGTCCTTATATACAATTTCCGGAACTCCCCCTTAGTTGGATCCCTCATTTTTCACTGCTCCTCACTCCCCCTTTGACATCAATGGCAAAGGGTAGGGTCCGCATACCAAAATTTTCAAAAATTTTCTATATATAGCCGCATATTTACATACTCACATGTACTGAAGAATGTCTGCAAAGGATGTCTGCAATTGGATCATTTCTGTAGCCCAACTTTGCTTCATTCTATCCAAAATTGAAATGTGACCACTTAGCAAAAATGCAAAAGCTTCTGCCCGCTTGAGATCTGTCGGATCTTTTGTTTGAGCGGTGGTCTGAGCATCACTGATGGCCTCATGCATAGTTTCCAACTTAGGGATTATAATCCTTCTAAGTTCTCCCATCCGGTTAGTGATGTTCTTCCTTTCCTTCTCAAGATTTTTTATTTCATTCAAGACTGCAATGGTCTGACATTCTTGATTTATTATAGAGGAAGAGAGAGGATCAAAACTTTGAGATAAGCTTTGTAGCTTATCCTGTTCCTCTTTTATTTTCTTGTCAAATGCTGCTGTTGCCTTTGACCAGGATATACAAAATTTGTAGATGTCACCGCCATCCTTAAGAGCATTCTCTAAGCTCCTTATTCCAATGCTTACAATCTTCCTATCCTTAGAGATTAATTCTAATATTTCTGAAAATCTTTTATCCAAAAATTCCTTCCGGACCTTTTCTTCAGCTGATTTTTCTAGAGAATCAAAATGTGTATCAACACTGCTGACTAAGGTTTTTAGATTACCGGAAGAGGAGGCTGTCGGATCTATCTGGATTGATGGCATGATTTTTACAAGTACTCCGGAAGCAGCTTCTATCAACTCACAGTCTTCCATATGAGACTTCAGGAGCTTTTCATTTGCCTTGGCATTTGCAAATGAAGCTATCTTCATTGTTTGTACCAGAGAGAGAGAGTCAAAATCAAATGGGCCTTTTAGAAGCTCCGGTTCATCAATCTCTAGAGTTTCTTTGCTCAAAAATTGTTGAACAGTTTGTGCAGTGTCTCTTGCCGGAGACAGATGTTTCTTTTCTTCTGCAGTCTTAGAACTGTCAACCTCTTTGTCTTTCACCACTGCTTCCTTCTCCTGTAATTGCTCTTCTTCTTTGGATCCGGAGACTGTAGGGGAAACCGGAGGAGAGATGCTAGCTTGTTCATGGGCCACTTCTTCTGGAGCAGAGGGTCCCAAGTCCTCAGCTGTTTCTGTACCTAAATCCTCTACAACCGGAAGATTGAACCTTTTGAAGGCCTTCCGGAGGATCTCTTCTGTTTCTTGGGCCACTTTGTCAGTCTCACCAAGCATGAGTTGATTCATCCTGGCTTTGCTTCTGAACTCATCTTTGCAGTCTTTGAAGATAATGTTCATTGTCTTGGGATCAATTTGAGGATATAGCTGAATAGCTATCTGCTCCCGGATCTCAAGATCTTTAGCATGAGCATTATTCTTTCTTACTTCCATTTCCTTCTCTAGGCTTTTAGGAATGAGAGATATGATCTCAATGAAAGCCTTATTGTATATGTTCAGATATTTAACTGTGGCTTCCTGCAGAGTCTTTTGGTCAGCCTCACTGAAGTCATCATAGGATTCAGTCATTGGTTGAAGGTTTCCATCCACCGTGACCGACTTGATTATGCTCTCTAGAGACAGAGTGGGCTTTTCAACAGTTACCTCTGCCATTTCATCCTTGTCTTGGCCTGTGGAGGGCTTACCGGATCCTTTCTTCTTCTGTTTCTTTATTTCTTTTATTCCCTCATCTAACTCTGTTTCCTCTTCATCCTTTTGGCTTCCATAAGCCCTTGTGGCTTTTGTCTTGGATCTCTTACCGGATGCCTGGACTTCCGGTTTAGAACTTTTGGTTGTGGGAGGTGCAGATCTCTTTGATGATCTGGTCCGGGTGGGAGCTTCAACCGGAGCACTTTCTTTGCTTTTCTCTTCTTCCTCGGCCTTCCTCCTCTTTTCCCGGCTGGCATCAAGTGCCTCCTTTGAGATACCTAGGCCTTGAGCAATGTGCTCTACTTCTTTTCTTACCTTTCTTTTAATCTCAGGTTCCCTGAGTTCTACATGTATTTTTACACTCAGCTCCTCAAAGGTTCCAAACCTTTCTGCCTTAGGATCTTTGGGCTGACTTAGCATGTGTTGAACATGCAGCTCCACTATCTGTTCATCCACTTCATACCCCATGGGCATGATCCAGACAGTCCTTGGCTCTGCTGCCTCCATTAGGCACTGATCAGTGTCAACCATAAAACACACTGAGTCTTTGTATTTTTCAACAAGAGACTGGGGAATTCTCTCTCTTGCTTGCATCATGCTCTGAAAGTTTTTGAAGTATCCCCATAGAGCTGAATTTCTCTCTTTTGCATCCCCAAGTCCGTGCAAATAGTCTCTTATCTGGACTGCAACAGGTTTGTCATTCTGCCATACCCATCCACTTGTTCCGGGTAGCTCATTCATGAAGTAGAAGAATAGACATACAATAAGAGTACCATACTTAAAGGAATTCTTCTTATCCTTCTTGATTTTCTGTATATTTTCCATTAATTGGCTTAGCAGTAGTTCACAGAGATCATATTCTGCATTCTTTCTTAGCATTTCATAGGCAGTGTATATTGCAGTTCCGGATACAGAATTCTCCCTGCTGGAGTGATAGATCTTGTATCCTATTATCATTGATGCATATTTGATATCCGGATCTGAAATATCTTCAATGGTCATTGCCCTCTTGTCAAATTTTGATCCGGTGGCCTCAGTTACAATGTTGTTCTTGACAGATTTGAGGATAGGTACCCCTCCGGAAGAGTATAGACCAGTTACTGCTCTAATTGCCTCTTTTGTGATCTTGCAGGGTCTATCTAGCCATAGAAAGTTGTCATGCATCCTGCTCAGTACATACCGGACCCATTCATCTTCTTCAAAGCAGGGGAAATGAATAAATTGCTCAAATTGTTTCTTCTGGATATCCTTATACTCTGGTTTAAGCTCAAAAGCATTGTCTATCAGTTGCTTGTGATAGAGGTCTCTTAATTTGAATTCCCCAAATTCCTCAATGTTTGCATGTATGTAAACCCTAATGTCTTCGGTATGTAAAACTCCGTGAGGAACACTAGAGAAGGCTCCTAGTGGATCTACCTCCAATGATTTGTAAGGATGTTTCTTGAATGAGGGGCGAGGTCTATCAGAGATCTTAACTATGTTTGGAGTAGCCATTCTTCAAAGATTTGCAGTGAGGTAATGAAAAACGGAGAATACCTTATGCGCCTTCGGTTTGCACGGAGTGGTTGGATTGATTTCTTTATGCAATAGCTTCGGCAGGAGATCCTTGGTGTGCTTGATGAACCTTGTTGCAGAGCTCCACTTTTCGCTTCTTCTCGAGTGCAGAATGAGTAAATGACCTTTGAGAAATCCCTTAAATTGCTCCGCGAACCCTAATATCTGTCTGCAATAAATGCTTCACCTACATCATTCCGGTTTGCCTTGTCTGGATAGCTTAGAGTATCCCGGATTAGTCCTGATCTGTGGATATCATCCGGATCTTTCAATCATGAATAAATCAAGGTAACATATTACAAGAACATCCCAAACACTCTGTCCAATCCGCAGAACAAGATAGTGCATTTCCGGATCTTTCCGGACCTTTTTGTAATCCTTTATCATACCGGAGCATCTCCCTGAACAGGTCTTATTTGATCGATCACAGCTTCTTCATAACTCCATGCGGACCTCTGAAAACTTGACTGAAGTATCTCAAGACTCATATCTACAAACCCTTTGATCCGCATCTTGTGCCACATCCGGCACCACTTGTTTGGCTGGGGGAACAAGATTTTCTTTGAGTCTCCCCCTGAGCCTGAGCTTACTTTTTAATTTCCGGAAGAAATATCAGCACCAGAGTTTGGTGCGGATCCAACCTCTACATTCTCTGAACTTTTCTTCACCCAAATCTTGCTCATCTGATTCCTAACCTCATCCGCATTCATCTTTTGTTTACCCTTGTCTTGATTCTGATTATACACCGGACCTCTTTTGTCCTGATTCTTGTTTCTGCAGACTTTAGCATTATGACCGGACCTATTGCAGATTTGGCAAATAACATTTCTTTGCATATTTGACTGATATCCTCTTGATCTGCATTGATTAGCAATATGACCTACTCTATTGCATGTGAAGCATCTATCTTTGAATGATTTGTTTACTTGCATAATTCTGCATTCATGGGATTTGTGTCCATACCTTTTGCAGTTGAAGCACTGTCCGGAGAAGGATGAATTAATCTGATTCATTCTCATTCTGCACTGATTAGCTTTGTGACCAAAGTGGTTGCAGCTATGGCAGTATCCATTGAAGGATGGATATCTTTGAGCATTTGGCTGTCTTACCGGAGGTCTTCTAGGCCTGCTCCTTAGATTTTCTGATCCAAGATTCTTCTGACCGGATCCGGAGCTTTCTCCTTTCTCATATCCCAAACCATACTTGTCATCTGTCCTCTTTTGACTTCCAAGAAGAACTTCAAGTTGAGCAGAACTTATCTTGAATTTCTCTTTATATTCATTTGCTGTTTGAAGGTCTCTTTTGAGAGAGGCAATTTGATCCTCAAGTTTTCCTTCATTATCTTTGGCATCTTCAAGATCAGATTCAAGATGTCTGATAATCCTGTCCATCTGGTGGCATTCTTCTGATTTTTCTTTAAGAGATTGTCTTAGATTGTCTTCAGTCTTTCTTTTTTCTTCAATCTCTTGAGTAAACTTTATAGTTCCTGATTCCATTTCATGTCTTAACATAATGACTTCTTTTGATAACTTTTCACATAACTTGGTTTGCTCAGTCAATTCTTCATTTGTATTGCATTCTTCACTTTGTCTTGCCAACTGTTGAAGCAGCTCCTTTCTCTTTTTCATAGAGAGACTTAATTTGTCTTTTAATTCTCTCATGAATTCATCAGCCTGTTTGAGTCTTTCCTTTAATTCACTAACTTCAGAATTCGACTGTTCAAGATCCTCAAGAGCAGTCTTGAGTTGCTCCCTTAAACCATATGCATCCATTTGAAATCCCAGATCTTCCTCAAGCTGTTAGGCTCTATTAGGAGGAACTTAGCTCTGATACCAATTGTTGATAACTGAGAGGGGGGGGTGAATCAGTTATCCTAATTATTTCCCTTATTGAACTTTCCTTTTAATTGATGCAGCATAAAATCAAACACAAAAACATTAACCATGAAATAAGAAACACATGACATAGTATTTTTGACGTGGAAACCCTGTTAAGGGAGAAAACCACGGGGTGATTAACCCAAGAATTATTCTCTGTTAGAAGAATAGGAAATTACAAAAATGGCACTTGCCAATTAGGGCTCACTGCCCGAGCACACTGCTCACAAAGAGGCCCATTGCCTACAAGAAGACACACTGTCTACAAAGTGATGAGAATCACAGTCTTGAACTGATTGGAAGCATCTGCATATGCTGGAGTTCAGTTCCGGTTAGGCTCAGTACACTGATCTGCTGCACTTCATCTTTCCTCTGTTCTTTATTCTGCTATCTTTCACATACCGGATCCTTTTTGCTACCTCTGTTCTTTATCTGGACTTATTCGCATATGTCTCCACATCAACACACACTTCACAACTAAATCCATCCTCTATATATATCCGCACAAGTAATTTCATCACCTTTCTAGTCGGCATCCGGAACAGTCTAGTTTCTTATAAACTTTCATTCTGTCGGCTGAATCCTTCCTCACCAAGCAATGCGGATCAAGCATATACTTGTAGATATCATTAATCATGTCGGCCAAACATGATTCATGCCTTCACAACCTCTGTCATCAACAGTAACCCATCCGGAAAGCAGTCTGATACTCTGCCAGTCAGTTCTTCCTCTGTTATCATTGTCTCTCAGGAATCCGGTACTCAACCAATCATATCTTTTTCCTTGTCCATCACCGGAGGCTAAATCCTTGGAATATACCACTCAAGGTAGTCCTCTTGACTTCCCCAAATCCGCACTGCACCAAGACACTTCCTCTGAGAGGTCCGGACCAATCTGTCGGACCTTGCCACATGCTCTGTTCTTCTTCGCCGGACCACAACATTCTTTATTCTGACTTCCGGTAGAGGCACATCATGACTTGCGGATATGTGGGATGACCTTTGTTGCCATCAATGACAACAACCATGAATCCATATAGTGTCTCTTGCCAACACATTTGTCACAATGTTGAACATATTTCTTGCAATCTTTATGGAGTGTGGGCTAATAGTATCCGAAAGTAAGGATCTTGGTCATTGTGTGTTGTGTTGTAAAGTGTCCCCCGCACAGTTTTTTATGGAATTCTCAAAGTATGTTGAAGACATCATCCTCAACTACATATCAATGCATGACATTATCAAGTCTAGTGTGAAAAAGAAGTCCATTAATCAATGTGACTGAGTAGTGGTCAAAATAAATTTACTTCAATCTATAGGAGAGAAATGCAGTAGGAACTTGCATGTGACTAGATAGTTGGCAATATCAACAAACTATGGACTTTTAGCAGAGATTGCAAATAGGTGCTCATCAAGAAAAGTAACATCAACTAGAACCTACTCATCAATATTTATCAATTTGGATAGGAAATATATAACAACATTCTCGTGACTAGGTTTGTCAAGTATGGTGATATCAAATTGTTGTAATAATAATAACCATCTAATGACTCACCTAGTTACAACAAGTTTATTCATTAAAAATGAATTATAGAATGATCAGTATGAACAAATACCTTATATCTTGTAATATAATGATGAAACTTATTAATGGCACACATAACAACTAGGAATTAATTTTTTGTAATTGCATAATTCACTTTAGCACTAGTGAAATTTTTGCTTATATAATAAATAGAATAGAAGAGTGTACCATCCTTTTAGCCTAGCACAAACCCCATTCATGTATTAGAGGCATTAGTATGAATATGAAATGACAACTCCCAATATGGCCCTCATAGCATTGGTGTAGTTATGATCTTTTCCTTAATGGTATCAAAAACATGTTAACAATTTTCAATCCAAGAGAAATCATTATCCTTTCCTAGAAAAATAAAAAGTGGTGAAGCAATTTTACTGAAATTTTAAATAAACCTTCGATAATATCCTACATGTCCTAAAAGCTATAGACAACTTTTTGACATGTGGGTATAGGGAGTTCTTGAATAATTTGTACCTTCTTAGAATCGACTTCAATACCTTTAGTAAAAATGTAATGACCCAATACTATACCTTTAGTTATTAAAATGTGACATTTTTGTGACTTAGAAAAAGATTTGTATCTTCACATTGTTGAAGGACTTTTTCAAGATTATCCTTAACTTCATCATAGGTATTACCATAAACTATGAAATCAACCATATATGCCTCAACACAATTATGAATTAAATCAGAAAAAATAATTAGGACAACTCTTTGAAAAGTTGTCGGTGCATTACATAATCCAAAAGGCAAAACATTATAGGAAAATTTTCACCAAGGACATGTAAAAGTGGTTTTGTCTTGGTATTTAAGTACAATCCTAATTTGATTATACCCACTAAAACCATCAATGAAAGAAAACAACTTTTCCCTGCAAGAGTTTCAAGAATTTGATCAATAAAAGGCAATGGAAAATGATCTTTTTTAGTTGCTTTATTAAGAGATCTATAATCAACACAAATACACCATTTACCTCCTTTATTTGGTATGACTACCAATGGTGAAACCCACTAGCTATCTAAAATGGGATAAATAAACCCCACATTGAGTAATTTTTATAATTCTTCTTTAATAATTTCACATATAATGGGATTCAATGTTTGTTGTGGTTGTCTCATTGGGTGACTTCCCTCCTCTATATAAGTATGATGAGTACAAGTGTTAGGATGTATACCACGCATATCTTGATATTCCCATGCAAAAGCTACTTTTAATTTTATAGCACATATAACAAATCATGTTTTTATGCTATATTCAAGTGTGGATTTGTATTAAGTGTTTTTCCTTGTAAAATTTCTATTGATTGTGATTTAGATGGTGTGGGTAATTCTATGGATGCTAATTGTGAGCTAGATGGTAGTAATGGATCAACCATTAAAAGTGTATTTGTTGGAATGGATGTTTTATTAAACAAAAATGGACTATACAAACAATCATGTGGTAATAGTTGATGAATTGTTATAAAATTTTGTAAAGATCTTGAATCACTAACTAAAAGAAAATTCCCAAATGGACAATGATCATCATTACAAGAGTGGAAAATCAATCTCTCCACAAAATCATTAAATGAATATACATTTTGAAAGAAATTGGAGATTATGGTTTCCTCCAATGGTTCTTGTAACACAAGACTCTGGTCAATAATTGAAATAGGGAATGACTCTTCTATGTCACTATCTACCATACTAGCTCTTTTGATTCCAACAGAGGTTGAGTTGGTGAATATAACATTAATTGTTTGTTTTATTCCCCATTATAAATGACCATGTTACCTGAATGACAATTGATAAAGGCATCTACAATATCTAACCAAGGTCATTCCAAGATCAAGTGATATCTCCCCAACTTTACTTTAGGTTGAAAGACTGTAAAGTCAATTCGATATTCCCATGATTCAATGAAGCTAATGATATCTTCAATAATACCCTCAATTTTTACTAAAGAATGATCAACCATTTGAAGGATTGTGGGTGTAGGTCTTAGTCCTTGCAAACATAGTTTGTCTTTAGTTGCATTAGTCATTACATTAATGGAAACACCCAAATCAAAAAGTGTTTTAGGGATGAAAACTTGACCAATATGTACTCAAATCATTAGACCCCTAGGATCTAATTATTTAGGAACTTCAATGTTCCCTAACATGAGATCCTCAAGTTGTCCAATGACTTGGACAATATGTGGATCTTGTTTCTTCTTTTGTTTCCTTGTGCACAATTTATGGACTATTTATGTGTAAATAGGAATATCTTTGATTGCCTATAAGGGGGGATTCCCTTTGAGTATGAAATCAGTTTAGATATGGAGGTGGTGTTGGTTGTACCAATGTCTTAATAGGACTGGGTTGAGTATATTCAAATTCTTCATGAGATTCCTCAAGTTCAATTATTTTAGAAGATCTAGGTCCTCAAAGTGTTTTTCCTAACTTGAGTTGCAATTCATTAATATCAAGTGTGTTGATAGGATATGTTATAAATCCAACAACCTCAATATTATTTGGATTTGGTGTAAGTTGTGCAAGCATTATAGTAGCCCTTGGTGGCTGAGATGAAATTGGTGGTTGATTATTTGATGAAGATGGTATGGGTGGTAAAAGTTGTTGTTGTTGTGGTTGATGGCATGGAGTAATAGTAGGTGGTGTAGGATATGGTGGATATTATGGACAAGAAGGTGGCGTTGCCCTCCATGGTTGTTGCCATGGTTGAAATAAGGGACGGTGTTGTGAGTATTGATTTAGCTACTGGGGATAATATGGTGGTTCTTGCCAACCTCCATACCATCGAGGTGGATAAGGATATTTAAAAGGAGTTGATTGTCCACTAGGCTCCATGGAACTATAAGGTGCATTAAAATTACTAGTCATACCTGGTGGCATAGTTCTTGGTTGCCAAGGTCTTCTTTGAGCCATGTTGTAAATAGGTTCCTTAGTACACTCCATTTTATCATGTCTACTAGTAATGGTCGCAAGGTGGTGCTTTTTTGACATCTTCCAAAGATGAAGTATTTGTTTTGTTAAATGGAAACTCCTCACTAGGGTGTCTCTTGTGACAAATAGGATAGAGGATAGCAGGTGCCTTTTAGATTCTTCCTATTTCTTGTGTGTATATAAAGTGTCTATCTATTTACCCATATGAATTAAAAGATTAGTTTTATCTTCAAGTAATGTACCTAATTCATTCTTAGTAATACCTGAGGTACCACCCTAGTAGACTTATCTTCTAGAATAACTCCTTACAGATTGGTGAGATCTTGAATAGTTCTTACAATTTCACAAATATCATCAAATGGAAGTTTAGAAATATCACCACCACCTATAAGATTTAAAGCATCAACACATTCACCATGCATTCATCTTAAAAAGAGCATCTTAGTGGCCTCAGGTGCTAATCTTGTTTGACATGATCTCTGAAGATTGAATAAAAATCATTCTAGAAAATCTTTGAGTGTTTCCTCTTCTCATCGTCACATTCAAAAAATCTCATCTTGAACTTATTTTGTTTTACAATAATCTTGGTATTTTTCCAAGAATCATTCTTTCATATTATCCTATGTGTGTAATAGTATGTCATCCAAGTCCCATGAATCATCATAATGCTACATCTTTGAGTATGGCTGGAAATAATTTGAGATCTTGAGCATCACTTTGGTAATCATAGCTGTGACATAACACATCAAACTCAAATAGAAACATATTAGGAGCCTCAATAGAAAGACCTTGAAAAGTTGGTAGAGTAGAATGAGGTACATTTTCATAGGTCCTTCCTCTTTAGGAAGTACAATAGGAAATTCAAATGTTATGGGTTCATTATTGGCCAAAGTTTAGCTGGCTTCATTATTATCTCCTTGTGCATCAACCATGTTTTTGAATGCTCAAGGTGTCTAATGAATAATAAAATATGAAGAGCATGGCTTATACTGCCTTTGCCTTGAATTATTTTGAAAGGTTAGAGACAACTGGACTAAGTAGTTTTCTTGATGCTATAAGTGATGATTCAGGTTCATGTGATTTATTGTCAAATGGATGATGGATGTTTAGGGTGATCTAAAATGTGATTCTATCTCATACTCAGTTGTTTGTTCTCCTACTGAATCTAGTGGTATTGTAGCTGGCTCAATAACACATCTTTCTACATCAAGTTCAATTGACTCCTTTTTCACTTGTTTGTTCATAGGTCATGGCTTGGTTATTCATGTGGTATTTCCTCATTTTAATGTGCTACCCACAACAATTTGTTTAACAAATCTACCTTTATCATCTCTAGCTCGATTCATGCATCTATATAATTTAAAACAATACAAATCAAGGGTAAATGCCTAGGCAAGGTTGACAATTGCATGGAATTTCACCCTAACGTACTAGTCCTAACTCAATTTCACTAGGTTATCAAGCCTTTAATGCCTTTCCCTGGAAATGATGTCAAAATGTTTGGACAAAATTGAGGTTAATTTAGTGAAATGAATTTATCTTTGCATTTGGTAACAATTGATGTTCAAAGCTTTAGATTCAATTCAATCATATGTCAATCTAGGGCATAAACTTATGAAAGATGTAGTGGTTGTTTGCTCAAGGGCTATAGGTAGTATATTTGAGTAGAATTAGATGCAACTATCTCAACAAAGAATATGTAAAGACTAAAATCATTTCTTAATAACTGTTTATAAATTACTACATGAATTGTATGCGAGCTACAAGAACTATAATTTTATTTCAAACAAACTAAAAATTAAAACATTTAGAGAACAAACTATATTATTACTAGATATTATTCTATAACTAAATGTGTTTAGCTATCCTATTACCAAAGAATGGATAATTAAATATATGTGAATTAATACAAACTATTGTAATCATTCTCCATAAAAACTATTGTTATCATGCTTTACATATTAAAACCAATCTAGCAATCTACAGTTTAAAAATGACAATCCCACATCAATCAAATAGAATGAAACTACAAAAAATAATATTTAAAATAAAGAACAAAAAATAATGTCACCAGTGTTTCATGAGAGTGGACCTCCTCCTCTCGATCCATAGGGTGATTGAAATGGTTTACTGCGAATTCCTCAAGATTCAAATGGATTATCTTATATATTATATCTAGAATAAAATTTACATATATCCCCTAATCTTTTTAATGTTGTAGTTTATATAGTTTTATGGCTCATGACCTACAACAAATTAACAAAAATTATAGCAAGTCATTTTGGCCTATGGCCACTCCTCACCATAGTATAGAACTGAAACATTATCAACTATAATAACAAAATAATATAGAGTTTTTTTCCCATGGCCATTCCACACTAGAAAAGTACAAAACCAAGACATCATCAGTTGTAACAAAAGAGATAATATCCAACAAAGTATAGCTTAAGCAAATAATTACTTAAAAACTAATTATCAATCGAAATTAAATTTGTTGACAAGTGCATCGATGGTCTACATGAACTCCTATTCTCCATCATGTTTGATCACACACCTTGACCAAGTAAATCAATACTTCCTAAGTCAATTTCCCAAACTCTATAATACCTTCATTCCCAAATAAATTGTTTGTGGAAAAAAGATAAAAGGTAAAGACTAAATTGGTATATAAATTGGACAGACAAGTTAAAAGAAAAAGGACTCAAACTTATGCAAAATCATCACATATTTTTGACTCATCAACCAACAAATAAGATTATGTACTCTATTTTGTTAAAATGACAAGTTTCAAATAGCATTACATCCATTTTCCTCTTCTATACATGTAGGCCTAATATTTTCTTGACCACAACAAAATATGAAACTTATTTCATCAACAATTACCAAATGGAAAATTATCATTCTTTTAATAATGTTTTCAAAGACACTCACTTCATTATTGATTTCAAATATTGATGTTAGATATGTAACAACCCAAAAGGCCAGTGCCCAAAAGACTATCATACTTCGAAAACTTTTTTGCAAATAAAAGCACAACAATTGATCACAAAAATAAGATACTGAATTCTCATTGACAAAATGAAGATGTACCTAATCCTTACAAAAGATTGCATCACAATCTATTCATCTATCTCACTTGCATACATGCTTAAAAATAAGAACTATGTAGATGAAAACCAAGCGCATAGCATAAATAGTTGTGTGGGGTACATTCATCCTATGGATGCTTCCTCTCCCTAGTTGCTTTGCAAATGACAAGCTTAAACATGAGATGGAATGGAATCCACTTTTGCATAAAGATTTTATTGCTCACTATAGATTCATATTGACAAGTCTAAGGATACCATTATTTGTTCATGTTGTTGCTTGATGACAAATAATACTAACCAATCTTCTTATTTTTTGTACAAGGATGGAATCCATTCAAATCATGGCAATGCCCTTCGACAAGTAGGGCCATGTTCCCTTGCAATGAACTCTATTGTAACCAGTGAGCTAGTAGAGTCATTGCTATCACAATTATATCCTACCCTTCAATTACCCTTCCTTGCAAAGCACATCCAAAACAACCCATGAATTTCTAGGACTTGATATTGGTGCGATAAAATTGCAAAGTCAGATTATGTAGATTTAGAAATCACTCTTGCAAAGCTTAATATCAAGGAGGGGAACAAACCTAAATCAAGGGATGATAAAAATACAACTACAAGTGTTGAACAAAGTAGTATAAAATGCAAGAAGACTCTTGCAAGTAGGCATAGGTCCACAAGCAAGAAATCTAAAGTGTTTTGTACTAGTAATGAAGATGATAATTTGGATGCAAGCTCTAATGGGAATGAAGTAAGAAATACTCTTATGATGTATGATGCTTTACGTCGACACTATGTGGGTGAATGAAGCAAGCAAGTACACATGTAAGTGGTGGGATTAAAATCCCAGACATGGAAGTAGGTAGAAAAATGATGGAAAAGGGACTCTAACTTAATCAAGACTAAAAGGTTGTGGAAGCTTTTCCAAGGGTTCAACCTTGTGATATTTTTTATTTCAACTTAGAAATGTGTACAATTGGACTACATTCATAGGTACATGATAAAATACATTACATTGGTGAAAACAATAGCGAGTGGAAGAATTCTATAGTTTTTAGTATTACCACATCTAGTGGGTATGGAGATAATGAGGATAATGGTGGGGAATCATTGGTTTATATTGGGCAAGGGTGAAATAGTAAGGTGGATGACAAATAGACTGAGGACCACAAGTTAGAGAGGCAAAATCTTGTTTTTGAGTGAAGTATGCATCATGAGGTTGAAATTAGGGTGATTTGTGGTATGAAGAGCTTCTACAAAGATTTACATTTATGATGATCTATACAAGGTTGTGGATTATTGGTTGGACAAAGGGAAGTCTAGATTTGGTGTGTTCAAATACAAGTTGTAGATATTATCTAGCCAACTTAGGTTATCATATGATATGCTAAAAGTTGTTGTTAAATAGAAATTGAAACCATCTTTAAGGTAAAGACTCATTTCCTTAGATGTACCTTTAGAAAGGGAGAATACACATGTTTATCTTGTGGAAATTATGGATGATGATAAATGGCCACTTTGAGTACATAAGTGAAGTAAAGGCTCCAAAGTTTGTTTGTGATTGTGTACCATCTACTAGTTGTGATTGTAAAGGGAACTATGCTCTTGGTGGAAAATGCTCATGTTTTCCATTAAATGGAGGACAAATTCCTTATACTCATAATGGGTTTTTTGTGAAGTGTAGATTAATGGTCTATGAAATGTAATATTGCAAGTGTCCCCCAACTTGGTATAATAAATTGTCTCAAAAGGGACTCAATTTCCATTTAGAAGTGTTCAAAATTGCAAATAGAGGATGGGACATGTGTTTGTGGGATTGAATTCTAGTTAGTGTTTTTATTTGTGAATATATAGGTGAAGTATTCTCAATAGATGAACAGGTTGAGGAAAATGTATATCTAGTTTATGCAAAGGATGCATTGCAACATTCAGCTAATTGGGGTCATATTTTTTATATCCTCCTTGAAAAGAAGCAAGATAACATTGTTTAAGTTTATTTTGAGAGTGGTTTTGGATTAAATTGTGTAAGGTTTTTCATCAACGTTTTGGATCACACTCAGTGATTCCTCATACCAATGATGGATCATTGAGTGTGATTTGAAATATTGATGCAAGAAAAGATTACACAGTTTAATCCAAAAGCACTATCAAAATCATTGTCTGAGACTGTAAAAAGCTCATGCCTACTATTCTTCAAGCTCTCCCTCCATTGACATGTGTCAACTTAATTTTAGAATGTTGGCCACCTCACCAACATCAATATGCCTTGTACAATTCATTTGCTAGAAATGAGTCACTTTACGAATCTATCTTGTAATTAATTGTTTGACATATTGACAACCACCTCACCCAAACAAAATATTGTTTTAACAATTGAAGTAAAAAATTAATATTATATTATGGATTCGACAGTTCATCCAATCAATAATTATGGAAAGTAAAATTAGTATTTCTTGTCTACAATAGATATAGTAGAAAATCATAATAACTAGATAAAATTTGTATTAGTAAAATATGAGTCAATTTATGAATCTATCTTGTAATTAATTGTTTTGACATATTGTTAGCCACGCCACCCAAACAAAATATTGCTTTGACAATTGAAGTAAAAAATGAATATTATATTATGGATTGGACAGTTCATCCAATCAATAATTATGGTAAGTAAAATTAGTATTTCTCATCTACAACATATATGGTAGAAATCATAATAACTATGTAAATTTTGTAGTTGAGTAAGTGGCATAATTAATCTTTAAAAAAACTAAAATTAAATGAAAAAGAATTCTACAATAAAATATAAAATTGTCTTTTCATTCAATATATACCACTATACATATTAGAGAAGTAACTATCATCTACAATAGATAGCTATTGTAGAAAATTATAATAACTATGTAAATTTTGTAGTTGAGTAAGTGGCATAATTAATCTTAAAAAAATATAATATAAAATTGTCTTTTCATTCAATATATACCACTAATAACTATCACTAGCACTTGCACCCATAAGAAGTTCAAGGAATATGTGGATGAATTTTTAATGCTCACATGTAAAAACCTGTCCGCTAATTACTACTTTTCACAATATTAATATTAAAAAATATTATTGAAACTTGAGCAAAAATACTTTACTTGTAATACTTATTTAAGTTGATTGCTATAATGATGATAATCCCTTGTTTAAGAAATAGAGTTACAATTATTAAAACCAGCTAACTTATGAATTAGTGCGTAGACAATTATTAGGGCAAATGATATGAAGTCCCACATGCAATGCCTCATTATTCTACTGCTTTTGTAATCAACATGTGACCACCAATTTGTGGGGTCCGCCATATAATTTTATAAACAAGTTGTGGCTAAGAAAACTTCAAATTCCACAATGAATTCTGACCACAAAAGGCATCCTGCAATGTATACCACAAAAGAAAAAGGTCGGCGGGTCCCACCCATCATCCTTCACATGTTGGTTAGCAATATTCTCATAATATAATGTTTGATTGGCTAACAGATTTGTACAGAGGACCCGTGACAGGGGCAGTCTTAGCACTGCGGACGAAGGTGACTTTACGCATTGTTCTACCAAACGTTCACTCCCTTCTGTACTCCTTTGTTTTATGCGTCATGTGATCTCGACATTCAAAACAATAAATCTCAGATGTGTCAAGCAGACGAGAAATACAAAACATGTCGCTACTCGCTGGAATCGGGAATAAATTTTTGGGACTAAATTTGATGGCCGTAGGACCGTATTTAAGCTTTTCAAAGCGTAGAATATAATCCAAAGAGACTGCGTAAAATGAAGGGCAAAATTCTGAGTGGACCCTCAAAGACTTGGAAGGACCATAATTGTCGGTAGTGATGAAAATTGTGTAATTTGTAGTTTTTATTATTACATTTGTTTTGGTTTATTATGATGGTATAAATTTTTTTTTTTGGAAAGTTGGGAAATAACTTGAACTTCATTTGTTTCTATCTCTACTTGTTTTTAGGGAGAAGTTTTAATTTTCAGTTTTTCTTATTCGTCACTTAGATTTGTAATTTGTACAAATGATTTAGGTCAATTGTATGATTTGCAGAATAACTTCGGAGCTTTTAGTTCTCAAATTCAAATTCAAGGTCAACCTATCCCTTCCAATTAGTCATTATATGTCGACTTCAAGTACACAATATTTCATTTATCATGTCCTTTGGAATTGTATTTAAGGACTAACCCAAGTTTAGTTTGATCATCCTATAAATCTTCTAGCAAGACCATTCAAGATATATTCATTCACATAATCAGAGCATTTATTACTACATTACATGCTTGCATCAAAATCTAGGACATCTCTAACATGTTTCTCTATTGTCTTAGATTATTTTCAAAAGTCATTGGTTTGATATCCTAGAGATTTGATCAAGGGGAGACATATTTCGTGTCATTGGCAAAATCCCAACCACACAACCAAGTTTTTTATGGAGAAACAAATATAAATATCCAGGGCAAGGTAAAGGTGAACATTCAAAGATTTATAGAGACTAGATTTGTGTATCTAGATTACATCTACACTTGTGCAGGTCGTCTCTACAAGTGTGTGATTGATCCCACAATTGTAAAAGTGACCCATAGTGACACACCATGAGTTTACAGATTCCAAGGCATTTGACTAATTGACCCTAATTTTTCTTCATATTAACGAATCATTTACAACCATGTGTCACATCATATCAATATTGAATTTCTAACTTTAAAGTATCTTTTATTTAGTTTTTGCATGCATTTAGTACTTTACTCTAGATAGTTCATCTCTCAGTTATTTAATCCTAGGGTAATTATCTAATTATATTTTACCCTAAGCCCTTTTCAATAATAAAGACAACATCTCAAATTGCATTAGACGATCTATCATTATTTTTAATTCTAATAATAAATCATAGAGTATGATTTGAAGAAAACAAAAGCATAATTTCTTATTGCGTCCATTAATAAAAATAAATATTAATCTTTAGTCTAAAGTAAACCATTCCAACATATTAAAGAGAATGTTCAATAGTGATAAATAAATAATTTATTTATTGGCCATCAAATATATCCCCTCAAACATTAATACAATGAAATTATGACTCACAACTCTCAATTATTTGATGGTTAACTCCACTCATAAGATATTTTTTTTATCATGCCTATCTATTCAACCTTACCCTCACATCCAGAATCTATATCCCTTGCTTGACATTAATACTAGATAGAGTTGATGGCTCACAACTCTTGAATAGAGGATAGATTTGATGCTTATCCACCTATCAATAATTTATTTTTAATTACAATTATGTATTTAACATTACCATTTACATTTACATGTTAGAATGGTTCAGGATTAGAGTGAGAAATTTTTAAAAATAAATATATATTTTTAATAATTTTTTACCATACACTAAAATTATTAGGATTTATTTGGTTAGTCTTAAAAAAACTCACAATATTTATAGTTGTAATGAAAATAAATGCTTTCACTATAATTTATTTAGGACAAATAATTAAACAATAATAAAAGTTTAAAATTTAGAGTTGGGAATAGAAACTAAATATTTTACATAGCTTGAATTTGGATGGAGGAATATACCAAGTTAAAGATGTCAAAAGTGATACATTGACATACTTAAATTTAGAGCCTTGTCGAGATGAACACCTTAAAATCTACAAGCTAATTGTAGTTTGCTTTTGTTCAGATTTGCACCTATGGAACTAATTTTTGTGCTTGCAAAAATAAATTGTTATGTGGACCTACGGGAGTGAATTGGCAAGAAATTGATGATTGTAGTAGATGTGCCTTACCACCATGTACTTCTCTGTGGACCTATGGGAGTGAATTGGCAAGAAATTGATGATTGTAGATGTGCCTTACCTCCATGTACTTGTCTCTAAAGTGGAGTGGTGTCTATAGACACATTTTAAGAACTTGCCAAACAATGATTTATTCTCCTTTGCTTAATCCCCTAAGCAAATCGATTCAATAGCTTTGAAACAATTATTGAAGATAACAAGAAACCATGTAGGAATGCCTAAGTGGATATATGCTCTAATAATGTTGTTATGGATGTATCATGAATTCTCTATAACATTGCTCTCTAATTACTCTTCTATAAATACATTAGAGCATGTCCTTAAGGAATACAACATAGAACACAAATTAACTCAAGTATGTACATGATGGGTTAGTTTATAATGATTAATAAGAATAAATTGATAAATTAAATTTAAAATTAAAATTTAAAAGTTTGAAGTTCATATTCATATATGTGAAAATGACATGAATCAATTTCATACCCACAAATCTACTTAAAAGTAAAAAAATAATAAAATTTAAAAATCAAAATAGATAGTAAAAACATAATAAAATAATGCAAAAAATTATCACTTTACAGAGTTGTTATATTGCATAAGGACACTCTAATCCAACTTGGCCCAAAATGACGTGAGTTAATTTCACACCCACAAATCTAATTCAAAGTAACGATTAATAAAATTTAAAAATCAAATTAAACAATAACAACAAAATAAAATAATGTAAAAGTGTGTCACTTTATAGAGTTGTTATATTGCATGAAATGACGTGAGTGAATTTCACACCCACAAATCTAATTTAAAGTGACCAATAATAAAATTTAAAAATCAAAATAGATAATAAAAACATTTATTATATTGCACCAAGGACACTCTAATCTAACTTGGTCCAAAATGATGTGAGTTATTTTCACACCCACAAATCTAATTAAAAGTAACAAATAATAAAATTTAAACATCAAAATAAATAGCAAAAACAAAATAAGAGAATGCAAAAGTTATATTGCATGAAAGACACAACGATTCTTAAATATCATCTACTTCAACAATTAAAGGGCAATTTTAACCAATAAAAATAGGACAAATATTTTTTCGGCTCTTTGTTATGAATGAGGTGTAGAATTACTATTGATTGTAGCCAATAAAAAACATGACAGATATTTTTTCGACTCTTTGTTATGAATGAGGTGTAAAATTACTATTGACTGTAGCGAATAAAAATAGGACAAATATTTAGGGCTCTTTGTTATGAATGAGGTGTAAAATTACTATTGACTGTTTCACCATTGAAGTGGATGATATTTTTTGATGTATAAGCGTCAATTTCTATTAAATATTAATAAAAATACACATATACACAAAAAAAAGTTGGGTGGATACAAGATCACACCCCCAGAGTCTCAAATGGGCCTAGCCCAGATAATATAAAGCATAAAAAAATAAGCTGCTTAAACAGCGAGAGCTACTCCAAATGGAGGCGGAGGAGGATCACGGTCATCTGGATTTCCCCATACATCAGTGGGGTCTCGAGTGACATCAGGGACAAACCATCCATCGTCATCTTTGTCTTTATTTTTGTCTTGATCTTCAGTGCGTGTTGGTGAAATAACCAGAGCCAACCGAGGGAGCCATTTGGAAGAATCAGGTGCTGGCCAGCCACTATCACCACTAGTGGAAGGCCCAGCACCCCCAGATCCCACCCAAAAGTGGCATCTTGAGGAGGCGGCGAGGCAGAATGTCGTCGAGAAGAGCCTGGACAATCGCTAGAATGGCGGAGAGGAGCCTGGGATTTGGGGGAGCGCCGGGTAGAAAAACTTTGACCTCGACAGCGACTGTGAGAAGGAGCGCGACTGTGGGAGGCAGGAGAATCAGGAGGAGGCCAGCAAGGTGGCCCTGGAGGTGACTCATCTCCAAGAGCTTCTTGATCATTGGGGTAACGCCCCATGCGCTCAGGGGGATGATATTTAAATAAAGTGAAAAAGATAAAAGGGAAAAGGGCATGGGTATGCCATTTTCACCATAACAGTGGTTAAAAAGCGTAAAGACGGTGTTACGGGCATGGAAATTTTCCCTTCGGATTCAACCCGACACCCGAGAAGCCTATCTACCCGTGACCTCAGCGTCTCAATCAGTGCCACTGTTTCGGCGGTTGTCTCCATCATCATACTGACACACTATTTCGAAATCAAAAAAGATACGAAGTTGGCGAGTTCTTGTCTTAAAAGCAGTGAGCTGTGAGAGCTAAGTAGCTTATGTAGTTTATTCCTATGCAGCATTGGAATTTAGGGTGCCAACATTGATATACGTGTTAAAACTCTCTCTCAAACACATTAATCTGATTGCATGAGCAGAAACCAGTCATCTGTAGATTGGCGGTGATTTTATATGCCATGGGAAGTTGCTATATTGATGAGGAGGAAGTGACAGTAGCGGCGCAAGAATGTTCAGCCTCGAAGCTCAGCTTGGAGTTAAGCGAGGTTTCTCAGAGAACATACAAGATAGAGGCCAGAAATCTTTCCTACAACCTAGTGGAGCGCAGCAAGGCCAAGTTTTGGAGTGCCTCAGGGGAGAAGAACACGAGTAGGAGCATTTTAAACAAGGTAAAATGCAAGGCAAAGCCATGGGAGATTCTGGCCATTGCAGGGCCGAGCGGAGCAGGAAAATCGACTCTGCTGCAACTTCTGGCGGGCAGAACGAAACCCTCGTCGGAGAGCATTTTCGTGAACGACATGCCCGCCGACACAAAGCAGCTCAGAAGAATTTCCGGCTACGTGACGCAGAATGATGCCCTGTTTCCGTTCTTGACAGTGGAGGAAACTCTCATGTTCAGCGCCAGGCTAAGATTATGTAGCCAGGCGGACAAAAGATCCAGAGTAGCGGCTCTCATAAAGGACCTGGGCCTCAGTCATGTGACAGCATCAAGGATCGGAAATGACCGAGTGAGAGGAATTTCCGGCGGTGAAAGGCGAAGGGTTTCAATCGGCGTCGATGTTATTCATGATCCGCCGGTTTTGATCCTGGATGAGCCGACTTCCGGTCTGGATAGCTCCTCTGCGCTTCACATCATCAGGATCTTGAAATCCATGGCGGAGCTCCGTGGAAGGACGGTGATTTTGAGTATTCATCAGCCAGGGTTTCGAATCTTGGAGCTTTTCGACTCCATTCTTTTGCTCTCTCATGGCTCAGCCATCCATCACGGCTCTCTACAGGCGCTTCACTCCAATATTCTTTCCGCAGGCTACCTTATTTTGCCGCATGTTAACATTTTGGAGTACGCCATGGATGCCATTGGATCCCTGACACTGCAATTGGACAAAGAACAACAACATGAGGGCCCAGTGAAGGTTACTCTTCACGATTTGTTCAGGATTGTAACCCTAACGGAAACCAGTGCCCTAAATGTCTATGAGCCGCCCAAATTTGCGACCTCCAGAGCGCAAGAAATCGTTGTGCTTTCGCACAGATTTTTTCTGAATGTTTTGAGAAGCAAGCAGCTGTTTGTAGTGAGGACGGCTCAGGCGGTGGGCGCAGGGTTTTGTTTGGGATCCATTTTTTACAGATCTGAAGGTGCTCAAGAACGGCTGGGGCTGTTTGCATTCAGTCTCACTTTTCTGCTGTCCTGTGCGAGCGAAGGGCTGCCGATTTTTGTGCAGGAAAGGGAGATTTTGATGAGGGAAACCTATGGCGGGGCTTACAGAGTTTCCTCCTATGTCATTGCCAATGCTCTTGTTTTTCTGCCCTTCATGTTAATCGTAGCCTTGCTGTTTTCTCTTCCTGTTTATTTCCTCGCGGGTCTGAATAGCAGTGCCTCTGCGTTTTTCTACTTTGTTGTGGTGATTTGGTTGGCCATTTATGGCTCAAATTCTCTGGTTGCAATGTTGAGCGCCGTGGTGCCCAACTATATAATGGGCACCACTCTCATTACTGGTTGCTTGGGCGCCTTCTTTCTCTTCTCTGGTTTCTTTCTGTCCAAGTCGGACATGCCAAAGTACTGGATGTTCATGCATTATATGAGCCTGTTCAAGTATCCGCTGGAGGCGCTTTTGATCAACGAGTATTCGCAGACAAACAAGTGCTTGCGTTATATGTTGGGAGAGTGCGTGATGGATGTGAAGGGCGTGATGAAAGAGCAGGGGCTCAAGGAGAGTAATAAGTGGATGAATTTGGTGGTCATGCTCGGATTCATCTGTCTCTATCGCTTCCTGTCCTTCGTAGCGCTCAGGTTCAGGTGTTCCCATAGGACCCTGCTCTAAACAACTAGTGATGCAGACCCCACACTTCTAAACAAACCACTTGTCTTCTCAAACTCTAAACAAACCACTTGTCTTCTCAAACCCTTTCACAAATGGAAATGGATCCTTTTATAGTTTATGATGTCGGGTGGTCTGATTTTGGGTCTACAGGGGGAGTATCTTAACCAGGTGTGGGTAATGAAGACTTCCCAAAAGATTAACACCAAAAAAAAATCAATGTAATCTCAAATATAGGTCATTTTGTTTTGTAATGTGATTGTATACGACTTGTTTATACTCTAGTTAATGTAATAATAAATTGGATTGTGAACTCTTAAGTTGGTGAAGAAATTCTTGTAATTTTATTTTTTAAAACATTTTTTTATGAGTATTATTTATTAGTCATAAAAAAATTTATTAACATAATCAGTTAAAAATAGTCGAAATAAGAAAATTATTAAATACATGTTGCAATATCAAATAGAGGTGATAGAGGTGGTGGTGGAGGAGAAGGAGATCTTTCCATTAGGGAACCACCCATTGGGAAGGCCGATCAAGGACCTCTCAATCGTCTCACTAATCATGTACAAATAAGGGGACCAAAATTCCCCATCGTGGCAGTGAAGTCATGATAGTTGCTTTAAGACTACTCTACATCTGGCTAGAAGTCTAATGCAATGCTCTTAGAGGCAGTGAAAAGCAACTCCGACTGTGAGAGTGACTTCGATTATGAAAGTGGCTCCACTAGTGAGGAGTTGGTGGCATATGTTGCATGTTGTCGTTAGGTAGAACCTTGCTCATAGTGTAAGAAGCACTCCCTCCCTCCCCTAATGATTGAGTAGGTCCTGCAAGTGTTAGAACTACAACATAATTTTCTCCACCTTACCTCAATTTGAAAATAAGAAGTAAGCACACACACTTTCTCAATAAGAGAGAAACAATAATCAACAACATCTACATTAATAAAACACTATTTCTAGCTTTCTAAAGTTGAAATGAGATAGAGGCTCTAAAGAAATTCTAAATTTTGGCAATGTATGTAAGCCACGGGGCCATATCCCCAAACATAACAATAACACCTTACCCAACAAGGAATATGCCTATAGTGATTGTGGTTGATAGGGAATACATTTCTAATTTTGCCATCAATTTCTTTTATTTTCTTACTCTTCTTTCTTTTGAGTTTTGAGTTTTCTTCCTTGAATCTTTCTCTTTTTTTTTTAGCATTGCCCTTTAGCTTGGCCCCGTGCAACTAGTAAGATGCAAGTGTTCACCATAGAAGGCTAGACTAGGCAAGTAATGAAACTCAATCCCCCTATCCCTACCCCCACACAACTAGGAAGATGCGAGGGCTCGTCACTGAAGGGCAAGATGATCCCACAATAGTGTGCCCCACTTTTAGGCCAAAGTGTGACAATGAAATCAACATTTTAAACAAAAGTTCACTTTCCGACACCTATAACAACTAAACTGTTAAGAATTTGAAGATGATGTGAATGAGAATTTTTTGAGATTTCATGTGTAGATTCTAAATATATACTTTTAAAAAATTTAAAAATAATTTGTGAAATTTTTTACGTAACTTTTAATAACTTGTTTTTTTATAGTTAAAAATATTTTTTTAAAATGACGTTTATACCATATAGCATAATTTTTTTTACAGAAAAGATAAAACTATAAATTTTTAAATATAGATTCGTCCCACCAATATCTAGTGCGTAGATATTTTTCAAAAAAAAAATCTCTATTTTACTATTTTTCCACGTGTGGAACATAGACCTTGATGTTTGGTGAAAAACCTATGTTCATTAGAAAATAGAAAATGAATATAATAATCAAATTAAATATACTTGAAATTATACTTTTTGGAAAACTTACTTTGAGGGCTACGATCTTGCAAATTATCTTGTCATGTTCATTCCATTTTCTAGTCCAACCTGAGGTTTGAAACTAAAAATTTTGAAGAAAATTTGGGGACTAAAGTGGAAAGGTCATTTCTAAGACCTTCGTTCGAAGGTATCCAAAGACCTTCAAATGAAGGTCCATGAGGGGAATTTTTTTTTTTAAAATGAATAAAAGGGACCTTCGTTCAAAGGTCCCTTTTTATTCCTTTCTATAAAAGGAATAAAAAGGAGGCTTTGAACAAAGGTCCCTTTTATTCATTTTTTAGAAATGACCTTCGTTCTAAGGTCCTTTGCATAAAAACCTTCGAATGAAGCTTCACCTTCATTCGAAGGTGATTTTAGACTCACCTTCAAATGAAGGCACCTTCATTCAAAGAAATACCTTTGAACGAAAGTATTTGGTAATTTTTTTCTTCCAACCTATGTCAAATTCTAGTGTCCAACAAGTGGGACTCATTATTGTGGGTTTACCTAGCAAATAAGGCAAGAAGAGTGAATATATAATTTATTTGACTTGAATGGAATTTTTTGTTCCTTTTGTCATTACGGCTCCACAATAGGATAACTCCTTGGGACTCTACACATGTTGAGGTAAAAGCTAGGATATTTTCTTGTTATCTTCTAGAATAGGTTGTAGACTTGAATGCCAAATTAGGGGAGGTGGAAATAGTGAAAAATGGACTAAATTCAATCATTTTCCCAATGCAAAGCAAGTAGAATGATAAGAATATTCTCAAGGGGTTTGGAAGAGGAAATTGCAGTCTAAAATAATGTCAAGCAAGAAGTGTATCTATATATTGGAAACTGTCTATATATGATATGTAACTAGTATGTAGTGTGCAAGTTCATTTTTTTCTTCATGTGCATAAACAAGAAGATCTACATTGTATGAATCATTTGTTAGGATACAGGAGTGTGATTGAGCAGATTTGGGGTTAAGCCAACTTGGGTCAAAAAATTGAAGGAATCATCTCATCATGTTCCTCCCCTATTGGTCTAGGATAGGATTCATAGGAATAGGTTGAATAGCTTCCTAATGAGGTTAATTTATAGCTATTAATATTTCTACTACACTAGTAACTAGAATATCGTAGGTAAGAACAAATATGAGGTTGTTGGCGTGTAAGTGCCCATTAAATAAGGATCAAATAGGAAAGTAGTTGGATGATCATGTTCTAGTTGTTTGATTATTTTAACAATGGATACCAAATTATGATCCTCTTGAGAGGTCTTAGTTTCCTTGGTCTTTGTTGTAGGTTTAGATTTAGGTGGAATACTTTGGGTTTGGCTTGTACTAGCTTTTGCTTGATCAATGGATGTTTTAGAGGTCTTAGTGGCCTTAGCTCTCTATCTTTGTATTTCAGCTCTGTAAGTGTTGAAGGGGTCAAGATCTCCCTTAATAACATGAATTTATCCTAAGTGAAGTTGTAAGGCCCATAGGTATTGATTCCTTTATTATACTCTTTGGATTAGGATTATGTTGAACACACCAGGATACTGAGAGGGGGGGGGTGAATCAGTATCTAAACAAACTTCAACTTCTCCGGAGCAGATTAAAACTTAAGCATTACAACATCAATATGAACATGAAAGATTAACACAATGCACATCAACACATAACATCGGATATACGTGGAAAACCCTAGAAGGGAAAAACCATGGTGAGGATTAACTCACAATATATGAAGCTCAAAATAATAATTTTGTTTTAGGGCTACAACCCAAGGAAGCTACTACTCCCTGAAAACTTTGATTTAGGGTCAGTCCCAAGGAAGCTACTACTCCCTGAAGACTTTGTTTTAGGGTCACTCCCAAGGAAGCTACTACTCCTTGAATTGAAACACACTTACAAAAGATTACAGTATGACAGTCTTTCTACTGTCTGAAAATTGACATTGAAACTCACACCTTTGATGATTGCAATTTTGCCTCTTCACACTTCCTTCTGATGATTAGATCAGTTAGGCACAATCTATACTAGATCACTATCACAAATATGTCTTCAAGATGAATCAGGGCAGCATTTACAACTTCTACTCTTTCTCCTTCAGTTGTACATCATAATGCATTCATTTTGCTCCTTATCTTACATGCGAACCCTATCAATCACTTTGCAATCACACTTCACCTAACTCACTTTGAATTACAATTTATACATGATATTACATTGATTACATTTCTTGTCAACCAGAGACAACATGAAAAATACATTTACAAGTTGGCCAAACAACACACAACATGAAATGTGTAGAGGACAAGTCCTAAACAAGATCACATGTTACACCAGCAGAAGACCCATGCCTTGCGGACATCAACACTTGCTTAATTAGGTCCAAAACATCCTACAACATCAAACAACAAGGAATTACATCTGCACACTCTGCTCATCTGAAAATAGGATAGCCTTAAGCAAAGACATATGAGACTTGAAGCATAACGGCCACATCAACTTGAAAACCTTGTGCAGTACTGGAAACAAGAAAGATCTTCATGAAACTTTTCCAAATGATTCTACAAGACTCATACAACATCTACAAACACTCCTTTACCTCCGCACATTAAAGATTTTGTGCCGCACATCTTCAATCATGAACTCTAAGAACAACCTGTCATCCAGAACACACTGCAACATATTGTCATTGAGAAATTGAGCTTGCAAACCACCAAGAACCTTGAAACTGCAAGGAAGCATGTAACTCACATCCATGAACATGTCCACAAAACCTCAAAAACAAACATTCACATCTGGGGGAATGCGGAGCATTCCAACAGGCCTTCAACACCAACTTACTCTTCCAAAACACATGTCGGTACTCTATTATGCATAACTTTCTTGGAAGAAGGACATATGATCTAAACTTTGGAATTATCACCTTCACTGCACCCTGATCATAGTTCTAGAACCACATTTCCATATCTGCAAATGCGGATGAATGTGGAGCATTCTATTGCCGTATAGTAACTATCTTCAATACTATCTTCAAACTGCAAAACACTCTTCCAGTAAGCCAATCATCATGAGACTTGGATCAGGCCACCAGTAACATCTTCTCAACATTACCAACACATTTGATCATCTTAGTTCTTTTAATTCCCATATTAATATGTCTTCATACTCAACTCTACATTGATCAAGGCATGACATCCAACCATGAACTGTATCTTCTCTGCTAGAATATAGGAAATAACATCCAACCATGAACTATACCTTCTCTGTTGGATAGGGCATGACATCCAACCATGAACACCATCACACATCCATGATAGTATTGACATCAATGAAAACCTTCTAACAGTGTTGACATCAATGACAACCTTAGGAACCATATGTGTACCAATTTCCTCCTTTGGCATTGATGGCAACACATACATGCACATTCTCCCCTTTTAACATCAAGGACAAAGGGAAACCACTACCTGCTCATCAGTGACCACATACCTACACATTCTTTCTTAGAGCATGACTTCTTACAGCAAACAAATTCCCCCTATTATTAGGAACCACTACCTGCTCCCCCTGAGAGGTAGCCACCATCAGTCTAGGAAAAAGATATAACATGAACTCCACTTTGATAGATGCACCACTATGCATCTAGCAAGAAGGAGGGGCAATTACCCCTAACCTCTATCAGAGATCCTCAAAAGTGTCCTTTGCAAGAGCCTTTGTGAAAATATCTACAATCTGATCCTTTGTTGGAACATATTTCAACCTTACTTCTTTTTATGCCACCTTCTCTCTCAAAAAGTGATCCCTGATTGCTATATGCTTGGTTCTAGAATGCATCACTAGATTCTTGGATATTGATAGCACTTGTATTGTCACACAAAATAGGAATAGGCTCATCATACAATACCTTGATATCCTTTAGGGTTTTCTTCATCCACAACACTTGTGTATAGAAGGATGCTGCTACAATGTACTCTGCCTCCGTAGTAGATAAGGAGACTGAATCTTGCTTCTTGCTCTGCCATGAAACCAATCTGCTTCCTAAAAAGAAATCACCACCACTTGTACTTCTTCTATCATCAACACAACCAGCCCAATCAGCATTAGTGTAGGCATTTAAATCAAAGTCATTACCTCTTGGATACCATAAGCCATAATCCAAAGTTCCTTTCAAGTATTTGAATATCCTTTTCACTGCTTTCTCATGTGTCTTCTTGGGATTAGCTTGATATCTGGAAACCACACATAATGCATGCATAATATCAAGTCTAGAAGCGTTAGGCATAACAATCCTCCAATCATAGATATATAGACAGTCTGATCCACCTCCGGAGACTCATCATCCTTGCTCAAGTGACATCCACTAACCATGGGAGTACTCACTGGGTTTGAATCCTCCATACCAAATTTTTTCAACAACTCTTTGACATACTTAGCTTGAGAAATAAAGATACCACCTTCTAGCTGAGAAATTTGATGTCCAAGGAAGAAAGACATCTCACCAATCATAAACATATAAAACTCTTTTTGCATCTCCTCTACAAACTTCTTACACATATCATCATCTCCACCAAAGACGATGTCATCAACATATATTGCAACTATCAAAATCATGTCTCCTTCTTCCTTGATATAAAGATTTCTATCTATAGTACCTTTCTTGAAGCCCTGCTAAAGTAAGTACTTGTCTAACCTAGCATACCAAGCCCTAGGTGCTTGCTTGAGACCATACAAAGCCTTTTGAGTCTGCATACCATGTCTGGATCTTCTGATATCTGGAAACCATTTGGTTTCTCAATATAAACCTCTTCCTCTAGATCACCATTTAGAAATGCTGACTTAACATCCATTTGATATGCCTTGAAGTTCTTATGAGTTGCAAAAGCAAGGAACATTATGATTGCCTCCATCCTGGCTACTAGAGAAAAAGTTTCCTCAAAGTCAATGCCTTCAACTTATGTGTATCCTTTGCATACCAATCCTTCTTTATTCCTTACAACTTCACCTTCTTCATTCAATTTGTTTCAGAACACCCACTTTGTTCCTATAACGTTCTTATTGGTTGGTCTAGGAACCAATTCCCATGTCTGATTCTTCTCAATCTAATCCAATTCTTATTCCATTGCCTTTATCCATCTATCATCTTTGCTAGCATCAACAAAGGTTTTAGGTTCAACTTTTGATAACAAACACAAGTTTACTTGCTCATGTGTCTTAGAAAGCCTTCTCCTTGTCTGCACACCTACATCCTTATCTCCAATGATCTGATTTGTTGAGTGGTTCTTCTGAACATACTTTGCTGGAGTCTTAGGCATCTGCTCTGGTTCATGTTCCTTTTCTTCTTTCACTTCTTCTTCTTCATCTTCAATGCATGGAAAGATATTAGATTCGGAGTCCTCTGATACTTGTGGGATCTGATATAGGTCTTTATCTACCTTGACATTTGTGATTTTAATCATCTTTCCCAACCTCTTGTTGTAGCATCTATAAGCCTTGCTTCTGGTTGAGTGGCCAAGAAAGATTCCTTCATCACTTCTTGAATCAAACTTTCCTAGGTCTTCTTTATTTCTTATGATATATAATTTGCTGCCAAAGATCCTAAAGTATCTAATAGTGGGAGGTCTTCCATACCTTAGCTCATAAGGAGTCTTAGTGCTATTGACTCTCAGTTGCACTCTATTAGTTAGATAGACAACAACATGAACTACTTCCTTCTAGTACATATCAGGTAGATCTGCTGTCATATCCCCTATATATATGCTTTGTGACTTATGTATATATTACAATTTATCAATAATTTACATATTCTCATATGATGTATACATGTACTCATATTGTGAGACTTAATTGTAATATCTCGAGATTAAGACATTGTTTAAATTAAAGATCGTGATAAAAGACGAGGAAAATGTTTTTGTAAAATATCAATATGACTAATAGAAATCCTTATATATAAATAATATTATTATTAATATAGAATATGATTATTATTATTAATATAAATATTAATATTTTAATAATATTATATTTATAATATAATAAATTAATACTATAAATATATAAAAAAATAAATATATATAAATATAAAATAATATTAAATATTATTATAAATATATTTATCAATATAATACTAAAGTGAAATATTACATATTTATAATAATATAATATATAAAAAAGAAGTTAAGTAGTGATCGAGCCCTTAAGGAATCTCGATCCCATATTAGAAGCTTTATAAAAAGCAACGAATAAAGGGATTCGTCATGTCCCTTTTGATTGGAGACCTTTCGGGGTCTTTTTAAAGGCCCCCATCCATGCCCTTTGGAGGCATCTTAGCAGCACATCTACATTCACTTTATACAGCTATCAACAAGGAAGTATGTGAGATAAAAAGGGATACAACAACAGTATTAAGAGATTAAAACTGTAGGAAATTCCTGAACTAGCAGGTAATATGGTCTGGTATAAATTAGGTCAATAATAAAATAAGTAACTACAGGTATTATGAGGTAGGCATAAATGTAAATTTATAGATGTAAATTATAATAGAATCTGTATTGTATGTGACTCATATTTTGGTCAAGTAAATGAATAAATTTATATGTTAAAAACAGTGAAATCCACTAAGTATCAATAGAGTGAAATAGAACTATGCTATGTGTACAATATGAGAAATAGTTGGATGCAAATATGTTCTTATATAAGAAACATGATTGGATCATAAATGAACCTACATTCTAATCATAAGAATATACCAACTACAATCTAGACTCATAACAATAATAACCAATTGTAAGAATGAGGATGACATATGATGACATTCCAAATTGAGACATAAATAACTCTATTCGTGCATTATGATGATAAATAGTATAATAGAATTCCATCTAGAGCACAAGGGAATATTGAAATAAAGATCATATCTCCATAACCCTTATTATTTCATCCAATGAGGAACCATAGGTATTGTAGGGAAAGGCGGAGTAATTCCACTCCCTGTGCGTAGACCCCAAGGGCTAGGGACTAAATTCCCGATGCTGGGTCCGGAGATTTCGTATTGATCCCAATGGCTGGGACATAGCTCCCAAGCTGGATCCGAGGCTCCGTGCATAGACCCCAAGGGCTTGGAACTAAGTTTCTCAAGCTGGGTCCAGGAATGGTCCACGCGCCCTAGCATGTAAGATCCTAATTCCTTGATGAATAATAAGAGGGGAGAGTACATGAATTTGAGTATGTACAATGTTCATCCTGATGTACTTCTGGAATGTAGTATATAATAGTCATGAATGACAAGGAAATGAATAATCCTTGGATAAAAATAAAATAAATATACTATCGTTGATCTTATCACTTAAGTTTATTGATTTCTAATGTTACTAATGTCTCCTTGAGAATCATTCTTGAATGCAGATTCAGGTGGAAGTGCTCTCACTAGAAGGGGACATTACAAGTGGTATCAGAGCTTTCATCCTGCCATCCTATGAAAGGTTGACAATGCAAAGTTATCAAAGAAGGGGAAATAACACTAACATGAGTGAGGAATTGGTAAATCACATGAAAGCCTTTATGGAGCAAACCAATCAAGCCCTCTTTAGCCAAAATGAAAGACTCATAGAGGCCTTTCATAACATGGGCAATGCCATTGATAGCCTAAAATCCCATACCACAAATGGGGGAGACACGAGGTCTAACATATCTGAAAATAACAAAAGATCATCAAATTTAAGAATCCCTAAACCTACCTTCTTACCTAGGGAAGAGCCTCCTAGAGATAAAGGGAATGAACAGTCCGCACCCAGTGCGGAGGAGATTGCAAGAGGTTACGCCAATTTGGACCCTCAAATTAGAGAACTAGTCACCTTTAGAGATTTTTGCGAAGCCAAAAGGCATGAACTTCCTAGAAGAGAAAGAAGACCTCCAAATAAAAACCTAAAGAATAAAATAGACAAAATCCCCCTTCCAAATTTCGATGGGTCAAGAAAGATTATAGCCCATGCATGGCTTAAAAAACTAAATACTTATTTTTCATTAAGCCCAACGACGAAGGAAGAGGCCATAAAATTCGCCACCCTTCACTTAGAAGGAATGGCCTATGAGTGGTGGCACCATGGGGAACATACCCAAGGACATAATAAGATTACCACCTATGAAGAATTCTCACGGAAACTAATCAAAAGATTTGATAAAGAGCATCCTCAAGAAAACTTTAAGAAGCTAACGCAAACAAAACAACTAGGATCAGTAGAAGATTATATAATCAAATTTTAAACAATTTCAATCAAGGTCACCAGAATGGATGAAGATAGGTTAACCTATCTCTTCATAGAAGGGTTAAAGGATCCCCTAAATGGAATGATAAAAGCTCTTAATCCCACCACCCTAGATGAGGCCATAGAAAAATCCTTGGATTTGGAATGATCTACATCCATTGTTAAAAGCTCACATGAGCATTCCAAAACCTATCACAAAAAGAGTGAAGACAATAAGCCTTCCAAGGGAGAACTTAGAGAAAAGAACCTGTGTTTCAAATGTCAAGAACCTTGGAGATAAGGGCATACTTGCAAGGAGGAAAACATATGTTATAGATGCAAAGGAAAATGGGAACCTGGGCATAAATGTGATAAGAAAGGTCAAGCCCAGAGGATTGAGGTCATCTCCAATGAAGAAGTCGAAGAAAAAATCATAAAGAAGGCAAGAATAGAAGAAGATGAGCATGTGACCTTGGCCACAATCACCCAAACTTCCAAGCCACATCCTTTCCGCATCAAAGGCAATATCAAGGGACAAAAAGTTATCACTTTAGTTGATAGTGGGGCATCACACAACTTCATTAATGAGAAGTTAGTAAAAAGAAGGAAGATACAAACCCAAGATTTCAAAGGGTTTTCCGTAGTCACTGCCATAGGAGCATTGGTTTCGTGTACTAAGATAGTTTCCCAACTTGTAATGATCTTAGGGAAACATACTATTCAAGAAAACTTCTATGTAGTGCCCCTAGATCATGATGTAATACTAGGCACCCCTTGGATATATTCATTGAGATGTTTTCAGTTTGACCTTCCTAATTTAAAAATCCATTTTCAACATAAAGGAAGGGAGGTCACTTTACAAGGTTTACCTGATGATCCTCCAAAGGTTGTTTCTCGCAAAAGAAGAAGGAAATAATTTCAATTACTCAAATCTTAAGTTGCTTGAGGACAAGCAATCTTAAGTGGGGGGGACTGTCATATCCCCTATATATATGCTTTGTGACTTATGTATATATTACGATTTATCAATAATTTACATATTCTCATATGATGTATACATGTACTCATATTGTGAGACTTAATTGTAATATCTCGAGATTAAGACATTGTTTAAATTAAAGATCGTGATAAAAGACGAGGAAAATGTTTTTGTAAAATATCAATATGATTGATAGAAATCCTTATATATAAATAATATTATTATTAATATAGAATATGATTATTATTATTAATATAAATATTAATATTTTAATAATATTATATTTATAATATAATAAATTAATACTATAAATATACAAAAAATAAATATATATAAATATAAAATAATATTAAATATTATTATAAATATATTTATCAATATAATACTAAAGTGAAATATTACATATTTACAATAATATAATATATAAAAAAGAAGTTAAGTAGTGATCGGGCCCTTAAGAAATCCCGATCCCATATTAGAAGCTTTATAAAAAGCAACGAATAAAGGGATTCGTCATGTCCCTTTTGATTGGAGACCTTTCGGGGTCTTTTTAAAGGCCCCCATCCATTCCCTTTGGAGGCATCTCAGAAGCGCATCTACATTCACTTTATACAGCTATCAACAAGGAAGTATGTGAGATAAAAAGGGATACAACAGCAGTATTAAGAGATTAAAACTGCAGGAAATTCCTGAACTAGCAGGTAATATGGTCTGGTATAAATTAGGTCAATAATAAAATAAGTAACTATAGGTATTATGAGGTAGGCATAAATGTAAATTTATAGATGTAAATTATAATAGAATTTGTATTGTATGTGACTCATATTTTGGTCAAGTAAATGAATAAATTTATATGTTAAAAACAGTGAAATCCATTAAGTATCAATAGAGTGAAATAGAACTATGCGATGTGTACAATATGAGAAATAGTTGGATGCAAATATGTTCTTATATAAGAAACATGATTGGATCATAAATGAACCTACATTCTAATCATAAGAATATACCAACTACAATCTAGACTCATAACAATAATAACCAATTGTAAGAATGAGGATGACATATGATGACATTCCATATTGAGACATAAATAACTCTATTCGTGCATTATGATGATAAATAGTATAATAGAATTCCATCTAGAGCACAAGGGAATATTGAAATAAAGATCATATCTCCATAACCCTTAGTATTTCATCCAATGAGGAACCATAGGTATTGTAGGGAAAGGCGGAGTAATTCCACTCCCTGTGCGTAGACCCCAAGGGCTAGGGACTAAATTCTTGATGCTGGGTCTGGAGATTTCATATTGATCCCAATGGTTGGGACATAGCTCCCAAGCTGGATCTAAGGCTCCGTGCATAGACCCCAAGGGCTTGGAACTAAGTTTCTCAAGTTGGGTCCAGGAATGGTCCATGTGCCCTAGCATGTAAGATCCTAAATCCTTGATGAATAATAAGAGGGGAGAGTACATGGATTTGAGTATGTACAATGTTCATCCTGATGTACTTCTGGAATGTAGTATATAATAGTCATGAATGACAAGGAAATGAATAATCCTTGGATAAAAATGAAATAAATATATTATCGTTGATCTTATCACTTAAGTTTATTGATTTCTAATGTTACTAATGTCTCCTTGAGAATCATTCTTGAATGCAGATTCAGGTTGAAGTGCTCTCACTAGAAGGGGACATTACATCTGCATCTTTCATCATTGCCCTAGACATCTCTTGCACAATCCTATTCTTCCTTTCCTCTACTCCATTTTGGTGAGGGGTCCTAGGAGCTTATAGATATCTCCTAATACCATGATCTTCACAAAATATTTCAAATTCATTTGAAGTAAACTCACCTCCTCTATTAGACCTCAAACATTTGCATCTACTTCATTCTCAACCATAGCTTTGAACACGTTAAATTTATCAAGAGCATCTAATTTTTCTCTTAAGAAAGTAATCCAAGTCATTCTAGAATAATCATCAATGAGCAACATAAAATACTTCTCACCTTGTTGACTCTTTACTCTTATAGGGCCACATAGATCAGTGTGAATCAGCTCCAATGGCTTTGAAGAAGAATACTCCTTGCTTTTGAAACTTGTCTTTGTCTACTTTCCCATTTGACATTCCCTACATACTATATTTGTAGGCTTGATTATCTTAGGCATGTCTCTCACTGCATGAGTAGAATTGATCTTTACCATATTATCAAAATTGTTGTGTCCCATTCTCTTGTGCCACAACCAACACTCACTAAATTAAGCCAACAAACATGTTCTTCCATTTACCTCCTTCAGATGATAGATATCACCATATGTCTTTATACCTTCTGCAACTAGTTTTTCAGACCCTACCTTCCTGATTTCATAGCCTTTGGCATGAAAGGTGAGATTATAACCCTTGTTGCACATCTGACTAACACTAAGAAGATTGTGTTTTATCCCTTTGACATAGAGGACATCCTCAGTCCTATTCTTCCCATCAATAGTTATAGCACTTCTCAAGCCTGATAAACTTCTCCTTGTCACCATTCATATTATTTGAGCATCCACTATCAATTACCCAAGCCTTGGCTTCTTCTCTTGCATGAAAGGCAGTCCATACAACCATTGATCTTTCATTGTTTCGGTCTATTTTCAAGGCATCAGTCTTCTTACATTTTTCAACATTATTCTATTTGTCACCAACACTCAAGGCCATGAAAAGTGTTTCATCATTTGAATCATCATGATCCTCATCTTCTAAAGAACAACTTCTCTCTATGGAATACATATTTATCTTGAACTTGTCTCTCTTGTTACTACCCCTTGATTCTCTAAAAGAACATTTAGAAGCAAAGTTACCAACCTTTCCACAATTGAAACATTTGAAAGGTAACTTACCTTTGTATTTTCCAGTGCCTTTCTTTAGTCTTCTTGCAAAATTTTCTTCAACTTCATTAGAGCTCTCATCTTCATCAACACCTTCATCCTTTGTCTTCATAGTGACTTTGAAAAAAACTTATTTCTTTGGAGCATCACTGCCAAACTCTCTCATTTCAAAGGCAATAAGGGAACCAAACAATTTGTCTACAGTGTATGTATCCAAGTCTGCATTCTCCTCAATAGCAGATACCTTATGACTGTAAGATTTGGGAAGAGATCTCAGAACCTTCTTCACAATCTCATCTTCTTTCATTTCTCCACCAAGACTTGCGATGCCATTGACTACTTCATTCGCTCGAAGCATATATCCAGCAATGTCTTCATCCTCTGACATTTTGAGGGTTTCAAATTTGCTCTTGAAGATTTGCATATTTGCTTGCTTCATTTTCTTATCTGCTTCATAAATGGTTTCAAGTTTAACCCAAACTTCTTTAGCAGAACTGCAACTCATTACCTTTGACAGTTCTAAATCAACTAACCCATTCATGATAGAAAAATTTGCCTTGGTATTGTTATCATACTTCTTAACTTCATCTATGTCTGTAGGAATAGTAGCAAGAACTTTGTAACCAGTCTTGATAGATTCCCAAACACCACACCCTAGAGAATTGATATAGGCTTCCATCCTTAGCTTCCAAAAAACTTAATTTGTTCCATAAAACCTAGGTATCTTGCTAGATCCATTAAGTGTCATCCTAGACCTTCCTCAAGTGGTTAAGCTTCCTTCAAAGGAACTTTCTTTTGATACCAATTGTTGAACACACCAGGATACTGAGAGGGGGGGTGAATCAATATCTAAACAAACTTCAACTTCTCTGGATTAGATTAAAACTTAAGCATTACAATATCAATATAAACATGAAATATTAACACAATGCACATCAACACATAACACCAGATACGTGGAAAACCCTAAAAGGGAAAAACCACGGTGAGGATTAACTCACAATATATGAAGCTCAAAATAATAACTTTGTTTTAGGGCTACAACCCAAGGAAGCTACTAGTCCCTGAAAATTTTGATTTAGGGTCACTCCCAAGGAAACTACTACTCCATGAAAACTTTGTTTTAGGGTCACTCCCAAGGAAGCTACTACTCCCTGAATTGAGAACACACTTACAAAATATTACAGTATGACAATCTTTCTACTGTCTAAAAACTGACATTGAAACTCACACCTTTGATGATTACAATTCTACCTTTTCACACTTCCTTCTGATGATCAGATCAGTTAGGCACACTCTATACTAGATCACTATCACAAATATGTCTTCAAGATGAATCAAGGCAGCATCCACAACTTCTGATCTTTCTCCTTCAGTCACACATCATAATGCATTCATTTTGCTCCTTATCTTGCATGTGAGCCCTATCATTCACTTTGCAATCACACTTCACCTAACTCACTTTGATTTACAATTTTTACATGATATTACATTGATTATATTTCTTTTCAGCTAGAGACAACATGAAAAATATATTTACAAGTCAGCCAGACAACACACAACATGAAACGTGTAGAGGACAAGTCCTAAACAAGACCACACATTACACCAGTAGAAGACCCATGCCTTGCGAACATCAACACTTTCTTAATTAGGTCCAAAACATCCTTCACAACATCAAACAACAAGGAATTACATCTGCACACTACACTGATTTGAAAATAGGATAGCCTTAAGCAAAGACATATGAAACTTGAAGCATAATAGCCACATCAACTTGAAAACCTTGTATGATACTAGAAACAAGAAAGATCTTCATGAAACTTTTCCATATGAGTCTACAGGACTCATAAAATATCTACAAACACTCCTTTACCTTCACAAATTAAATATTTTGTGCCGCACATCTTTAATCATGAACTCTGAGAACAACTTGTCATCCTGAACACACTACAACATACTGTCATTAAGAAACTGAGCTTGCTAACCACCAAGAACCTTGAAACTGCAATGAAGCATGCAATGCACATCCATGAACATGTCCACAAAACCACAAAGATAAAAATTCACATCTAGGGGAATGCGGAGCATTCCAACAGGCCTTCAACACTAGCTTACTCTGCCAGAACACATGTCGATACTCTATTATGCATAACTTTCTCAGTGGAAGGATGGATGATCTAAAACTTTGGAATTATCACCTTAACTACACCCTAATCATAGTTCTAGAACCGCATAGCCATATCTACAAATGTGGAGGAATGTGGAGCATTCTATTGCCGTATAGTAATTGTCTTCAATACTATCTTCAAACTGCAAAACACTCTTTCAGCAAGCCAATCATCATGAGACTTGGATCAGGCCACCAATAACATATTCTCAACATTACCAGCACATCTGATCATCTTAGTGCTTCTAATTCCCATATTTATATGTATTCATACTCAACTCTACATTGATCAAGGCATGACATCCAACCATGAATTGTATCTTCTCTGCTAGATAGGACATGACATCCAACCATGAACTATACCTCTCTGTTGGATAAGGCATGACATCCAATCATGAACACCATCACACATACATGATAGTATTGACATCAATGACAACCTTGTGACAATGTTGATATCAATGACAACATTAAGAACCATATGTGTAACAAATTATATATGCACTATGTAACCTTTTTATTAAACTCAATACATATATGACTATGCAAAATTTTGGCATTATATGATGATTAGATATGATCTGTTCAGGTTCATTATTTCTTATAAGATGCTAAGAGATGATAAATATAGATTTATATTGTTAGATCATTATGTATTTTCATATTTCATATAATGATCTTGTTCTATGTAAGTTTTATGGATCACGTGTTGACTAATCATGCTCTTATGAATATCGTGATTATTGTATGATTTGAGAATCATTGCTATTATGAGGTTGATTTGATATAGTTCACTAAGATGAATTCCATGAATGATTTAGATCACTAGAGATGTGACATATCTTGCATGTTTGAACTCCTTGGTTTTGTTACTCCTACTTCAACTATTATTCCATGATATGTGTGATGTGTACATTAATTATATAGATGATAGGTATGAGCCAGCAGAAGGTAATTTGGGAGAGTGATGAAATATATATGTTTGCACCGTCTTTCTCTGTACTATGGGGTAACTGAGACATGACTATGTTTAAAATGGTGATACCTTATTATCTAAGTCAAGTGTGATTTAGAACCTCTCGTGAAAAGTTGTATATGTTAATCTATGTGATTATGCCTTATCATATGATGTCTAAGAGTTATTTGTGTTGTGGAATGATGTTATGCATGCTGTAATGTTTGAATTTGGATTGGAAAAATTTATGGATGGATCTAGATGAATAGTGAACTTTAGTGGCATCATAAAATGTTATTTCCTTCATTTGAATGTAAAATTTGAATTAGGGATAATAGTAGTTATGTTAAAAATATTCTAGAGGCTTCTAGAAATCCCTAGTTGGCTAGTTGGATGAGATATTTTCATGTCTTTATTAGGTGTGCATTAATGATTTTGTAATAATTTCTTTGAAGACCATGTTTTCTTCACATGGCACAATTATGTTTGTGTAAGATCATTCAATGTCTGTAAGAGTTTGTATTCTTGGAAAGAATTTGCATTTAATGCTTATGGATGAGAGATATTTGTCTTTTAATTTATTTTGTTTTGATTTATTTCCTCATTTATTCTCAAAGATCCCACTATTAACTCTTTGACTCACTTGGGTGACAATGGACTCTTGTCACTTGGTGATTGGACATGACTTGAGGGGTGAGTTGAGTTTAATTAACCTTTGGGATAGGTTAAAGGAAGGGGTAGGCTCTTGTGGGTATCATTCTTGACTTACATGTTTTGAATTAGAGATCTAGAGAAGAAGAAATAGGAAATAAGAGTATTATGTTTGAGTTCTTGAGTGAGGTTTCTTATGATAGAGAAATAATTCTAAGCTTGGGAAGGAATATTAGAGACTGGAGATGCCAAGGATTGTGCTTGGAAGAGGAATAGAGAGTTGTGAACCTTCTTTTAGCAAGATCTAGAAGTGTAGAGGTAATTTTCCTTGTTTCCTTGCATTTCCTTTGAGAATCCCTTTTGTTGCATGATTAAATAAAAGGATTTCTTGCTATGAATGTGTTCATGAATATGTTAAAAGAGTTCTCGATCTTTCCCTTTCTTTATGTGCTTGAAAAGAAATCTTTATTAAATGTTTTATTAAATTTCTTAAGAGTGTTATATGCAACTTCGAGTGTATTTTTCGTAGACAAAAGATGAGTTTACTTGCTTAAAAGTGTGTTTTTAAATGAGAAGAAAGTGTTGTATAACAAGTATGGTGTTCTTGTTTATGAGATTGACTATCTAGCACCTTGTTAAGAGTCACCCATGTGGTTGGATGTTGTTGATGTAATAACCACCAAAATGCATCCTTAAAATGTCTTAAACATTAAACAAAACAAGCAACACAATACTAACAAGAATGTACATGATCAACTCATATTATTTACAAAAGTTTCTTCACAAGATATGATACAACTATATCCAGTGATCACTTACAACAACTCAACTAGCCATAAATCCATGATCCAATCATATATATAGTGTCATAACTACAACCCATAAAATATCCACTATATATAAACATTGATATATAAAGGCATCATGCTCCAACCACCACAAAACACTAGTGGCACAATATTCAAAGGTATACAATATAGCAATGTAATCTCCAAGATAAATGTTCACTAACCATAAAGAAATCCCTTCAAGATCTTGGTATGTATGGGGAAGGTTTTTGAACCCACACATTAAAGGAATCCCTTTCCTCCCTGACCATCAGCTTGTCTTGAAGTGATAACTTGATAGCCCAATAACCATGAAGTAACGAAAACTATCTATAATGTTTATCTTATTTAGATTATTTCATATTCATGTCTAGTGACATATGTAAACATAAGTAATATAAATCATCCATATCATAGAAATTTTGCATAAGACATAAGTAATTGAGTACAAATAACTCCATACATTCAAGACCATATGCAACACTTCTAAATGATTACTACTTGCATCCCATACTATGAGAGAACACATTGTTCATGTCATATGTCTTAATTAAGTCAAACTAGCTCAAGGTAGAATAACATGCATCCTATACTATGTGTATTCCTAGAATCTTACTCACAAGTCTCTCACCTCACATAAAACCATTTTACTAGTCTACAACACCACAAGCATCAACATGGGATACACACCAAGTAAATTAAACAAATATAAAATAGAAAGTACAAGACAAGATAATCATGAAATAGAAAAGAACAAGTCTAAAGCATATAATAACACAACCACAAAATTAGAAGGTAGCAAGACATAAAAAAAGACTCAGCTGTATAAAACAAGACAATATAACCATACTAACACAACCTTCTAGTAAGTTGCCAACTGACACACTCGCCAAATAATAATACTCAACTAGGTACTTAATTTCACAAAACATCCTACCCTTTAGAATAGAACCATTACCATTTTGAGTAACATTTTTTAACTTTTAATAATCCATTCAATTCTTTCAAATAGAACCATTACCTTTTGGTAGACACACTATCTTTCAATAGCCATTCCATTTTTTAATGGAACCCCTACTCTTTCAAGTAGACACACTATATTTTGATAGCCATTCAATTTTTTAATGGAACCCCTACTCTTTCGAGTAGACACATAGTTATATTTTGATAGCCATTCCACTTTTCAATGGAACCCCTAATATTCTAAGTAGACACACTATCTTTCGATAGCCATTACATTTTTCAATGGAATCCCTATATTTTGATAGACACACTACTTGTAGTAGTCATTTGATTCTTTCAAATCAAGCCCCTACTCTTTCAAGTAGAAACACTATATTTTGAAAGCCATTCATTCTTTCAAATAGAACCCCTACCTTTTGGTAGACACACTACTTTGTAGTATCCATTCCATTATTTCAAATGGAACAACACTATTTTTTATAGCCATTTTATTCTTCCAAATATAATTCATGAGATAGACCTGTCATGCACCCTATCCTTTTGGATAAAACTCTAATCTTTTGAGTAGAACCATGACCTAATGGGTGTCACAATACAAACAATATTTACGCATAGAGTCTATAAAAGGAGTGAACTCAACTTGTACCTACATACCCATCCTAAACACACATAATTCATACTCATTAACAATTATAAACTCACCAAACCATTCTCAAAGACCACATAAATCAAACATGAATTTCACGCTAGCAATTAGATATTTAACTTGCATAAATTACTTCTAAAACTATAGAGGTACTTTATAATCAAAATCAAACTTCGCAAGATACTTAGGTGTAGTAGAAGCAAGGAATTGAGTTCCCATTATACTTACTCACTTGATGGGTCGAAGTAATGTTTGTTAATGCATCATCATTTAACTTTATCAATCTAGAGGTGTCTGGAGCAATCTGCGATAAGACTCTTTGGTATAGGGGGATTTGGTCGAATGGTTCATGGATGGATCTTGGTTCGTTGATCTTATGGAAATGAAAGGTCATACAGAAATGCAAATCTATCTATCTGCTTCAGAAATAAACACACATGCAATGAAAGAAACTATTCTAGCTTGTTGTAAAATAAACACACTTGCAGTAAAAGAAACTATTCTAAACTTGTTGTAAAATAAACACACTTGCAGAAAAAGAAACTATTCTAACTTGCTGGGAAATAAACACACATGATGAAAAAGAAACTATTCTAACTTGTTGGAAAGGTAAATAAAAGAAATTGTCTTTACTTGTTAAGCTACAACAATTAAACACTCTGAATATGACAGTGTTGCTGAATAATAAATCTATTTTAGAACTTATAAGATGATCCTGTAGGGAACAACTTAATTAACAATCACATAGAAGTGAAACACACATCATAAACACAGGTACAAAACTAATTGAATAGAAGATATAACAAAACTGAACAAACATGAAAATATCGAGAGATCTCCTCTAAAATGGGGAAGCGGGCCCTACTTTCCCAACTAGAGACAATCCTCTCTGCTCAACTAAATCTCTCAAAATAATTTCCCCTTCATTTGCATTCAATCACAGTTCAAGAATGGATGAAAGTACATGCCTAAAAATAGAGAGTTTTCCTACTGTTGGAAACACAATATGGCGAATGACTATCTAAGAAAAATTGGACTAGCTTAGAGAGATGATTTGCTCCTACTTATACATTCGAGCTTTATTAGAAGGAAATAACTTAGCAGCAGTTCTAACTATAGCAAATTGGACTTGAAACCAGTTGCTAATTTATTACATTGATGATTCCTCTGTAGTTAACTGAAGCTCAAGGATTTGCATTGACTTGGCTATTGGTGAACTTGAGTGATTTCCTGAAATGGCATGGCATTTGGTGACAGTGACTTCAGTTAGGACTGACGCCAATTAGCAACTACTTCGGTTAGTCACTAAAATGGAGTGACATGGAGATTTAGATCTTAACAACTGCCTTAATTGAGGTGTGGATCAGGTTTGCATCACTGGGCCTTTTGGTAGCCCTAAGATTGGCCGGCAATAGTCATCGACTCGAGGGGAGGATGACTCTATTGAAGGGTAATGACATCTAGAGCCGTCTGGAGTTTAGGTTCTTCACAAAAAGAGGGGGCTCCGGAGGGATCCAGAGACCACTGGAAGTCTCACTAGCGTAATCCTTATGCAAACACAAACCACTTGTACAACAATTCATAAGATATACATTTTGAAAATGAAATTCAAGTAAATAATTTAAGAGATTTCATCAAAGGAAATGAAAACCAAACATGTGCATAATCCATCCAAAAGACAAACATAATTATAATAATATGCAAATATGTATGCCATAGTGTTTTGTTAAAGTCTTTTAGACAGAAAATAGAATGAAATAGATGAGTCATATATTTGACTCATCATCCCTCCCCAACTTAGTTTATGCCATGTCCTCATGGCTGTGCTCCATCTGCATCATCCAGTATGTTCTTTCTTTCAATGATCATACTAACATTGTAGTCCTCTGTTGCAAATATGTGCCTAATCAGTGTTGTCATTGATGTCAACATATCCTTGTTGCCATTGGTGTCAACTATATCCTATTTTTGTTTCCTGTTTAGAAGACTAAAATGTTGAGGACATTGAGAAAATTAATCAAAGTATGCGGATCATATGACTGAGTAGAGGATTGTCTGAAGAAGCTCCAGTTAAGATTTGAAGGGTTCGCATGAAGATTTGAAGAAGCTATGACCATCTAAGTAAAACCAGTTTTACAGTGTTCAGAACAAACAGAGTAACAAGAAAGAGGTCTGGATTGTTCTAGAAATGTGCAATGATGATCTGCAGATCTAGAGGCATGTTTGGGAAGTTACTGTGTATCATCAACTCAAGTGGTTCGCGGTTTGGAGGTTCACAAGCAATCTTTCTAGTGTGATAGTCATGACATACAGTGTTCTTGAGGTTCCTGTTGTGATGTTCACAACATGCCCCATTTTACTCCTTAGCAAAATGAGGACCCCTGCTGTGGCTTTACTTTTTTTGCTTTTGTGGGTTTTGTTTTGCTTGGTGGTAAAGGGAAAAGAGGGTTAAAATTGCAAACTTTGATAAAAATAGAGAAAAAATGCATTTTCAGTACCAGGGCATGATATGGTTGGATTCCTTGTAAAAAATGAGCTAGGGTTACTTTTTGAACCATCTTAAAATTTGCCATATTTTGCAAGTTATGATCATTTTGGTAAAATGTACATTCAGGTTTGTATATTGCTTTGCATATACAAAGTCCTTTGTATGTGCAAAGTCCTTTTTATACTTAATCACTTTTTGCAGTTGGGCTCATATACATTGTTATTTGCATGGTTGGGTCAATTGTATATTCTTTTTTCCTTGTATGCGTTTTAAATAAAATCTTTATTTATACATACAGGATGGATCCGAAATAGTTTTAGAGTAAAAGTGAATAAGGGTTTGGATTCCATCGCGTATATCTAACGTTTGTATGTTTGACAGGTTGCAACATACAAGTAAGTAAATGTACAAGACATTTTATACATAGCACAGAATCCAAAAGTTATGAACAAGAGAGAATTCGTTGTATATCTGCGGGTTTGTATGTTTGAGTTACATACAATGCATTTATACACCGCGCGAACTTGAAAAGTTATTGAACCGAAGTTAATTCGTTGTACATTTCAGACTTGTATATTTATGCATACCTTTGGGAACATACAACATCCATATGCAAATCGCGGACCCGAAGGGTTGTTTAAATAAAGTTAGTTGCTTGTATGTTTCAAAATATACAATGCATAAGATACAAGTGTTCTATATACAACGCGGACCTGACGGACTTATTAAAACAAATTAAGTCGTTGTATATTCGGCGCTTGTATGTTTTTACATACAAGCGAAACATACAAGGCACTGTTCACATACAAACCGGAACCCAAAGGAAATCAAAACTGATTTATTGCTTGTATTGCGTCTGACTTGTATATCAAAGGATACAATGCATATGTACATGGGGCAGAATTGAAGAGTGGTTTAAATAGAATTAATTGCTTATATATTTCCAGCTTGTACATTGAGATATACAAACCGATATACATTGTAATATACAAGCCGAAATTAAAAGGAAATTGAAATCTGATTTAACGGAAGCGTCGTGTCTGACTTGTATATTACGACATACAAGGATTTAAGCAAGGAGAAATGCGCGGGAAATTGGAGCGATAGGAATTTGGAGGTTATTTTTGAAGCCCAAATGCATATTTTCGGTCAACGGTGGTTGACCTGACTTTTCTAAGCACTGTATATGCATTTTTGGACGCAATTTTCATAGATTTAGGGCCCGATTGATGTGTTCACACAGTCACGACTAGATTTGGCAGCTGTTTTTCTTCCTGCAGGTTTATTAAATGATGATACTTATTGCTTATCTATTTTTGCAGGTTTGCAGTTGAGGAAGTAGCTAAAACTTGATGGCGGTGACATCACAGAGGAGGAAATCAGATCTCAGGAGCAGAGGAAGATAAGGATGAAGGGCGAGGAAGTCAAGGGTCTTCATTGATGAAGACAAAATGCAGCTAAAGACATTATTGCAGCAGACCACATAAGTTATTATTGAGCTGCTAGGGTTTCCAGAAGGGCATATTTCACCCAGATTTGATGTATGCTCAGAGATATTTTGGGAGATTTGATCTCCAACATTTATTGTTGTAACCAGAGGTTTGAACCATTGTTTAACTAGGGTTTTGAGTTGTATTGAGGACAATCAGAAAGTCTATATATTGTGCCTCTATACACTGTAAAACTTTACACAGGGGCTACACAGGGATTTTTTAGAATAGAGGGACCTTTGAGTTTAGAAGTAGAAGGAGGTCACCTGTGTCTGCAATAAGGAATCCGTGGAACATCTAGCTTCCTTACTGTATCTGTAAAGCTTGTAAGTTTTCTGTACTTTGGTCAATGAAGCTAAGAGTCATTCAGACATTACAAATCTTATATGACTGTCTATTTCTAATACAATTGAATCTAGAATTCTGCATCTATCTTCTGAGTGTTTTCTTGCTCTTCATTGTGTTTGAAACATTTTCTCTTAGAGCTTGCAATTTTAAGTGTATGTTTGTGAAAATGCTCAAAACTTACACTTAAGGTTTTGTTTGTGGATTTGATCAATTTGCTATATGATTTATATAGTGCATAACAGAACAATTAGATCCTTTGGTAGATTTGAATGAAGTTTAGATTAGATCTCTCTAACTTTTCCCAACCCATCTGAAAATACTTAGCTTAAAACGTAGAAATTTGAAGGAAATTTGTCTCATATTTGAAAAGAGCACGCATAACAGAGTTTGAAAGTAGACAGTTTTCATAAATATTTAAAAGGAGAAATCTACAATAATCCGAGAAGACTATTTAAAGTTTTGCAGCACAAGTATAAGTTTATGCAAAAGGAATGAACAACATATTGACATTTATTAATCTTTTGCATAGTTTGAGTCCAGTAAACCAATAAGAAACCCTAAACTACATAAGGCCCCTTGAACATTACAACTTCACATTGACCAACTGAATTTGCCCAACAGGTCAAGACCTGACCATATTAAACTTGGGATTAAGTGAATCTTAACTGATTCCTTCATATCTTTCAAGTCAGTTTTGGTTCATTTTATGTGAATTTTAACTAATTGTTATGATTGCATCAAAACCATCATCAATAGTTCCAGATAAAGATGCAAGTGATTCTGATGATTTGAAGTAGTGCAGATGTTCTTGTTGAATTCAATGTGCTTGTGGAGGTCTCTGGATTGTGTGATTGCTATGTTGGAGGTCCACATTGAAGTTTGAGCTTGTTGATGAATATTTCCTTCTTGGTGTTGATGTTCTTCCTAGTCTTGGCCGACCGGATGATTCAAGTGTGTTGCGGATGATCTAAGAGCAATTCTATGGAGCGTGGCATGTTGTTGAAGATAGATTCAAGTCTCAGATATGTTTGGCCGACAGCATAGTGATCCGAGTTAAGTCAAGCTGACCTTGATGTTTATTCCAAGGTTGATAAAGCATATAAAGGTGTGTAGTTGAGGTGTGGAAAATCATCCTTATGTGAAAATAATATAATCTGAAGAAAGGATCAAAGGCAGAGCAGAGCAGAAGAGAAGCAGAAGAACAAAAGCTATTTTGATGAAGAGTCAGAGAAGAAGTATTTGGGGTAGAGTAGAAGTTTTGTGAGCATTCAATGAAACTGAACTAGGCATGAAGAAGATGCTATTTATCAGTTAATTCCTTCTGTATTAAACATAAATTTTTTAGGCAGTGAGCCTCCCTTGAGCAGTGAGCTCTAGGTAGTGAGTCCGAAGGCATGTGCCTTCTCTTTTTCTTCTAAGTACTTTTAACAGGGTATGGATCTTGTGGGTTAACCCCCACTGTGGTTTTCCCTTAACCAGGTTTCCACATAAAAATTCTGGTGTTATGTGTGCTTAATTTATTTCTGCTCTTGTGTTGTTGATTCATGCTTTAATGTTTATGTGATTGTAAGTTGATAAAGAAGATTGAAAGCAGAAAAGATTAATATTGTGGGACAACTGATTCACCACCCCTCTCAGTTGTCTGAACTAATTCCAACAATTGGTATCAAAGCAAGGTTCCTCTAAAAGAAGTTTAACCGCTCGAGGAGATCCAGGATGTCAACTTACAAGAAGGATAGTCTGAGATTTGATGGAATAAATTACTCTGTTTGGAAGAGTCGCATGGAGTGCCATTTGCAATGCATGGGTGATGCTTATTGGGTAATAACCAATGATGAGTATAAACCTCCAGAGAAAGGTCCTTCAACTCTAGATCAACTCAAAGATGCTGAAAATAACCTTCGAGCTAAAGAAGCCTTGTTGAGTGCCCCGATTAATTCAAAAATGACAAATCTCTTTGGACTAAAAAATGATCATGAAATCTGGAAGAAGTTGGAGAATCTTTATGAAGGAAATGAACATGTCAAATGTGCCAAGCTACAAAGTCTGAGAGGAAAATTTGAAAATCTGAGGATGAGTGAAGATGAAAACATCACAATCTACATGCAAAAGATAAATGAACTTGTGTGTGGTATCAGATGTGTTGGTGGAACTTTGGAAGAATCAAAGATTGTGGCAAAAGTGCTCAGATCTTTACCTGATTCATACAAACATAAGTTTGCTACTACAGAGGAGATCGGGATTGTCTCAAAAGTTACAAGAGATCAACTGGTTGGCAAAATTTCAGCTTTTGAATTAAGTGAGCTTGGTGATTCTCTTCCTAAGTCTGAATCTGCATTTAAGGACAATGTATATGGAAAACAAAGATATGATCTGGGTGAAAGCTCTTTAGCAAGATCAAACAAATTTGTGAAGGCAAGGAAGGATCTTGAAGATGATGAAAATGAGACTGCAGATCTTGAAGCTCTTATTGCCAAAAGAAAGCCAAGAGGATCCAGTAAGTATGAAGGAAAGTTGTCATTCAAATGTTTTGCTTGTAATAAGATTGGTCATTTTTCATCAAGATATCCGGAGAGGTTTTCAAAACCAAACCCTAATAGATATAAAGGTCAAAAGAAATGTTACTATTTCCAAGAAGCTAAAGAAGGAGTCACAGATGATGAATCTAATCATGGAGGTTCCACTGAAAATGATTGGGTGTTTATTGCTATCAAAGAAGAAGATCCGGTGTCTACCAAATCTGCTAGCTATGCAAATGTGAAAAGTGCCTTGGCTACTTAGGTTGTTGAAAAGGATGAATGGGTGATTGATAGTGGATGTTCTCATCATATGACTGGTGATAAAAGTAAGTTTGTAAGCTTTGAAACATATGAAGGTGGGTTTGTAAAATTTGGAGACAACTCAACTGGTAGAATCCGTGGTAGATGATCCATCTCTTTTGATGGTAAGAATAACACCAATGATGTTTTGTACATGGAAGGACTGAAGCATTATCTTCTCAGTGTTGGACAGTTGGTTGACAAGGTTTATGATCTCCAATTCAAGAATGGAAAATGTAGAATCTTTGAAAGCTCCAGAATGGAAATTGCATTTGGTACTCAAACTAGAGGTAACATCTTTCACTTAAGTAGTTCTGGTAAAAGTTTTCTTATTGCTTAGACAGATCAAAGTTGGTTATGACATAGGAGAATGTGTCATGTGAATTTTGATAACATTGTCAAGATAAGTTCTAGTCAGGCTGTAAGAGATCTGCCAAAACTTGTGAAACTTGATAGCATGTGTAGAGAATGTCAATTGGGTAAACAAAACAAAATTTCATTCAAAAGTAAAGAACAATTTTCAAGTGAACGGTTGGAAATTGTGCATACTAATCTATGTGGTCCTACTAGAATTAGGAGTGTGCAAGGAGACATATTTTATGTTGCTAATTGATGATTACTCCCCAATGATGTGGGTAACCTTCTTAAAAGAAAAATCATAAACTCTTGAAAAATTCAAAATGTTCAAGGTTATGGTGGAGAATGAGATTGGTGAAAAGATAAAGTGTCTGAGAGCCGACAGAGGTGGAGAATTTACCTCCGGTGAGTTTGATTCATTTTGTGAAAAGCATGGAATAAAAAGACAGTTATTTGCTCCTAGGACTCCATAGCAAAATGGAGTAGTGGAAAGAAAAAACTAAACCATTCAAGAAGTTGCCAGGACCATGATGATGGAAACAAATGTTCCTCCAGTCTATTGGAGAGAAGTAGTGAGTACTGTTGTCTACACTCTTAATCGGGTACAGATCAAAGGCAACTTTGGTAAGACTCCTTATGAACTATGGTTTGGTCATCCTCCTACTGTGAGATATTTTAGAGTTTTTGGTAGCAAATGCTATATCAAAAGAGATGAGGATCTAGGCAAGTTTGAAGCAGGAAGTGATGAAGGAATATTTCTGGGTTACTCTACTCAAAGCAAAGCATACCGGTACTTTAACAAAAGATTGAAAAAGATTGTCGAAAGTGCAAATGTTAGAGTTGATGAAAGAAAAGAAGGTCATTCCAGGTCTTGCGGATATGATTCAAAAGATCAAGATGAAAGTCAAAATCAAGGAAGGCAAGTTCAGACCTAGATTCAGATCCAGATTGATTTGGAAAATCCAATAACTCAAGAGGATAGTGTAGAAGTTGAGGAACAAGCTCAAGAAATAGAAGTTCAAGAAAATCCCAAAACCCCCAGGTATGTAAGGATGAATCATCCTGAAGATCAAATCATAGGAGATAGAAATAAAGGTGTTTGAACTAGGAGAAGAATTGCTGAAGATCAAGAAGAGATTTGTTTGATTTCAAAGATTGAACCAAAAACACTAAGTGAAGCCTGCAAAGATGAAAACTGGGTAAAGGCAATGGAAGAAGAATTAATGCAAATTGAAAAGAAACACACTTGGGATCTTGTTTCTAGACCCGAGGACAAAAATGTGATTGGAACTAAATGTGTCTTCCAGAATAAACTAAATGAAGATGGTGAAGTTGTAAGAAATAAAGCAAGGTTGGTATGCAAAGGATATTCTCAAGTGGAAAGAATTGATTTTGAAGAAACTTTTTCTCCGGTAGCAAGAATAGAGGCAGTTAGATTGTTTCTTGCTTTTGCTGCTTATAAAGATTTCAAAGTCTATCAGATGTATGTCAAGTCAACATTTCTAAATGGAGAGTTAGAAGAAGAAGTCTACATTGAGCAATTGGAAGGATTTTAGTTGTCTGATCAGAGAGATATGGTCTGCAGATTAAGGAAAGCATTGTATGGACTCAAACAAGCCCCAAGAGCCTAGTATGCAAGATTAGATAAGTATTTGTTAAAGCTAGGTTATAGCAAAGGAACTGCTGATAGTAATCTTTACTTCAAGATTGATCATAAGAATATTCTGATTGTTGAGGTATTTGTTGATGATATCATTTTTGGTGGAAATGAGAGTATGTGGAAAACATTTGCTGATCAGATGCAAAGTGAATTTGAGATGTCCATGTTTGGTGAAATGAACTTCTTCCTAGGTCTACAAATCACTCAGTCAGATAAGGGTATCTTCATATCTCAATCTAAGTATGTAAGAGAATTATTGAAATTTTTTGGAATGGAGGAGTCAAAACCAGTAAGTACTCCTATGGTAACTAGATGCAAGTTAAGTAAAGATGATAATTCACCTAAGGTAGATTAGAAAAGGTATAGATCAATGATTGGAGGACTACTTTATCTGACTCAGACTAGACCTAATATCATGAATGCAATTGGACTTGTTGCTAGATTTCAAGCTGATCCTAGAGAATCCTATGTCGTAGAAGTCAAGAGAATTTTCAGATATCTCAAACGGACAATTGATTATATATTATGGTATCCAAAGGATAATGACTTCACTCTTCATGCATATACAGATGCTGAGTGGGTAGGAGATGTGGATGACAGAAAAAAACACTAGTGGTGGTGCATTCTTCTTGGGAAGTAGATTGGTTTCTTGGTTGAACAAAAAATAGGAGGCAATATCCCTATTTACAGTAGAGGCAGAGTATATAGTAGCAGTAAACAATTGTACTCAAGTTCTGTGGATGAAGCAAATGTTGAAGGACATCAAAATTGTGTTTGAGGAGCCTGTCACAATATTCTGTGACAATTCCAGTGCAATAAGCATCTCAAAGAATCCGGTGCTGCATTCAAAGACAAAGCATATATCCATCAAGTTTCATTTCTTGAGAGAGAAGGTAAATGAGAATGAAGTCAAGTTGGAGTTTGTGTCGTCAAAGGATTAGATTGCAGATATTTTCACTAAGCCTCTTCCCAAGGATACTTTTGAGTATCTCAGGGAGAAGTTAGGGGTTATTACCCCTCCTGATCAGAATTAAGATGCACTAGAGTGCATCAGTCTGGTGGAATTCACAGTCATATCTTGTGACCCAAATTGATGTCAAGGAGGTACTGCTCAGGAGGAGTAGTTAGTATGCAAGTTTTGAGATTTGTTTAAAACAAAAAGAAGGAGAAAAGACTACAAATATGTGCCCTTTGCCATTGATGTCAAAGGCAGAAAGAAGTCATGTGAAAAACTAGTTGCTGATGAAAGGGGGAATAGTGAAGATAGTAGTTGTAGAAATGATAAGAGAAAGGGGGAGAAATTCTTGTCTTGATGGTTGAATCAATTTTTCACATCATATGTTTCCATCAATGACAAAGGGGGAGATTGTTACAAAATATGTGCCTAATCAGTGTTGCCATTGATGTCAACATATCCTTGTTGCCATTGGTGTCAACTGTATCCTATTTTTGTTGCCTGTTTAGAAGACTGGAATGTTGAGAATGTTGAGAAAATTAATCAAAGTATGCATACCATATGGCTGAGTAGAGGATTGTCTGAAGAAGCTCTAGTTAAGATTTGAAGGGTTTGTATGAAGATTTGAAGAAGCTATGACCATCTAATTAAAACTAGTTTTGCAGTGTTCAGAAGAGATAGAGTGACAGGAAGGAGGTCTAAATTGTTCCAAAAATGTAAAATGATGATCTACGGATCTAAAGGCATGTTTGGGAAGTCAGTGTGTATCATCAACTTAAGTGGTTCATGGTTTGGAGGTCCGCAAGCAATCTTTCTAATGTGACAATCATGACAGATAGTGTTCTTGAGGTTCCAGATGAAGATGCAAGTGATTCTGATGATTTGAAGGAGTGTGGATGTTCTTGTTGAATTTAATGTGCTTGTGGAGGTCTCTAGATCATGTGACTGCTATGTTGGAGGTCCGCATTGAAGTTTGAGCTTATTGATGAAGATTTCCTTCTTGGTGTTGATGTTCTTCCTAGTCTTAGCTGACCGGATGATTCAAGTGTGTTGTAGATGATCTAAGAGAAATTCTCTAGAGTGTGGCATGTTGTTGAAGATAGATTCAAGTCTCAGATATGTTTGGCTGACAACATAGTGATCCAAGTTAATTTAGGTTGACCTTAAAGTTTATTCCAAGGTTGATAAAGCATATAAAGGTGTGTACTTAAGGTGTGGAAAATCATCCTTGTGCGAAAATAATATAATCTGAAGAAAGGATCAAAGGCAGAGCATAGCATAAGTGAAGCAGAAGAACAAAAGCTATTTTGATGTAGAGTTAGAGAAGAAGTATTTGGGGCAGAGCAAAAGTTTTGCGAGCATTTAATGAAACTAAACCAAGCATGAAAAAGATGCTATTTATTAGTTAATTCCTTCTATAATAAACATAAATTTTGTAGGCAGTGAGCCTCCCTTGAGTAGTGAGCCCGAAGGCATGTGCCTTCTCTTTTTCTTCTAAGTACTTTTAACAAGGTACAAATCTTGTGGGCTAACCCCCACCGTGGTTTTCCCTTAACCGGGTTTCCATGTAAAAATTTTAGTGTTATGTGTGCTTAATTTATTTATGCTCTTGTGTTGTTGATTCATGCTTTAATGTTTATCTGATTGTAAGTTGATAAAGAAGATTAAAAGCATAAAATATTAATACTATGGGACAACTGATTCACCCCCCCTCTCAGTTGTCTAGACTAATTCTAATAGTCCTCATCATGGTATTGGAACAACTTTCTCCCCTTTGGCTTGAACCCATCATTCTCTTGTACCCTGTTGAACCATGTATTGAATTTTCCATCTCTCATTGGTTGTCCTTGAGGATGACTTAGGTGAGGAGTTAGCATCAGGATCAGTGGTGGTCTGAATCTCATCCCAATCTAGTTTTGTTGCCTCTGCTAGATCAGGGGTATTATTTTCCTGACCTTGTCTGTCATCCACCTTATGTTTACGGGGGACATTGGTTCTCTTCTCTTGAAAATATGAGGCAGTTCCTCAAACCTTGATATGCAAATTGAGACTGTTGCACTGGGGAGATAATCTACAACTGCAAAGAAATAAAAAATGTAGGAATTCAAATTTCTCACATATTGGTCGGTGATGCCCTGCCTATAAGCATTTGCTTTGAAAGTGTTTGAAAACCATATAGTTTTAGGGCACTCATGTCTCATTAGTAGCCCTATAGTCCCTACTGCACCATCATATTCTTCCATCCTTTCTTCCCACAATCTTTTATTCCAGAGTAGAAATAGATAGCTCCGAATTTGAAGTTCTCCCACATATAGATTTAGCATTGATGTATTGACATGCCCCATAATGTGGCCATGTTGGAAGAATTCACACAAAAGGTTTTTTTGATCTTTGGGATTTTGCATTTAACATTCAACAAAATCTTTATCATTGTCAAAATCAAATGGAAGATTGCAGCTTATCCTAAGTAGTTTCCATCTTAAAAATTGTTCCCAAAGGAACAGGGCATACACACCTAATGGTGGCCATTGTGTTAACAGGGTTCCTGTTGTCTCGCAAGCTAGAGCCAAGTTATTTTCTACCACCACCTTTTCCTGTTTTAGTGTCTCCATGTCCCTCTAGAGTTGCATGATTTCTCCTCGAAGTTGCATGTTACCTAATGTAAGTTGTAGATTCTGAGCATAGACATTCAACAAGGCGGGTGCACGGGCTTGCTGAGGAGCCCGTTACCTAAGATGAACTATTTGAATGTCTTTTTGGGCCACCATGGCCTTGTGATTATCCACCTCTACTTTGTAAACATAAATCTCCTTTTCTTTCTCTTTCTTCTCCTTTTCAACCTTTATCTTCTGCTTTCCCAGCTCCTCATCCTTGGCCTTCAATTGTTGAGCTAGGATCTCCAATTGAGTCCTATAGTATTGCAATTCAAATTCAGCTCTAGATAGAGCTAGAGCATGTTGAGTTTCTTGTGTCGTGGTATCCTCGGAGCTTTCCTCAATGGTCTCTTTTCCTCTTCGTTGAATGTGTTGCAATGTATCTTCCCTTGTTTCTTTTGGAATGCCCTTACTGCCAACTTCCTTAGGGATCTCACCACCACCAACTTCCTCAGTTCCCCTCTCATGAGTCTATTCTTCAGGGTGTGCAACAGAGGATGAGTGGTCACCTGAGAGAGCAGTAGGGTTTTGTTGTGCCTCTCCTCTTTCCTCTTCATCCGAAAGAGATGAAGTTAGCCAATGGTGGCATATTTTGGCAGAGGAGGATGCTATGGCCTCACCTTGTTGACTGCTTTGCTCTGTTCTTCTCCGGAGTCGTCGGAACCAAACTTCAGGGGAAGTAGAGGAAACTACAACAGGGTCTCCTGAAACGGAGACAGTAGACGCCTTATGTTTTACCTTTTTCCTTCAAGGCTGTAGGGCGAGGAAGTCTTCCCACTTCTACTGACCATCCTCTTGTTGCAAGAAATGGTGCTTAAGAATCAAATGTATCAAGCATGGATGACTAATTTGTCCCTCTTTTCCCTTTCTTTTAGTCAACATGGTGACAAGAGTTGTATGCAGAAAAGCATGAACATTTATCAAACATTGGGGGTTATTGGCTCCATGCCTCAGGTGGGTGATTAGCCGCATCCCAGGGCCCAAAACTCTACCAAACTAGAGATCACATGTGAAGAACTTCATGATCCACAAGACCATAGTCTTCCATGGGTCTGGTTGGTTGGTCCTTTCAATGCCTTTAGTTTCTCCCTTACTGACAATATAACAGGGCAAGGGCTCCGAAGCAATATGAAAATTCTAAACTAATTCTTCATATGATGGTTTGGTTGCAAACAAATCAACTCCTGTTTTAGGAATACCAAAAATTTGACTAATGACTGTAGGGTTAATTTGTATTCTTACCCCTTTGATAGTAGTGAAGGTCCTGGAGAAGATCATGATAAAATCCTTGACCAAGTCAACTTCAAAGCCCTCAAATTTCTGCAAAAATACCAGCCATCCAGCCTGCTGGAAAATATGTGCACTGGCATCATCAAAAATTGCATTTTTAGGTTCAGCCTTCCTTTTGTTACCCATTTTGATCAGTAGAATGAGTTTGTAGAAAAATGTTATAATGGAGCTCTTAATTTTCTCTACTTACTGTCTTTGGTTTCAAACAAGAAAGAACTATGAACTTCTGAGTTGTCAATTGTAGATTTGTACAGAAGAATAACTACATGCAGGATGGATAGGATGGCATGACTTTGCCCGTCTTTTCATCAATCATGGTGTGAACTTCAGAGTTTTGAACCAAAGTGGTTGTGTGCGAAGTGTAATTTTTTAGCCGCCACCTTAACTTCTCTTCCATACTCTTTCGGAACTGACGCCATTGATCCTCGCGCTTATGTCTTTTCAAGCATACTTCCTTTAAATGGCCATAAATACTACTCATCATTATTCATTAATCTAGCTTTTATTTATGTTTATGGAATTTATTTGAAATGTCGTGCCATGATGACTAAGTACTTGTATTTCATTGTGAATCATGCAAGATCGACAGACAAATTTGTGGTTGCCACCTGTCAGACTGTAATCATTTACGCACTTGTTGTGGTGTGTGAAGGACGAGGGCTGCATGCGGGTAACTTTTGGGGAACACGTGGCATACATAAACATATTAAAGTAATTGTATAAGTTTTAAGGAAAGAATATACCTTGTAAAGTACCCATCCCCTTGATTATTTTGTCTTAATGTTCTTACTGAATTACTTTCTGCAATGCAACGTCACCTAATGCCTGATGATGCTTTGGGAAAACAAGTATCTACCACTATTCATCTGGAGCACTCCATAGCCATCTGGAGCTATCAATATCTATCTGGAGCTCTTCAAATATTTTCAACACAAAAACCTGTAGAACTACAAAAAGGAATTTTATTGAAGGAAATGGGGAATTCAAAGGAAAGATCACCATTGCTAGTTTTCAATCTTTCCTCTAGGCAAAGCCGCCATTGCTGGTTTGCAACTGTTGCCTAATTTTTTTTTGGCAGAAAAGGCCGCCATTTCTAGTTTTCAACCTTTACTACTTTATTTATCCTAGAGTCATTACTTAGAACATGAGTACCATGGAAGAGAGATATTCAGGGTGAAATGCTCTATCCGAGACTGGATTTCTGTAGAAAACTCCTCTTTGGAAGTTGGTTTGTGGTACAACTTCAATCTATGTCCATTTTACTAGAAGAATTATGTGATCTCCATCAATGGGAACTAGCTGAACATCCCCATTACTAAAGGTTTCTTTGATTTCATAGGGCCCCAACCATCTGGTGTGCAATTTCCCTTTCAAATCTTTATATTTGGAGTCATACAACAGGGCCCAATCTCGTTACTTGAACTGCTTACTGATAATGTGCTTATCGTGCCATTCTTTTCTCTGTTGTTGGATCAACTCTATGTGCTGAAGTGCCTCCATCTACATCTCTTCCAATCTATTGAGCTGTATTATTCTATTTTGTTGTGCTTCAGTTAAATCTATACCCACTTCAAGTGTTGTTCTCAATGTTTCTACCTCATATTCTATGGGCAACACTGGGTGTTTTCCATAGACTAATTCATATTGTGTGAAATTAGTGGTGGTTCTCCATGTGGTGTTATAAGCCCAAACAACTTCTGTCATTCTTTCAGCCCAATCTATTCTTTTACCTAAAATGGTTTTTGTAAGAATGTTCTACAGTTCTCTATTTGTTACTTCTACTTGACCATTGCTTTGAGGATGATATGGAGAGGAATTCCTGTGACAGATTTGATATCTTTCTAGGAAAGCTTTGACCATAGTAGACATGAACGGTGGTCCTTAATCAGAAACAAGGACTCAGGGTGCTCCAAACCTTTGCAAAATGTGCTTGTACAAAAAATCTACAACCTTCTCCTCCTTTATTGTTGGCAGTACTTTTGCTTCGACCCATTTAGTTGCATAGTCAGTGCAAACCAAAATGTAGTGATTTCCTCTGGAAGGTGGATCTATAGGCCCCACAAAATGTATTCTGCACTTTTCAAATGGTTCGAGAACCACTTGAGTATGGAACGTCATTTCTGTGGTGGGAGTTGGACGTCCCATTCGTTGACATTTATCATAGTGCTTGACATAATGTTGAATATCCTTGGTCATTATTGGCCAAAAGTATCCTGCTCCCAAAATTTTATATCCCGTCTAGAGGGCTGAAAAGTGTCCACCAGAAGGTTCATCATGGCATGCTTCGATTATGTCATACACTTCTATTTCCCTCACACAACGACACAATACATGGTTAGAGCAATTTTTAAATAAGATTTCATTTACCCACTTGTATCTGGAGCTCTCTCGAACCAATCGTTTGGTTTCTTTTACATTGAAATGTTAAGGGCATTTGCCTAAAGCCAAATAGTTTGCTAAATCTGCAAACCAAGGAGATTGTATGGACATGGCGAACAGATGTTCATCCAGGAATGCATCCTCCACTGGTTCATTATTTCCCTGCACAGTCAATCTAGACAAAAAGTCAGCAACAACATTATCTTTCCCTAGTTTATCAACAATGGTTATATCAAATTCCTGCAATAATAACAACCATCTGATAATTCTCTCCTACCACCTCTTTATTCATCAGATATCTTATAGCTGCATGATCAGTATGTATGAAAATTTTATAGCCTATGATGTAGTGGCAGAATTTATTGATAGCATAAACTACTACCAGAAATTCTTTTTCAGTTGTGGTATAATTTTTCTCCGCAGGGTTTAAGTTTTTGCTAATGTAATATATAAACCTCCACGCATGTATTTACTAGGTTTGTGAAAATTGCCAGCACAACACTTTGAAATGTGGCTGGTGCATTGCATAATCTGAACGACAAAACTCTGTAAGCAAATGTACCCCATGGACATGTGAAGGTAGTCTTATCCTGATCTTTTGGAGCGACCTGGATCTGATTGTAGCCATTGAATCCATCCAGGAAAGAAAAGTAGTGACTACCAGCCAGGTTATCCAACACTTGGTCAATGAAGGGAAGTGGGAAATAGTCTTTCTTAGTGGCTTTGTTTAATTCTCTATAGTCAATGCCTACTCGCCACTTGCTATTTTTCTTTGGTACAATAACCAATGGAGATACCCATTGGTTGTCAGAAATGGTGTAGATGAATCCTACCTGTAATAGTTTTTCTATTTCTTCCTTCACTATATCTCTCAAGGCTGGATTGATTCTCCATTGTGGTTGCCTAACAAGACGAACATCTTCTGTGTAAATATGGTGTGTACATACACTGGGGTGTATACCCTTCATGTCTTTGTATTCCCATGAAAAAGCTTGGGTATGATTTTGTAAAAGTTATGTCAACTGAATTTATTCTACCTCTGTTAACCAACTACTGATAGAGTTGTTTATTGATCTAGACAGTGATTTGCTTTGTGCCATTATGAATAGAAAGAAGGTATTTGTACGGACTTAGCAGAGTATTTAACAGACAAAGGTGAGGCACAATCTGGTGTAACATTTTTGCTTGTTGATAACTTAAGTGGGAGGCAATTTGTTTAGATTAGGGATAGTGGAATTCCTTGAAAGATCCTTTCGGATCTCTCTGGAGCCATCTGGAGACCTCTTGTTGGGTGACACTGTATAAAGAGGTTTCACTCTTTGATTCCAACTCTTTGTATTCCTCATTACATTCTTCGAAATGTTTTGCAATTGTTACCATTGCCAATGAGGAGGCATCCTCTTCATCAGAATCTATTTGGTCATCTATCCATGGCTTACTTTTGTATTGTAGGAATGGTTTGGCAGGGGGATAGATGGAAAGTTTCTTCAGCTTCTTTCCGTTTGAAATAGTCATGTTTCCTGATCGACAGTCAATAAGGGCCCCTGCAATAGCCAGCCAAGGTCTACTCAGTATTATTGGGTACCCTGAGCGTTTCTATCCTAGGTATCAATGGTCACAATGATATCTTCTAGAATTACTTTTGGTTTTGTGATGGATAGATCAGCCAATTGTAACACAGTTGATGTAGGATGAACATGTATCAGCGCCAATGCTTCCATAGTATCTGATGTCATTACATTAATGGCAGCTCCTAGATCAATCAGAACATTTGAAACCAAAACCCCTTTATGTCTACGGTGATGATAGGGCTTCCAGGATCTCCATATTTTTGAGGAAATAATTTACCTAATAGGACATCAGCAAGTTTCCCATCTTCTTGAATGGTATTGGGTAATTTTTGTTTTCTAACTGGAAGTTTTAGACACAAAATCTTAATGGTTTGATTTATCTCAGGAATATCTTTTATTGCCTGTAACAAAGGGACTTTGATGTGCATTTTTCTAAGTTCCTTAATTAATTGGGAGTCATTTTGTAAGAGCTGGTTTTCTCTAGATTTTGGAGGGACCTGTTTTAATCATTCTAGGAATGGAACAGAGGTCTCCTTCAGAATTTCTTCTGAATCCCTTGCTTTAACCTTCTCATTTAGTTGTGTATCAACTTTGGGGACTAATTCTTCTTCTTCAGTGACTTCCCTAACAGGAATGGTTACAGGAATGTTTCTTGATCAAAGTTGGATGTCATTAATCTCAACTACATTCAGGGTGGTTGTATTTAGGTCAACGTTGTACACCTGTTGTTGTGGCCTATTATTCTTTGGATTTGGAACTGGCTGAGCGGGTATCAATGGTTGGTTCACCTGTTCATTGGAGTTCAAATTTGTAGGTTGTGAGGGTCCAGGGAGTAAAGCTAGGGGTTGGTTTCCAAATCTCCTTTGGTTATATTGGGGTGCCCACTATTGTTGATATTGTTACTGGTTTGACCATTGAGGGTTGGTCCATAATTGATTTGTCCAATCTTGTTGAGGCCATGCTAGTCCCCATTGCATTGGTCCTCCCCAAGGTCCATTATAAGAGTTTGTACCCCAACTTAATGGTCCTCTTGGAGCATATTGGTTCTGAAACTAATTAAATCCATAATTAGGTTGTTTCTGGCTGATAAAGTTTAGCTCTTCCTCATCTGTCAGAACCTTTTTCAATTTGTTTTTAATTTCAGGAAGCAGTCAAACCCATGAACCATCATAATGCTAACTCCTTAAGAGTGGAAGGAAACAATTTTAATTTCTGATTATCTATGGCATAATCATAAGTTTGACAAAGGACCTTGATTTCAAATAGGAACTAGTCTGGATCTTTAGAAGTTTTTCCCCTAAAAGTGGGTAGAAATGCAGGAGATATATTTTTCATAGGAGGTTCATTTATCTCCAGAACAATGGAGATTGGATAAGAGAATGTTCTGTTAGCTGGTTCTTCACGGTTACCACCATTGTCATCCATTGTTGAAGATGTAGCAGATGAATTAGGAGACTCTGATAGTATAGGTGATCCTTGATTGATCGGATAATCTGGAGATTCTTCTAAATGAGCTTCTAGAGATGTATTAGTTGTAGTTTTCCTGATGAATCAGCCTAAGGAGTCCCTAGGTCTTCTCATAAACTAATGGATCGAAAGTCTTATCAACACCTTAAACCTACAATGATTTGTAGATTTTCCCGGCAACGATGCCAAAAATGATGGGTCGAAGTAGTGTTTGTTAATGCATCATCATTTAATTTTATCAATCCGGAGGTATCTGGAGCGATCTGCGATAAGACTCTTTGGTATAGGGGGGATTTTGTCGAATGGTTCATGGATGGATCTTGGTTCGTTGATCTTATGGAAATGAAAGGTTATACAGAAATGAAAATCCATCTATTTTCTTTAGAAATAAACACACATGCAATGAAAGAAACTATTCTAGCTTCTTGTAAAATAAACACACTTGCAGAAAAAGAAACTATTCTAACTTGTAAAATAAACACACTTGCAGAAAAAAGAAACTATTCTAGCTTGTTGGGAAATAAACACACTTGCTGAAAAAGAAACTATTCTAACTTGTTGGAAAGGTAAATAAAAGAAACTGCCATTACTTGTTAAGCTACAACAATGAAACACTCTGAATATGACAGTGCTGCTGAATAATAAATCTATTTTAGAACTTATATGATGATCCTGCAGGGAACAACTTAATTAACAATCACATAGAAGCGAAACACCCATCACATAAATACAAGTACACAACTAATTGAATAGAAGATATAATAGAACAAAACAAACATGAAAATACTGAGAGATCTCCAAAATGGGGAAATGGGCCCTATTTTCCTAGCTGGAGACGATCCTATTTGCTCAACAAAATCTCACAAAAGAATTTCCCCTTCATTTGCATTCAATCATAGTCCAAGAATGGATGAAAGTACATGCCTGAAAACAAAGACTTTTCCTACTACTGGAAACACAATCTGGCGAATGACTATATAAGAAAAATTGGACTAGCTTAGAGAGATGATTTGCTTCTACTTATACATTCAAGATTTATTGGAAGGAAATAACTTAGCAGCAGTTCTAACTATAGCAAACTGGACTTGAAACCAGTTGCTAATTTATTACATTGATGATTCCTCTATGGTTAACTGAAGCTCAAGGATTTGCATCAACTTGGCTGTTGGTGAACTTGAGTGATTTCCTAAAATTGCGTGGCATTTGGTGACAATGAATTCATTTAGGACTGATGCCACTTAGCAACTACTTCGGTTAGTCACTAAAATGGAGTGACATGGAGATTTAGATCATAACAACTGCCTGAATTGAGGCGTGGATCAGGTTTGCATCACTGGGCCTTTTGGTAGCCCTAGGATTGGTCAGCAACAGTCATCGACTCGAGGGGAGGACGACTCTATTGAGGGGTAATGATATCTGGAGCTGTCTGGAGTTCAGGTTCTTCATAGAAAGAGGGGGCTCCAGAGGGATCCAGAGACCAATGGAAGTCTCACTAGCGTAATCCTTATGCAAACATAAACCACTTGTACCACAATTCATAAGATATACATTTTGAAAATGAAATTCAAGTAAATAAGTTAAGAGATTTCATCAAAGGAAATGAAAACCAAACATGTGCATAATCCATCCAAAAGACAAACATAATTATAATAATATGCAAATATGTATGCCATAGTGTTTTGTTAAAGTCTTTCAGACAGGAAATAGAATGAAATAGATGAGTCATATATTTGACTCATCATCACTAACCACCTAGTATACACAAAATTATCAATAAATCACAAGTGAAATATAATATCAACATTACATTTTAATGAAAAGTTATTACCATATAAACTTACAATCCATGCATTCACATCCCAAATTCTACTAAGGGAATATATCTTGTCCTATGAAAACTTTTTGCCATTTTTTTAAGAAAATGGTCAACTTGTTTTTGATATTGATAAGCGAAAAAACAAGGTCACTGATCCCTAGTACAGAAAAACCCAAAGGGTGCACAAAAAAGGATCAGAAAGCCAAAAACAAAGCATTAACCTAACATAAATAGTAGATAGATAACAAACAAAAGAGACACCAAACCACAAAATGGAAAAGAATAGAAACCACCCAAGGAACCTAGTTAAAGAGTTGCTCCTAGTCTTCCATGAGGAAGGTATACATATCCTCATAATATTTCATTTTATCCTTCTCGATTCCATGTTTTTTCATCTCCAAGTCTTGTAAAACAACCAAAGTAGTGGTTGAATGGTTCATTACCTTGATGGTGAAGCGAGAAAGGATCTTGTTCAGTTCTTTTCTAGCTCTAGCAGTTTAGCTTTCATACCTGCAAAATCCACAACATCCTAGGAACTGATATCTCCTTCTTTGTTGACTTCAACATGCTCTTCATTAGGGTTGTCTGGTATCTCTGAGTCCGAACAAGGAAGGTTCATCTCAGGGAACAAGCTAGGCCCATTATCACCAGTGGGACCTTCCTCTTTAGAAGCATTAGTCCCCTCCATTTTATCAGCATCTATTACATCCCCAAACTTTGACTATGTTTAACTTTTAATTTCGTGTGATTATGTGGATGAGTAATCATAGGTTAATGATTTGACGTTTGGCAAAATGTTAGGATAAATCATTGATTATATGAATTATGAGTTATGCTTAGAATTAGAAATGGAATTATGTGTTAAATTGAGATTATTTAACCATGATGTATAACAATTTGTTGATGATACATTGATCATAGTTTGATTGGTTGTGAGTGTAACTAGGAAAAAGATTTCCACATCCAAGAATGGAAGGAGAGTATCACCAGAGAGAAGGGAATAGATGTTTTGGAAAAGTTAGGTTTTCCATTTGAGTTTCAAAGTTGTACATTGCGTGAACCTTTGAGACGGGGTATGTATCGGTTAACTTCCCTTGTTCAGTCAATCTTTATTCGACTAGTGTTGATTGGTCGTTTAGGGTTTTCAACATTATCCATGTCGATTTGGTCAAATAATTTTCAGAGAACATTGTAAATGATTAGAGTTTAATCTTTGTCTTTCGTAGTAGATTCCCAATATATATATATATGCATATATATAATTTTGTAAGTATCAAATTAATGTTATTATCGTCAATTTTTTATTACAAAGGAGGAGGAAGAAAACCTCAACCCCGTATTCATACTCTATTGCCTGATTTTGTTAGCCCCATAATGTGATGATATTTCTCTTGGTATCTAATAGTTTAATATATGACTATTTTACTTATTATTACTTATGTGATATATAAGTAATAATCTTATGATAGTCTTGAATCTTTTCATGCTACAATAAATCTCTTGTGTCGAGAGTACTCCTCCTATTCAAGATGGCACGACTCCACTCCCCACAGACTGTGGAGAAAGTGGAGGGAGTGCAGGTTAAGGAGGAGCATGAGCCTTGTTATCCATAGGCTCACGATCTTGCATGCTTCAGTTTTGGTGGGAAGTTGGTTTCTTGTTTTGCTATCTCCATGAATGTGAAAGGAAAGGAATTATTGTGGAGAGAATTGTCTTTTGAAAGGAGAGAGAAATCTAGAAAGGGAACAACTGGAACGATATAGAGTCAAGGTCGGTTAGAATAAAGAGGACTATCTTCTAGAAAACTACATTCGGAGTCAGAAGACTCAACAAATACAGGTAAGTTTATGTGGTAATGATAATACTAGTTGTATGTTGTTTGGAACTTTTAGATTGGCACCTGTTTCAGGTAGCTAATAAATGATTGCTATGAAATACAATTTTAACTTGAAACTATCGTGCTTCAAATTTTACTTTGTTATATTGCAACAAGCCTGTGTATTATGGCCGACGTATTATATCTACAATTCTATCTTTGCATATTGTTAAGAATGAGACTGTGGCAAAGTCACCAACATCTCGGTTATTGTCTTTGTGTCGAAAGGCACCTGATACATTAAACCATGGATAGTTTTTATCTACACAACTTTAATAATAACTATTCATATGTAATGTTCATCGTTAATGATAGTATCTCAGACATGAGAACTATGGTGTTTGAAACCATGTATATTATATTTTAACAGTAGTGAGAACATTTATAACCATTCTGGCTGATTGTAGCACTGAGACCTTGGAAATTATACGTGAAAATTTAAAAGGGTTCGACTTGGAAATCCTTATCTTTATGAGCCATTTGAGCTTCATATCTTATCTTAAAGCCGTGAGCTTTATTGCTTTGCTCGAGGGATATCAAAATGATGGTAATATATTATTACTGCACTGAGTGCATGTAGTGCTTCAAGCACAAGAGAAATAAAAACATGAATAACTCTAGATTTCTATGAATGGAAATGAGAGAGTGAGCTTGGTAGCTCGATTGTTATATAAACCTCTATGAATATCTTCTTTATATTAATGGTATTATGTCACATCTCATTTTATGGACTATATAATTATTCTAGATTAGCAAACATTTACTATGATTGATTTACTTTGAGAAAATTCCACATATGTGAAGGTAATTATCATGATGTTACATTTGTGTAAATTAGAAAGTTCATTTAATATTAAATATTATTGATATGATTATAATGTTTTGCTTCGGCTATGTTTTGGGGAACTAACCTATTGACGTCAAGTTGAGTGTGAATGAATGCAGGTACTCGTTAAAGACGAGAACATGGTTGAGGTAGAGGTGTTCTAGCCACTTGGCAAAAACTGTTTGGATGGTTAACCTTGATGCACACTCACACACTCGTGTGTAGTATCATATTGCATTATTATGAATGGTTTAATATGCATTATTGTGTGGATAATAAATGAGATTGATGTTTAGATGCTTAGAAAAATATTGTGTTTAATTGTGATAGTAAGTTCCTTTCGAATGCTTGATCTAGTCATGAATATTAATGTCTTTTCGTTTTATATTTTGAGTGGTATAATTATGTTTTGAAATGATGTATTTTATTGAATTGATGTATTGTTATATTATTTAAATAATTAATAAACATTTCCTATTTTTTTATATATAAATATGAATGTTTGGAAGATAATATTTAAATTAGATTTAAACCATTATATTTAAATTACAATAGGTATATATATATAATTTTAATATTATATAAATACTTCTTGTTTGATTTAAATGACTATGTAATTTGAAAATAAATAAATTATATTAAATAACATTTATTATATTTAGAATCCTAAATAAAAGAATTTAAAAGAATATTTACCGTCTTGCATGCGACAAAAAGCTATTAAGTTATTTTATTCTAATTAAATAGATAAATATATAGTATTATTACTATTGTAATTACTTCTTGAGTTGTTTTAGTATTTGTGTTTTATTAAAAATAGATATTTATTAATATTATTACAAATACTTCTTGTTGATTTGAGCAATTATGTATTATTTGAAATAAATTGCATTAATATTAATATTATATTTAAAATTTAATTAAAATAATTAAATTAATTTATTGTCATGCAAATGAAGAAAAATAATTTAATTATTGTCATGCAAGTGACAGAAAGAAAAATAAGTTATTTTTATTCAAATTTAAATAGAATTTGAGAATCTTTTAAATTGAAAATCTCATACAAACAAAGAAAAATCTTCAGTTGAAAGGAGTTAAAAACCTAACTTTAGTCACCAAGAAAAAGGAGAATTTTGAATTAAAAAAAAAAGAAAAGAAAGACATTTTCAAGGAGAAGAAAAACAATGGCGTTTTAAAACTAGTCAAAACCAGTCATAGTAAAACAACAATAACTTTGTCATTTGTCAACGAAATTTAAAACTGTATGTTCTGGAAAGATGGGGAAGAGAAGAACAAAACCTAGAAATACTTTGAAGAGATTCACATTATTTAGTAAGCGTTTTAGCAAAAGAAGGGGACGTGTTTTTATTTTCTGGGAGCGACAAGATAAGGAAAAGAGTAGCGACAACACAAGTATCCAACCTTTTTGCAGGCAGACTATCCAAGTATTTCCCTGGTATGTTTTGTAAAAAATAGTGATTATTTTTTGTTGTTAAAAACGTAGTTGTTATGACCAATGAAATATTTGTGTTCTAGTTTGCATCTACCCATCTGGCCATTGGAAATTGACCCTCTGTTTTGCCTCATGATTGACCTTCTTTCTTGTTCTTGCTCTCTTGTTCCTTGATAAGTGGATCAACCATTTTACTGGCCATTGTCTTAAACCTTTGAACTGAAATAGTAACAAATCCTCAGACTTTGATAAAGTTACTCTCTGATAGACTTAAATCTGATAAATGTATCTTTCTTGTTTGTTGTTAGAAATCAGTCACTTGCTTAGAAATTGACCTATTCTTACTAATCAAACAATGTGCAAATAATCTCTTAAAACTTAGAGGATAGAATTAGATTCCTATAGACATATTCATCTATTTATTTGTTTTTCTAAGATCTATTTTAAATCACTGTCATGAGTGACAGTAAGTATGTTATGTATTATGTTATTTTTGTTTCTTTTTCTTTACTCTGCTACAGTTCCTATTGTAGCTATGTTTAATAATTTTAATCTCGTCTCAGACCTTCTTATTATTATTGATAGTTAGACAATAACTCCCTTGTGAATTTAGACTTTTCTATAGTTCCTATCGCCAGTGCGATAATAAGCTTGTTTATGAGTTCCTCAGCTTACTGTCACAACTGCGATAGTAAGACTGTCAAATTATTTAGAAAACATATTAATTTATGAATATTTAAATGAATAGATTATATGTTAAAATTATCTTTCTTTATTTACTTTTGTGATGATTTGATTACTTTACATATTACTTCAGGAATGAAGTAGAAGGTGATAAAAATCTTTTGAGTCTTTTATTTTATATTATCGATTTATTTTATACTATCGACTTTAACATATGTTATAATCGATATGGAATTGATGAAAATCCTTGGAATGGGATAAACATCGTAACTAATCTCATGGAGACAAAGACCAAGATTGGTCTTGAGACATAAAACCAAGAACATTTAAATTAATTAAAAAAGGGAATAGCATGGCATGGAGTCACAGGCTCCATATTGCAGATGTAACGAGAAAACTTCTGGAATGCACTCTCAGGATCAAAGTTAGAAGTCCAAGTCAGATGGACTAAATGGGAAGTACAATTAATTTATCCCATGACTAGAATAGGTCAAACTATAATCATCGTAGGATGATATAGCTTCTAAGTCGAGTTAGAAGTGGGTGAACAATCGACTACGTTCATTGTGAAATGTCTATGTATATTAAATCTTTGGCCAAAGTAATGTATCTGCCTCTGCATGCATTAGTCAATTTACTGTGATTCAGTAGTGTCATACATAGTTAGAGAGGATCTATAGTTGTATGACTATGATGGAATATGAAGGACACAACACTAGAAACTTAGATGGAAAACCTATTGGTTCTTTATATCTATTCCCTTCATGAAGGGTAGGTCCACTTTCAGGAAGGAAGGTGTGCGGGAGATAGCCGGTCTGTGGTTGGAGGAAACGCACTCGGGTGATGCTCTTCTTCCCAAGAAGATGACAAGCCAAGAGTTATGAAGATAGATATCAAAAATCTAAATCCATTATATTCAATTTATATGACTAGAGAGTCAAATTTTATGTAAATTTATCTTTATTGCCATGAGCAAAACATTGTGATTGTAAAGAGAAGGGATTCACTAATATGCTATCTTTTATTATGTTATAAATTTTTAGTTTGAAGATATTGAAAAAAAAAGATATGTTTTTTATGTAATCATTATGCAAATGATTAATGTTTCTTAAACATATGTTTATGTTGATCATGATTATTTACTTCATAGTAAAACTAGAATACAAATTTAGGTAATATGAGGTGACATGTTATAGCATCCTCCTGATTGCCTTCAACCCCATCTTTCTAATCAGTTACTGGAAACAACCATCTCCTTAAGAGAAGAAGTGGGTTTACCAGCTAATCTGCTAGACCTTCTCACAGTAGGTTTCTAAATCATCTTCCCATAAGGAGTAACATTATCCTCATTCTTAGTCTCATCACTGCCCATATCATCCTCTTCAGACTTAGTCATCTCCCACCCCTTCCCCATTTTATCCCCCTCCTTATTGAGCAACTTGCCAACATCAACAAAGCTACATTTCTCTTCCTTATACTCAATAACCCCTTTTTGATTTTTATCTCCAGGACTAATAGAAGCTTCCAACTTCCTCTTAGAGGCTATCTTAGTATAAACAACTTTACCATGACCATCTTTAAGGGCAAACAAACTATCAGCAACTTCCTGGTTGAGTGGGGTTTAGTAGACTTTGGGGTTTTTGAAGGACTTTGCTTAATGCTGACCTTTTTCTTGGCTGTAGAGGCCTTAAGATCAACCTTCTCTAAGGGTCACTCAAGCGTGACTTCCCTAATCACAACCCCATGCATAGGCTTACCTCTAGAAAACAAAGAGGATCGCATAGAAGGGCTATCAACCAAGTTAGCAAAAATGGGTTTACAGGGATAGAGTGCAAGATGGAAAGAGCCGAAATATAAACCCTTGATGCAATGGGATTAAGGGCTTCTCAGGGTTCTGAGCATGAATCTCTGTAACATATTTCATAGAGGCTTCGAGAGAGGAAAGGAGGTAAAATGGGAAACTAATCACAAGATTACACCTAAAGTGGTTAAGCAACCCAAAGTGGTAGTGATAAAACCTCCTAAAACAAAATAGTCAACTTATTTTAAGAATTAAAGACAAAAGATAAAAGATAGAAGTCCAAAAATTGGAGGTAAAGTTTATCCTATAGTTGGGAACCATATACCCAAAAATTAACAATAAGTTCATATCATCATTTAAGAGATATGGTCAAAATGATATGCAGGTTGTTGCTTTTCAGCACAACTAGTTCTTAGTTCCTTAGTTCACATTTTTCCCAAATTCTCAATTCAATATAAATTGACATAAAATTAAAAAATAAACCATTCTCAATTTAATCAAACTCTATCATATGTTCTTATTTCCTTCATTAGTTTTTCACCCACAATTTTCACACTGTCATGAAAACTAAGTTTACATAATCCCATACATAAAATTCAGTCATGTATTAAAAAAATTATAAATTATCATGAATTTAAATTCATAAAAATAAATAGGAAACCAGTCCAATTTATTTCAAAAACATTATACCATCCTTTCATAGGTTTTATAACCTTTCTTCTTATACAATAACCTAGGTTTTCACCTTCGATTCCCAATTTCAAACTTGAGAATTTGACAATCAGAATTTAAAAAGTTTATAAATCATTTTAGAACATTCTCTAAGATTCTATTTTATTCACAAACATATTTACACTTAAAACCCTAAGGAATTCATCATTCCAAGACTAGTTCTTCTTTAGTAAGTAGTCCATCAATTTCATACAAAATTCATTCAACACTCAACATGAATTCACAATAAGTCCTAAATTAATTAATTATCCAAAATAAAATATTCTCTAAAGACTTTTCATGCACAAGAATCTAACCTCTTCAAAGCTAAACCTATAAAATCCAAGAAGATGCTAAACCCTTGGTGTACAAAACTCTTGAATCCAAAAGCACATGAAATCTCCAAAGCTCTCCAAAACCCTTTGTGAATGATAAAAATAATAGTGGTAGTAGTGTTGTCGAGCTCCATTATTTACCAATACATTAATGTAGAAAGGGCATGCACACCACTCAATGGACCGACAAATCCTATATCAAGCAACCTATTGGTTATATAACGTGCTACATTTACATTGTCAAACCAGGGAATCATATTCTTCTTGGGTGATGCTTATACTGTGTGTACAATTAAGGATTCCTAAGTTTTATCCTAGAGGTTGTGTAAGGGAACTAAATAAAGAAAATACAATACTCTAAGTAACTTAACAGGAACAATGGAAAATAACTAAGCTTATCTAACACAACAATAATCAAACAATCCTTTGTAACTTCTATGTAAGAGAGCAACTATCAATTGCTTCAGTTGGTGATCACCTTGACTTGATGGACTTAATAACATAAATTACCAAAGTTAAACTACTTCATATTACTCATAACAACATACATCAATCACACATTTATATAAACATACAATTTATAAATTGAACATATGAACAAGGTGGAGAAACACGGTACCTCAAGTGGCCGGCTTGAGTGACTATGATCCCACAAGATCTAGCTAAATCTATACTGAATCTTTGCAGTCATTAACATAACTCAAAACACATATTCCTTTATTGAAAGCAAAGGTAACAACGATACAACAAAATTTGATACTATATCTCTGTTCAATATGTATGAAGCAAAATATAATCTCATCTAATCTAGCTAACCAAGACCAACATTGTTTATATACATAAAGATACTAAACAATGAATGTCATAATTGTCCATTATCTTACATCATAGGAAAATTACTTTATTACAAAGCAACTAGAAATAGGAAACTAACTAACATGAAGGCGACATAGATAATACAGTCCTATTGCAACTCTATCTCTTCATTATCCATGGAGAATAATCAATGACTTAGAAACATAATAGAGAACACGTTCTAGATTCCTTCATCATTTAGGATTGCATCATTCATTGAAGGGTAACCATTATGGATTCATGGATGACTCATCCCAATCAATTCGAGATCTTCTTCCTTTGGCTACAGGTACCTATATCATCTTATGTGGATATCAGCATCTCCTTCAGCTACAGGTTGTCCAGTGTTCTCCATGATATGAAGACACACTTTTTCTGCATGAGGATTTAGTGCACCACATAGTATTTATGCATCACTATCACTAAAATCAACATAAAATACTAACATATTACATGAACAATCAATCATCTACACATCATTAATTAACAACATATTATATACCATCTTCATGCTTCAGTGTCTTAAGGATAAACATAGGCATAATTAAGATATATATACATCTAGAAATGTCTTTGGGAAATAGGTAATTAAAGCAATAAAAACAATACAAATCATGGTCTCATCACACCCCCCAACTAATCATGTTGTTGGTCCTCCAGCAACCAAGGTCTCAGATTGCACTGGAGGGCTATCTCCCTATAGTCTATTGGCTCTTCTACTCCTCTTTCCTGTTTGAGGTAGAAGCCCATCTAATGCGCCAACCGATCCCACCTGGCTTGTTCTGTAGCTTGATTAGTCCTCTACCCCATCCAATGTGGAATAGGATAAAACAGCAGAGGAGGATGGAAGACCTGTGGTAACCATGTTATCCCATGTTCCTTGGCTAACCTTATATATCTTTGTGCTCTGCAGATCACTGCTGATAGGTTAAAGACTGAGTGAGGCTCCTTTTTATGTAGTGCTAGTGTCAATTACTTCCATTTACCTTGTAAGAAACTCACAGTTTCCTTACCAATATTTTCTACCAATTCCCTAAATTTATGATAGTCCATGGCTCTGCATTTGAATAGTTTAGTTTCTACCTCTGTATGTTCAATTAAATTAATCCATTCTCCACTATCTTTTGAGGATTTGGAGATTCTGCCCTCAATTTGAGAGGAAGTGACTTCTCTCTCATTATATTGCTGCATTAACTCTCCCCTCTTGTGCTCTTTTTGAATTAATGAGGCTAAGGCCTTCAATTGCACATCCCCAATTACAACTAGGGAATTCTTGTGAGTGTCATAAGGAATGGCAAGTTCATGTAGGTAGAATTCACACAGTTGGTTTTGTATTTTAGGGGTAGCTCTTTGGTAAGTTGTTAGAAATAAGGCAGGTGTAAATAAGGAGACAGAGGCATCACTATACAGTTGACTAAATTGGAAACTCAAGTACTACACTTGCAAATAGAGGGCATACACTCTGGCAGGTGGCCTAGATCTCATCAATTGAATAGTCATGTTTGTCATTCTATCTACTTTGAACTTCAACCTCTTTATTTTTGCATTTTTCATCTTAATTTCATTACTGTGTTTATCCTCTAATTCACCTTGTTCCTTTACTAAATTATCTATTTCATTCCACAATTGTAAGGTGACTGAGAATAAGGTAACTGGAGCAGGTTCTACAGACTGCTCTTCTGGTTGCGTAGGCTCTTGGTTTCTTCTATTTATCTCAATGATGACCAATTGGGCCAATTGTTCAAGTCCTGATCCCTATTTCTGGAAGACATGTAACTGCTCTTCTAACTTTTTAACCCTATCATTCAATCCAGTTTCTTTTTGTTGATAATCCTCCAGTTTCTCCTTGAACTCTGCAATTTACTACATTGCCAGCTGTAACTCATATCTCTCATCTTTCTCACCCTCTGTTGTATCTTTAGAGTCTAACAATAACTCTTCTTCTTGAGGTTCATCTTGGGGAGTTGAGAAATCTAGTTCTTTAGTTTCAGAGGGAGGTTTATGACTTTTTATGGTTCTCCATATATCTTCTTCCTCAGACTGTGCATCAGACTCCTGAACAAGTGTATAACCTAAATTTTTCTACTCTCTGTCAACAAACATGTGCTCCCTCTCAGAGTCAGTATCAAGATCAACTACATTCCTCTTTTCAGGTTCTCCTAAAAGTTCTTTTTCCTTTGAAAGCCTACATGATTGAGCAAGGGTTCCTTCTTTGTTCTTAACTCTGGAAAAAATGATTTCCTTTTCTTAGTGGCTTTTGAAACAGAAGGGGTTTCATGAGGAATTTCAGATGTTGCGATTTCACATGCAGTTTCAAATGCTGCAAGCGGTGAGATAGAAGCTTCAGGCCACAATTTTCATTTTAGCTTTTTCTTTTTGTGGCTAGAAGTCTATGAGAATACATGTTTTGGCAATGGGGTTGAAATTGGCGAGACTGTAGTTGCAAGGGAACTAGCAGGTTTTTCGATGGGTTCAACAGAGCTCGAAGCTAGCTGCTCCTCAACAATTGCATGGCTATGGGTAGGAGAAGCTTCTAGGTGAGAAGAGGTTGTTGGCACTTCCTCTTCTTCCCCTATTTGTAAATTTTCTACCTGTGCATCTTCTTCTACCTCTAGTTAAACTCTCACCGACCCCTTATTAACATGATTAACTTCAAGAAATCTTTCCCAAGAAAATTTAGGGTAATGGATAGATAGACTTCTTTTTACTAACAGGACAATCAAACCATGATGAGATAATGAGGACTGGAAATTTTTCCTTCTATATTCAACTGACATCCATTTTAACAAATAAACAAAAAGTTTAGGACATTCACTATCCTTCCATGATGCAGATGGATCAAAAGTTTAAAATGTATAGTATAAAGTAATGACTGCCTTCCATCACATGTAAGATATTTAATAATCCAGGAAGCTACTGAGGCCCAAAAATAGGGTAAAGAAAGTCATTTGGTACCTTGAGATGTCAATTCTAACCTTTCTCCCGATCGTATGAACTCGGCCCTTGTAGAAATGGTGTATGTTCTTAGAGGAAATTCCTTTCCAGATGCTCGTAACCCTGTAACTTTAGATATAACAACTACAATCACGTCAAACCTTAAACCTTTCACTATAGCTTCTTCATTAGGGAAGTCTCTACAAACTGCTGAGTAATATCCTCATTATACTCTGTTATCCTGAGAAAATATTGCAACCATCCTACCTGCTAAAAAATCAGCAAGGACTACATGTCAGCCAATAGTGTTGAGTGAACAATAGGTTCTCTTTTAATGGCGTCATCACCAATTATGGTATCTCAAGAAAACACTCAATCCCCTATTTTCAATTTGATGTTCTCAATCCTTTGTTTGATACCCAATGCTACTCACCAAGACTTTATTACCAGTTGCTTTTGTCATTTTCCTAATTTGTTTAGCTTGTATGTTATGCAACGGATGGCAATAATTATGGAGTAAGGGGTTTTGAAGTTTGTTTTGAAGTTTGAATGTATGTAAAATAATTTAGAATCCCCCCAACTAAAACTTTATATGTCGTCAAATGAGAAGATAGGAAATGGTACGAAGGAAAGAGTTCAAAGCATGTTGAATTGATATAATATGGAAAATTAATTATGTGCGAATAAAGAAAGTCACAAAATAAGTAGCATTAAATGTTAATTAAAGCAATGAACGAGATGAATACCATTGAGGTGATGCCAAAATTAGAATTGTTTCATGTAAACATGATTGCATGGCAGATTGAGTTGATGTCCTTAATGAACAAGCTGGAGCGATCACAATGATGTGATAGTGACAAAGTGTGCTGATGGAATGCAGTAGATGTGACACGTAGCAGTGAAGTACTATTTGGCTAAAAGATGGTGACATGCATATGACACAAGAAAAGGTGTAGCAGACAGCATTGGCTACATGCACATAATCAGAATGTGAAATGAATATGTCCCATGTGCATTGGCTATGGGTGCAACTGTTACAGGTCCCAAGTGAATGAAAAACCCTTGGCTGTGGGTGCAGTAAATATAGGTCCCATGGAACAGTAGATTAACTTTGGCTACAAGTCCCTTCGATAAAGTGGTTGAATGCCAAAGGAAAGTTCTAATGTAGAATGGTACTGAAATGATGTAGCCTAAACTTTTGATTAGAAGATCACCTTGTTTTATTGCTATCGCTATGTGTTGTGTGTACATTGTGTGTTTTTATTTATGTAGAAAGTTTGTAAAACTCAAACTTACTTATGGAACTTCAGTCAACCTGGTAGCTTGACCTATTACTGGAATAGTATGATCAACTGATACTTGGTTGGAGTCCTCACCGAAGGCAGAGTGTTGTGGAACTTCAGTCAAGATGGTAGCTGGAGTTGGTGTTGGAACATTATTTTCAGCTACTACCTGGCTAGAGACCTCTTCTGAGGTAGGAGGATGTGTATCTTCATTATCCATATCTACCTTTAATTGCTGGAGAAATGCAGCTTTACTTAAAGGCTTCTTATACAATTTCAATCTATGTCCATTAACCATCAGTGAGACTCTAACTTGGTCAATTGTAGTTAATTAGACCGCACCATTTGGGAAAACTTCTTTGATCTCATAAGGGCCTAACCATCTTGTCTGTAATTTACCCTTATGATCTTTATACCTAGAGTCATAGAGAAGTGTCCAATCACCTGCCTGAAAGTCCTTGGTTTTGATATACTGATCATGCTATTTGATTCTCTAGTTTTGAACTAATTTAGTGTGATGAACTGCTTCCATCCTTAACTCCTCCAAGGCATTCAGTTGATGCAGTCTTTCCTTTTGAGCTAGTGATAGGTCCATACCAAGTTGGATAGTTGTTCTCAGTGTTTTATATTCAAACTCAATAGGAAGGACAACCTTCTTTCCATAAACTGACTCATAAGGTGTGTACCCTGTTGTTATCTTCCATTTAGTTCTATATGCCCAAACTGGTTTAGAGAGTCTGGTTGCCCAATCTTTCTTATGCACTGTAACTATCTTTGTCAATATTGCCTCTCTATTGGTCACCTCAACTTGACCATTTGACTGTAGATGATAGGGGTGGACTTTTTATGCCTTATTTCATACTCTTGAACAAGGCTAGCAATTAGTGTAGATGTAAACTATGGCCCTTGATCTATGAGTATTTCCCTTGGGACCCCATACCTTGTAAATATTTCTTCAAAAAGGAATGCAACAACTTTACTATCTCTGGCTACTGTCCAGGCTTTCACCTCCACCCATTTTATAATGTAATCATTGCAAACAAGTATATATTCCTTGTGGTGAGAAGGTGGATCTATGGGTCCAAAAAAATTAATGCCCCATTAGTCAAATGGTGTGACCACTAGTTGTGGTTGTAAAGGAATTTCATCACTTCTTGTAGCTCTGCCCATCCTTTGACAGCAGTCACATCTTCTTGTATAGAGAGTTGTATCTTTATGCAATTTTGGCCAATAATATCTAGTATTTAGAATTTTGACTGATGTCCTCTTGGCTGCAAAGTGTCCACCACAAGGTTCAACATGACAAGCTCTGAGAATGTCATACACTTCATCTTCCCTAATACACCTTCTCATTGTTGGAAAGAGACACTACTTCGCATTGATAGGTGTTGTCATTGATGGAAACTAAGATCATCCCAATCATCTGCATAACATAATTTGTTCACACCGGAAGTCAGAATTAGAATTTGTCTGAGTCCAGGCAGTTAGAAATAGAGCAGGTGACAGGGTCCAGTATCTTGGTCTGGATCTCTCTGATGGAAAGGCATGGTCTGCTACGGATCTAAGGTAGTTGTAAGCATTGTCAAGAAACTCTAAATCCAAAGTTTTGTTCTTCGGTGATGGACTCAAAAGATATTAGCTTTTGAGTATCAAGTTTTAGTTTGACAGAATAGATAGAAGAAGAACATGCCGACCTTGTGAATGATCTTAATTTCAGATGTATAGACATTATTTTTTGGGCAATTGGTGATGACCAGTTATGATAGCCGACATGATTGATAATCTGCAAGTGCAAGTTTTGGTCCTCATCTCATATTATGTATGGATCTAGTTGACAGAGTAGAGTACTAAACAAAGTTCTAAATGTTCTTGAAGTTGACTGGTTAAATGATTGTAGATCATGTTGCAGATATATATAGTCGATGAAATTGGATGTTTTTGGTGTGTATACGAACAAGGTGTAAATGTGAGAAGAGCAGAAATCTAAGGTGTGAATGAAGGTGGAGCAGTAAGAAGAGCAGAGCAAAGATGAAATGTGTAAGATTAGTTTTTGCACTTAACTGAAACTAAAATTCTTGCATGGGTAGATGCTATTTATTAGTTCAAAATCTGTTCTATTCTCTTTTAATCTTTCTATCAGAAGTGAGCTCTGGGCAGTGAGCTTGAATGCATGTGCACTCCCATTTGTAATAATTTTAACAGAGTATAATCTTTGTGGGTTAACCCCCACCATGGTTTTTCCCTTAACTGGGTTTCCACGTCAAAAATCTTGGTGTCAAATGTCCTATTTATGTTTCTTCTCATGTGTTATTTGATTGATGTTGAAAAGTTTTTATTATTGATTTGATTATAAGTTATAAAGGAAGATTGAAGGTAGAAAAGTTTAAATTGTGGAACAACTAATTCACCCCCCCTCTCGGTTGTTCAGACCTAATCCAACACTCATTATATGATTAGGTCATGTATAGAAGAGATAACCAAATACCCATGAATAGGGAAAGCTATGCTCCACAAGGTGGCGACTCTCTCTCAATGAGATGTGTGGAGGTGTTTTCCTTGTGACTAGATAATTTACTATATCTACATACCAAGGATTTTGTACAATCAATGCACATAAGTATTCATCTGGAAAAGAATCATCAATGACTGGGTCCTCATTACAAGTAGGGAGCCTGGAGAGGAAATCAACAACATTGGCCTTCGCTGGCTTGTCTACAATGGTGATATCAAATTCCTGAAGGAGCAATAACCATCTAGCCAATCTGCCACTTACTACTAGTTTATTCATAAGATATCTTATTGTTGCATGGTTAGTGTGAATGAAAATAGGATACCCAGTGATATAATGCCTGAACTTATTAATTGCATAAACAACAGCTAACATTTCTTTCTCAGCAACAACATAGTTAAGTTCAGCACCTTGAAGATTCTTGTTGATGTAGTAAATTGCATATTTCACAATCCCTTCTTTATGTCCTAACACAACTCCTACTACAAAATTAGAATCATCGGTATGTATATGAAAAGGTATTTCCCAATTAGGTCCTCTGAGTATAGGTGTCTTTGTTAATGACTCTTTGAGATGGTCAAAGGATATCTGACAGTTAGTTGTCCAATTAAATTCTACATCTTTAGAGAGTAAGACAAACAAAAGAGCAACAATCTTACTAAAATCCTTTATAAATCTTCTATAATACCCTACATGACCTAGAAAACTTCTGATATCTTTTTATTTTTGAGGAACAGGTAAGGTTGAAATGATTTCAATTTTGTGTGGATCCACTTGAATTCCTACTTTGGACACAAAGTGACCAAGCACTACTCCTTCCTGCATCATCATGAAATATTTTTCATGACTCAGGGATAGATTATCATCCTGACATATTTGCAATACTTTTTCAAGGTTCTTCAAGGCCTCCTCATAAGACTCTCCATAAGTGGTAAAAATGTCCATATAAACTTCCATAGAGTCATGAGAAAGGTCAACCAAGATGCTTAAAACAACTCTTTGAAATGTGGCAGGTGCATTGTAGAGTCCAAATGGAAGGACAAAATAGGCATATGTCCCCCATGGGCATGTGAATGTGGTCTTATCCTGGTCTTCAAGGGCTATCTTAATCTAGTTATATCCATTGAATCCATCAAGAAAAGAGAAATACTTTTTACTAGCCAAGGAGTCTAGGACCTGGTCAATGAAAGGAAGAGGGAAATGATCTTTCGTAGTGGCAGTATTTAATTCTCTGTAGTCTACACAAACTCACCACTTACCTCTTTTCTTTGGTACTATTACCAATGGAGACACCCATTGGCTATTTGATATTGGGTATATGAATCCTTCATCTAGTAATTTCTGTAATTTGTTCTTCACTATGTCTCTTACTGCAGGGTTCATCCTTCTTTGAGGTTGCCTAACTGGTTTGCATCCTTCATTAATGTATATCCTATGCATGCAAAGGTTAGGGTCAATTCCCTTCATATCATGATAGTCCCATGCAAATCTTGTCTTATGAGCTTGTAGCATTCTAATCAGTTCAGTCTTCTAGACAAATGTCAATTCACTATTAATGTTAAGTGTTCTGCTTGGTGTAATGTCAACTAGTTCTACCATAGGAATCACAGAGGCAATATCCAACCCTGATAAGTTGAGACAACAACTGAGGTAGCAACTGATGAAACATTTTGCTAGAGGAAGCATAGGCTAGAGTATTGATTGTAGGCAGAACATTTTGAAGAGGGTAGGCCATACATATTAGACATGGGTCTTGCTGTATATCTGTTCCATAATTCTTTTGTATTACATTGGAAAGCACTGCATCTTCATCCTGAATAGCCAATAGTGGGTCTCTTTCAATTGCCATTGATGTCTGAAGAGAATATTGGTCTAGATCCCTAGGTCTGGCCAAATAGATTGCTCCATATCAGAAAAAGGTTGAGAAGGTGGATAAAAGACCAATTTCTTTGTTACATTCCCATTGGAAATTATTATATTTCCTGACCAACATCCTATGAACGCATCTGTTGTTGCTAGCCAGGGTCTCCCTAAGATGAGTGGATATCCTCCTAGGCTAGCCTTGGGTTGCAAGACCATGAAGTCTACAGGGTATTCCCATGAATCCAATGTGATAACAAGATCTTCAATAGCCCCTTCTGGCTTGACTATGGACCTATCTGCCAGCTAGAGTACTATGGGAGTATATCTAAGGTTATCTAACTGAAGGTTACTCATTGTTTCTTTTATCATTACATTGATAGTTGCACCTAGGTCAATTAAGGTGTTTTTGATAAGGGTACCATTGATGTTTACATCAACCACAGGGCTTCTAGGATCTACATATTTTGGAACAACCAAGTTACCTAACATGATATCAGCAAGTTGTCCTAAAACATGGACTGTCTGAGGATATTTTATCTTCCTTCCTAGTTTCTTAAGGCATAAATCCCTGATGTCTTTGGTATATATCAGCACATCCTTGATGGCTTGGATGAGGAGAATTTTAAAATAGACATCTTTTAGTTGCCCCATGAAAACAAAATTAGGTTTAGATGGAGTTGGTGGAGGGTGCATTTTCCACCTCTCTAGAAATAGAGGGTTTCTGGTAATGGTTTCTTCTTGCAGAGAGATTTGCTCAGAAGGCTTTTGTTGGTTATTTAGATGGTTGTCAGTGTTGGAGGATGGTTCCTCATCAGGAAGTTATGTGATGAGAGATGATGATGGCCCAGCAAGCATATTTCCTAAGCACAGGTGCACATCACTAACTTCAACTGTATAGGTTGGGTATTGGATGGCTTCATTAGTATAGACCTATTGAACATGCTTGTTGTTAGGGTTAGGTGCAGTTTGTTCCAGAAATTGAGTAGCTCTAGGCTGGACAAATGTAGGTGAGGTTGTATTTGGCATAAGGGCAAGTTGCTAAGGTAGGGTTTGTTGTGGCTGTGGGTAGTTCACATTTGGATTTTGCCAAGGTTGGTTCCCCTGCCATTGTTGTGGCCATGGGTTTTGATTAGCCCGACATTGTGGATTATAATTTGAGGATTGGGATGGCTATTGTGGCCATACCCTTTGTTGTTGGGTCCAACTAGGTTGCATGGTTGCTCATTGTTGTGTTGGCCAATTATACCAAGGTGCATTGTTCTAATTATGAGGATTTGAAACAGGTGGTGCAAATGACATGGAGTTGGTCAAGGGGTCTTGGGCATACCTTGTCTTTGCTGCCATGGCCTTCATTGTGCAATGTAGAACACTTGACCTTCTTCATCTTCTATGGCTCTGAAATATGCTTTCTCATTCTTACCCTCAGAAATACTAGCAAGTCCCTTGCATCGGCAATTGGCCTTCTTCTATCGACAATATGGATAGTGTAGAGGAAAACTAATGTGTTGTAGACTTAAACAAAATTTAGGGGTAAACCTATCTGAACAATCCACTCTATCATTGCATTCCTACATTGAATTATCGACCAAGGAGTGTAAGCTTATGATGATACCTGCACTATATATGCCTTCAAGACTCATTTATATCCTAAACTAACTCATACAGACTTATTCTAGTTAACATAATTTACTGAAGTTCACAGAAATGTAAGAACAACAGAAACAGTTTAAAATCTAGTTGCTAAGGGTACCTTCAGCATAAGCTGAAGATAACTATATTCAACAGAGAATTACAGAATTAACTCAAAATACATAGAATGATAAAAGAATTGACACTAACCTTCAGAGGACTTCAAATATGTACTCTATTCATGAATCACAACTACTAGAAATAGCAATCAAGATATCTTACTCATTCTACAATGCAACTTCATAAAATAACATGAAACAATTTTAATTAGAGATGCATAAATAAATAAGGAAAGATATGAAGTGAGGGTTAGTACCTTGAGTGGCCAGGTCAGGGAAATATCTCACTTAATCTGGAAACTAAATCTACTTCAGATTCTGATAACACATTGTTGTATTCACTTCATATCAAAGCAAAATCTTCTCAGATTGTATTCAATAAAACATGTCTTTATCTTTCAACATAAAAATAGAGTAACTGTTGAGCAACTGTAAAAATAAAGTAACTTAGAAAGAAAATCTCTAACTTATCATTGAACTCATCCCTCCTAACTTATACAGAAACAGGAGAGTACGATGTAACTACCAACTAACTTGATCATCAATTCATCCCTAGATATCAGGGTATAGGTTTGAGATCAATTTATTATTCTAACTAAAACAAAGGAAGTAGAGTCCCACTCAAACAGAAATTCCTACACAATAGCTCATGAATGAAAACACATAAGCTGTGCTTAGAATCATAGAACAAGTTGTTGGGAATTAAGGTGTTTCAGCCTTGGTAATTCCTTGCATTATTCTGATTGTATTTATTTATTTTTTGCCTATGATGTAAATTAATTGTAAATTCCATACTGTCATTTTGTGGGATGTGGCACGGTGATGTGTCATCCTACATGGAAGATGACAACTTGTAATTTTTTCCTCACATGAGGAGATAGGTGTCCCACTTTGTGGTAGGAATATTTTGCCATGTGTCAGTATCTTGGATGTTGTGTAAGGAATATTGATCGTAATGGTCATGACAGATTCCTATGACAAAGTTATGACATGTAAGAGTTAGAAATAGGATATTCTATGACAGGTGAAGACATGTGTCAAAGAGCATCTTTGAAAAAGGCATATTTGGGTGCCCCAAGGTGGACTATGACATGTTGTAAGAGAATATGATATTTATAGCCTATGTATGATAGATTCTCTTACAACTGTAAGTTGTAACTACTATGACAGATTCTATGACGGTCGTAAGAGTCATAAGAGCATCTATCATAGCCCATTTTGGAAATAGGTGACCTCTTTGGGATGGGGTCTATGGACAAGTGTCAGAAGCATCTTACAATGTTGACCAAGTGTCCATAGGCATGGGTTTTGGGCCATGAGGCCAAGTTGGATGCCCATTCCAAGATAGAGGCAAATTTGCCTTGTATTTTCTATATAAACAAGTGCTTGGAGGAGAAGATGTATTATAGGTTTTACAGGTATTATTATGCTACTGGATCATCTCCAAATACAAGTGTCGAAGACTCCAACAAGAGCATTGGCTCTGATTTGTATTGTAACCTTCTTTGTTTACATAATACAGTTGAGTAGTGTTTTGGAGTGTGGAGTTTTTCACCCATAAGGGTTTTCCCCACGTATATCTTGTGTCTCTCTTCTTCTATCATTCTTTCTTCCTTATGTGTTTGCTGCAATATCTCATGTTAATGGTTTAATTTTGCTGTAATAGTTAGGATAAATTTGAATTTGCACTCTCCTCCCCTCATTAGATTAGTGTAGGAAGCAGTTTACGCACACCCAACTTCCTTTCAGTTGGTATCAGAGCCTGGCCAATTTTTGGTTGTAGCTGCTAGGTAGGGGTTTTTTGAGCTAATCTTAGGTTGAGTGGGAGTCTTGTGCAGAGTATTATGTATCTTGTTGCAACAAGGAGATGGCAACCACATCCAGAAGGTTAGAGGTTGAGAAATTCAATGGCACTAATTTTGAGTTGTGGAAACTCAAGATGGAGGACCTACTTGTTGATCGTGACCTATGGGAAACCGTTGATGGCACTAAACCTATAGTAATGTCACAAGCTAATTGGGACCTCAAAGATCAGAAGGCTAAGGGTCTCATAAGACTGTCTAGCTGACTCTGTCCTATTAAATATCCATGAGGAGAAGACCGTGAAAACTCTTTGGAAGAAGCTGGGAGGTGTTTATCAGGCCAAGTCCTTGGTGAACAAGCTCTTTATGAAAAAGAAGTTGTTTTCTCTAAAATGGAAGACAGAGGATCTATTGCAGACCATATGAATGCTTTCAACATGATTGTTGCACAATTGACATCCATGGGTGTGAAGATGGAGGAGGAGGATCAGTGTATGACCCTACTTTGTTCTTTGCCAAATTCGTGGGATCATCTTGCGATGGTTATTGGAACCACCACATGCACATTCACAATGGAAGAAGTGGTATCTTTGTTGTTATCTGAAGAGATGCGGAGAAAGTCTTCTAAGGTAGCCAAAGAGGCTCTTGTGGTTCGTGGAAGATCCAAAGAGAAAGGGAAGAAGAAGGACAACAAAAGTGATAAGGGCAGATCCAAATCCCATGGGAGATCCAAATCTCCTGGAAAGTCCAAGGCTCTTTGTTGGAACTATGGTAAAACTGGGAATTTTTGAAAGGAATGCAAAGAGGAGAAGAAAAAGAAGAAGAAAGCTCCTGATTCAGATTTTGACAAGTCACAAGATGATGGTGATGCCTTCATCGCAGTCCTGGCCACCCATGCATCTGATGATGTGTGGTTGATTGATTCTGGTGCATCATTCCACATGCCCTTACATCAAGACTGGTTCACGAAGAATGAAGAGTTCGATGGTGGAAGGGTGTACCTTGGTGACGACTCTCATCTGAAGATTGTTGGTCATGGAAGAGTCTCAATCTTATTCCCTGATGGATGAGTGAAGGGGATCACTAGAGTTATGCACATTCCAGGCCTTGCACGAAACCTACTTTTATATAAGTATGTTGAATGATGCAGGTGTGCAGGTTGTCTTTTCAAAGGATGGATGCAAGATGACAAGAGAATCTATGGTTCTTGCGAAGGGTACTTGGAGGGGTACTCTGTTTCAGTTGGAGGCATGTACTTCATAGTGCAATAGTTCTTCTGACTCAAGGAAATGAGTTGTTGTCACTTCATCCCCACCATCTGAACATGCAGTGAAGAAATCTGTTGTAATCGGTTCTGATGGTAGTGCACATGCCATGGAAGCTAAGCTTCCTACTAAAAAGACTATGTTATGGCATTTGAGATATGGCCACATTGGTGAGAAGGGTCTGCATACCCTGAAAAAATAAAAACCTTGTTGAGGGGTTAAATGATTGTAATCTCAAGTTTGACTTTTGCAAACATTGCATTTATGGAAAGCAAAATTGTGTTCAGTTTTACTCTAGTTCTCACAAGTCTTCTATTGTATTGGATCTAACTCATCTGATGTACTTGGTCCTGTGAATGTTCCTTCAATTTCAAAATCTATATATTTTGTATCTTTCATAGATGATTACAGTAGAAGGACATGGGTTTATTTTGTCAGAAGCAAGACTGAAGTCTTTAGTTAGTTTAAGGAGTTAAAAGCCTTTTCTAAAAATTAGACTTGTAAAAAGATTAAGTGTTTGAGAATTGACAACAGTGGTGAGTTTTGTTTGGCAAAGTTTGATAAGTTCTGCAAAGAGAAAGGGATTGAAAGGCATAAGACAACTCTATACACCCGCAACAAAATGGAGTTGTAGAGAGGATGAACAGGACACTGATGGAGAAGGCTAGGAGTATGCTTAGTGGAGCAAGCCTCAAACAAAAGTTTTGGGCTAAAGCTGTTGCCACTGCTTACTATCTAGTAAACAGATCTCCTACATTATCTCTTGTTGGAAAAACACCTATGGAGGTGTGGTCTGGTAAGAAGCCTTCAGTAAGGCATCTTCATGTTTTTGGTTGTGAGGCATATGCACATGTGCCTAGGGAGAAATGGCCTAAGTTGGAGAACAAGTCAGTTAAATATATTTTCATTGGCTATGGTGTCGATGTGAAAGGATACAAGCTTTGGGATCCCGTGACTAAGAAAGTGTTGTATAGCATAAGTGTTATCTTCAGAGAGATAACACCTTCTTCCATTGTTCTACAGCTAGAACAGTTAGAAAAGAAAGAAGATGTGGTTCAATTCCCTTCTACCCCTGAGAAGACTGAACCAACAGACCCTATGAGGCTTGATGATGAGGAGAGCTCTAGCAGCTTTGGAAGCAATGAAGAAGAAGCAAAACCTCAACCTCAGCCATTTAGGATGTCTACACGAACAAGAAAGCAACATGATAGGTTTGGTTATTCATTACTTGATTCTAGTTGTACTTTTGCTTTACTTTCTAACACTAATGAGCCTAGAACTGTGAGAGAGGCTATGGGCATGAAAGATGCAAGTTCCTGGAAGGAGGCCATGGAGGATGACATGGCTTCTTTGGAAAAGAACAAAACATGGGACTTGGTGCCTTTGCCTGATGGATGGAAACTCATTGGTTGCAAATGGGTGTTCAAGAAGAAATTCAGTGCAGATGGCGGTGCTGAAAAGTACAAGGCTAGATTGGTTGCAAAGGGGTACTCACAAGTGGAGGGAATTGATTATGGTGAAATTTTCTCTCCCATTGCAAAGCTGACATCCATTAGATTTCTGTTATCTCTTATAGCTACTTATGATTTAGAGATAGAACAGATGGATGTGAAGACAACTTTCCTTCATGGTGATTTGGAGGATGAAATCTACATGTCACAGCTAAAGCATTACATAGAGAAAGGTAAAGAAAATTTGGTTTGCAAGCTTAAGAAGTCTTTGTATGGTTTGAAGCAGTCTCCTAGGATGTGGTACTTGAATTTTGATGCCTTTGTGTTGTCAATTGGTTATCTGAGATCGAAATCAGATCACTATGTGTATTATAAGTTTGATGGTGATCGTATTCGCATTGTTGCATTATATGTTGATGATATGTTGCTCATTGGGAAAGGTACGAATATGATTTCTGATTTTAAGTCTCAATTGGTAGCACAGTTTGAAATGAAAGATTTAGGGGCAGCCAGGTACATTCTAGGAATGGAAATCAGAAGAGACAAGAGCTAATAGAAAACTTTGGTTAAGCCAGAGAAAGATGTGAAGACCGTGTTGGACAGGTTCAGTATGGCAAATTGTAGACCAGTGAGTGTTCCTGTTTCATTGGGAACAAAGTTATATGTTAGTGATTGTCCAAAATCTCCTAGTGAGGTGGAGGACATGAGCAGAGTACCTTATGCTAGTGATAATGGTAGTTTGATGTATGTTATGGTCTGCACAAGACCAGACATTGCCCAAGTAGTGGGCGTCCTTAGTCGGTTTATGGCTAATCCTAGACAGGTACATTGGGATGCAGTTAAGCGAGTGTTCAGATATTTGAGGGGTACTTCTAAGTATTCCATTTGCTATCATGGCAATGCTATAGGACCTCCGCATTTAATTTGTATTTGTGGATTCTAATTGGGCAGGTGACATTGACAGCAGGAGATCCACCAGTGCTTATGTGTTCACAATGTTTGGTGGTGCAATTAGTTGGATGAGTAAGCGAGAAACTGTGGTTGCTTTGTCCACTACAGAAGCTGAGTATATGGCTGCAACTCATTCTTGTAAGGAATCCATTTGGCTTAAGAGACCGTGTTTAGATATTGGTGTTGATGTAGGTCAAATTACGATTAGCTGTGACAGTCAGATTGTAATTTGCCTGGCAAAGAATCCAACTTTCCATGCCAGAACAAAGCATGTTGATGTAGAGTTTCACTTCGTGTGATACATGGTAGAGGATAGGAAGGTAAATTTGGAGAACGTAGATACTTTGCAGAATGTTGCAGATGCATTGACGAAGCCAATGGGCACAGAGAAGTTCAAATGGTGTTCGGAGTCTATGGGCCTCTCAGCATATAGCAGTTAAATCCTGTTATTCTATTGGCTCTTACAAGGTGTTCGACAAGTGGGAGAATGTTGGGAATTAAGGTGTCTCAACCTTGGTAATTCCTTGCATTATTTTGATTATATTTATTTATTCTTTTCCTATGATGTAAATTAATTGTAAATTCCATATTTTCATTTTGTGGGATGTGGTACGGTGATGTGTCATCCTACATGGAAGATGACAACTTGTAACTTTGTCCTCACATGAGGAGATAGGCATCCCACTTTGTGGTAGGAATATTTTGCCATGTGTCAGCATCTTGGATGATGTGTAAGGGAATATTGACCGTAACATTCATGACATATTCCTATGACGAAGTTATGACATGTAAGAGTCAAAAATAGGAGATTCTATGATAGGTGAAGACATGTGTCGAAGAGCATCTTTCAAAAAGGCATCTTTGGGCACCCCAAGGTGGACTATGACATGTTGTAAGAGAATATGATATTTATAGCCTGTGTATGACATATTCTCTTACAGCTGTAAGTTGTAACTGCTATGATAGATTCTATGATGGTCGTAAGAGTCGTAAGAGCATCTGTCATAGACCATTTTGGAAATAGGCGATCTCTTTGGGATGGGGTCTGTGGACAAGTGTCAAAAGCATCTTACAATGTTGACCAAGTGTCCATAGGCATGGGTTTTGGGCCATGAGGCCAAGTTGGACACCCATTCCAAGATAGAGGCAATTTTGCCTTATATTTTCTATATAAACAGGTGCTCGGAGGAGAAGATGTATTACAGGTTTTATAGGTACTGTTATGCTACTGGATCATCTCTAGATACGAGTGTCAAAGACTCTTGCAAGAGCATTGGCTCTGATTTGTATTGTAGCCTTCTTTGTTTACGTAATACAGTTGAGCAGTGTTTTGGAGTGTGGAGTTTTTCACCTGTAAGGGTTTTCCCCACATATATCTTGTGTCTCTCTTCTTCTATCATTCTTTCTTCCTTATGTGTTTGCTACAATATCTCATGTTAATGGTTTAATGTTGTTGTAATAGTTAGGATAAATTTGAATTTGCACTCTCCTCCCCTCATTAGATTAGTGTAGGAAGCAATTTCCGCACACCTAGCTTCCTTTCACAAGTCTTCTTCTTCTCTTGTATTTATTCTTCCATGATGATCACGTTCAACTTCAGTTGGCGCTTAACTGTGACTTCCTTCAATGCTCTGTCTTGCAATGTGTTGTGAATTCTCCTCTCCTTAATGCTACCAACTTGCTGCTGCACAGGGTTAATCCATAAAATATATGCATACAAAATAGCCTTCATAATTAATCTACAAAATCCCATTTATATACATACATACTTATGTCTAACTCATGCAATTGACAAATATTATCACCATGTTTCATATTGGCAGATTAGGTTCAATGTTTGCATAATATATATAAAAGATAGCATATTATGGTAGTAATGTCTTAGAAAAGTATCTGAAATATCATAGGTATAAAGTCTAGAAGCATAAGAAATAGCATAAAAGAAGTCAACATTTGAACCCATCATTTCCCTCAACTTAAACTTTTGCTTGTCCTCAAGCAAAATATTCAATAAAACATCTAGGGGAAAAGGTTATAATGCAAAGTTATCTACCTCAGATCCATATCTTCTCTGACCCCCTTTCCTTGTTTGAGACAGAATCCATTGTAGCATGCAAGATTCTCCAACCCAATTAATTCAGCATGCCTACACTCATCACCTCTTCCTCCTGCACAGTGTGGCACTGGATAAAGAAGAATAGGAGGGTGATAAGTAAGGGGTAGCCATTCCACTCCTTTTTTCTCTGAGATTTGGATATACCCGCGTAACCTCTCAAATATATTCATAAAGTTGTGAAGAGAATGAGGCTCTTTCTTCTGAAATTCTGGGGTCAAACTATCCCATCTATTCTGCACATATCTCCTACAATTCTGAATGATAGATACTGCCAACTATTATATTCTTCTATAATCCCTGAGTCTTAAATCCATAATTACCTTACCCGGACCCTTATGAGAAAGTAGTGTTAACCATTGGGTCAGGATTACTTCAGGATCTAAGGCTTCTTTCCTAATCTGTAGTGGCACTTTCTTTTCCTGTTCCTCATATTTATCCATCAGCTCTCCTCTAAGCTTCTCATTTCTAAGATAAGACATTAGTGCTCTGACTTGAAGATCACTAGCATATATCAAGGGGTTCCACTCTGTATCTTCTTCCATCAAAAAATTGTGCAAACATTATTCACACAATTGGTCTTGTTCTTCCAAACTGACTCCTTGAAATAACTGGAAAAAATCATGCATTGAATAGATAGAAATAGACTGATCATTGATGAATCTATTGAATTGAAAGCTAAGAAACTTCTCTTTGAGAAATAAGGCATAAACTTTTGGTGGAGGTCTGTATTCTATGATTTGAATTTCCCTGTCAACTACTTCTGTTAGCTTCCCTTCCAACCTTTTTAACTCAACATTTTTACTTTCTACTGATGCATTAAGAATTTGCTTCTCCTTCTCCCAGTTTTCTTTTTCTTGCTTGAACTCATCATTGAACTTCATCAACTCAAACCCATAGATAGAACACTGAGGCATGTTGGAGGTCTTATTACAGGAGGCTGCAGGACTAGAGCTTCTTTTTCCTCATTTTCCATTTTACTCTCAATCCCTTGTGCTAAGAAATCCATGTTAGAGCCGTGACCATATGTCTAAATTTTCTCTTCTAGTTCTTTTATTCTTATCTCTTTCTCCCTATCCTTTTCCTCATACTGTTTCACTTGTTCTTATAATTGTTTAATTCTATTAAGGGCTTCCTGAAGTTCTTGCCTCATATTTCTATCTTCTAACAATTCTTTTTCTTGTTCAACATCAAAACCTTCATCCTTATTTTCAATAAAATTTCTCTAACAAGGCTGCCAGGAACTATTTTTCCAATTTTTCTCGCAATGAAAATATCCTCTAAATCAGAACTAGAGGATGAAGAAACATACCTTCTGCGTTTGGCAGGTATACTGGCATCAGTAGGAGTATTCCCAGGGACATTTCCTTCCTTCTCTGAAGCTGTGTCCAACAATGTTGGATCTTGCTGCTGCTGTGCTTCCTCCTTTTTTGCTTCCCCTTGTCCCTCATCAACTCTTTTTCCTACATTTTGTCTCCTCATCCTCCCTGAACGCCTAGGTGTGACAGTTTTTGGCTTATCCTCACTTTTTCTTTTTTTCTGACTTCTCCTCATCTTCCTTTCCCCTGCACCCTTCTCTTTCTCAATGCCCTTATGCTTCTCTACATTCTTCTTACTCTTCTTCTTCTTAGAAGAAGTAGAAGCATCACTTCTCATAGTTCCCCTCATGGGTTTAGGTTTAGGAATTGAGGTTTCTTCTACTGTCACCGGCCTAGTTTCTGGAGGAATTTCCTCATGCGGTTCTTCTCATTCAAGTTCAACCTCTAGTTCAACATTAGGTTCATCTTCTAGTTCTGGCTCCTGGTGAGGCTCATCTACTTCCAACAATTCAAAAATATCTTTGCATTATTTAAAAGCATCCTAGCTAACTTGTGGGTGCTAGATTCTCAAACTTCTTTTAACAAGTAGAGCTACCAAACAATGATGAGACAATGTAGTCTCTTTTTATCTTTTCTGATACTCAAATGTCATTCTCTTCAACATATTGTATAGATAATTGGGAACATTAACTAGTTTGTCATGGCGCAGGTGATTCAACAATTTAAAGTGTGCAGTTTACAACAGGTTATGTCTACCATCACAAGTGATATATTTGATAATATATGAAGCACATTTCCCCTAGAAGAAAGGAAGGGATATTATTTTTGTACCTTGTGTGGTCCAATCCAGGTCTCACCATGTTCGCAAAATTCCTCTCTTGCCATTGTTGCATTAGCATGGGCCAGATACTTAGACCTTGTTCGTGTAATCCAGTGACTTGGGCATCAGCTATTTCAGAGGTGTCCACAACTAATCCCCTCACTGTCGCTTCGTCATACTACAGAGTTGCTACAAAATCCCTTGCCATATCATTGTCATACTCCGTTCACTTCATAAAATAGTCTAACCACCCCACTCTAGTAAAGAGTGGGAGAACCAATACATCTTCTAATATCTCCTTATGCACCAATGGTTCTCTTTTGATTACATCTCCCCCCATTGCACCTATATTCTACACTCTTATCACTTCTCCATTCTACCTAATTTCAATTTTACCACCTCAAAAAACTGTCTATCAATACTTTCAGCCCCCAACTGTAGCTTTTAGAGTGCTTTGTTAGTAAAAAATTGAAATTTAGCTCACTCACAGGGAAATAACAAGCTCACAATTCGAGGCATGTCAACTATCATGGAAAACAGCATAGGAAAACCTTGACAATAGCTTAAAGAAAATTTGATTGATGGTAAAAAAAATAAAAACGGACCATCTACCCCTCCCCCCAACTGAAAGGTGAAGTGACCACACTTCATGAATGAATGTGCAGGGATGAAAGAGTAATGATTACATGAAAAGGATGATATATTGCCGCATGCATGAGATAAACACTTAGTAATAATGAATATAAATAGAAAATTTGAAGATAATAATTAAAATGTTACCTTATGTGCATTGATTATGAAGAGCATAGAGCGGATCACCTTGGAAAAAGAGATCAGTATGTTGGCACAAGCGGAGTGATATGCATAGAGTAGATGGGAGGGTGGCGGGTACGTCAAAATTTATTTGAGTTGACAGACCGTAAAAGTTGATGTAATAGCCGGTTGATACAATTTGAACAAACATGCTGCAATCGTTGGATTATGGAAGGTGATTGAAGCATGTGGAGCAGTAAGGAAATGTGCGTGAAGAAGAATGAAATGTGTGCCAAATGGTTGAAAATCTTCGCAGACACTCATTGCTATAGGTACCCGCAGCACAGGTCTCGACTGAATATGTACAGAAATCAGAAACTAGGGTCCAACTACGACAGGTCCCTATGATATGTGAAAAATAGGTCCCTCTAAAATTGACAGTGGTCATCATGTACAATGTGTTGTGTGTGCATGTGATTTTAAAGCAAAGAAAATTATGTTTCCGCAATAGGGGTTGAGTATTGCAACTCAACCTCCACATCACTGGATAGTGTTGGTGGATCAGTATCTGAAGGTGTATTATTTGGTATCGCATCATCATCATCAAGAGTGTCAGGAGGACCATACTCAGCAGCTAGAGAAACAAGAAAGTCATCCTTCTGAAGTGGCTATTTATACAGTTTTAGCCTATGCCCATTTACTAGTAGGGAAAACCAAACTACATCAATAGTTTGTAATTAAACTGCACCATTAGGAAAGACTTGCTTGATCTCATATGGGCCTAACCAACGTGACTGAAGCTTGCCCTTGAAGTCATTGTATCTTGAATCATAAAGGAGTGCCCCATCACCTGCGGTGAATTCCTTTGTCTTGATGTACTTGTCATGTCATTTTGCTCTTTATTTCTGTATGACCTTTGTGTGATGAATGACCTCCAATTGAATTTCATCCAAAACATTCAAATGTTGTAACCTATCTTGTTGTGCTGTGGTCAAATCCATTCCTAGTTCCATTGCTGTCCTCGGGGTTTTGTGTTCAAATTCTATAAGCAGGACTATTGTCTTTCCATAGAACAACTCATAAGGTGTAAACCCTGTAGTTATCTTCCAGGTTGTTCTGTATGTCCAAATAGCTTCAGGGAGCCTAGAAACCCAATCTCTTCTTTGAAGCTGCACTGTCTTTGTCAAGATGTTCTCAATCTCTTTATTTATGATTTCCACCTGACCATTGGCTTGAGGATGGTAGGGAGTTGATTTCTTATGTCTGATTTGATATTCCTCAACCAATTTGGTGATTAAATCAGATGTAAATTGTGGTCCTTGGTCAATTACTATCTCCCTTGGAACACCATACCTAGTGAAGATGTCTTCATACAGGAATTTTGCCACATTGCCATCTCTGGCAAACTGTAATGCCTTCACTTCAACCCATTTAGTTAAGTAATCAGTACATACCAAGACATATTATTTATTGTTGGATGTAGGAGATATAGGACCCACAAAATCTAAACCCCATTTGTCAAAAGGAGCCAATGAGATTTGTGGTTGCAAGGGCATCTCATCACTTCTTGTAGGCCTCCCCATTCTCTGACATCTATCACAACTCCTAGTATACTTGACATCATCTTTATGGAGTGTTGGCTAGTAATACCCTATTGTTAGTATCTTGAAGGTTGTCCTCTTGGCTGCAAAATCTCCCCCACAAGGTTCATCATGGTAGGCCTTCATTATATCAAACACTTCATCCTCCCTGATGCATCTTCTCATAATATTGCCTGGGCTAGTGTAAAAGAGGAATCCAAAAATCCAAGAGTAAGAAAAACATTTGTGAACTAGCTGCCTCTTCTCCCTTGGAGAGAAGTATCCTAGAATCTACCCTATAACCAAATAATTGGCTATATCTGCATACCTTGGAGTGTGTATAGTGAGAGAAAATAGATGCTTATTAGGAAAAGAATCATCAACCACTCCTTTTGAAGATTGTGTAGGTAGTCTAGACATAAAATTAGCAACTACATTGGCCTTGCCTGGTTTGTCAACAATTGTAATATCAAACTCATGTAACAACAATAACCATCTTACAAGTCTGCCACCCACTATTAGCTTATTCATCAAATATCTGATGGCTACATGATCAATATGTATGAATACCTTGTAACCAGTTATGTAGTGCTTGAATTTGTTAATTGCATAAACAACTACCAACATCTCTTTCTCTATCACAGTGTAATTTAACTCAGCTCCTTGTAGATTTTTACTTACATAGTATATGGCATATTCTTTGGTTCCTTCCTGTTGGCCTAGGACTACCCCAATGGCAAAATTTGATACATCTATATGGATGTGAAAAGGTAGTGACCAATTCTGACCTCTGAGAACAGGGGCTTGTGTCAATGATGTTTTTAGCTTGTCAAAAGAAATTTGACAATCTGATGTCCATTCAAATTCACTGTCTTTTGTTAGCAGAGTGAACAGTGGTGCAACAATCTTGCTAAAATCCTGAATGAACCTCCTGTAGTATCATGCATGTCCCAGGAAGCTCCTTACATCATTCTATCTTTGTGGAATAGGTAGGGTAGATATGATCTCAATCTTCTTTGGGTCAACTTGGATGCCTGCACTTGATATGAAATGTCCCAAGACTATTCTATGTGTCATCATCAAAAAACACTTTTCATTACTCAAAGAGAGGTTGTGCTCTATGCATCTTTTCAACACTTTCTCCAAATTGTGTAAGGCTTCATCATATGTGTCACCATATGTGGTGAAGTCATCCATATAAATCTCCATGCTGTCATAGGCAAAATCAGAGAAAATACTGAGGATTGCTCGTTGAAATGTAGCTGGAGCGTTGCACAAACCAAAGGGTAAGACAGAGTATGCATATGTCCCCCAAGGGCAAGTAAACATTGTCTTATCCTGATCCTCTGGAGCAATCTTAATATGGTTATAGCCACTAAAACCATCAAGAAAGGAAAAATATTTCTTGCTTGCTAAAAAGTCAAGAACTTGGTCAATAAATGGCAAAAGAAAGTGATCCTTCCTAGTAACAGTATTCAGTTCCATGTCCTCAACACAAACTCTCCATTTGCCAACTTTCTTGGGTACTATGACCAATGGTAAAACCTACTCACTATCTAAAATGGGGTATATAAAGCCTGCATCTAGAAGCTTTTGAAGCTCAGATTTCATAATCTCTCTGAGGGCGGGGTTCATGCACCTCTGCTGCTGCCTGATGGGTCTATAGCCATCATCAATATATATTTTGTGCATGCATAAGGCAGGATCAATGCCTTTCATGTCACTATAATCATAGGCGAATGCTGCTGAGTGTGTATGCAATATTTCATGTAGGGATTATTGTTGTTTATCAGTCAATGTATTGTTAATATTCAACATCTTACCTGGCTTGATTTCTACTTGTTTGGACACTTCTTGCATGGAGGACAAATCAAGGCTGGGTAATATTGGTAAGCATTGTTGGGGTAATAAAGCATGAAATATTTGGGATACCTCCTCCGAGGAACTGCTGGGTATTATGCTACTCAAAGAGTCTTGTAAGCAAGATAGGCATTCTTGCTACTGTGGGTGCCTCCCACAATTATTTTGTATAACATGAGCAATTAATTCATCTTCATCTGGAATATTTAATAAAGGGTTGTGTTCAATAGTCATTAAGGTTTGCAAAGAATACGTGTCCTCATCCTCCAGGCTAGGCCAAATGGTCTGCTCGAGCTCACGGTATGGCTGGGCTAGAGGATATAAAACCAATTTCTTGGTCACTATCCCATTAGAGATGATCATGTTACTAGACCTGCAACTTATAAATGCATCAGCAGTGGTAAGCCATGGTCTACCTAGTATAAGAGGATAACCAACAAGATTAACCTTTAGCTGCAATACTATAAAATCAGCAGGGTATTCCCAAGAATCTAATGCAATGACTAAAACTTGTATGACTCCTTCAAGTTTGACTATAGACCTATCAGCTAATTGCAAGACTGTCTGAGTAGGCCTAAGGTTGTTCAATTGAAGTGTCTGCATTGTCTCCTTGGTCATGACATTAATTGCAACACCTAAATCTATTAAAGTATTCTTAATCAGAGTCCCATTGATCTTGACATCCACCACTGGACTACCTAGATCTGTATATTTGGGAACATTTATATTACCCAACATGATATCAACAAGATTACCTAAAACATGCACTGTCTGAGGGTCTATTCTCTTCCTTCTGGGCTTCTTTATGCAAAGATCCCTAATATTTTTGGTGTAGATAGGAATATCCTTGATGGCTTGGATTAAGGGAATTTTGATGCTTATATCTTTCAGCTGGCTGAGAAGGACAGTATCAGTTTGGGACGTTTTCTTCTGTATGGCCAAGCGCTTAGGGAAAGGAGGAGTCTTCTATTGTAAGGTAGTTTGGGAATCTTGGGTTGATTCAGGTTCCAAAGGTGGTTTATCTGAGGCTTCTTCAATGGGTTCTTCATCTTCAAGCTCTGTAATTTGGGGAGATGAAGGCCCTGCAAGTTTCTTCCCTGATCTAAGATGAACATTACTCACTTCCACCCCATAGGTGGGATATTGCATTACCTCGTTAGTATAAGCCTATTGGATAGGCTTGTTGTTAGGGTTAGGTGCAGGTTGGGTAGGGATTTGGGTAGGTCTAGGAGGTGGATTTTGAGGTGTTGATGGCGACATTATGGATAGCTATTGTGGCTGAGATGGAATCATAGGTTGTTAAAATTGTGCATTTTGCTACCATTGTTGGCCCTTGTTCCACTGAGGCTACCATTGTTGTTGTTGAGTAGGCCACTGGGGGTTATAGTTGGGACCTTGGAAATTTTGTTGAGGCCATGGATTTGGTTGTTGTTGGTTCCAACTAGCTTGTGGAGTAGGCCATTGTGGGTTTTTCCATGCATTTGGGTTACCAGGCCATTGTTGAGTATTCCAAGTAGAGAAGTTATGGTTTATAGCAGGAAAGGGAGAATTAAAATTAAGTGGATCAAAGGGCATACCTAAGATATGAAGAACAGTTGCAAATCTTCTCCTTTAAATGGCTATAATTCTGGCCTTTCAATCTTTTCTTGCTAGATACTGGCCACCCTTTTGCATTTACAAGTGGCCTTCCTCTATCTACAGTTGGGGCAATATTTAGTAATCATTGCATCTACCTCTTCTTGTTTCTTCTTGATATGAAGAGTGTCCAACTATGTAGCCATATGGCTAATAATGTCTTCCTTCATGTTGGTCAGCAGGTTACTAATCTCCACTCTTGAAACTCCATTAGTTGCCTTGTCTGTGATGGTTGCTCTCTCTCCCCTTGGTTTTCTAGAAAAGATTCTAGAATAATTTCTGCAGGCTCTGCAGACATCTTCAAAGGGAAGTTGAGATATATCCCCTGTTCCAATGAGATTTAGGGCATCCATGCAGTCATCATTAACTCCCCTCAAAAAGACTAGCTTCAGTGATTCTTCAAACAATCTATTTTGAGGGTTTTTCTTCAAGGAAGATTGGAATCTTTCAACATAGTCTTCTAGTGCTTCATCCTCTTTCTATGACATCTTGAAGATGTCATCTCTCCTCCTATCATGTCCTCTACAGTAGTCTTTATATTTTTCCAGGAACTTTGTCTTCATGGTATCCTAGTCTAAAATGACATCTTTCCCCAACCCCATAAACCATATTAAAGCAACATCTTTTAGTGTGCCAAGGAATAGCTTGAGTCTGTAAGGATTAGTGGTGTAGTCATAACTCCTACACAAGACATCAAAATCAAACAGGAAAGTGTCAGGATCTCAGTCACCAAGCCGTAGAAAACAGGCAATGCAAAATGTGGTATATTTTTCAAAGTAGCAACCTGTGCTTGGTCTAGGATAGGGAATTCAAATGTTGCTTGTCCTAGAGGATCATCTACTGCAGCATCTCCCATTGTTCTAAAAGTCCCCTCTGTAGCTGTGGAGGAAGTTGATGGAGATGTAGACAGTGTTGATGAAGATGTAAGAGGAAACTCTTCTTTAACACTTTCTACTATGTAATTGATAAAGACATTTGTGTCCTCATTATCCTGAGAAGTTGAAGGGAGGAATCTACCTCGGTGATCTCTCTATCTCCGCATACAGTAATTTGAGATTTTATGTTTCAACGGTCCTGCACAATGTTAGTAGAATATCTGGTGTTTCCTAAAGAAAAATGAATTCATTAATTCTAATGCTAGAATCAAAATTTAAACTATGAAAGCATATAAAAACTAATGAGACTATGAAGATAGCACCATCCATAGCAACAACGCCAAAAATGTAGAGAAAAACTAATGCGTTGTAGACTTAAACAAAATTCAGGGGTAAACCTATCTAAACAGTCCACTCTATCATTGCATTCCTACATTGAATTAACGACCGAGGAGCGTAAGCTTATGATGATGCCCACACTATATATGCATTCAAGACTCATTTCTATCCTAAACTAACTCATACAAACTTATTCTAGTTAACATAATTTACTGAAGTTCACATAAATGTAAGAACAACAAAAATAGTTTAAAATTCAGTTGCTATGGGTACCTTTAGCATAAGCTGAAGATAACTATATTCAACAAAGAATTACAAAATTAAATTAAAATACACATAATGATAAAATAATTGACACTAACCTTCGGAGGACTTCAAATATGCACTCTATTCATGAATCACAACTACTAGGAATAGCAATCAAGATATCTTACTCATTCCACAATGCAACTTTATAAAATAACATGAAACAATTTTAATTAGAGATGCATAAATAAATAAGGAAAGATACGGAGTGAGGGTTAGTACCTTGAGTGGCCAACTCAGGGAATTATCTCACTTAATCTGGAAACTAAATCTACTTCAGATTCACATAACACATAGTTGTATTCACTTCATATCAAAGCAAAATCTTCTCAAATTGTATTCAATAAAACATGTCTGTATCTTCCAACATAAAAACAGAGTAACCATTGAGCAATTGTAAAAATAAAGTAACTTGGAAAGAAAATCTCTAACTTACCATCGAAATCATCCCTCCTAAATTATACAGAAATGGGAGAGTACAATGTAACTACCAACTAACTTGATCATCAATTCATCCCTAGATATCAGGGTATAGGGTTGAGATCAATTTATTATTCTAACTGAAACAAAGGAAGCAGAATCCTTCTCAAACAGAAATTCCTACACAATAGCTCATGAATGAAAACACATAAGCTGCTATTAGGATCCTAGAACAAGTCTTCTTCTTCTCTTGTATTTATTCTTCCATGATGATCATGTTCAGCTTCAGTTGGCACTTAACTGTGACTTCCTTCAATGCTCTGTCTTACAATGTGCTGCGAATTCTCCTCTCCTTAATGCTACAAACTTGCTGCTGCACAGGGTTAATCCATAAAACATATGCATACAAAATAACCTTCATAATTAATCTACAAAATCCCATTTATATACATACATACTTATGTCTAACTCATGCAATTGACAAATATTATCACCATGCTTCATATTAGCAGATTAGGTTCAAGGTTTCCATAAGATATATAAAAGATAGCATATTATGGTAGTAATGTCTTAGAAAAGTATCTAAAATATCATAGGTATAAAGTTTGGAAGCATAAGAAATAGTATAAAAGAAGTCAACATTTGAACCCATCAGATAGTATTCACTCAAAGCTGCATTTGATGCCTCTTGTTTCTTCTTTATGTGCAGAGTGTCTAGATGTGTTGCCAAATGGCTTATGATATCCTCTTTCATGTTGGATAGGAGATTGCTGAGCTCTACTATGGAGACTCCAGTGGATGATTTACTTGAAGACAAGGTTCTAAAACCTCTATTTTTTTTAGAGTAGAGTGTGAATAGTTTCTATTGATTTAACAAATTTCATCAAATCCCAGTTGAGAGATATCTCTTGCTCCAATTAGATTGAGTGGATCCATACATTCTTCGCTCACACCTCTTAGGAAGACTAGCTTGAGTGACTCTAGAGAGAGCCTATTCTGTCTTGACTTCTTGAGGCAAAACTGAAATCTCTCTACATAATCTTCCAGGGCTCATCTTCTTTTTGTGACATCCTGAAGATGTCATGCCCCTTCATATCTCTGCCACGACAATAATCCTAATATTTCTGCAAAAACTTCTCCTTCATGGTGGGCCAAGTAGTTACAGAATTATCACCCAAACCAATAAACCATCTTAATGCAATATCCTTGAGAGTGGCTGGGAAGAGCTTGAGCCTGTATGCATCTGTAGTGTAATCATAACTTCTATAGAGTACATCAAACTCAAAGAGAAATGTATCAGGGTCTTCAGTGATTAGCCCATGAAAGTTTGGTAGAGTTGAAGGAGGGATATTTTTCAAGGTGTCAGCTCTCTCCTGGTTTGTAATAGGAAAGGCAAAGGTGTTTGGTTCAGTTGGGCTCTCTACTTCTTTGTCTGCCATGATGTCTTGGTTCCAATCTACAATATCTTCAAAATCCTCAGTGTTCTCTTGACCAAAGGATGATTCAAAGTGTTCTTCTTCTTCTTCTATTGAACTAGTTGGAAGAAACCTCCCTCTATGGTCTCTTGGCCGCCGCATACAATAATGTATGAGCTAATGGCTCTATTCCTGCATCGTGTTAGTGAATATTTTGGAGATAGATTGAACATCTAAGTGATCCTAAATGTTGAAAAAGAAAATATTATGTCCTACTAAAGCAAGTACAAGCATAAATCAACAAGAACTTAAAAACTCTAAACCTTAGCACCATCCCCGACAATGGCACCAAAAATGTTGAACTCGATTATTTACCTTGATACATTGATGCAGAAAGGGCATGCACACTACTTAATGGAAGAACAGATCATATATCAAGCAACCTATTGGTTATATAGCATGCTACATTTACATTGTCAAACCAAGGAATCGTATTCTTCTTAGATGATGCTTATACTGTGTGTACAATTAAGGATTCCTGAGTTTTATCCTAGAGGTTGTGTAAGGGAACTAAATAAAGCAAATACAATACTCCAAGTAAACAGGAATAATGGAAAATAACTAAGCTTATCTAACACAGCAGTAATCAAATAATCCTTTGTAACTTCTATGTAAGAGAGCAACTATCAATTGGTCCAGTTGGTGATCACCTTGACTCAATGAACTTAATAACAGAAATTACCAAAGTTAAACTACTTCACATTACTCATAACAACATACATCAATCACACATTTAAATATAAACATACAATTTATAAACTGAACATATGAACAAGGTGGAGAAACACAGTACCTCAAGTGGCCGGCTTGAGTGACTATGATCCCACAAGATCTATCTAAATCTCTACCGAATCTTTGCAGTCATTAACATAACTCAAAACACATATTCCTTTATTGAATGTAAAGGTAACAATGATACAACAAAATCTGATACTATATCTTTGTTCAATCTGTACGAAGCAAAATCTAATCTAATCTAATTTAGCTAACCGAGACCAGCATTGTTTATATAAATAAAGCTACTGAATAATGAATGTCATAATTTTCCATTATCCTACATCGTAGGAAAATGGCTTTCTTACAGAGCAACTAGAAATAGAAAACTAACTAACATGAAGATGGCATAGATAATACTATCCTACTGCAACTCTATGTCTTCATTATCCATGAAGAATAATCAATGACTTAGAAATAGAATAGAGAACACGTTTTAGATTCATTCATCATTTAGGATTGCATCATTCATTAAAGGATAGCCATTATGGAGTCATGTATGACTCATCCCGGTCAATTCAGGATCTTCTTCCTTTGGCTGCAGGTACCTATTGTAGACACCCAAAAATGACCATGTCATCGCATCACTTGCATTGCATCAAATCACCTGCATTTTAATGTTAATTAAACAATCAAATTATTTAATTAATTTAATCAAAATCATCAAATTCTTCCAAATCTCCTATTGTCAACATTAATTGAATAAATTCAATTTATTTAATTAATTTCATCAAAATCAACTTTATTCCATCCAAATTAAATAATTTTTATTATTTAATTAAATCATTATCGTCTTTCAAAATTCAAATCCACAACAATTGAATAAATTAATTATTTAATTAATTTATCATTTAAATCCTCTTATCTATAATTAAATAATTTATAAATTATTTAATTAAATCAATTATTCTTCCAAATTTAAATAAATCCTTCAAATTTATTTAAATTGAATCTCTCTTCTAAAAATAAAATATAAATCAAATATTTTATTTATCCTTCATCATGCAAAATAAATTAAATAAATTTATTTGTTTAATTTATTTAAAATCTTCAAGTCTATTCTATGTCTTCGATAATGCTTAAACAATTAAATAAATTTATTTATTTATTTTGCTTCAAATATCTTCCAAATCCTCCGTAAATAAATCTTGTTCATCATGCACACAAAATTAAATAATTTATTATTTAATTTTACTCAAATCATGCAAAAAGCAAATTTAAAGTTGAGTTAGTTGACTTAATTATTATTGTTTTTATCACCAACTCAAATTAGAAAAAAGCATTTCTATTTTTATGAAATCTAATCATATCTCATGTCTGTTCCATGTCTTTTAGCCAAATCAATCAGTTAACCCAAACAAAAATATCTTTTTGTGTGACACATGTCACGTGCATATTCATCATGATTTCTAGATTTATCTCATCCATTGGTTCTATTGAATTATCTGGACCATTGATCGATCTTCATTGAAACCTATATAAACCCCCCTCATCTCCATAATAAATCCTCTTCGATCATTTAAGCTTTTGCCTCCCTACAGTGCATTGAGCATACATCGCATCATTGAGCACATTAAGCACTTTGAGTACAAACAAAATCTACATCCGCTTGTTGCAAACATGGTTTCACAATTCAAAGAGCAATCCACATTCGACCAAGATAACAATATAATCCAGGTGAAAGCTTTCATTGTTTTTGTGTTATTCATTGATTACTTCATTTTTTGCTTAGATCATTATCTTGATGTTATGGGGATTTGAGTTGTTGTTTCATAGATTTTGATATTATTCACAATCTCAATTTTACCTATACACATTTTGGCACGCCCGGTGGGACCCACTAACTTTGTTTTTTCTCTAGAAAATTTGATTTTTTTAAGTACACTATGGAAACGTGTAATCAAACACAGACAGGTGCATCTGAGCAATAGTAAAGCGCCTTTGGCTTGTAGAAAAGCACCTTTGGACGACTGTAAAGCGCCTTTGGTACACAGAAACGCACGTTTGCACCATCCTAAAGTGCCTCTAGTTATTTAAAATAGAAAAATGCTTTTGCACAATAGTGAAGCACCTTTGGTTAGTAGTAAGATGCCTCTAGTCAGCAGTAAAATGCCTCTGGTCAGCAGTGAGGTGCCTTTGGTCATTAATGCAACACTTTTGGTTGTGATAATAGGCCTGTAAACTTAAAAAACCTCATAACTTTCTCAAAACTTAATGAAATTTGATGATTTTTTTTAAAATGGCATAGAAAATCATAAGGAATCCATTGGTGATATTCAATCTTTTGTATCTCATCATAATTATCACAAATTTTTTAGATTTTACTTTGATTTTCTAGGGTTTCTAACTTATTGTTAGGGTTTTGACTTGGTTTCTGACATCTTGTCGATTTCTTTGGAACTAATATCACTTGTTGCAGCGTCTTATCACTTATCAACATCCTAGATCATCACTCAATCATTCAATCATCCTTCGATCTAGCTTTCTTAATGAAATATTGTTTTTTGCAAGCTTGTTATTACAAAGCGCTTTTGGTGCACAGTTTCGTGCTTTTGGTGCACAGTTCCGTACCTTTGGTGCACAGTTCCGCGCCTTTGGTGTATAGTGAAGCACTTTCGGTAACATAGTGAGGCACCTTTGGTAACACAGTAAAGTGTTTTTGGTCAACTGATTTTTTTGCTAACTATTGAGTTGTGGTGGAACTAATCAACCTTTTTGTAGCTTCTCAAACAGAGAAAATGGGTTTTTCTAACGTGTTCATGTAGGACGAGCTTCGAAGAATTGTAAAACCTTTCACACTAAGTCTTAGAAATAAATTACTTTCTTAATGGACAATTGAACAATCATCTTTTGCAATCTAAGTCTTAGGAACATATTGCTTTCTTAAGGGACAATGGACATGAATGCAAAAATACTTCAATTTCTTAAAGGACAATTGAAATGAATGCAAAACACTTAAATTTCTTAAGGGACAATTGACAACTACAATTGTGTGTGTGCCTAATCTAGTTGCACCTTATTTTTCTTATAATGGGATAATTTACCTTTGTTTGATGTGCTTGATCTTACTTTCAGTTATTCCTTTAGAAGGGCTTACTTTTGGATTGTGCTTCATCCAAAAGGGATGACCCTAAGTGGAGTTTTCCTTTGAACCGCTATATAAAAGGGATAAGGCAGAAGCCAAGTCCTAACCAGCGTCAGCCTTGCCTTACGGTGCCAAATCGAAAAGAGGCATACCACCACTTTGTGAAAATAATTTTTGCATTGTGGGAGGTATATGATACTCTTAGTAGGATTGGTTAAAGCTTTTAGTAGCTTTCCGCATGCTCGCAAGACGTTGGTCCCTCAAAGCTACAAAGAACCATCTAGATAGTGACTACTCGTTTCACCTCCGAACGTTGCGGTAATCATCAGTACAAGGGAAATCGGTATATACCCCCAAGATTACTCACCATTGACTCCCTTGAGGAGAGATAGTATTCCCTTGGCTAGCATAAGCTCTTGTGACCTACTTGTAGCTTTTCGAGGGGAGGGTGAGACATCCCTACCTATCATCTCTCACAAAGATACAAATGTATGACACCTATATGGAATGACATTTGGTTGATAGAGAACTAAGTTGTGAGCTGATCTACCACAATGATACCATGTTTCTAGGGATAAAAGTGCTTGAATTGTTTGTAATTATCTAAATACCTATGGAAACATTGGGCTTTTTCGTGAGCCTAGAACATACACTATCTGTTGTGTCAGTCCTTTTTGCCACATTGTTTGCTGTCTTTTCTCTTGTCAAAGCAAAACTAAAAAAAATAATCCAAATCTATCAAATTTTGCCTCATAAACATCACTGACACCATTTAAGCACCTTTGAAACACAGTATCGCACCTTTGAAGCGTAGTCCAACACCTTTGATATAACAGTCCAGCACCTCTGGTAGCATGGTCCAGCGCTTTTGAAACACAATAACTCGCCTTTGGTATAACAATCATGCGCCTTTGCAGCACAGTCCAACGCCTTTGGTCCAGTAAACTATTTATCAAACTGTCTTGCCCAATCTCAACAAAATCACACCCTTTTAGTCAAACATCTACCTCTGAGTCCAAAATCAATCAAACTGTCTTGTTTGAGTGCATCCCATGTAACCACTAGACTCCAACAATCTATGAAGGCTAAGCAAACTGCCCTAAAGAAATGTAAATCACCTCCTCATACACCTCAACCAAGTCATTCCACCATGTCTCAAAAAGGTACTCCCCACACACCAACTGACAGACCAACCAATTTTTAAATCAGGCCACAACATGATAAACGAAGCAATCCCCAAGAAGATAATGTCCCTTTAGTATATGTAACTCGATTCACTACCAGCATGCCTCATGATTTTGCTACACCCGGTTACACCATAGGTCAAGTCCCATCTCAAGAAGAGTGAAACTTTCAAGAAGGTCAATCCTCTCAAGAAGATAGACAAGACCTTGATGAAATCATGCAAGATCCTAGAGCCATAGCCGCATTTGACAAACTCCTTAGTGAGAATCAAGATCATTTCTTTCGTTTACTTGTGAAACAAGGATCTAAACTACCCCAAGACTTTGATCTATCTAATCTTAAAGAGAAAAACAAATCTCATGACACTATGACTGCTATCCAAACTATGTTAACCGTATCCTCTCCCATACCCGAACAAGTCTCACAAGGGAGAATGACTAATCATTTTGATGCTCAATATGAAAATCCCCTCTATCAAAATCAAAATGCAACAACAGAAAGACCAATATCACCACTCTTGACTCCTATGGAGATTTATAAATTGCAACAAGAGACTCTTCATCGTCAAGCAGAACTAGCAAGACAAGCCGCTTTAGCTGAATCAAACACACAACAACCTCCTAGCATATCACAAATGCCCATACCAATCGCAAGTGGAACATTGGCCACCCCATCACGAGACGATTTTCCACCAAATTACAATTCAGGAAACACTTATGTAGCCATGCAACAAGGGTCATAACAGACACCACCCCCAACATCATCAACCCTCCATATCCCTAATCCAAACACAAACACTCCCCCAAAACATTCCCAAAACATCAACACAAACATCATCACTCCCCCGCAACATTCTCAAAACATCAACACAAACATCATCACTCCCCCACAACACTCCCTAAACATCAACACAAACTATATCCCCCCAACACAACGATCAACCACACTCAACCTCACCTATTTCAATCAACCCCAACTATCTCAAAACCCATCTACCTATGTCCCTCCACCGCAAAGATCATCCACGCTCAATCTCACTAACACCTATCTCAATAACCCTCAATATTCTCAAAACCAAACTTCCTATTGCTATATTCCACCATCACAATCAAATCCAACAACATTCAACTTTCCTCCACAAAACCCTTTCATCACCCCTCCTCAACAATATCAATGACAAAACTCTTTCATCATCCCTCATCAACAATCACAAAGCCAACATTCTTATCTAGCACCACCTCCACATATGCAAAATCAAAACAACCAAACCCAACCTAATCCAAATCTATCATATGACCCATATAACATCAATTCCTATGGCTTCAACTACAATCTTCCCCATGGGCAACGACAACCACCCTTAGTGCAACAGGAGACTCTTCCAACACCCCCAACAACTATGGAGCTTAAACTTGCCGAGGTACAACAACAAGTAGCCGATTCAACATTTGTTCACACTAAGAAAACCTTCTCCTTGGAAGAGGTTGTCCTTATCCATTTGATCGGTCATTACAAATGATCCCTTTTCCTCCTAACTTCAATATACCCAAATTTGATAAGTACAAGGGAAGATGGGACCCAAAAGACCACATTAGAGAATTCTATCTCACTTGTTTAGAGGTTGCACATAATGACACATATCTCATGTGCCTCTTCCCTCGTAGCCTTGGAGGTCAAGCTATAGAATGGTTCTCGCTTAGCTAAATTACCAACGACGTTGCGGCATTTTCCAATAGCGCTCCAACCCGCACACAAACACCAAAGACGCTTAGTTTTTACCTAAGGCGCTACACTACGCACCATAGGCATTGAGTTGCACCAAAAGCACTTTACCAAGTGCCAAAGGCACTGAAACCAATCTCAATGCCTTTGGCCAAAAAAATTCAAACCCTAAAAAAATACCTTAAAAAATGCAAACACAAGCAGGGTTGTCGATCACTTACCGCTCCCGAAGCTCCTGCTCGTCTCTCGTAGGTCTGCACTAGCTCCACCCAATGCTTATGCATAGGAATCGACATGTCTGCAAGCTGTAAACTCACTATAATCAAGAAGCACTCAACTAAGTAGAGAGGCAAATGGCTCTAACTTTTGTGAACTCTAGGTGTACAAATGAGGAGTGTTGACCCCTTGGGCCCTATTTATAGTGTCCCAACCCTAATTCTTTCCACCCCTAATCCATCTTATCCTCATGTCTTCTAATCGTCTTCATTGTGTTAGCCTCCATCTATCCAACCTTGTCTTTCTCAACACAATCTTCTAGTCGAGCGTAAACCTAGTTCTTCTGTCGCTTCCCTATCTTTTCTCTTGAGGGGGCATCCTACGCCAGCTACACTGGGGTAGCTAGCTACATTGGGGCATCAAAATTGTATCATGTCTTCAACAATCATTTTCTTTGAAGCAACACTGTAAACTACATTGCATCAAAGAGGGACAAAATGTAGACACCCAGAAATGACCATGTCATCACATCACTTGCATTGCATCAAATCACCTACATTTTAACGTTAATTAAATAATCAAATTATTTAATTAATTTCATCAAAATCATCAAATTCTTCCAAATATCTTATTATCAACATTAATTGAATAAATTCTATTTATTTAGTTAATTTCATCAAAATCAATTGTATTCCATCCAAATTAAATATTTTTTATTATTTAATTAAATCATTATCGTATTTCAAAATTCAAATCCACATCAACTGAATAAACTAATTATTTAATTAATTTACCATTTAAATCCTCTTATCTATAATTAAATAATTTATAAATTATTTAATTAAATCAATTATTCTTCCAAATTTAAATAAATCATTCAAATTTATTTAAATTGAATCTCTCTTCTAAAAATAAAATATAAATCAAATATTTTATTTATCCTTCATCATGTAAAATAAATTAAATAAATTTATTTGTTTAATTTATTTAAAATCTTCAAGTCTATTCTATGTCTTCGATCATACACAAACAATTAAATAAATTTATTTATTTAATTTGCTTCAAATATCTTCCAAATCCTCCGTAAATAAATCTTGTTAATCATGCACACAAAATTAAATAATTGATTATTTAATTTTACTCAAATCATGCAAAAAGCAAATCTAAATTTGAGTTAATTGACTTAATCATTATTGCTTTTATCACCAACTCATAAATTAGAAAAAAAGATTTCTATTTTTATGAAATCTAATCATATCTCATGTCTATTCTGTCTTTTAGCCAAATCAATCAGTTAACTCAAACAAAAATAACTTTTTGTGTGACACATGTCAAGTGCACATTCATCATGAATTCTAGATTTATCTCATCCATTGGTTCTATTGAATTATCTGGACCGTTGATCGATCTTCATTGAAACCTATATAAACCCCCCATCTCCATAACAAATCCTCTTCGATCATTTAAGCTTTTGCCTCGCTACAGCGCATTGAGCATACATCGTGTCGTTAGCACATTGAGCACTTTGAGCACAAACACAATCTACATCCACTTGTTGCAAACATGGTTTCGCAATTCAAAGAGCAATCCACATTCGACCAAGATAACAATACAATCTAGGTGAATGCTTTCATTGTTTTTGTGTTATTCATTGATTACTTGGTTTTTTGCTTAGATTGTTATCTTGATGTTACGGGGATTTGAGTTGTTGTTTCATAGCTTTTGATATTATTCACAATCTTGATTTTACCTATACACGCCTGTATCATCTTCTATGGATATCAACATCTCCTTCGGCTATGGGTTGTTAGTGTTCTTCATGATATGAAGCCACACTTTTGTTGCATGAGGAGTTAGTGCACCACATAGTATTTATGCATCAGTATCACTAAAATTAACATCAAATACTAACATATTACATGAACAATCAATCATCCACACATCATTAATTAACAACATATTATATACTATCTTCATGCTTCAGTGTCTTAAGGATAGACATAGACATAATTAAGATATATATAAGTCTGGAAATGTCTTTGGGAAATAGGTAATTAAAGCAATAAAAACAAGACAAGTCATGGTCTCATCAAGTGTATCTCTTCTAAACTATCCTAATCTTTATAGAAACCCTTCCCAAAACTTTTCCTTAAATTTAGAGCTCCCTAAATATAAAATAAAAGCTTCCTTCAAAAACTGCAATTTAATATTTTAAATAAATTCATGCACATTCCTTTACTCAAGAAATCTAATATGTAATAATATATTCTTAATTCATGCTTATCTCTCATCTTAAGCAATTGAGAGAAAAATAATAATATTTAATTCTAATGTAATAATTTCCTCTCTAACTAATTCTAGAGCAAAGCTTTTTATTCTAAATCAATAAGGAATTAGTTGTCTTCCAAAACTAATTTTAGAACAAAGTTTTAATTCAAATAAAGAAGTAGATTTAACCCATTTCTTTAATTTTAAATTTTAATTTTAAATTTTGCATCATGAATCATCTAAAATAAGAATTACAAATTAATTTTAATATTAAACGCCCTTTAAAACCCATTTTAGAGAAATACATGATTTAAATTCACAAATAAGAATAAAGTATAATTAAATATTCTAATTACCTATTTTCTATCAATGTAACTTCCACACCAAATTGATTAAATAAATAATTAATTTTTTAAATCAATTTACCTTTTACTTAAAAATAATGTTAATCATTAACAACATAATTAATTATTTCAAAATAAATACTATTCTATGAATTAATTAAAAAGTATTTTTTTTAATTGGTAGGTTGCTACCAAGGGGGTAGCTCTTTTTCATATTAACCACCTGAAACAAAAAGATACAGAAAGCATGGCTCTTGAGAAAGAGCATGCATAGATTACATTAATTTCTTGGCATGTTTAGATGCATCGGGAAACACAAGCCTTCAAACACTTAGAAGGCACGTTCAACCTAGGCAAGGGATAGTAGGTTCGCATTATGGCTAATGTAGAAATTAAAAGTTTCCATATTGTTCCTCTATAAACCTTCCCTAAAAAAGTTTGATTGTTTCTATTGTGATCTTGTTCAGGCTCGTTACTTTGGCATCAAATAATCCTCCCAACATCCCTTCATTTGGCTTCTTATCAAAGGTTGATATTGCTCTGTGAACTGACTCTTTTATTTCCTTCATGATAAATGTATCTACTAGTAATTTGCCTCATTGCTTCTTCCCTAAAATTAGAATGGCATTCGCCAAAAATTCTTCATACAACGTTCCATCATGAATATGATCCCCTTGGAAGCTCTGCATGCCAATGGTCTGTTAGATCACTTTCGTGACACCATCCACATCTGCATTAAACAATTTGTTTAATTATGTCTCCACATCCTCTTGCAAACATGAACACATACAATAGATTTCCATCCTTGACTCTTTTGCAAATAGAAAGAGGTATGTTGGACTGTATAAAAGATCACTCCACATGGTTATGGAGCCCATGAAAAATTGTCCCACAATCTGAAACCACTTCCATTGTAGAGAACGTGTAGTCCCAAGAGAAACTTTTACTATGGAACCGATCTATCCACCTCCAAAATTAGATTTAAGCCATTTCAATTTGTATCTATAAGCACTAAAATCATGCATGAGCCTACACGATGATCCGATGATGAACTATAATCCTAAATGTGTACATGTGTGTAAATATGACCTCACAACATTATTCCTCTTGGAAACACGTGGATGGAGTTTTTTCACCTCATTCTTTCTTCCCCTATCCCCTAGCTAACCCTTCAAGGTATTGTTCCTTCTTCACTACCCCCTTTGTCGAAACTTCATCTTTTTCACTTTTTGACCCTGTTAACATGGTATACTAGCATCTTAACATGGGAAATTCACTTTCCCTAAGTCCCTTTCAACTATTTCAACCCTTTAGAGGCATCCAATTGACCTCCTAGACATCTCAAACCATCAATTTCAATACCCATTTTCTCCTTTCTAGGTTGCCCCCTTTGAATTCTGGATCTCCTGGGGGAGATCCTTAATCTCTCGAGGGGATCCTATATCTCACATTGGTGTCCTTACTGGTATATTGGGGGATCCACTCATATGCATTAGTTTGGTCAGATTCAAAAGCTAGATGGCATCTCTAGCCTCCTAAGATCATTCTTAGCCCTTCAAATCACTCCCAAGACCTCTCATTTATGGGTCGCCCCCTTTGAGTTCTAGATTGTTGATAAATGAGAGGGGGGGTGAATTAATTATCTTAATTACTTCTACTTTCTATTCTTCTTTAACAACTAATGCAGCATCAAATCACATAAGCATGCATAACCATGAAAGCAGAAATAAAATCAATACACATAACACAATGATTTTGATGTGGAAAACCCTGTTAAGGGAAAAACCACGGGGTGACTAACCCAATATTTTATTCTCTATTAAAAGAATAGGAGTACAAAATGGCACTTGCCAATTAGGGCTCACTGCCCGCGCATACTGCTCACAAGAGGCTCACTGCCTACAAGAGACTCACTGTCTACAAGGTATAAAGAAAGTAACCAGGTGATTGAACTAATGAGAAGCATCCACATATGCTGAGGTTCAGTTCCGGTTAGGCTCAATACACTAATCTACTACACTTCATTCTTCCTCTTATTTGGTACTGCTATCCTATCACATACCGAACCTATATAGCTGCTTTCACGCTTCTCTCTTCTTTTCTTCACACAACATAACACACCACACACACCATCGTACCGAAATTAATCTGGTATATATATCCGCATCAATGATTTCAATCATCTTTCTAGTCGGCATCCGAAAAACTCAGGATATTTCCAAACTCTGGTCTGTCGGTTGAATCCATGCTTACTAAGTGATGTGTATCAAAAAGATAGTTATAGAAGTCATCAATCATGTCAGCCAATCATGAATGATACCTCAAGAAACTTGATCACCATCAATATCTCATCCGGATTAAGGTCTAATGCTCTGCCAGTCAATTCTTCCTCAGTCTACTCTGCCAAATAGGAACCCAACACTTAGGTGCTCATATCTTTTCACTCTTTCATCACCGGAGCCTCAATCTATGGAATGTATCAGTCATGGTACTCCTCTTGACTTCCCCAAGTCTGCACTTTGCTGAGATACTTCCTCTAAGAGATCCAGACCTGATTGTTGGACCTTGTTGCATGCTCTGTTCTTGGTCACCGGACCAAAATACTCTTCAATCTAACTTCCAGTATAGACATACCATGTCTTGTGGATGTGCGGGATGGACTTTGTTGCCATCAATGACAACATTCATGAAGCCACACAGTGTCTCTTGCCAACAATCTCTCCCTTTGGCATTGATGGCAACACTTAGTGAAAAATGACTAAGTGTCACACTACACTCCCCCTTGGCTGATGCTCTATTCTAAAGTACACTTTTCTGGAGCTCCCCCTTAGCTAGATTCCACATTTCTCACTGCACCTCACTCCCCCTTTGACATCAATGTAAAAGGGTAGAATCTAAATCCGCAAACCAAAATTCCCAAAAATCCAACTATACTTAGTCACATAAGTATGTTATACTTACATATACTGAAGTATATATGCAAAAGTTGTCTTCAACTGGACAAATTTCATTGCCCAACTCTGCTTCATCCTGTCCAAAATTGAGATGTGACCACTCAACAGGAATGCAAAAGCTTTTGCCCTCTTTAGATCTGTCAGATCACTGGTCCGGGCTATGGTCTGAGCATCAGTTAGGACCTCATGCATGGCCTCTAATTTAGGGATAATTATCCCTCTAAGTTCACCCATCCTACTTATTATATTCTTCCTTTCCTTTTCAAGTTTCTTTTGTTCATTTAGAATGGCAATAGTCTGACATTCCTGGTTTATTATGGATGTGGTGAGAGGATCAAAATTCTAAGATAAACTTGACAGTTTATCCTCTTGTCCTTTCACTTTCTTCTCGATATCCTTTGTCACTTTAGACCAGGATAAACAAAATTTATATATTTCTCCGCCATCTTTAAGAGCATTTTCTAAGCTCTTTATCCCAATATCCATATTTCTCCTATCATTTGTTACTAGCCCTTGTACTTCAAAGAATCTCTTACCCAAAAACTCTTTCCAAACTTTCTCTTCTACTGCTTTCTCTAAAGAGTCAAAATGTGTATTAACAGAATTAACAAGAGATTTCAGATTACCGGATGAGGAGGCTGAAGGATCCTTCTAGAAGGATGGCATGATCTTCTCCAATACACCGGATGCAATTTCTATCAACTCACAATCTTCCATGTGAGACTTCAGAAGTTTTTCTTTTGCCTTTGCTTGAGCAAAGGATGCTATCTTCATTGTTTGAACCAGGGAGAGGGAATCAAAATTGAATGGTCCTTGAAGCAGTTCCGGTTCATCTAATTCCATTGTTTCTTTTGTCAGGAAGTCTTTGATTGCTTCTACAGTGTCTCTTGCTGAAGACAGAGTTTTCTTCCCTTCTGTGGCCTCAGAGCTGTCATCTGGGGTTTTCTATGTTTGATCTTTTTCTCTTCCCTTGACTTCTTCTTGACAACTTTTCTCATCTTTTCTTTCTTCTCCTTCAGTCCCAAAGTTAACAAGGGGATCCGAAAGAGAGATGTTTACTTCTTTAGAGACTTCCTCTTCCAGAGCAAAGGAATCCAAGTCCTGAGTCCTTTCCTCACCTATGACCTTTGGCTCTTCTGTATTTTTCACAGAAGATTCTCGTTCGTCATCCATGGCAGAGGGTTCATCACCTAAGTCCTCTATAACAGGAAGATTGAATCTTTTAAAAGCATTCCGGAGGATATCTTCTATTTCTTTTGCCACTTTGTTAGTTTCTCCAAGCATAAACTGGTTCATTCTTGCTTTGCTTCGGAACTCATCCTTGCAGTCCTTGAAGATCATGTTCTTTTGTTGAGGGGTGATGGAAGGATAGAGTTGGATAGCAATCTGCTCCCGAATTTCTAGGTCTTTTGCCTTGGCATTGTTCTTTCTCATTTCAAGTTCCTTCTCTAAGCCTTTGGGAATCAGAGATATAATTTTAATGAATACTTTGTTATAGATGTTTAGATACCTGACTGTGGCATCTTGCAAGATCTTCTGATCAGCTTCATTATATTCATCATAAAATTCATTAATTGGTTGCAGGTTCCCATCCACAGTAACTGATTTGATGATATCATCAATGCAAAGAGTAGGCCTTTCAATGAATTCTTCTACCTCTTCTTCCTTGTTATGACTGGTAGAGGGTTCACTGGATGTTTTCTTCTTCTTCTTCATTTTCTTGATCTCCTCATCAGATTCTGTCTCTTCATCATCCTTCTGACTTGTATAGGATCTTGTTGCCTTTTTCTTTGTTCTCTTCTCTCCCTTTCCAGATGTTTAGGCTTCTAGTTTTGATGCTTTTTGGCTCTTAGAGGAGGCAGGTGCAGAACTTTTGGAGGATTTGGTCCGGGAGGGGGCTTGCACCATAGCACTTTCTTTTTTTGTTTCTTGCCTTTCTTTCTCTTCCCTTTCCATCTTCTCTCGATTGGCATCAACTGCCTCCTTTGATATTTCATGCCTCTTGGCAAATTCTTCTACTTCCCTTCTCACTTTTCTCTTGATCTCAGGCTATCTTAGTTCAACATGAACTTTTACACTCAGCTCCTAGAAGGTTCCAAACCTTTCTGCCTTAGGGCCCTTGGGCTGACTCAGTAGGTGTTGGATATGCAGCTCTAGGATTTTCTCATCAACCTCATACCCCATTGGCATGATCCATACTATTCTCGGTTCCACTGCCTCCATTAGGCATTGATCAGTGTCTACCATAAAGCACACTGTATCCTTGTATTTCTCAACCAATGATTGGGGGATTCTTTCTCTAGCCTGCATCATACTTTGGAAGTTTTTGAAGTAACCCCAGAGTGTTGTGCTTTGTACCTTGGCATCACCAATCCCATGCATATAATCTCTTATTTGTATGGCTACTGGTCTATCATTTTGCCATACCCAACCACTAGATCCGGGTAGCTCATTCATAAAGTAAAAGAACAAACATAGTACTAGCCCACCATACTTGAATGAGTTCTTCTTGTCCTTCTTGATCTTTTGTAGGTTTTCCAATAGTTAGCTTAGAAGAAGCTCACAAAGATCATAATCTGCATTCTCCCTTAACATCTGATAAGCAACATAGATTACAGTTCCAGATACAGAATTCTCCCTGCTGGAGTGATATATCTTATAGCCAATTATCATAGATGCAAACTTGATATCTGGATCAGTGATATCTTCTATAGTCATTGCTCTCTTGTCAAATTTTGATCTGGTAGCCTGACTTACAGTTTGATTTTTGACTGATTTGAGAGCAGGCAACCCACTGGATGAGTGCAATCTGGTTACCACCCTAATTGCATCCTTGGTTATCTTGAATGGCCTCATCAACCACATATTGTTATCATGCATTCTGTTCAGAACATACCGGACCCAATCATCTTCAGCAAAATAGGGGAAATGAATGCAATGTCCAAAATGTTTATCTTGGATGGCCTTGTACTGAGGTTTGAGTTTGAATGATTCATCTATCAGTTCCTTGTGGTAGATATCCATCAGCTTGGATTCCCTAAATTCTTCAATTTTTGTGTGTATGTAAACCCTAATATCTTCTACATGCAGAACTCCATGCGGAATGCTAGAAAATGCGCCTAGGGGATCAACTTCTAGGGATTTATAGGGATGTTTTTGAATTTAAGGCGCAGCCTATCAATGATCTTCACAACATTCAGAGTATCCATCTTTCAAAGATTCAAAGAGAGATATTCAAGAGTGGAAAATACCTTTTACGCTTCTAGGGTTCACGATATGAGCCGGATTAGATTGCTGGATGAATCGACTTCTGCGGTTGATCTTTGAGAGGTTTGAGACAATTTTGTTGTAGAGCTCCTTCTCTCTTCTTCTCGAATGCAAATGTGCAAATGATGAACCAAAGAACCCTTTTATTTCTGCACAAACCCTAATTCCATTTTGCAATAAATGCACAACCTAAGTCATTCTAGTTGCCTTGTTTTCCTTGTTCTAAGAGAGATCTTTCCAGATCACTGAAATGCACCTACAATGATAACTTACAATGTATCTCCCTTTCTCCAATCATTCCATCTAACGAAAAAATCCAAATATTTCAATTTTAAATTATACTGGATCTAACTGTGAAAGTCCTGCTTTTGCCAGATGACTATCAAACCGGATTAATCTTGGATGATTAACCTTTTCAAACTCCTTGCAGATTTTTCAAATCTTTACCAAGGGTTATTTAGATGTTTCTCTATGGGCCCTTTTAATCTGCAACCTTCCATGTGCCAATTTCAGGCACCAATTGACTGGCTAGGGGAACTTGTTTTCTTTTGTGACTCCTCCTGAGCCAGAGCTCATCTATTTAGTTTTCGGAAGGAATATCAGCACCAGATTCTGGTGCGGATCCATCCCCAACATTTTTTGTACTTCTCTTTACCCAAATCTTGTTCATCTCCCTTTAAATTTCATCCGCATTCACTTTTCCTTTTCCTTTGTCTTGGTTTTGATTATGATGCACCGGACCCTTTTTGTCCTGATTCTTACTTCTACAGAATTTAGCAATATGACCAGATCTATTACAATTGTAGCAAACAACATTTCTTTGCATATTTGACTAGTATCCTTTTGTTCTACATTGATTAGCCATATGTCCCATTCCATTGCATGCAAAGCATCTACCATTGAATGAATTGTTCAATTGCATATTTCTACACTCATGAGATTTGTGACCATACCTTTTGCAGTTAAAACACTGACCAGAGAAGGATGAATTAGTCTGATTCATTCTTCTTCTTTGCTGATTTGCTTTATGACCAAATTTATTGCAATTGTGGCAGTATCCATTGAAGGATGGATATATTTGAGCATTTGGTTGCCTTACCAGAGGTCTTCTAGGCCTATTCCTTGGATTTCCTGATCCAGAGTTCTTATGACCAAATTTGGAGCTTTTAGCTTTCTCATACCCCAAGCCTTGCTTGTCATCTACCCTCTTTTGGCTTTCAACAAGAACTTCAAGTTAAGCAGAGCTTATCTTGAATTTATCTTTGTATTCATTTCTTGTTTGAAGATCCCTTTTAAGAGTGCCAATCTGATTCTCAAGTTGTTCTTCATTATCTCTAGCTTCTTCAAGATCAGATTCCAGATGCCTGATTATTCTATCCATTTTGTGGCAATCTTTTGACTTCTCCTTGAGAGATTGTTTTAGATTATCTTCAATTTTTCTTTTCTCTTCAATTTCTTGGGTGAATTTCATAACCCCTGATCCCATTTCATGTCTTACCATAATGACCTCTTTTGATAGCTTCTCACATAACTTGTTCTTCTCATTCAGATCTTCATCAGTATTATTGGCTTCACTTTGACTTGCTAATTGTTGAAGTAGTTCCTTTCTCTTTTTCATTGAAATACTTAGTTTCTCTTTTAGTTCATTTATGAATTCATCAGCCTGTTTGAGTCTTTCTTTCAAGTTATCGACTTCGAAGTGAGATTGCTCAAGATCATCTAGGGCAGATTGAAGTTGTTCCCTCATACCATACATATCCATTGAGATTCCCAGATCTTCCTCAAGCTATTAGGCTCTATTAGGAGGAACTTAGCTCTTATACCAATTGTTGATAACTGAGAGGGGGGTGAATCAGTTATCTTAATTACTTCTACTTTTTGTTCTTCTTTAACAAATAATGTAGCATCAAATCACATAAGCATGCATAACCATGAAAGTAGAAATAAAATCAATACACATAACACAATGATTTTGACGTGGAAAACCATGTTAAGGGAAAAACCACGGGGTGACTAATCCAAGATTGTATTCTCTGTTAAAAGAATAGAAGTACAAAATGGCACTTGCCAATTAGGGCTCACTGCCCGAGCATAATGCTCACAAGAGGCTCACTGCCTACAAGAGACTCATTGTCCATAAGGTATAAAGAAAGTAACCAGGTGATTGAACTGATGAGAATCATCCACATATGCTAAGGTTCAGTTCCGGTTAGGCTTAATACACTGATCTACTGCACTTCATTCTTCCTCTTCTTTGGTGCTGTTGTCCTGTCACATACTAGACCTATATAGCTGCTTTCATGCTTCTCTCTACTTTTCTTCGCACAACATAACACACCACACACACCATCATACCAAAATCAATCTGGTATATATATCTGCATCAATGATTTCAATCATCTTTCTAGTCGGCATCCAGAAAACTTAGGATATTTCCAAACTCTAGTCTGTCGGCTAAATCCATGCTTACTAAGTGATGCGTATCAAAAAGATAGTTATAGAAGTCATCAATCATGTTGGTCAATCATGAATGATACCTCAAGAAACTTGATCACCATCAATATCTTATCCGGATTAAGGTCTAATGCTCCGTCGGTCAGTTCTTCCTCAGTCTACTCTGCCAAACAGGAACCCAACACTTAGGTGCTCATATCTTTTCACTCTTTCATCACCGGAGGCTCAATCTCTGGAATGTATCAGTCATGGTACTCCTCTTGACTTCCCCAAGTCCGCACTTTGCTGAGGTACTTCCTCTGAGAGATCTAGACCTGATTTTCAGACCTTGCCGCATGCTCTGTTCTTGGTCACCGAACCAAAATACTCTTCAATCTGACTTCTGGGATAGACATACCATGTCCTGCGGATGTGTGGGATGGACTTTGTTTCCATCAATGACAACATTCATGAAGCCACATAGTGTCTCTTGCCAACACATATATCCCATGGGAGACCACTAGATGACCTTGAATTCCCTAAGGGGGGATCTTGGACCCCCCATGGGTGACCCTATTGGTAAATGGGGGGATCTTGTTGTGTTTTAAAACATGAGTTTCTCTTTAGTTTTGGCCTAAATTTGCTCCAAATTGAGCCTTGAATGCGTGAATGACCTTCCCTAACTGATCATCAAGTTATTTTGACTAATTCAAGACTCCTAATCACTCCATTATAACTCACAAATCAATTATTCTTATCTCCCCATCAATCTCATGCTAACTCAATTTCTTCTTTTGTGAAAGGCTATGAAGGCATGTTCACTCCCTAATCAAGCTAGTTCTCTATCCAATCAAGTTTGTTAACTATTCAATAAAAGGAGTTAACTTCTTAATCAATCCAACCTTTTTTGAGCCCTTCCAAGCTATAAATACCCCACATCTCCTTTATTTCTCAATTTGGAGAATGCTTTTCTCACGTTCACAAGCTTTTTCAAGCTTCTTCACAGGCCTTTTTTGCCGCTTTGTTCATTTCTTTAGTTTTTATTTTTGAATTTAGCTTCAAAGCTTTCCCATAGGAGGCAAATTCATTGTTGTAGCCATTTGAAAATATTTTCTTTTCTCTCCACTAGAATCTTTATGCTCATTGCATGAATTGTGTGTCTTTTATTTCATGTTTAGGATAGTTTGCCAAGATTTCTAAAGATTCTATAGCATCAATATGATCTCAATTTTCTCTAAAGCCATATCCATTGTGCTTGCATAGTGCATACATAGAATTCATATCTCTCCAAGCTCTCTCAATTTATTTTTATCTTTCAAAGCTCAAGTCATTTCAAATCAATTGCTCCCTTTGTCCCTATCATCAAGAGGAAGACCCACTGCTATAGAGGAGAAATAGGTTGCCACATACAAGGATTTCTAAGGATAGTACAAATCTCATGAGCTATATTAAAAAATAGGTTCTTTAATATTTTGTAGTAATTAGCTAATCAAATTGCTCTTGAGGAAAGTAATACACTATTGCTCTACTCTTGAAAGGTTATGCATTTTTAATGTAGTTTCCTTTCATTGCATTAGATTACTTGTTATTTTCTTTCATAGATTAAATTTCCTTATTTCATAGATTAGTTTGTTATTTGCTTTCCAAAATTAATCTCAAAAATCACAAAAACATAGTTAGATTTGCGTTAAGAAAAGTCATCCTAGGTTCGCACTCATATTACAACTCATAGTAATTAGATCATCTTATCAAATAAAAAATAACAAATACATTTAGCTTGCATACATCAAAAACCCAAAAAACATTAGAAAGAAAAAATAAAAAACTGAGTTCACAAAACCCTCAATTTCGTCATGAGGTCAACTTCAACTTGAAAAATCCTTAATACCATTACAAGGTCAACAATCTAGCAAATTTATAGAAAACCTTTGGTCATATCACAAAGTATAGATTAAACAAAAATCCAACTCTAGTAAACTCTCTCTCATCCAAGCATATGAATGTGCACAGGAGTTAGAGGTGAGTGGTTTAGAGAAATCCTTGAGGAAATAGAGTCAATAGATCTTAGACAACAAACCTCAAATGGAAGAAGAGAATGAAAACACTCTCAGGATTATCCAAAATGCAAAAATTATATGCCAAATCATACAAGAACAAGACAACAACACATAACACCTAAGAATCATCAACGAACAAAATCAACACCCATCTAGGCATTGGAAGTTAAGGAATCCAAAGAAGAGATCGACAACTAGTGACCCTTTAGGTCATAGGGTTATCTCCATTACAAAATGAACATCGACATAGACCAAGCCCAAGGATCGACTGACAACTCTTTGCAATGTTCTTCTTCCATGCAAATAGAACCACCCTCGAGTATAGCTCCACTTGATTGGCTTTTTCCATGAGAGCAAGACTAACTTGGAGGTTTCCATCACCAATGAGAGGGGTCATGTGCTGTATCAGGGCTGACTCATTCACATTTGTGTTTGAGTCACATTTTGAGGAGTACATATTTTGGTGAACTTGATGTGAAAAAAAATTCTGATGGTATGTTTTGCATCTCCACGAGCTTCTTTCATTCCATGTTCATCTTTCATTTCATTTATTTTATGGTGTTTCCTGCACCCCCAAACTAGGACAAAATCACATAGTGTACATGGGAATGTCCCCTCCAATGAAACTATCACACATTCAAATTCAATATCTTCAATCTCAAATCAATCAAACTTGAAAGAATCAAAGGGGATCCAACAAGATCCCCACAACTTTGACCAGATAAAAACATGACAAGTGAGTGTTTAGTCTATAATCTATCAATAAGATCAACCCATAACAAGCCATACAAAAATAGCCACCCAAATGGACAATGAGGTGAGCCATCAAGAGAAGAGCTCTCATGATGCTCAAAGGCATAAGAATCCCTCCATGTAGCACATCAAGATAAAATATCCATGACATGTCAAGTGTCATCATAAAGAACAAGTGGGGTCACTCAAACCCCAACACAAATCAATCCATCTCAAGGTGGCCAAATTCCAAGAATAGAGGAAGCCTCACTCAGAGAGCTTATACCAATCTTGGTCCAATGAATCAGGACCCTTGAGGCTATAAATTTTGAACAATGTTGCCAAGGGAAAATTGAGGAAAAACCTAGGTCACAAGAAAATCCTTTCATTGACGAGATCAAATCAAACCAAGGGGAAACCCAAAACTCCCCCCATATAAGATTTCATTCCCATGACACAAGTCACGAAGCAGTCATGCTTCCCTTTCCCTCATCATCCAACATGACAAGTTTCAATCAAATATGCGGGATTGTTATACTGTAAAAGTAACCACAAAAAATTCCACCCAATTTTCAAAATAAAAACATGACACCATCTAGTTATGCAACTTTTTAAGGGTATCAACGATCAAGTATCCCCTTTCAACAAGCATAACAAGCTCCACCTAAATGGCTATTGTTTGGAGGAACAAGACCCTATACACATAACCCCCACTTAGGAACATATCTTGAGTATTTAAAGGAGCCTCTTGACTACAATATTCCTCATGTCATAGTACCACATCATCTCCCTGAGCTTCCAAGATTTAAAGGAGAGGGTGATCCCAACTCTCATATCAAGGCTTACATCATGGTAGTGTGAGAACTCCTTCCTTGGGATAGAGTGGTAGAAAAAAAAAATCCAAAGACTTTGGAGGGTATTGTAGACACCTAAAAGTAACCATGTCCTAGTGACATATCCCACATCACTTATGACACCCAACTCCACTTTTAACATTGCTGACATCACCTTGCGACACCTTGTGACACATTTGTCCTAGGGACTTTATCTCAAATTAATTAAATAAATCATATTTATTTAATTAAATTTATCCATTATCCCTCTTAGCCAAAATTAATTAAATAAATCTTATTTATTTAATTAATTTATCCTCCCATGTCACATGTCTCTCATAATTGATTAAATGGTTTTATTATTTAATCAATTACTTCCCACTTGTCTTTATCCTCATCCACTTGCCACAATCAATAAATGACTTACACAAAAGTCAAACTAGATTTTAATCTCAACCATTCATTATCATACTACAACTCCAAATCTCAACCGTTCACATAAGGATTGCCCTAATCCTCCACCTCTTAATCCTAGCCATCCATTAAACCTCTTATTCTTAGCCACCCTTCCTATCAATCAAACATCTATAAATCAAACCTTAACCAATCCATTATCATATCCACATTTCAAAGTAACATTATGATGTTGAAATCATCATAGATCTCATTGTCAAGTAGTGTTATGCTATTGGTTTAGTGAGCAATCAACATATCTATCAAGATCATAGCCATTGGAAGAAGGGTGCATTCCAATCCACTCTATTCTAAGAGAAAGAAGGGTTTGAGGTGAGGATCTTATGTGTATATTGCATTATCCTCTTATTATTTCCCTTAATCTTTTCTTATCTCCATTTGGTATGCTTGGTGGGACCCACGTCTCTTTATCTAAGCTTATTTTGTAAGTTGTTGTAGCCTTTTTTTGCAATTTTGAATTCATCTTGGAGGAGATCTAGGGGTGACCTATTGCAAGAGGCCTCCTACTGTAAAACTGACCTCACTATTGCATCTAAAGCAGCTCGTAGATAAATTTTGATATTGTTTGATGGAAAAGGGAGACTTAGCTTAAAACCCTAAACTAGGTCAAGCCCTCTTCTATCAACATTGGAACACAAACTGAGTTAGGATTCTACCTTTGAAGGAGAGACAAACTACAAGGGCTTTGTCCCTTTGTTGTATAAAGGAGTATCAACCAAATTCAACCAACCAAACTAGGGCAAAACATGAAACCCTAATTGGACAAGATTAACTAATAAATGATTGTTGGAAACAGATACAAGAAATCTATTGCCACAATAGAGATCAGGGAACAAAGAAGAACTAGGACCTAAGTTTGGGAATAGAGAGGTACTAAGGTGCTAGGTGGCCTAGACCTAAATTAGGGTTTGTAGGATCTCTGGATCTGGGTGTGTTCACCTACTTGTCTTCCTATCTTTTGTCACTTGTTGTCTTCAAATTCCCTTGGATGCAACCTGTACACAAATAAGAAGGGAAGAGGGTTAGTGCTACTTAGGAGATTTCCTAAGTCAAGCTTCCTAAATGGTGTTTCCACCTCCACAATAGCAATGATGAGAGATCAACAAGTGTGTGCCCTAACAGGGAAAAGTAAAATCTGAAGTAGAATAGAATGCTATAACAAATCATGAAGGAAAGAAGTCACCATGAGAATGGAAACCCTATCTTGCTTGATGTGGTGTCACAACTTGACTCAAGAAGTTGATGTAGCCTCAAAGAAGTAGAGACATCTTCACAAGACCTACAAGAAGTTAGTACAACATCAATATTCCACCATAGAGAGCTTCCAAGATCATGTAGAGAACAATAGAGAGCATGAGAGAGAGTAGGAGCTAGAATCCTTAGAGAACTTAGAGATGTTCAAATGAATAAACTAACTTGCATATATATGCATTCCCGCTCACCAACAATGAATAAAACCAATTAGGGCCAACATGTATAAGCCAAGGAGGTGTTCTAAGCCAACACCACAAAAATAGTGTCAGGGTGTTCTAAACCCTAGTCCTTTAGCCCCACAAACTCTAGAGAGTGCTAATTAAGTTGGGGTTAGACCTGTCCTAAGTTTATTTTTTCTAGTTTATTCATTGGGATTGAGAATTAATTGCGTTAGGTCCACCCAGGTGCTAAACTAGATGTAAAATGCTAGTTTACAGATTTTACTCCATAACATTTAACCCCCACTTTAGTGTGGGTATGATCTTACACTCATACTCACACTAAAGTATGAAGAGGACATATTTCAATCACAACAAACATAGAAGTCATAAAATGTCACAAAAATTGAGGGGTGATCAAGCCCCCAAGCTTAGGATTCTATGAATTTAGAAGAATTGCATACACATAAGGCACAATGCATAATTTCTACATACATGAAGCACTTAGAGAACATGAGACAAGACAAGGCATATATAAGGCATACACTTGAGAAATCATAATGTATACACGCAATACACAAAGCATATAATCCATACACAAAGTATACACACAATACACAAAGTATACATAGAATACACATGAAACACACGTGGAATACATGCAAATAACTCAAGAGGCATACATAAGGGATACATAGAGAATAAATGTGAAGCACACATGAGGCATGAAGAATACATAGAGGATAATAATATACGAGGAGAATACATGTATCTTACAACAACAACAACCACAAGAAGCACATAACTGAAGGCCCTGAGTCAGCATGACAAAAGAGACCTCAGTCTAATGAGTTGTCTCAATTGCCATGCATCATTCCTCAAGATGCAATAAGAAGAATGATAAGAAGAGGTTAGTTAGAAATGAGAATAACAAGAGGATACAAACACACAATCCACATCAATAAAAAATGTTTCCACTCAAGGGAAAACACAACCCATCTCCCACAAGAGGATTTGTATGAAGCTTTATAGAATAAGAAGACATTGCAACCATACCCAAAGGTACTCTATCCAAACTCAAGTTGGTGGTTCTAACCCTTCTCCCAAATGTGCAAGGAGCTTCAACCTAGGAGAACAAGATAGACTCAATATCTTGCTTCCAAGCTTGTCGTAATCATTTCCCAGAGAGTGTAGTAAGAAATATAATCAACAAGTGTTTTGATAGAAAGATGAGAGTAAGCATCATAGCACGATATATGTCCCCATCTTAAAGTGATTGCTAACTCTATCAGGGAGCAATTTTCTTTAAGGTAGAATAAGGAAGACATATAAAACATGCATGAGAGTTTTCTAAAAGCACATGCCCAAATGATATGTGTTCTTAAAAGCTACATCACTACAAGGGGTTGCCCCCGAAATGAGAAAACCAAGGTGATGTTTTCATGCATGATACACAATGGCTTGTGTAGTCATGGTATGATGCCAAGCATTGAACAAGGTGCCACATAAATATGAGGATGACAGAAGAAAGAGCACATGAAAGCAATGATTGAATAATAAAATGATGATAAATCATCCAAGAAAATAACAAAATTGTATATCATGACACATAGAAGAATAGAGATTGATATAGAGGAATGACATGATGTGTTCTTTCTCCTTGTACCTTTGTGCTCAACAAGGATGCCAAGGGAGAACTAACAATCAACAAAACATCACAATATGTGGATAATAGTATGTACAAGCATAACACAAATGAGGAGGAGGGACCATACTTGCAAGTCAACTTATAACAAATCATCCTCCCCCAACTTGCTTATTATAAAATGGGTGGAGGACAAGGTGAAGCATGGTGAAAAGTGCTAGAACCATACCATATTCGAAGTTCTTGAGTTTTGTCACCAAAGGCTTAGTATTCCTTAGTGGAATGGCCAAATGCTTGATGATATGCACAACAATGAAGTGTTGAATGATTATTTTGTAGAATCTTTTTGTGTGTTGGAGAGGGGAGAGTGATTAAGCGGTCTTTGAGTAGACATGATAAAATACACTCTTGTTGAGATAAAAGAGAAGATATAGGTGGAGTAGGAAGCAACCCTTTTTATTGTGAACATGGTGGAGACAACATGGGAGAAGATTGAAAACCTAAACCTACTTTAGACAAGTGTGGTATTGATTCCACAGGTTCCTTAATTGCTCGTTCTTTGCATTCTAACCATTTCCATTGTATCCAAGTTTAGAAAGAATTTTAAATCCATGCCCATAATGCTTCTTCAAATCCACAAGAAGAGGAGAGACTACATTATTATCTTTTTTGAAATGAGAAGTGTGACCATGTGTTGAAGAAGTAGAAGAATCATACTTTTGATCATGGTGAGGAGGGTCGATCTTTATTTCAACAAACCCATGGGGGTTGGAATCTAAAGGGACCTTGTCATTACCAAGACATACATTAGAAGAGGATGATCCATTAGATTTGATATTTTTAGATTGAGACAATATATCACAAATGGCCACCATTTCTGTAGAAGGAAATGAATCATCATTAGTGGTAAAATCAATATGAAAAGTTCCATCGTCATTACTTTTGAGTTTAAGTTTTTTAGGAACAGGAGATTGTGTTGAATAAATTTAATTTACCTTCAAGTTTTTTAGGTGTGAGGGTGAGATTTTATATTCACCCACAAAAGTGGGTGTAAAATATAACGAATCCCAATCATCACCAAAAATGCATTTGAAGGATCGACACTATCTTGACCATCACTATTGTTAGTAGTGAAGGGTAGTGGTTTGGATTTTGTTAAAGAAGGGATCAAATTATTCAAAGGGCTTTGATGTCTCACTTCCATTTGCAGGCAAGTTTTTAGAACCGAATCAACTTCAATCCTATGGAGCTTGTTTTCAAAAATGAACTTTATTGAATGATGAAGGGTAGACGGGACTACCCCCATGGCATGAATCTAGGATCTACCAAGAAGAAGATTGTATGCAAAAGGATCAGGCATGACATGGATAAGGGCAGGTAATGTCACAAGTCCAACCTTAACATTTAAGGTGATTGTACCTAGTGATTGTTTACCAACATTATCAAAGCGATGAATATTAAGCATATCTAGTTTAATGAGAGATGTATCAACATTGATTTTATGTAACAAGTCTATGCCACAAACATTAAGACCTGATCCACCATCAATCATAGTGCATGTTACCCTAATTCTATTAATAATGATGAATATCATAAGAGGCTCATATTGGTTTTACACTTCTATGGGAGGTAAGTCATGTTGTTAAAATAAGATATCTGATGTTGTTGCATGCATACAATTAAATAGAGATGCAACATCATTCGGTCTAACATAAGGTGGAACAACTACCTTTTGTAGAGCCTCTTGGAGAATTCTATGGTATGTAGGCAATGTTTGTATTAAATCCCATAGAAAGATCTTAGCCAGAGTAGTGCAGAGCTTCTCAACAAGATCATATTTTCTACCAACATGTTGAGGAAGACAAGGAGGAGGGGAAAGAAAAGATTGAGAAGGTGGAAGAGAAGTGGGCACACTTGATGCTTGTTTACTTTGCTTATTATTATGCATGTTGTATATGTGAGAAACCACGTGATAATGAGGTTGTTGTGACACATTTTTAACACTTTGATTCCTTTGAGTAATTTGCTTTGAAAAATTGAAGATGTAACTAGGAGGTCAAGATGGTTTTGGAACACCTCAAACTGGAACCATAGGTTTAGATAAAGGAGGCAGATTAGGTGTCTCATGCACAATGATTTTAGGAATATTTTGAACATTAATGTACTTATTCACTATTCCCTTAGTGGGTGGAATAAGTCTATTACTGATGATGGAATTTATATTGTTATCTTTTTGAGAATTATCAAATTCAGGAGAATGTGATGAATGCAAGCAATATCTACCCATGGAGGATCCATAAAAGAAGGATCTTCATCAACTAACACTTCATCTTTTGAAGGGAGAGCATTAGAATGAAGAGAGGGTAGATTTATGTTAAGAAAATTGTTGATGATTGTATCTTTAGTGATGTCCAAGGGGTTTGAACATGTTAGAGTGGTGAGGATACTAAGAGGGGGGGTGAATCAGTATCCTAGATATTTTTTGCTTTTAGTAGAAATAATTGCAAATTCTGATTTGCATTCCAGATAAATACATTCAACTGAATTGATTAAATGTTGTGCCCATAGAATAAAATAAATCTATATGATTATGTGTAGAAAACTAAAATATTCAACAACAAATTCAAAGCATACCACAGAAATTAAAAACATAGTGATTTGTCCTCAGTGGAAAGCCCCTGGCATCAAACCACTTGAAAAAGTGCCTCACTGGCTTAAAAATCTCACTGATTACAGGCCTCACTGGCTTACAACTTGCCTCACTGGCATTTTTAACAAGACTGTCTTATGAAAATTTACAGACAGAGGGATACTCTGTTTCGCTTCACTCCTTACTTATATAATATCAATAATGCATGAACAATTTGTGTACTCACTACATTATTCACACTATATGAGTAACATATATATATATATATATATATCATGTACAAAAACATATTTTTTTTGTTTCTCTATTATTCAGACAAAACCAATTTCTAGAGGTTACACAACTGTAGAACAATTTTTCTGATCGAATACCTAGAAAGTTTTTTAGTTATTTAACCAAAACAGATATGTCTAACTGGAGTCACAAAGTCTCATAAACAACATAATGAATACTCATCATAAACAGAACAATATCTTCATGGTTTATGTTTGCCAAAACCCTAACCAGGGTTGAAACCCTGATTCATATCAAAGATTTCTAGTAGTGATAAACAATATATATTCTTTTCAAAAAATATTTCAAAAGACACATTTCCCTGAATCATTCACAATAGCCTATGACTGTCAAAATAAAACTTTATGCAAGAATAATCATAACTTCCACAGTCAAAAATAGCTGACATAAGAGAAGGGAAATCATAACAGTATCACCTGCTGCCAGAAGTCAAACTGATTGCCGTGAAATCCAGAACTTTTATCCTCATCATTTCTATGTAGGGTATGAAACCCTAAGAATGGAGCATATAACCGAAGCTCAAACATTATCATATGAAGAAAGAGAAACAAAGAATGCCTTTTTCCCACTAGTCATCATGTAATCGGAGTTGCAGGTAACCCTAAAGAGACCGGTGACTTTCAACATAGAAAAACTTACATTTTACCATATGGAAAACTTCATAAACCTATTCGGGAGGTCAACACTTAAGAACATGCTGATGAAGAATATGTGTAACATGTGGTGCTCACTAGGAGAATGATACAAGATACACCCAACCATGGTGAATCACTTAAACAACATTGCAAACCATAGACCATAGAAATAAAACTATTGCCATGTGTGTCAAAAACACTACATTGGTGCATCATAATGGGGACAATATAATATGTGAATAAGATTAAAGAAGCCAACCCATGTTGAATGGATCAAGACATAAAGATGCCTTATAAAGGATGCCAATCCAAGCTATACGGAATGTGAACCCAAGATCAAAGAATGATGCCATAATAGTGCAATGCTCACTGAAATATAGTGCTAACAAATCTGATCAAAAATACATCAATACTAGATATTGTAGAACAAAATATCATAGATGCCACATAGGCAAAACTTGAAGCATCATCCGAGCAAAAGAAATGTTATGCAAACTGTAAAAAACCAACAATATCATAAGAATGCTTGTGACAAAGAAACCAAGCTGTCCACCATTAATATCCTGAAGATGCTTTTGTGAGCTTTTGTGATCAATAAAGAAACTAAGCTGTCATACCAAGCTAACGAACTAATGTCATGTAGTTAAGTCATGTATCCCATGAAAACATAGATAGACCACAAAGAGCAAGGTGCAAGAGCATGAAACCCAACATCATAAAACTAATGAAACCATGTGTTTGAACATCAGGGACAACAACTAAGGAGAAGGAAACCAACAATACTCCCCCTTTGTCCATGATGGGAAAACACGAAAACACAGCAACATCTTTGATTCTTCTCCCACTTTTTGTCATCAGGACAAAGGCAGGGCATAAAAGCAAATGGCTGCAATATACAGAAAAACTGAAAGGAAGAACAGATCAATCAAAGAAAGACTTACACAGCACAGAGAATTATCCAGAAGATCTGAAACAAGAAGAGGATATCAGTACCAGAAAGAAATAATAGCAAGTAGAAACAAACAACAACTGAGGAGACTATTAATGAGAACCCAAGAGAACTGGTACAGGAAGCTGAAAACTGTCAGGGCATAGAAATATACAAGAATCTCCCCCTGAGTCCAAGATCTGAGAAACATTAATGCAGAGAAGAAAAAGAGAGAACCCCAAGCTTATCCCTGAGACCCTCAAAAAATTCTCTGGGAAGTGGCTTAGTAAATATATCAGCCACTTGATCAACTGAAGAAACATAGTCCAACATAACATCATTGAGAAGAACTTTATCATGAAGAAAGTGATATCTGATATCAATATGCTTGGTACGAGAATGCATCACAGGATTTTTAGAGATATTGATTGCACTGACATTGTCACATAGAATTCTGACAAGCTTATAAACATTAACTTTGTAATCATTCGAAGTCTAAAACATCTAGAGGATCTGAGTGCAACAAGAGGTGGCGGTAATATATTCAGCCTCAGCTGTAGATAGAGAAACATAATCTTCTTTTTGCTATGCCAACCAACTAGCCTTCCACCAAGAAAGAAAGTACCACCTGAAGTGTTTTTTCTATCATCAAGACTGCCAGCCTAATGAGCATCTGTGTATGTTGTCAGTGTGAAATATGAATGTCTAGGATACCATAGTCCATAATCTAATGTTCCTTGAACATATTTAAGTATCCTTTTTACAGCATTTAAATGAGATTGTTTAGGTGCAGATTGAAATCTGGCTACCAGACAGACAACATGCATTATATCAAGTCTAGTAGCAGTCAAGTACAACAAACTGCCAATAATAGACCTATAAAAAGTATGATCAATATCTAGTTTATCTGCATCAGTACTTAGTTTACAGCCAATTTCCATAGGTGTACTTACTGGATTACATTCATCCATTTGAAAATGTTTTAACATGTCTTTGACATATTTTGTCTGAGAAATGAAAATGCCATTTTTTAAGTGAGAAACTTGTAAGCCAAGGAAGAAAGAAAGTTCACCCAGCATTGAAATCTTGAATTTTGATGTCATGACTTGTGGAAAGTATGCACTTAGTTCATCATCATCACTGCCAAATATTATGTCATCAACATATACAACCACTATCAAGATGTGCTCATTTTTAATCATAAAATACAGATTACTATCAGCTCCCCCTCAAGTGAAGCCTTGTGATTGTAAGTGTTTGTCTAATTTGGCATACCAAGCTCTAGGAGATTGTTTAAGGCCATATAGTGCCTTTTTCAATTTGTACACATGATGTGGCTTATCTTTGCAAACAAAACCTTCAAGTTGGTCCATATAAACTTCCTCTTCTAAGTCCCCATTCAGAAATGTTGTTTTAACATCCATTTGATATACTTTGAAGTTTTTATAAACTGAAAATGCAAGGAATAATCTAATTGCTTCCATCCTTGCTACTGGAGCAAAGGTCTCATCAAAGTCTATGCCTTCTATTTGAGAGTAACCTTTACAAACCAATCTAGCTTTGTTTCTAACAACAATTCCATTTTCATCAAGTTTATTCCTGAAAACCCATTTAGCCCCAATAATGTTTTTATCTTTTGGTCTTGGGACAAGTTCCCAAGTGTTATTTTTCTCTATCTAGGTTAACTCATCTTGACTAGCTTCAGCATAGGTTTTAGGTTCTAATTGAGACACTAGACAAATATGAACCTGCTGATTTGCTTGAGCAGTTTTTCTTCTAGTTTGTATGCCAGAATCTAAATCACCAATAACATGTTCACTTGGATGATTCTTTTGCAACAATCTTCTAGAAGGAGTATAAATAGAAGATTTAGAAGGAGTGTTAGTATTAGGACTTACTGATTGCCTTTGAGCTACTTCGTGATCTGATTCTTCTTCAGATTTCTCTGACTCTTCTTTTGTGCTTGGCTCTTCTTGGATGATTTATTCAACTTGTTGAAACTGAGGTTGCTGTTCTTGATGCAAATTATCAACCACTTTGACATTAGAGATTTCAACTATTCTTCTTAACCTCTTATTATAACATTTGTAAGCCTTGCTATGAGTAGAGTAATCTAGAAAGATCCCTTCATCACATCTAGATTCAAAACTTCCTAGATGATCTTCTCTGTGTTACCATACCAAAGTTCATAGGATGTGTACCTGGTTTTGACCCTTATTTGTACCCTATTTAAGGTATAAACTGCTGTATGAACTGCTTCTTTCCAGAAAGCATTTGATAGTCCAGCATCCTGAAGCATAGTTCTATCCATCTCTTTTACTATCCTATTCTTTCTTTCAACCACACAATTTTGTTGAGGTGTTCTAGGAGCTGAAAACTATCTTTTTATGCCATGTTTTTCACAATATTCAAGAAAAGCAGTAGAAGTATATTCTCCTCCATTATCAGACCTTAAACATTTCAGTTTTAAATCTGTTTCTCTTTCTATCATGCTTTTAAAAATCTTAAATTTATCTAAAGCCTCAGACTTATGCTTTAAAAAAGTGGGCCAAGTCATTCTTGTGTAATCATCTATGAATAACATAAAATATCTTTCACCATTTAAAGATTTTGTTCTATTTGGACCACATAAGTCAGTGTGAACCAACTGAAGAGGTTCTGTAGAAAACTATTCTTTAGATTTATGAACATTCCTTGTTTGTTTACCTTGCTGACACTCTTTACAAATCAAATTTTTAGGCTTAGAAATAGTAGGCATATGTCTAACATTTTTGTTGTGACTAATTTTAACTAAGTTATCAAAATTTATATGCCCCAACCTCCTATGCCAGAGTTTGCTTTCCTCAATTTGACTTATAAAGCACAAATTGTTTTTGCATTCATTTCCAAATCCATGCAAATTATAAATGTTACCTTTCATTCTCAAACCTGAAGCAATGACCTGTTTTGAATTTTTGAGAACCTTGCAGCCTTGTGATGTGAAAACTACATCAAATCCACTGTCACAAATCTGACTTACACTCAACAGATTATGAGTTAGTCCTTCAACAAAATAAACATCTTCTAGAGGTGTGTTATCTTCTAAAAGAACTGTACCTTTTCATGTGATCTGTAAGCAATAATCATCACCAAACTTAACTGACCCACTTGAACAATTTTCAAATGAAGTAAATTTACTTCTATCCCCAGTCATATGATGAGAACATCCACTGTCTATAACCCAGATTTTATTTTTCTTTGCATGAAATGCAATTTCAACAATCATAGCCTTGTTGTTTTTGGGTACCCATTTCATTTTGGGTTGCTTAGTAAGAGAAATAATTTCTGATTTACAAAATTTGGCAATATGTCCAAGTTCTTTGCAGTTGAAGCATCTTATTTTGTTCAGAAAATTAAAAGTCCCGCCATTCAAAAAATGGGGCTGCTTTCTAAATGTAAACTTGCATTCAATTGCTCTATGCCCATATTGATAACAGTAAAAATAATAACCAAAGAATCTAAAAGGCATTTTACCTTTAAACTAATTATCATTAGAGCATTGGCCTTTTGAGAAGCCTAGACCAGTCATGTTGTTATACTCTTTTTGTTTTCCTAGCATATCAGCAAGTTTATCACTGTTGTTACACATTTCAAGTTCTCTTCTTAGTTTAACTATTTTAGCCTCCTTGGAACAACATTCTTTATCCTTAGATTTTAACTGTTCTTGAGTATCTGAAAGAATTTTTTCTATTTTCTTCAAGACTTAATTTTAAATCAGAAATTTGTTTTTCTTGATCAGATATTAACTTGCTTTGCACTCCATTTTCCTTTTTAAACCTTCTAATTTCACCAAAAGCGCATTTTAATTCTCCTTCTAAGTCAACTTCATTTTCAGACATTTCTGCTTGTTCTTCTTCTAGAACAACAATAATTGCTGCCATGAAGAGTGTTTCATCTATTTCATCAGAGGATTCCTCTGACGCACTATCAGTTATTCCAACAATTAGACTCCTTTTCATGAAAGTACTTTTCTTGTTAAAGTTGAAAGATTATTTCTTATATTGTTTCCTATTATCTTCTTGTTCACTGTCAAGTTCTAGATTAGAACACTTTGCTGCATAATGTCCTATTTTTCCACAGTTGAAGCATTTAAAAGGTAATTTTCCTTTATATCTACCTAAGCCTCTTCTGAGTTTACTAACAAAAATAGATTCATCTTCACTGATATTTTTAGTTTCATGACTAGTTTCAATTTCCTTTTTCACAGTTTTAAAAGCTACTTCCCTAACTTCTTTGCTGGGGTTTTCATTTTCCATTCTCATTTCAAATGCAGTAAAAACTCCTAGAATAGAATCAATAGTTATAGTTTTTGGATCTTTATCTTCAACCACAGAGGTTTTAGAGTCATATTTGGGAGTTAGGGTCCGTAAGACCTTCTTAACTACAGTTATCTCTTCTAGTTTCTCCCCTAGACCTCTAATACTATTAACAGTTTCCTGAACTCTTTGAAGCTATTCAGCTATCTTTTCATCATCTTTCATTCTCATTCTTTCAAACCTTTCTCTAAGAGCTTGTAACTTAGCCTCTTTAATGCTTTCATCTCCTTCATAAATGTTTGAGAGTTTATCCCAAATACTTTTAGCTGTATCACATTCCATAACTTTATTTAAGACTTCATTAGTCAAACCACAACAAATAGCACTAGCAACTTTTGAGTCACAATCAAGTGCCTTTTTTTCATCAGCATTAGATGGTTTGCCTATGACAGTACAGCTAGTTTCAATGGCTTCCCAGACATCATATCCTAAAGCTTTGATATGACGAGTCATTCTATATTTCCAGAAAGTATAATCTCTACCATCAAATAATGGTGCCTTGGATGAGGAAAGACCATCTTGAAAAGACATGGTTACCACTCAACCAGGAATCCCGTTAGGCTGATTAGGCTTTAAAGACAAAGGGTTTGGCTCTGATACCACTTGTTAGAGTGGTGAGGATACTAAGAGGGGGGGTGAATCAGTATCCTAGATATTTTTTGCTTTAGTAGAAATAATTGCAGATTCTGATTTGCATTCTAGATAAATACATTCAACTGAATTGATTAAATGTTGTACCCATAGAATAAAACAAATCTGTATGATTATGTGCAGAAAACTAAAATATTCAACAACAGATTGAAAGCATACCACAGAAATTAAAAACAAAGTGATTTGTCTTGAGTGGAAAGCCCCTGGCATAAAACCACTTGAAAAAGTGCCTCACTGGCTTAAAAATCTCACTGATTACAGGCCTCACTAGCTTACAACTTGCCTCACTGGCATTTTTAACAAGACTGTCTTATGAAAATTTACATACAGAGGGATACTCTGTTTCGCTTCACTCCTTACTTATATAATATCAATAATGCATGAACAATTTGTGTACTCACTACATTATTCACACTATATAAGTAACATATATATATATCATGTACAAAAACATATTTTTTTTGTTTCTCTGTTATTCAGACAAAACCAATTTCTGGAGGTTACACAACTATAGAACATTTTTTCTGATCGAATACCTAGATAGTTTTTCAGTTATTTAACCAAAATAGATATGTCTAACCGGAGTCACAAAGTCTCATAAACAACATACTGAATACTCATCATAAACAGAAAAATATCTTCATGGTTTATGTTTGCCAAAACCCTAACCAAGGTTGAAACCCCAATTCATATCAAAGATTTATGGCAGCAATAAACAATATATATTCTTTTCAAAAAATATTTCAAAAGACACATTTCCCTAAATCATTCACGACAACTTATGACTGTCAAAATAAAACTTTATGCAAGAATAATCATAACTTCCACAGTCAAAAATCGCTGACATAAGAGAAGGGAAATCATAACAATATCACCTGCTACCAGAAGTCAAACTGATTGCCGTGAAATCCAGAACTTCTATCCTCATCATTTCTGCGTAGGGTATGAAACCCTAAGAATGGAACGTATAACCGAAGCTCAAACATTATCATATGAAGAAAGAGAAATCAAGAATGCCTTTTTCCCACTAGTCATCATGTAACTAGAGTTGCAGGTAACCCTAAAGAGACCAGTGACTTTCAACGTAGAAAAACTTGCATTTTACCATATGGAAAACTTCATAAACCTATTCGGGAGGTCAACACTTAAGAACATGCCAATGAAGAATATGTGTAACATGTGGTGCTCACTAGGAGAATGATACAAGATACACCCGACCATGGTGAATCACTTAAACAACATTGCAAACCATAGACCATAGAAATAAAACTATTGCCATGTGTGTCAAAAACACTACATTGGTGCATCATAATGGGGACAATATAATATGTGAATAAGATTAAAGAAGCCAACCCATGTTGAACGAATCAAGACATAAAGATGCCTTATAAAGGATACCAATCCAAGCTATATGGAATGTGAACCCAAGATCAAAGAATGATGCCATAATAGCGCAATGCTCACTGAAATATAGTGCTAACAAATCTGATAAAAAATACATCAATACCTGATATTGTAGAACAAAATATCATAGAGGCCACATAGGCAAACCCTGAAGCATCATCCGAGCAAAAGAAATGTTATGCAAACTGTAACAAACCAACAATATCATAAGAATGCTTGTGACAAAGAAACCAAGATGACCACCATCAATATCCTGAAGATGCTTTTGTGAGCTTTTGTGATCAATAAAGAAACCAAGCTATCAAACCAAGCTGACGAACTAATGTCATGTAGTAAAGTCATGTATCCCATGAAAACATAGATAGACCACAAAGAGCAAGGTGCAAGAGCATGAAACCCAAACATCATAAAACTAACAAAACCATGTGTTTGAACATCAGGGACAACAACTAAGGAGAAGAAGGAAACCAACAGAACATGCAACCAAAGGACAAATATCAAGGGTCTTCACATCCTTAGTGATATCCAGGGTACTTGAACATTCAACCAAAGGAGGAAGATCAGTAGGAAAATTCATGGAATCATCATGTACTATGGTAGAAGTATAAGTAGTATGCTCAACATCCTCTAATGTCACATCTCTAGAAGAGAGATTATTCAAAAGAAGAGAAGATAAAGTAATGTTAAGGAATGTGTCATTGATTTCATCCTCTTGCACCAAGATCTCTTCATAAGTATGAGGAATATTAGGAGAGGGATCAAAGGAATACAAGGGAATACAAAACACTCTATTTTTTACCATATTTAAGGAATGGAACATCAATTTCACAAACCTTTTGAGTAAAGTTGGAAAAAAATGAAAGAAAAGCCATGTTTGCATTTAGATAGTTTTGTTTATGTTTTTGCTTTCAAATTTCAAAGAGAAGATGAATGCATGAATGTTATTACTTTATAAATTAAACAAATATGATAAATATGATGAGTTACAACAGCAATTAGCCAACATAACAAAGATCTTAAATTAAGCTTTCAAATATAGCCACTAAATCCAAGACTAGCTAGGGTTTTACCGTCAAACCCTAGAGCCTAAACCAAAATTCTTTGATGCAAGAATTCTTTTCTCTTCTTAATTTAAGAACAAATGATAATTATGATGTGCTACAGAAATGCTAAATCATATATGAACAACTAATCAACATCACCAATATTTGAAATAAGATTCTACTCAACAAATCCTAGGTGCAAGACTAGCTAGGTTTACTAAAAATGCAAGATTTTTGAAAACCCTAATAATGAAGAAGTGAAAATGCAAAATATACCACTATGAAATGATTAATTAATGCAATACCAATCAGATCTGATGCAAAAATCAGAAATTTATATCATGCTATAATGATCTAAACTTATGAAATATAGACAAGGTGACAAATATGCTTTTTTTCTAAACCTAAATCAAATGCTTGATTTTTATAATTTCAAATGCAAATATGCAAGAATGTTATTTTCTTAAACACAAAGATGATATGATATAGAAAATTAAATCAATTTAATCCACCAAATACCACCACAATACTCGAATCTAGAAACGCTAGGCTCATGACTAGCTAGGTTTTCTAGGAATGTAAGGTTTTTGTAAACCCTAATAATGAAACAATGCAAAAGTAAGCTATGCAACTATGTAAAATGATGAATGAATTTAACCTAATCAGATCTAGGGCAGAAAATAACTTAGATCTGAAGAAATAAGGATGCAAAAGTGCAAGACATGTTAGGTTCACCAAAATGTTTGATGGAAAAGGTAGACTTAGCTTAAAACCCTAAACTAGGTCAAGCCCTCTTCTATCAACATTGGAACACAAACTAAGTTAGGCTTCTACATTTGAAGGAGATCCAAACTATAGGTTATTTGTTCCTTTGTTGTATAAAGGAGTGTCAACCAAATTCAACCAACCAAGGGTAAAATGTGAAACCCTAATTGAGCAAGATTAACTAATAAATGACTGTCGGAAACAAATATAGGAAATCTAATGCCATAACAGAGATCAAGGAATAGAGAAGAACCAAGACTTGACTTCAGAAATGGAGAGATACAAGGGTATTGGGTGCCCTAGATCCAAATTAGGGTTTTACAAGATCTTCAGATCTGGGTGCCTTCGCCTACTTGTCTTCATGTCTCCTATCATTTTTTATCTTTAGATTCCTTTGGATGCAACCTGTACACAACAAGAAGGGAAGAGGGTTGGTGCTATTTAGGAGATTGAACTAAAGGGTGTTTGAACCTCCATAATATCAATGATGAGATATCAAAGAGTGTGTGCCCTAGGCGAGCAGAGGCAAATTTGAAGTAGAATGGAATGTTGTAATAGAGCATGAAGGAAAGAAGTCACCATGAGCATGGAAACCATAGCTTGCTTGATGTGGCATCACAACTTGACTCAAGAAGTTGATGTAGCCTCAAGTAAGTAGAGATATCTTCACAAGACCTACAAGAAGTTAGTACAACAACAATAATACACCATAGAGAGCTTCCAAGATCATGTAGAGAAGAATAGAGAGCATGAGAGAGAGTGGGAGATAGAATCCTTAGAGAACTTAGAGATGTTCAAATGAATAAACTAACTTGATTATATATGCATTCCTGCTCACCAAAAATGAATAAAACCAAATGGGGCCGACATGTATAAGCCAAGGAGGTGTTCTAAGCTGACACCACAAAAATAGGGTAGGGGCTAACATCTAGGACTAGAGTGCTAGGTGCCCTGGTCCTTTAGCCCCACAAACTCTAGAGATTGCCAATTAAGGTGGGCTTAGATCTGTCCTAAGTTTATTTTGTCAGGTTTATTCATCAAGATTGAGAATTAACTATTTTAGGTCCACTCGTGTGCTAAAATAGGTATAAAATGCTAGTGTACACATTTTACTCCATAACAAATATATGAAACAATATACTTTGGAGGTAAAACATTTTTGAACTTTTTTTAGTTGGTAGACCGTACCGTATGGATCCATATGGAGGTATCGTATAGGATTCTACGCAATCTGCAAGCGTATCTGGTTTATTATCCACTATTTATCATTGGTTTTTGGTCTTTAATTGTAGAATATTATCTTTATTCATCGGTCGAAAGTTTTATCTTAGGGGTTTAATTTCCTTGTTTCTATCCATTGGTTCCTTGCTTTAATCTAGGTTTAAATCTCTATTTTAAATCTTTCAACCATAGGTCCTAAGGCTTATTTGGTGAGTTAGTCAGTTGTTTATAGGTTTCAGGGTTTTAACCCTGGTTATTCAACTAGCTAACACTTTATCAACTGGTCTTTGAAGGCTTTTATCACCAAAAGGTTCCATACTCCACTGGTCTATATTGGCCTACTCATGGCCTTTGAAACCTTGCACTGGGTGCCTAAAGACCTTTCCATTAATTTGAATCCCTGGCTGCAGTGCACTTTAGCCCCTTAGGCTCGTATCCCCATAGGACCACCCTTTACGTTCTGTAAGGGTCATCCTTTACATGCAGATCTTTGCCCCTTTCGTCTTGGCCCTGTTTATGTTAGTGACTAGGGCTTAGGGTTTGCTCGTAGGTATGGAGGTCCAAGCTCCTTCCTGGTTTTGTGTGGTCATATTAGTGACATGTGCCCTGTGCTAGGCTTAAAACCTTTTTACACTATGACCCCTAGTCTTGTTGATGACTAGGGGTTAGTATAAAACATAACCACTTGTCCTAACCACACCATGTGATCACAAATCTACTAACTACCAAGGTTAAAGTTAACTGCCAGGCAGTCCCCTTGTCCTCCATAGTCTATTTTCTAGGGCTTTTTTTTCACTTTTGCACAACTTTTTCCCAATAGGTTAGATTTTAACAAAATTATAGTTTTTGGAAAGATTATTCAACTAGATTCACAGTGGCATAGACCTCATCAATAGATTTAGCCTAGATTTTTAGGTATAATCAGTCAAAGTTCATGTTTTCTTTCAAACCTAAAATCGCTATAACTTGTGCAATTTTTATTGAAATTTGACAATTTTTTTTTTGAAATTGCTTAGAATTTTGCAAGGAATCTTATCATGTCATCTAATTTTCTGCATATTTTTTATCTATTATTTATTTTTCAGATTTCAACTTTTTCAATTTAACACACTTGTTTTTTAGCACCACTTGTCAAAGGCCAAATTTATCAAAACTACTAACAAGTTTGTTGTAGGTTTGCATGTAAGAGGTTGATCATTAAACCTATATTTATTTTTACTTTGTTTGGTGGTCTTGATTGTGACTTGGGGTGTGTATGTTCTTCCCTTTCACTTAGTGTGATCTTGGGAATCAAAAACACCCTTGAGCCACTTTCATTCACACACACTTGTCTATTTTCTAAGGGATAAATAATGTTTTCTTGTGTGGATTAAGAGTCTTTTTATTCTCTCCCCTTGCGACTAGTACAATCTTTGGGATCAAAAACACCTTGCATTTAGTTTGTCACCCAAGGTGTGCTTGTGTGTGTATGATCTCCCCTTGCACTTCATGTGAACTTGGGGATCAAAAACACCTTGTATAACCTATCCCTTTAGGAGGCCTACTTGGGGATTTCATCACCCCAAGGGATGACCTCAACCTCACATTCCAATGGGGTATATCAAAGGGGTGAGAGCGGAAGTTATACCTCAATCTAGTCATGTAGTCATTGGCACAGCCTTGGGGCCTTGGGTAATTCTGGACACAAGGCAAAGTGATACTTGATTGTGTCACATGCCTTCAATGGACTAGTGTTCATAGACTTGTGCCCCCTATACCTTGCTTATATTGGGGACTCCCTTAGCAAACTTGTACATCCTAGCTTAAGACATTTTGGTCATCTTCTAGTGTGGTGCAAGGTTCAACAACAAGCTTGAAGATACTCACTGTGTACCTCGTTGAGTAGAGATAGAAGGATTCTTTGGGCAAGGCATAAAAGCTTCCAAGGAAAGGGATACAATGCTTCTATCCCTAGCTATATACTCTTGGTGAAGTATTCCTAGTAAGGTAGGAATATGGATTGGTATTGAGTGTGATCCTACACTACGAATACACTCCTACTTGAATAATCTAGGGTGTTGTTTTATTTTGCATGTGTGATCATTTTCATCAGCCCAATCCTAATCTAAATCTCTTTCAACACTTGTGCATGTATGTGTGACATTTATTTTTTGCCCAAGTCAAGCTTTAATCCATCCATAATCATCTCCTAATCATCCATTTTCATCCAATACAATCCAAATTCATCTTATCACCTTATCCACATCATCTAATCCAATCTAACATCATCCTAATGCATCCAATCCAACCCAACTTCATCCTAATTGCCTTATCCATTTCATCTAATCTAATCCAAAATCATCCTAATCCTCTAATCTAATCCAAGTTCATCTTAATTTTTTATCTAATCCGATAATCATCCTAATTATCCATCCTAATCATCGTAATAATCCCTTTTATCCACTTCATTCACATCTAATCCAATCCACTTCATCCTAATCTATCCAATCCCATCCATTTTCATCCTAATCCTTCTAATCCAATCCACTTCATCCTTATCTATCCTAATCATCCCGTCACTTTATCCTAACTATCATAATCATTCTACTTATCCACCTAATCATCCTTAATCATCTTAACCCACCTCATCCTAATCATCGTAATCATTTCATCCCACCCATGTTAGTCATCCTAATAACCCATCCTAATCATTCCTCTTATCCACTTCATCCTATCCTAGTCATCCAAATTCATCCACATTACCCATCCCTAATCATCCTAATCACTCATCTCCTAATCACCAAATCCAATCCAATCAACTTCATATTAATCACCCTATCCACATCATCCCAATCTATCTATCCCTAATCCATCATCTAGGACCCTAATCCTAATCAGGTTTTCCAAATCCTATCAAGATCCTAACCCTAATCCATTTCCTAATCACAACCATTATTCTAATCATAATCACTTCCTAATCCAATCTCATCCTTCATTCTTATCCTAATTATCCTCTGTCCATTATCATCCTTAATCCACATCATAATCCAATTATCGAGCCTAATCCACATCCTTCATCCTCACCTTAATCCAATCCCTTTAATCACCTAATCCCATTTTGACCAAATCCTAATCTCATCCATTTGTCCTTCATCTAGATCAATCATCCATTGGTCATCTATCCATTTCAATCAAATATCCAATCCCTAATCCTTAATCGACAATCATAATTTGAATATCAAATTTTGGTTAAGGATAAGACCTTTCAAATCCAACCTTCAAATCAAAAATCAAGACCTTAAGTTGATCCATTATCATCATCCAAACTTGCTTAAGATTGTTAGTCTATCTTAAGTATAGTCATCAAATCCCATCAATTCCAACTTAAGAACATTAGTCTATCTTAAGTATAAATCAAATCAAAATCCAATCCAATCCACTCTTAAGAATGTTAGCCTATCTTAAGTATAAAGAATCATCCTTCAATCAAATCAAAGCATCCTAAGGTCTTGACATGTGATCCACAAACTACATCAAATTCATCCATCATACCTCCCAACAACATGGATCCTCATGCACAAATACAAAGATTTAAAAGTATCTATGAGGGTTTTGATCCTATCACCAAGGTGAAATGTAGAAATCTCATCAGTTAAATCCCCTTACCACATATCATCATTGGATATTCTAATAATCCTATCACATAAACATCACCATCCTATCTGTCCATCCAAAATCCAAGTCATCAAGTCATGAATCCATACATAAACATGTAATCCCCTTGCAACCAAGCATTGGCTAGCACAAGCTACACCATTATACCTAATTGCATGCCCTATGGGAAGGGAAATTAAACTCATCTCCTATCTACATATTCACCTCCATCCATGTACCAACACCCATTTTCAAATCTAATCCCTTCTCAATCTCCCTCCAATCCTAATCCTAACCCATTAGTCCACCCATCTCCTAATCCATCAAACCCTATAGTCCATCCACCATATAATCCACCATCAAACCTTCCAAGCACCAATCCATCGATCCATGAATCCATGAAGGATATTCTCTAAAGACTATTCACAAAATCCAAAAGCAAAAGTAAAGCAATGGATTCATCCAAATCCACTGAACCTATGCCATCCCCCTCTAGGAAAAGCATTCCCAAGCCCATCAATTGTGAACAAAAGCCTCCATGTACCATGCCTATCTCTCCAAATCCACCATGTAATAAAATGCCTATCCTTGAGCCTAACAGAGAGCCTCCTAGTTGTATGCAAACACCATCATCCAATCTTATGCCTATCCATCCTATTGAATATCCTCCAACACCATCATGCATTCAAGATCCATTATGTAGTCATATTTTTGAAGATACAATGATTATTAAGCCCATCCACGAACCTTTCACTTCCATCGAAAGCCAAGAGCTATGTCATGAGCCTAGTCCAAAGCATGTGAAAACACCAATCCCCATCCTAATCAAGATCTAAACATCTCATCTAATCTCATCCCTGATCCCCTCTCATCTTTTGATCAACCTATCCCCTCTAATTCCTTCCCCAATCCCCTCCCATATTGTGATTAGCCTATCCCATCAAATCCCATCTATGATCCGATAATCACTCACAAGCAAGAAACCCACATCACTGCTATCCATCATCCCACTAGTCCTATCCATCAGCCAAAAATATCTTCCCATGATGAGACACTTGGTCCCAAAGAAAACATAGATAATCTAATGAATAACATGGACCCTATTACATCACATCTTAATGAGCATAATGATAATCAAGACCCAAGCATCCCAAGTCATCCCTTTCCTGATCCCTCATCATCCTCTATTGATCCTTTACAATCCACTAGTGATCTCATCCCAAATCCATCATCCTATCCACTTGGTCCCACTACCTTTATTCATGGTGGTTCTCTCATAGGAGAGAAACAAATTGTATCCACCACCCAACCTCTCCTATCTCATAATGGACTCGTGTATTATTTACAAAACAACAAACATCCCATTGCATGTCTCATGCTCCAAAACATGAAATATCAAGGCAAAAGCTTAGGCCTTCATGAAGAAGGAATATTGAAGCCTATCCATGTCACAATCTATCCAGAACCGCATGGTCTTGGCTATGCATCCTAAGGACAAGAATCCACACATGTTGGTACCACTCTCACACCTTATAAAGTATCTTCTTCCAATCCTATCATCGCACCTCATCGCACATCCAAATCATATGTCACCATCCCTCCTCAATCATCATACCAATATTAAAAGCATGTCACCATACATCTCCCTCCATCCACTCTACCTCCACTCCTCCCAACTCCTAATATCCCTATCCTCAAATCCCCTCATCATTTCATCCACAAGTCCACTAATCCCTCCATCCATACATCCTGCTCCCTTATATCCCCCAAAATCCTTAATCAAGATTAACAAATGCACACATCACCTAAAAATGAAGCTATCAAAAACCCATGGGATTCAAAACTAAAACTTTGGATGCCTCTATACCTAAAGAAAAAAGACTACAAAAGCCTAAGAGTTCTCATGTCATAGATCATTGATACAAAAAATCAAAGCTAAATCAAAAATCCAAAAGGCTACAAACACACACACCCCCAAAAGAAAAAAAGAAAAATGGTGTGGGTCCCCAAGAAAAATGAAATCAGTCCTAATGGAGCATCCAAATATGATGCTATCAAAAATCCTAAATCCCAAAAATTCTATCCCAATAAACAAATCCTCAAAATCTTAAGTTCATTTGGGTCCCTAAATCCCCAAATCAGCAATCCCAAAATCCCTTATCCCGATCCCATAATAAAAAATCCCCATTACTCCCAACACCCCATCCCAATCAAAAGATTCAAAATCCAAAATGGTGTGTGCAAATGTCAGTCTTGGTTTCCCTCGACACCATGACATTCCCTCATGCACCCATATCTCCATCCTATATCCGCTATCCCATATATATCCCCCATCATATCCCTATGGTCCATGTTTTTTCATAATCCTTTCATCCATAATCCACTATCCTCCATCCATCCATAATCCACATCATAATCCACTATCCCCTATCCTTGTTGATCCTTCAGACACCAGAAGAAAAGGGTCACATTTTCAATAGGTTCCACATCTCTTCATTGCCTCAACTTCTGATCCACAATCCTTTTGGGAAGCTTCTAGTATCCCCAAGTGGGATACTGCTATATAGGAAGAGTTTAGTTCCTTGGAGAGGAGCCATACTTGGAATTTTGTCCTCCTTCCTAAGGGAAGGAAACTTGTTCAATGCAAGTGGATCTATCAAACAAAATTTACCATAGATGGGTCAATTGATAAGCATAAGGCTTTCTTGATCTCTAAAGGATTCTCTCAGGTTCCTAGGATTGACTACTCTAAGACTTCTGTACTAGTTTCCAAAATGAATTCCATCTAACTTGTCTTTGCTATAACTATAGCCCACCGTTGGAAAGTTCATTAGATGGATGTGAAGAGTGTTTTTCTTCATGGTGACCTTCAGGAGAAAATCTACATGGAGTAGCCATAGGGCTTCTGTAGACACCCTAAAATGACCATGTCTTCGAATCACTTGCATTTCATCATCTGTCGAATCACATGCATATCAACATTAATTAAATAATCTAATTATTTAATTAATTTCATCAAATTCTTCCAAACTTTCTAAATATCAACATTAATTGAATAAATTATATTTATTTAATTAATTAAATTAAATTCCTCTATTATTCTTCCACAATTAAATAATTTCAATTATTTAATTAAATCATTATCCTCTTTTCAAATTTCAAATCCACATTAATTAAATAAATCTAATTATTTAATTAATTCATCACAAATCTCCTCTTATCTACAATTAAATAATTTACATTATTTAATTAAATCAATTGTTCTTCTAAATTTAAATAAATCATACAAATTTATTTAAATTATCTCAATCCTCTAAAAATAAATAAAATCAAATATTTTATTTATAATCTTCATATTCCTCTAATCTTGCACAAACAATTAAATAAATTTATTTATTTAATTTGCTTTTTCCCCTAAATATAAATAAAATCAAATATTTTATTTATAATCTTTGGTTCCTCTCTCATGCACAAACAATTAAATAAATGTATTTATTTAATTTTAGTTATCTTCCAATTCCTCTTAAAATATCTCGTTAACTCATGTGCACAATCAATCTTATTTTTAGAACTCTAAAAAAGGCAAAATTACAAGTTGAGTTATCTATTCAATCAATCTTGTTTTCATAATATTTTAATAAAAATATCCTTATGGATTGACACATGACATGTGCACATTCATAATAGTTATTTGTTTTATCTCCTCCTTTGATTCTTCTGAATTATCAGGACCGTTGATCGATCATGTTTGAAACCTATATAAACCCCCCTCATCTCCTTCACAAACCTTCTTCGATCACTTATTCTCAGGCATCCTTTAACGGCGCTTTGAGCATACATCGCATCGATTGAGCAACCTTACGATCTTTTGACATTGATCTTTGAGCACCTTGCTTGTTGCAACATGGTTTCACAGCACTATTGAGAAATCCACATTCATCCAAAGGGAACAATACAAATCTCGGTAAAATCTTTCATATTTCATTGATTTATTAGTAATGGATTTTATTTAGATTGGTTCTCTTTATGTTATTGGGTTTTTGATTTGTTAGTTTTAATTTAATCGATTTTGCTCATACACATTCTGGCACGCCCGGTGGGACCCACTAATCCCTCTTTTTCTTTGAGAAATTGATTTTTTTAAGTACAGTACGGATCAGTGCAAAAGACATAGAAAAGTGCTATTGGCAGTATCTTAAAGTGCTTTTGGAGGCATAGTACCGCGCCTTCAGGCGATACTGCAATGCCTCTGGTAGCACAGTAGAGCGTTGCTGGTGAAACAGTCTAGCGCTATTGTTAGTATCGTAAAGCGCTTTTGGAAAATTAAGTTTTTTTATCTTATTTTGGTGATTTTGCAGGGTTTTACTCACATACCTATCATTGATTTGACTGACAAACTATTTAATTTGTCTTTCAAACTTCCTAAGCTGACGTATTTAGGGGTATTTTCGATATTTGAGTTAACCTATCTATTTGCAACATCCTTTGAGTTTTCTTGATTCTAGGATACAAATCTATCAGATATTACATCTCATAACTTCAAAACAACCATGAAATCATATCTAGACCTAGTTTATTTTGATAAAGTATAGCTTTTTTAAATCTGACATAGTAAAGTGCCTTTGGTAGCATAGGACGGCGCTTTCGGCAGAACAGTACGTCACTTCTGGATCTAAGGCAGCTCTTCTGGTAGCACACTAGGTCGCCTTTGGTCTGCTGTAGATCACTTCCGGCAATAGAGTGCAGCGCTTTCAGTATCACAATAAGTCACTTTTGGTAACACAGTACAGCGCTTTCGGTAAAATTGATTTGTTTTTGCTAACTTGTGAGTTTTTGTGGAACTAATTGACTTGTTGCAGCTTCTTATCACTCACACAGAGCAAATTGCTTTTTTTAATATGTTCATGCAGGATGAGCATTGAAGAAATCTTGATTTATCTCACTATGTCTTAGAAACATATTGCCTTCTTAAGGGATAATTGACCAAATCATTTCGGCAATCTAAGTCTTAGGAAACATACTACTTTTCTTAAGGGACAATAGACATGAATGTAAAAACACCTCAATTTTCTAAGGGACAATAGACATGAATGCCAAACACTTCAATTGCATAAGGGACAATTGACAACTACAAATGTGTGTGTGCCTAATTTAGTTGCACCTTATTTTTTTTTATAATGGGACAATTGAACCTTTGTTTGACGTGCTTGCTCTTACAAGTACTTCCTTTAGAAGGGCCTGCTTTTGGATTGCGCTTCATCCAAAAGGGACGACCCTAAGCAGAGTTTTCCTTTGAACCACTATAAAAGAGGGATAAGGCGAAAGCCAAGTCCTAACCGACGTCAGCCTTATCTTGTAGTGCCAAACTGAAAAGAGGTGTACTAGCTCTTTGTGGAAACAATTTTCACATCGAGCAAAGTGTTTGATACTCTTAGTAGGATTGGTTAAATCTTTTAGTAGCTTGTCACATTTTCTCGTAAGGTGTTGGTCCCTCAAAGTTACTAAAAACCATTCTAGATAGAGACTACCTGATCTACCTCCGAACATTGCGGTAATCATCAGTGCAAGGGGAATCGATTTAAACCCTTAAGATACTCACCATTAGCTCCCTTGAGAAGAGATAGTATTCCCTTGGCCATAAATCTCTTGTGACCTACTTGAGCTTTCCAAGGGGAGGGTGAGATATCCCTACCTATCGTCTCTCGCAAAGATACTAAATATTTGACACCTTTATGGAATGATATTTTTATCGACGGAGTATTAAGCTGTGAGCTGATCTACTGCAATGAAACCTTGTCTCTAGAGATAAAAAGTGCTTGATATTGTTTGCAATTGTCTTATACCTATGGAAACATTGGGCTTTTTGTGAGCCTTGAACATACACTATCTATTGTGTCAGTCCCTTTTTTGCCACTCTGTTTGTTGTGTTTTCTCTTGCCAAAGCAAATCCAATCAGAAACAAAACCAAATCTATCAAAATTTGCCTTTTTAAAACATCAGACACTACTTCAACGCCTCTGGTATTACAGCAGCTCGCCTTTGGTAGTATAGTAGATCACCTTTGGTATAGCAGTACCTCGCCTCTGGCAACCCTACTTCAGCGCTCTTGGTATAACAGTAGCCTACTTTTGGTCATAGTAGCTCGCCTTTGGTATAGCAGTAACTCACCTTTGGTAGCTCAGTCCATTGCCTTTGGTATTACAGTAGCACACTTTTTGTTGCACAGTCCTGCACCTCTGGTCAAACAGTATAGCGCCTTTGGTCCAGTAAATTATGCATCAGATTTTGTCTTTCTCAAAGCACAAGCAGAATCTCAGCATTACTTTTTGTCTTAGTGTATTCCATGGTAACCACTAGGCTCCAACAAACTATGAAGTCCAAGCAAGTTGTCCCTAGGAAGCGCAAATCGCCTCCTCACACACCGCAATCAGGTCGACTCAACATTACTCCCAAGGTTACTCCTAGGACACCCGCGGAAAGATCTACCAACTCTCCAAACATGTCGTAACTTGACCAGCCAAGCAATCCTTAAGAAGGTAGGGTCCCTTTGGTAAGTACACCTCACTATACTACCAGCATGCCTCAGGAGTTTGTTCCACAAGGTTATACTATCGATCATGTCCCATCTCAAGAAGGTAGGGTCCCATTGGTAAGTACACCTCAATACACCACCAGAATGCCTCAGGATTTTGTTCCAGAAGGTTATACTGTAGATCAAGCCCCACCTCAAGAAGAGAGACACTTTGAAATAGGTCAATCCTCTCAAGAAGATGGGCAAGATCTTGATGAATTCATACAAGATCCTAGGGCCATAGCCACCTTTGACAAAATCCTTAGCGAGAACCAAGATCATTTCTTTCACTTGCTAGCAGAGCAAGGAGCCAAATTACCCAAAGGTTTTGATCTATCCAATCTTAGCGAGCCTAACAGTACCCAAGACACTATAATGGTAGTCCAAACCATGTCAACAGTGACCACGCCTTTACCTGAACCAAGCTCACAAGGGAGAACGATTGCACATTATGAGAATCCCCTTTATCAAAACCCAATAGGAAAGAGTGTTGTATCACCGCTTATAACTCCTATGGAGATCTATAAAAAACAAGAAACCCTCTAACGTCAAGCAGAACTAGCCAAACAAGCCACTATAGCTCAATCAAACATACAACAAGCTCCTAAATTGTCCACACCAATCGCAAGTGGAATATTGGTTATCCCATAACGAATAGGTTTCCCACCAAATTACAATCCAAGGAACAACTATGTAGCCATGCAACAAGGATCTCAACAAATACCACCTCCTATATCATCAAACCTTCATGTCTCTCAACCAACTAGGGTCATGCAATCCCAACCAAAACATTCTTCTACACTCATCCTCAATCAACCTCAACCATCGCAAAACACATCTACCTATGTCCCTCCACCACTACGATCATCAGTGCTAAACTTTTTCAACACCTTGCCTATCCACCCTCAACATTCCCAACATCAAGTTTCCCAAAGCTATGTTCTGCAATCGCAACCTAACCCAATGAACTTTATCTTTCCTCCACCAAACTCTTTCCTTCAACCATCGCAAAGCCAACATTCTTACCTAGCACCACCCCCACCTCCTCTGAATCAAAACATCCAATTCCAACCCAATCTGAACCCAACGTACAATGCATATGATGCCAACCAATCATACGACCCTTATAACACCAATGCCCATGGCTTGCACTACAATCTTCTATATGGGCAACAACAACCACTTCTTGGACAACAAGAGATGTTACCAACCCCTCCCACGACTATGGAGCTAAAACTTGAGGAGGTTCAACAACAATTATCTGACCTCACATTTGGCCACACCAAGAAAACCTTCTCTTTAGAAGAAGTGTGTCCTTATCCTTTTGATCGGTCATTACCTATAATCCCTTTTCCTCAAAATTTCACTATTCCCAAATTTGATAAATACAAAGGAAAAGGTGACCCAAAAGACCATCTTAGGGAATTCTATCTTTCTTGCTTCGAGGTCTCACATAACGACACATATTTGATGCGTCTCTTTCCTCGCAGTCTTGGGGGTCAAGCTATAGAATGGTTCTCACACTTACCCATGGGAATCAAGTCTTTTAACAAACTTGCAGAGAAATTTGCCACCCATTTCTCCTACAATGCAGAGCATGAGATCTCCATGACTGATCTATGCAACAACAAATAGAAAAATGGAGAAACCTTCATTTCTTTCCTTCAACGATGGAGACAAATGGCTAGCAAATTCCCATTCAAGATACCTGAAAAGCAACTTGTTAGCATATTTGTGCAGAACCTCAACCAAGAATTGGGTTTTCACTTGCAAATTCTTAGTGCTACAACCTTCGATGAATTACCTACAAGGGAATCAATATTGAGAAGGCCCTCATTGCTAAAGGTGTGGTCAAAATCTTCAAAGAAACGATAAACCAAAATTTTGGAACAAAAATAAAAATGTGATCAACGATGGGGTGGTCGATTCTAAACATGTCCAAACCTTGCAAACGTCACTACAACTTTCCAAACCAAGGCAAGCTCCACCTCAACAACAGCAACAATAAAGACAACCTTATCAAAACCAACAACAATGACAACAGGAGCGACCTCAACAAGATTACCCTCCGTGGCGTCAATTCACTCCATTAGGAGAGCCCATAGAATCGGTCCTATAGAAGATGTTACACAAAGGGCTCATCACCTTACCCGATGCTCCCCCATATGGCGAACCAGTTTACAAAACTGCACAATACAGAGAAAATGAATACTGTGAGTTCCATAGGAGCAAAGGGCACAAAACTGCATCATGCATGAAACTCAAGCATCTAATCCAAAATCTAATTGAAGGCAACAAAATCTCTTTTGAAGATGAACCACCATCTCAACACACGAACAAGGACCTCAACATGTATAAGGAACCTTTCCCTCACCATGGTCTGCCTCCTCAGGATCAAGGTAAAGGTGTCAATCATGCGTCCACTTCCTTTGACTCCATTGTAGGTCATTTTGAAGAGAGTCGAGTATCTACCCTCACAGTCAAAGGCAACTCTACGGATTACGTTGCTACAACTCGTCGTGGTCGTGTCACCATTCGTGGTCCTACACCTAGTCTCCCAACTCAATCTAATTATAATCTTGTCAAACATCTAGGGAAAATGCCAGCACAAATCTCTATATTGGACCTTCTATGGTCATCACCCGCACATAAAGTGGTGCTAGAAAAAGTCCTCCAAGAGTCTTCGGTTCCTAACAACATAGCGATCGTGGATTTCTGAGCTATAGTAGGTAACATTGCCTCGCCCTACAATGTGGTCTTCTCTGAGAAAGACCTCCCTTTCCATGATCCGTGTTACAATGATGCCCTTCATATTGAAGTTCTCATCCATAAGCGCAAAATCAAATGTATACTCATAGATGGTGGTGCCGGTCTTAACATCTATTCTTTAAAGTTACTTAAATAATTGGGATACTCTGAGGATCATGTCAACATTGATCAAAGTATTACAATCAAGGGATATGATGATGCTGAACGCCACTCAGAACGTGTTATCCACTTACTGATACAACTAGGCCCTGTCGTGCTTGAAACCAGGTGCCAAGTCCTTGACATTGAACTGCCTTACAACATTATCCTAGGCCGCCCATGGATCCATGCAATGAAAGATGTTCCTTCAACGTACCATCAGTCTCTAAAGTTCCCATTCAATGGTACGGAGATCACTATCCTAAGAGACCCCAATCCTTTTGAATTTTGTCGTGTCTTGCAATGCAGCTATAAGAATTGCAACCAAGTGCCTAAAAATGACAAAGCCCTTGAATCCCCACTATATGTTGATCCTGAAACTCTGACACAAGCCTCTACCAATAACCCTAATCCTCTTTCTGAAATCAAAGCTCACATCCGTGATATAGGCTTTGGAACATATGATATCTCAAAATCTTGTTGTGTAGGGCAGATGCCTTTGTCCCCTAAATCTTATGGCCAACCGCCCATTGCCAAAGTAACTAAAAAAGTAGCTATTCCTCCCCCAGCATTTCTAACTCAATTCCAACAGGGACAATTATTGGAAGAGGAAACTATTGAGGACATTTCTTCTTGGCTCTACAAAGAGAAAGAACCAATTACAATACCAGTCATGCAATATGGCAATGGCTTAAGGATAGTCAAAAACATGGGCTATAAAGGCAAAGGTGGCCTTGGGAAACAGAATCAAGGAACTATGGAACCCATTATTGTGAAAAAGAAGCTAGACAAAAAGGGATTAGGATTTGGTAAGAAGGTACCACGCGCCTTGGACATCGAGGGTATCCTCGACAAGGTGGCTAAAACTTCTATCACAGATTTGATGTCTAATGAGGATATCTTCGATGACTCTTCCCTCCATATGACTAAACTATTCACCGAATCCTCCATCTTTATGCTATCATCCGTATCCTTAACCTCCACCACAAACACCCAGAATGTCACACTTATCTACCCTGAACTTATCGATTGGGACCAACAAGGGTCCCCCGTTATAGATTTATTTCAGAATGATGAAGCTCTAGCTGAGTTCATGGGACTTTGGGATGGTATCCCTTTGGGCGATCATAAAGCAGGTTTTGTAATGGAACTAGAGCCAGCAGCTTATTTTGGTGAGAATGCCAAATCCTCCAATCACAAAAGTAAAAATAAAGAAAGATCTCTAGGTGAAAACCACACTGTGGCACCTCCCGATCACAAAATAGTAACAACAAAGGACGTATCCAAAGGTGAAAACCCAACTATGGCACCTAAGGATGGAGGATTTGACCTTCCCCTACCATCTAAGTATCAAGAGAAGTCAGCACTCCTAGTAGAGGATTCTACAGAGATAAACCTTGGCACAGAGCAAAATCCAAAGACCACATTCCTAGCAACATCATTATCAGAAACAGAGCATAGGAACCTTAACACATTCTTCTTACAAAGAACCATCAACTTTGTGTGGACCTATGCTAATATACCATGGTTAGACCCTAAGCTAGTTGTTCACTATCTCACAATTGATCCAAAAGTTAAACCAATCAAGCAAAAGTTGAGGAAGATGCACCCACAGATAGCTCTCTTGGTAAAAGTGGAAATACAGAAGTTGTTAGATGCCAAGTTCATATGACCTATTGACTATTCAGATTGGGTCTCAAACATTATACCTGTGTCTAAACCCAATGGGCGCATCCGCATGTGTAATGATTTTAGAGATCTTAACAAAGCATGTCCCAAAGATGACTTCCCATTACCAAACATTGATATTATAGTAGACTTGACAGCAGGTCATGAAATGTTTTCTCTCATGGATGGATTCTTAGGCTACAATCAGATAATGATAGCAGAAGAAGATCAACATAAAACAACTATTACTTGTCTGTAGGGTAATTATTGTTGGTGTGTCATGTCGTTTGGTCTAAAGAATGCCAGGGCAACTTATCAAAGAGCAATGACAGTGATATTCCACGACCTCTTTCATCATATCATGGAAGACTATGTGGATGACATACTAGCTAAATCTTCTAGGGCAGATCACATACAAGTTCTAGGACAGATCTTTGACAGGCTTGAGAAATACCAAGTACGCCTCAATCCAAAGAAGTGTGTCTTCGGTGTGACATTAGGGAAGCTGTTGGGATACATTGTATCTCGTAGAGGCATCAAAGTAGACCCTAAAAAAGTAAAAGCTATGGTGGAGGTGCCTCCAGCAAAGAACCTCAAAGCATTAAGGAGCCTTCAGGGAAGGTTGTAGTCCATTAGGCATTTCATCTCACAGCTAGCAGATAAATGTCAACCGTTTCAATACTTTCTCTGAAAGGATGTCTTATTCCAATGGGATTATAAGTGTCAAGTAGCATTTGATCAGCTCAAAGAGTATCTGGCTACACCTCCTATCTTGGAACCACCAATTGCTGATAAACCTTTGATATTATACATCTCAACTACAACTTCGGCCCTAGGGGCCCTTCTAGCACAAAATGATGAAACAGGAAAGGAGCATGCAATTTATTATATCAGTAAAACCTTAGTGAGATATGAACTCAATTATTCACCCATGGAAAGAGCTTGTTTAGCAGTAGTGTTCGCTTCCCAAAAATTGCGGCATTACATGTTGAACCAACACACAAATCTTATAGCCAAAATTGATCCATTGAAGTATCTACTAGCAAAAGCAGCTCTTATAGGCAGACTAGCTAAATGGCTCATGATCCTTAGTGAGTTTGACATTGAGTATACGGATCGCAAAGAAATCAAAGGACAAGCCCTAGTAGATCAACTAGCAGAAGCACCCATGACAAATACACACCCTATGGTAGCAGACTTTCCGGACGAGAATCTCTTCACTCTTTCCAACTCAATAATGTGGAAGTTGTACTTTGATGGTTCCTACACACAGCATGGATCAGGGGCCGGCATCTTGTTTATCACACCTCAAAATGACTATATTCCAAAGTCATATCAGCTTGCATTCCCTTGCACCAACAACATAGCCGAGTATGAAGCACTCCTCATAGGTCTCAATATAGCAGTTCAATGGGACATCACAAAATTACAAGTATATGGAGACTCACAACTAGTCATTCGCCAAGTCACAGATGAATACCAAACAAAAGATGATAAGTTGATCCCCTACAAGCAATTGGTGGATGCCTACAAACCACATTTTTCTAGCATCACATTTGAGCTAATTCCAAGAGAGCATAACAAGGCTGCAGACTCTATGGCTTCTGTAGGATCACTTATAGACATGCCTGCTAATACACAGAAATGCGAATTCTTGATCGAGCAGTTGTTGATACCAGCCATCGATGTTCCCCTTACTAAAATCATCTACGAACTTGTTGATCCCAATTCCCCATGGTACGAAGATATCTATGAATACCTTAAACACAGTACCTTTCCCCCTAACCTATCATCCACCCAACACAAAACCTTTATCCGTCGATCCTCCTGTTACATCATTCTGGGTGATACACTATATCACCGGAGTCTCGATGGTATCCTCTTATGATGTCTTAACATGGAAGAAGCTGAAGCTACCTTACGAGACATACACGAAGGTGTCTATGGTGCACATTCTACCAGTCCTAATCTCGCTAAGAAGATACTCAGAACAAGTTATTACTGGCCTACAATAGAATAAGATGCTGCACAGTTTGCTAAAAAGTGTCTACAATGCCAGCAACATGGAGATTTGATTCATGCACCAGCTCATGAATTACAACCTGTGACAACTCCATGGCCTTTTTCTCAATGGGGTCTCGACCTCGTAGGACAAATCCACCCATCCTCATCCAATGGCCATAAGTTCATCATTACTACCACTAAGTATTTTATGAAGTGGCTTGAAGCCATTCCCATGACCTATATCACCGGTAAGAAAATAGCCAAGTTTATCCTAAACTACCTCATATGCCAGTATGGTATTCCCCAGGCCATTGTCACTGATAATGGGAGACCATTCAAGAATCAAGATGTCCGTGCCTTATGCACACAATACAATATCCAACATCGCTTTTCAACTCCCTACTATCCGCAGAGTAACGGCCAAGATGAGGCTTCCAAAAAAACTATTCTCAAAATCCTCAAGAAAATGGTCAATGAAGCTGGTCGTGATTGGCACTTGCAACTCAATCCTGCCCTATGGGCCTACCGCACTAGTATCAGAACACCAACTGGTGCCACACCATATGCCTTGGTCTATGGCTCTGAAGCCATCCTACCTATAGAGGTCGAGATCCCATCCCTCAGAGTATCGCACTTCTAGATTAGCTGAGCTAGAACTATTAGATGAAAGGCGCCTTGCCGCGCTTAATCATCTCCATGTCTATCAAAACTGCCTCTGGCATAATTACAACAAAAATATCAAAGAAAGACGGTTTCAAGTTGGTGATCTTGTACTCAAAAAGAATCAGAGAAATCAAGCAGACCGAGAAAAGAAGGGCAAGTTTGAGCCTAACTAGTTAGGTCCCTTTATTGTCACAGCAGCATATGGATCAGGAGCTTATACTTTAGCTACACCTAACGGCATTCCTCTGGATGAGCCACTTAACAGTGTTCATCTTAAGAAGTTCTATGCCTGATCCTCAGAGTATTCCCAAAAAAAAAAATCTGTCTTCTGGTGAAAACCTAGCAAACAGGCGCCTTGGATAAGTACCATAGTGAAAACCTGGCAAACAGGCGCTATGTGTAGAGTCAGCATCCATCATCTATCAAGTCCAGTTCATTCTAGGTCCATTTCACAAGCTGCGTCCATCCATCCATAATAAAACCATTGACCTTGTTTGCATTTCCATCTCCCTATCTAGACTAGCTTAGAAATTTTTCAATGTCCACCATCGTCATCCCACGTCTTGATCTGTGTCAACAGTTAACACTATCTTGTCCTAGGTCAAGCTTTCTATGTCTTCTTCGTCAATCATCCATGCAAATTCCTCTATCGGAATGGGGGCAACTCTTTCCTTAACCAAGGTATAGGAACGGATCCTTGTTCGTGGTTTGCAACACGCTCTACAATCTTTTCTCCTTTTCGCAAATAACACTCTTTAACAGACACATCGCTCCTATGATAAGGTTGTTATCTTCCCAACGCTCTTTTTATGTCATCACACCAAACAAAACTATATATCATCTCATTTCAATCTTAAGGTACCTTGATCCCATGGATATGGGTATGTAGGCAGTCTGGAATACGAAGGAAGTATCCAGTACTCAGGTACATAAGATCTCCTCCTTTCACCTTGACCCATTTCATCACTCTATCCAGAACTACATATTCTCATTTTTCACCTTTCCTTGTAATGTGCCTTGATCCCATGGATATAGGGTATATAGGCAGTCTGGAATACGAAGGATCTATCCAGTACTCAGGCACATACGATTCATCATTCTTCACCCACCCCAATCCATTGACATGTCACCTTTCTAGTCTTCCATTTTTTTCAAAATCCATTCACCTCAACTTGACTAAGTCAAGCAGCAAAAGTACACATCCTTTCAAAGCAAAAGTTCTTAGCAAACCTAAAGCAAAGCAACTTGCTTCCAGAGTCGTCTACTGTCCTAACTATTATGATTGTCAACATCAGCTAATTCCAGCTTAACCAAAGCACTAGATCAACAAACTTGTCTTCTGCAAAGTGTTCCATTGTCGACACCAACGCACGTGTCTCTTGCGACATGTGGCATTTCTTGCAGCAAGATATTATCTTTTTAGGTAGATAGCACCCTTTAACGGACACAGAGTTCCTACGATAAGGCTGTTATCTTTCCTATCCACTCTATCCTAAGCAACCTCTTTGGCAAGAGAATATGTTGGTTGTATGTTTACTTTGTAAGTCAGTCAATTTGTTTTTTTGGTTTATCTTTTGTTCCTTTTATCCATTACCTATTCAAGGCTACCTTGATTTATCTATAATCTTGGTATGTTGCAATGCAGTACGGATTGGGGGCATAGTCATTGCTTTTGTGTGCCGTGTTTGAGGAATGATCTTTAGTATCTTACTTAGCATCATATTTATCTTGTGTGTGTTACGACCTAGCATCTTACATATTAATATTCTTCTTGCATTTACATGTTTTGAAGTTTATTTTATGTTCAAGGCTATGGCTCATTCACATGTTCCAACAAGGTTATATCATGTCTAAGGGATGTAAGTTCAAACCGATTGCTCAAAGATCAATGTCAAAAGATCGTAAGGTTTCTCAATCGATGCGATGTATGCTCAAAGCGCTATTAAAGGATGCCTGAGAATAAGTGGTCGAAGAAGGTTTGTGAAGGAGATGAGGGGGGTTTATATAGGTTTCAAACATGATTGATCAACGGTCCTAATAATTCAAAAGAATCAACGGAGGAGATAAAACAAATAACCATGATGAATGTGCACACAACATGTGTCAATCCATAAGGATATTTTTATTAAAATATGATGAAAACAAGATTGATTGAATAGATAACTCAACTTGTAATTTTGCCTTTTTTAGAGTTCTAAAAATAAGACTGATTGTGCACATGAGTTAACAAGATATTTTAAGAGGAATTGGAAGATAACTAAAATTAAATAAATAAATTTATTTAATTGTTTGTGCATGAGAGAGGAATAGAAGATTATAAATAAAATATTTGATTTTATTTATTTTTAGGGGAAAAAGCAAATTAAATAAATAAATTTATTTAATTGTTTGTGCAAGATTAGAGGAATATGAAGATTATAAATAAAATATTTGATTTTATTTATTTTTAGAGGATTGAGATAATTTAAATAAATTTGCATGATTTATTTAAATTTAGAAGAACAATTGATTTAATTAAATAATGTAAATTATTTAATTGTAGATAAGAGGATATTTGTGATGAATTAATTAAATAATTGGATTTATTTAATTAATGTGGATTTGAAATTTGAAAAGAGGATAATGATTTAATTAAATAATTGAAATTATTTAATTGTGGAAGAATAATAGAGGAATTTAATTTAATTAATTAAATAAATACAATTTATTCAATTAATGTTGATTTTTAGAAGGTTTGGAAGAATTTGATGAAATTAATTAAATAATTAGATTATTTAATTAATGTTAAAATGCAGGTGATTCGACAGATGATGAAATGCAAGTGATTCGAAGACATGGTCATTTTAGGGTGTCTACATTTTGCCCCTCTTTGATGCAATGCAGTTTATAGCGTTGCGTCAAAGAAAACCGATTGTTGAAGACATGATACAATTTTGATGCCCCAGCGTAGGTAGTTGCCCCAGCGTATGCCCCCTCGAGCGGAAAGACAGGGAAGCGATAGAAGGACTGGGTTGACGCTTGACTAGACGATTGCACGAGAAGGTGGAAGGAAAAGCAGAATAGGTTGGGAAGAAAAAAAAATGTGGGAGGGACACTATAAATAGGTCCTAAGGGGACCACACTCCTCATTTGCACCCTCAGAGCTTCTAAATTTAGAGAGTAGAGCCTCCAAACTTAGGGTGAGAGAGTTGAGTGGAAGAAGCTGACAGCGAGGAGAGATGTCAATTCCAGTGCATAGGCATTGGGCAGAGCGAGAGCGGACGTACGGGAGGCCAGTAGGAGCTCCGGCAGTGGTAAGTGTCTGAAAACCTCATTTTAATTTGAGGTTTTAGGGCGGCGTAGGGCTAGGTCTAGGTAGGTTTTTTAGGTCAGCCAAAAGTGCTGTAGGGTAGTTTAGCATGTTTGGCGATCAAGTTAGGCACTTTTGGCATGCCGCAGCGCGTTTGGTAGGAAGGTATAGCGCTATTGGTAAAAAGAAAGCGCTATTGGCTTTTGGGTGTCACGCCGCAACGCGATTAGTAGGAAGCCGCAGTGCATCTGGTAATGCAGTGCAGCACGGTTGGCTGTGTAGCTAGGTGCGGTTGGTTGGGAGGGAGAAAAATCAGGTCGCCTTTGGTAGCACAATGAGGCGCGGTTGGAAGGAAAGTGGAACACACTTGGAAAATAGGTCGCCTTTGGAGTGAGATAGTGCAGCACTTCTGTATAAGCAGTATGGCACGTTTGGTAAGACAGGGCAACACTTTTGTAGAAAACAAGGTGCCTTTGGTGAGGTAGGAGAATGCAATAGTTAGGGTTGACTGAAGGGTTTGATGACCCTAGTTTAGCGAAGGGGAGAGTTGGTCCTAGGGTTTGCGGCAGAAAGTAGACGATGGTAGGACTATGAGGAAATGGTTAAACTCACTGACAAGTGGTTTGCTGTGAATGCAGAGGATTATGTCTCCTTTGATGTCGAGAGAGTGACACCACCCCATAGCACATGAGGTGGTACAACTAACATGGGAGGAGGACACGTTCCTAGAGCACGTGGGATTATGGCACCTGACACACATTAGGGTGAATCTCGCCCTAGTGATAGCAGTTGTGGAGAGATTCCACAGTGAGACATGCTCGTTTCACTTTCTGACAAGGGAGGCGACAGTGACGCTGGAGGATGTGTATTACAGGTAGATGATGGGGAGATTCAGTGGACAGACGTCTCGTGACTCTGCGATAGGATCAAATGGATAGTGTCCTCATTGATTGGCGGCTTCCTGTGCCTAGACTGACGATCGAGAGGATTATCAGTGGGATGGGGCACAGTACTATCTAGGATGTTTACACATGGTACGCAGTATGCATGGGGCCCTTGTGTATTAGGGCAGCTATATCGAGACATGCATGACTGGGTCTACAGGAGCGGCCGAAGTCTCTCAGCTGGGGTGACCTTACTACAAGTGTGGGCATGGGAGCATATCCCTATGATCAGACCCATGGCACAGCATTGTCGGGAGAGGGGGGAGCCGTATGCGTTCTTGTACAAGGGAGTCATCACACATCGGAGGTTGGGATCTGTTAGCCACTGGAGGTGACAGATTGATGAGATGGACATATTTGTTTGGAGGCCGTGGTTACTTTGCGAGGAGTGGGAGGATGAGAACGAGCAGCTTATGTACTACTGCCAGGCTCAATATCTGTTTGGGAGGCAGATAGATACCATAGAGAGATACCTGCCAGAGCAGGTACTTAGACAGTTTGGGCTACCACAAGGGTTACCAGCTGGAGAGGCGACACATGCACGGACACGGCGGGAGGTTGGAGACTGGGATGCAAAGATTCCAGTGGCGACAGCGTTGGCTGAGGTACAGGGACTGGTACCAGTCAGATGGGATTGGGATTCAGGCTTGGCAGATCTAGGGACACTACCAGAGTATGACAGGTACTGGCAGACACCCAGGCCAGTGAGACTAAGGACACCAGGTGTGGCAGGGGTAGTAGGGGAGGTACTAGTTCTAGGTGTTGAGGCGAGGATGAGGTGACAGGCCAGAGAGGCCAGACAGCAGGTAGGTGTAGAGGCCGGAGGCTCACAGGTAGACGTAGAGATGGTGGAGGTGGAGGACCCGATCGTAGAGACCGATTTACAGCGGGCCGAGCAGTTGCTACAGGAGGAGATAGCCTGGAGGACTCGATTAGAGCAAGCACGTCAAACAAAGGTTCAATTGTCCCATTATAAAAAAAAAAGGTGCAACTAAATTAGGCACACACACATTTGTAGTTGTCAATTGTCCCTTATGCAATTGAAGTGTTTGGCATTCATGTCCATTGTCCCTTAGAAAATTGAGGTGTTTTTGCATTCATGTCCATTGTCCCTTAAGAAAAGAAGTATGTTTCCTAAGACTTAGATTGTTGAAATGGTTTGTTCAATTATCCCTTAAGAAGGCAATATGTTTCTAAGACTTAGTGGGATAAATCAAGATTTCTTCAATACTCGTCCTACATGAACATATTAAAAAAACCAATTTGCTCTATGTGAGTGATAAGAAGCTGCAACAAGTCAATTAGTTCCACAAAAACTCACAAGTTAGAAAAAACAAATCAATTTTACCGAAAGCGTTGTACTGTGTTACCAAAAGTGACTTACTGTGATACCGAAAGTGCTGCACTCTGTTGCCAGAAGTGATCTACAGTAGACCAAAGGTGACCCAGTGTGCTACCAAAAGCGCTGCCTTAGATCCAGAAGCGACGTATTGTTCTGCCGGAAGTGTCGTCCTGTGCTACCAAAGGCGCTTTACTGTGTCAGATTTAAAAAAGCTATACTTTATCAAAATAAACTAGGTCCAGATATGATTTCATGGTTGTTTTGAAGTTCTGAGATGTCATATCTGATAGATCTGTATCCTGGAATCAAGAAAACTCAAAGGATGTTGCAAATAGATAGGTTAACTCAAATATCAAAAATACCCCTAAATACGTCAGCTTAGGAAGTTTGAAAGACAAATAAAATAGCTTGTCAGTCAAATCAATGATAGGTATGTGAGTAAAACCCTGCAAAATCACCAAAATAAGATCAAAAAAACCTAATTTTCCAAAAGCACTTTACAATACTACCAATAGCGCTGGACTGTTTCACCAACAGCACTTTACTGTGCTACCAAAGGTGCTGCAATATCGCCCGAAGGCACGGTACTGTGCCTCCAAAAGCACTTTAAGATACTGCCAATAGCACTTTTCTGTGTCTTTTGCGCCGATCCGTACTGTACTTAAAAAAATCAATTTCTCAAAGAAAAAAGGGATTAGTGGGTCCCACCGGGCGTGCCAGAATGTGTATGAGGAAAATCGATTAAATTAAAACTAACAAATCAAAAACCCAATAACATAAAGAGAACCAATCTAAATAAAAGCCATTACTAATAAATCAATGAAATATGAAAGCTTTTACCGAGATTTGTATTGTTCCCTTTGGATGAATGTGGATTGCTCAATAGTGCTGCGAAACCATGTTGCAACAAGCAACTAAAGTGCTCAAATATCAATGTTAAAAGATCATAAGGTTTCTCAATCAATGTGATGTATGTTCAAAGCGTTGTTAAAGGATGCCTGAGAATAAGTGATCAAAGAGGGTTTGTGAAGGAGATGAGGGGGGTTTATATAGGTTTCAAACATGATCGATCAACGGTCCTGATAATTTAGAAGAATCAACGGAGGAGATAAAACAAATAACCATGATGAATGTGCACACGACATGTGTCAATCCATAAGGATATTTTTATTAAAATATGATGAAAACAAGATTGATTGAATAGATAACTCAACTTGTAATTTTGCCTTTTTTAGAGTTCTAAAAATAAGACTGATTGTGCACGAGTTAACAAGATATTTTAAGAGGAATTGGAAGATAACTAAAATTAAATAAATACATTTATTTAATTGTTTGTGCATGAGAGAGGAACAGAAGATTATAAATAAAATATTTTATTTTATTTATTTTTAGGGGAAAAAGCAAATTAAATAAATAAATTTATTTAATTGTTTGTGCAAGATTAGAGGAATATGAAGATTATAAATAAAATATTTGATTTTATTTATTTTTAGAGGATTGAGATAATTTAAATAAATTTGCATGATTTATTTAAATTTAGAACAATTGATTTAATTAAATAATGTAAATTATTTAATTGTAGATAAGAGGAGATTTGTGATGAATTAATTAAATAATTAGATTTATTTAATTAATGTGGATTTGAAATTTAAAAGAGGATAATGATTTAATTAAATAATTGAAATTATTTAATTGTGAAAGAATAATAGAGGAATTTAATTTAATTAATTAAATAAATACAATGTATTCAATTAATGTTGATTTTTAGAAGGTTTGGAAGAATTTGATGAAATTAATTAAATAATTAGATTATTTAATTAATGTTGAAATGCAGGTGATTTGACAGATGATGAAATGCAACTAATTCAAAGACATGGTCATTTTAGGGTGTCTACAGCTTCATACATGATCCTTCACTTGTTTTTCATCTTTGGAAGTTTCTTTATGGCCTCAAATAGGCCCCCGAGCCTAGTATGCCAAGATGGACTCCTTTCTTCTATTAGTTGGCTTCAACTGGTGCCATTCTGATCCAAATGTTTATATTCTATAGCAGGATGATACTCTCACCTTCCTTGTTCTTTATGTTTATAAACTATTGATCACAAGGAGTCACTCATCCACCATTAAGGCAGTGAAAATTGCCCTTCATGATCATTTATTGATGTCAAACTTGGGCCTTCTGCACTACTTCTTGGGGATTGAGATCACTCAGTCTTCTTATGGTATCTTAATTGCACAGTCTAAGTATGCTCTTGATATGCTCTCCATATTTCACATGGCTAACTTTAAGCCTGCACCGACTCCATTTCTATTAGGGGTCAAACTTGAGGCTCATTGTTCTTCACCATTGGTGGATGCTACTTTGTATCACCAATTAGTTGGGAGTCTCATATACTTGACTCAATGAGGCCTGACCTTTCATATGTTGTGGGCTTGGTCTCTCAATTCATGCAAGAGCCCCATGAGCTACATTGGAAAGTATCCAAGAGGATACTCAACTATGTGCAGGGCACTTATAGTTATGGGATTCAATATGTCACAAGTGTGGTAATTGACTTATAGGGCACATAGATTCAAATTGGGTAGGTAATTCTTAGGATTGCAAGTCTACTTTAGGGTATTGTGTCTCACTTAGTTTTGATCCAGTTTGTTGGTTGAGAAAGAAATAGTCTACAATTGCTCTTTCATCTATAGAGGTTGAGTGTCAAGAGGCAATTAATGCCTCCACTAAGGCCATTTAGCTTCAGAACATTCTCATTGAGTTTGGCATTCCCTTCTGGAAGCCTATAATCATCTTTTATGACAACCAAAGTGTGATACAAATCTCTCACAATCTAATCATTCACTAGCAGACCAAACACATTGAAATACACATGCACTACATTCGAGAGCTAACTCATGAGCAAATCATTGATCTTTTAGTACTATCTGACATTAGAGAAGAGTATAGACATATTCACCAAACCCTTCATAGAGAGCAAGTTCCTCCATTTGCAAGCTTTGTTGGGGTGCAGTAGGTGTCCACTTTGGGGATCTTCTTAGTTCTATTTCTCTCTCTCTATTTTGGGGGGAGGTATTTTATCTCTATTTAGGGGAGGCTATTTCTTTCATGGGGGGATCTTCTTCTCTTTGGGGGGAAATCTGTGTACATGGGTACCTCATTAAGTTTCATTTGTTAGGACCCATATTTTCACCCACCTAAGTTACGTTTAAGGGGGTGTTATTGTAGGTTTTTATTTCTTTTTCCTAAGGTTTTTTCTACACTTTTATCAAGTTTGTTTAGGTTAATAAAGTGAGTTTAATTAGGTGAGTGGGTAGTTGAGGTTTCACCATCCTACAAGAGAGTTACAATTTCTATTTGTAGCCGTTTGGTGGTCACTCCTTGTTGGTTGGTTTTTCCACCTCCACCCTCTACCTACTCTATATAGACTCACTATCTAGCTTGTATCTTGTAATCATTTTATAGTAGGAACTCTTTGTGAGCTCTTAATGCAATCTTGCCATCTTGACATTTGCATATCTCAGAATGTTTGGTCTATTTTTGTTTATTCATTTACAATTTTCATAGATTAAAATATCTCTTAAAGGATTTTTGGGTTATGAATCTATTTTAGATTTCTAACCACATCCAGTATCCTCTCTATTTATGCATTCATTTTCTACCTTCCTCCCTTCATCAAATCTCTGTATTCCTTCTTTGTGGGAACCTAGTTGGCATCCATATCTGTTTTGCAAGCTCACATCCAACCTCCATATCCAATCGTGTTCCCCTCTTTCACAATCCATTTCCTTTCCTTCAATCTATTCCCTCCACCATCCACATGAAGTTAATTTATCCTCCCACATTCAATTCTAGCCCTCATTTATGAGTTCACTTAACATCTTGCACCACATCAAATTTTTGTGATTTCTTTACGGAGCCTTATCTACCTCACCACTCCATTGCACGACTTAGAACTACCATTAATGACATCCTTTGGATGTGGTAAGAAGGAGGATGGCCTCCATACACTTCATAACTCTTGTGGACCCCACATTGACCCAATTTCTAGAAAATGCATGGGTGAATCATCCGATTGAGTACTCCTTCAAGTATAATCCACGTGAAAAAGATGCAAATGAGTATGGGAAACATAACACCTACATGCGACCAAGGTTTCATTCACAATACGGATCTTGAATGATTGAATAAAATATATATTGCATTTTCTCATTCATTGAAAAGAGATGAAAAACTAGTTGCAGAGTAGAGAAGAAAGAACAAGTGCAAAATATTAGGGTTTTCCTCTAGCGACAATTTCCAAGGTATTTTTATTATAATATCCTCTAGGTTTTCTCTCAAAGGATATGATTGGGCACTGTAGTCTTTAAAGAATAAATTAAATTTGTAGTTTCAACATTTTATTGAGTGTCTTGATGAATATTGTATGAGTTTTTGGTGATTTGGTAAATCCCCTTAACCATATTTACTAGTTCGAGTGTTAATCTTGTATAGTTTTTCAACATGAAGGCTATAAAAGTCCTAGTAAATTTTTTTTCAAGGCATCTTATTACGATAACACATGAAATTTGAGGGTTTGTTTCTAGATTATTAAGGTATGCTCAATAATATGTTTTGATAACTTCATGTGTTTGTTTGTTGTTATGCATAGATCCTAGCTTATGTGTAGAACTTTCAAGTATAGTCTTTGTTGGTATCTTGATTGAGGTATCATTGTTCGCATTGCATTGGTGTCCTCTTTGGTTGCTAAGCTAGACTTTGTTGCATAAAGGCACCTACCTACTATATGTTCAACCTACCATCGCACCAACACTCAAAACAACAAAAATCAAAATATTTATATATTTTATTACATTGTTAGTTCATCCACATTCATGTTTATATGTACGCAATTTAATATGGGCTATCAAGGAAAATTTTCTAAACACTTTACATGGTCATGTTTGATTCATAAACTATGTTATATCCTTGCTTGTTAAACTAGCATATAGGTGCTTAGTGACAGTAAATTGGAGCTTCCTATGCATTGGGCATGGTTTGTTTTAGGGTTTGATCTATTTTTTGTGTAAAATATTTAGTTTAACACCTTAGGGAATGCCCCCCTTGGCCTAGTAGAGCCTAAAGTTGAAGAAGGACTTTCCCTCCTTATCAAATTGGTCCATAGTTGCCCAACCTAATCATAAGTTACAGGCTTTGTCTTGAATTTGAGACCCCTGGCATTCAAGAAATAATCTAGCTTTAGGGATTTGGGAACCATCAGCATTGGGAACCAATAAATTGGTGACATTCTTAGGGACATGTTAAGTTCTTGGTTATCTTGAAGACCTCTACTGATAAAGAAAGTATTCTCTTCCCAAGTGAAGGGTGGTGACTTCATTCAAGATAAACTCTTTCAAAGAATAAAGTAAAGAAGTGAAGATAGAAATAGGAAGATACCAAAAGGATTTCCAAGACCTTGAACAAGTGGAAACACAAGCTAGAACACTACATACTACTTGGAAAGCTAGGAATAAAGGTATGTCTACTAGAATTTCTTCTCAAAGAGATGATGTTGGTCCTTCTACTAAAGAAAACATGCATGATTTGAGAGTTTAATATCTATATACTTTAGATGACTCAAAATATAAAATGATTAGCATTAGTAGGAGAAACCCATAGACATGAATTTGGTAGACCAAGAGATACCATGAATATATAAATGGAAGAAATAGAAATACATCCCATGAGACATATATTGAAGATGTAGATGTTTCTAATCCTCCATGTGTGAGAACTTCAAGAGTGACCTCACATCCCAAATTTCCTACATCTGCACATAGAATTGAAACTGAGCAAGACATTAAATTACATGATGCCAATGTAGGCATACAACCAAAAAATAAGCTTAGGGAAAGAGAAATTAATCAAAGAATAGACTTTGTTGATCAACTCATACAAATACGATTAGAACTTCAAGCTCAAATTAATTTGCAGTAAGCGCAGCTTCCCAAAATACACAATAGAAAAATCAACAACATGATCACAATGTTCCTAGTCAGGTAGTAGAAAAGCAACAATATAATCAATCAAATTTGAGAGCCCACAACAAGAAACAAGCTCAAAGGTTTCTCCCACCAAGATAGCCATTAGGAATGGAAAGATGTGAGCAATTAGAAATTTATGGCATTCCTAATTATCCCAATCAGACACCTAATAAAATTAGAGGAAAAGTACCTAAATCCCAAGGCAATAATGTTCTCACTAGGGAAGAACACCTTAGAGGATTCATCAATGTAATTGATGAATATGAAATTGAAGTTGAGGATGTCATGATGAAGTTATTTGTGTAGTATTTGGAAGAGAGTGTAAAAATAATGGTATAGAAGCCTTTTGAACAATAACATTGACTCATGAGAGGAGTTCATGAGGGTCTTTAGATTCCAGTATGGGGACATGGTTGACCTGAATTTTATAATTCAAGAGTTGACTATTACACACATGGTTCATAGGGTTGTCGTTGATGTCAACACTATCACTAGGTTGTCATTGATGTCAACACTATCATGGTGGTGTGATGGTGTTCATGGTTGGATGTCATGTCCCATCCAACAAGAAAAGAGAGAAGATATAGTTCATATTAAGATGGGAATTAGAAGCACAAAGATGATCAAATGTATTACTGATGCTACTAATGGCTTGTAGTATGTATGATCCAAGTTCAATGATGATTGCATTACCAAAAGAGTGTTTTGTTGTTGATTGTTTGAAGACAGTGTCACTTCTGTGAAGATGTTCTGTACAAGACAATGGAATGCTATGCATTCCTCCACATTTGTAGATATGGCCATGTGGTTTTGGAATGGTGTTCAATATGTAGTGAAGGTGATAATTCTAAGCTTTTAGATCATTTTTCCTTTCTCTTTGAAAGTTATGCATGATAGAGTACCAACATGTGTTCTGTTAGAGTAAGTTAGTAATGAAGGCCTATGGGGATGCTCCGCATTCCTCCGCAAATGAATGATTGCCTTTACGGTTTTAAGGACATGTTTATGGATGTGTATTACATGCTTCCTTGTAGTTTCAAGGTTCTTGGTGGTCTGCAGCTTAGTTTTTCAAATGACAGCAAGTTGCAGTGTGTTCTAGATTATAGATTATTCCCAGAGTTCATGATTGAAGATGTGCGGCATAATTATTTGATGTGCAGTGGAAAAGGTGTATTTGGAGATGCTGTATGAGTCATGTGGACTCATCTAGAAGAGTTTTCATGAATATATTTCTTGTTTCCAATACCACACAAGCTTTTTAAGTTGATGTAGTCATTATGCTTCAAGTTTTCACATGCTTTGTTTAAAGTTGTCCTATTTTAAAATGAGCAGAGTGTACAGATGTAATTCCTTGGTGTTTGAAGCTGTGAAGGATGTTTTGGACCTGGTTTAGCAAGTGTTGATGTCTGCAAGGCTTGGATCTTCTACTGGTGTAATGTGTGGCTTCACTTAGGACCTATCTTCTACATGTTTCATATTGTGTGTTGTCTAGCCAACTTGTAAATGTATTTTTCATGTTATATCTGGCTGACAAGCAATGTAATCAATGTAATATCATGTATAAATAGTGAATCAAATTGAGTGAGGAGAGGTGTGATTGCAAGTTGATTGAAATGTTTGCAAGCAGAATAAATGAATTATTGATGTGCAACTGAAGGAGAAAGAGTAGAAGTTGTTGATGTTGTCTGGATTCATCTTGAAGACATATTTGTGACAATGATCAAGTATAGAGTGTGCCTAACTGATTAGATATTCAGAAGAAAGTGTGAAGAGGAAGAAGTGCAATCATCAAAAGTGTGAGATTCAATGTCAGTTTTTAGACAGTAGAAAGACTATCATACTGTAATCTTTTGTAAGTGTGTTATCATTACAAGGAGTAGTAGCTTCCTTGGAAGTGACCCTAAAACAAAGTCTTCAAGGAGTAGAAGATTCCTTGGGAGTGACCCTAAATCAAAGTTAATTAGGGAGTAGCAACTTCCTTGAGTTATAGCCCCTAAAACAAAGTTATTATTTGAGCTTCATATATTGTGAGTTAATCCTCACCGTGGTTTTTCCCTTCTAGGGTTTTCCACATATATCTAGTATTATGTGTTGAAGTTCATTGTGTTAAACTTTGATCTTCATGTTTATGTTGTAATGATTAAGTTTTGATTTTCTTCAGATAAGTTGAAATTGTTAAAAGTGAAAATTTCTTAGATACTGATTCATCCCCCCTCTCAATATCTAGGTGTGTTCAACACTGAAAACCATCAAAAAGGGTGTAAATGAGATTGTTGTTGAATTTAATAGTAGATTTGTCATGACAATGAGGAAGGTGCCTCCTAATTGGAGACCAAATGAATCAATGTGCTTGGTTCTCTATTGTGATGTATTTGATGCTAAATTTGGATATTTTCTTTGTGACAAGAACCGTCAGACCCTAAGATAAGCATACAACATGAAAATTAATATAGAAAGCAATATGATAGCATTTGAAAAGCATGTCAAGAGAGCTGATGTAAAGATCTTGAGGCCAAATGCAAGCACTTCAAGTAAACCTCTCACAATAGAGGACAATCTAGATAAGTTGATGGGAGCAATGAAAGGTTTAGCTTACAGGGTTGCAAGAAATGAGAAGGGGGTGCCTTCTAATGTTACATTACTACTCACTTCATTGAAGGACAAAGGTTGCACAATATACCTTACAATATTGATTGAACTAAAAGACCAAGACAAAGTGATAAACATGTTGTTCCTAAGAAAGGAAATCTAAGGCACTAAGACAAAGATACTCCTAATCCCTTAAGGAAGAATCATGTAAATGTCAAAGATGATTCATTATGGTGTGAGGCATGTTATTTGCCTCATGGTTCAACAAAATTTTCTATTGAAATTGCACTATTGAAGGAGAAGTAATTTCCCAATGAAGATGGTACCCATGAATATTATGAAGATGTCGATGTGGACCAACTTGATGCTTACAAAGGTGATGAATACTTTCAATGTGATTATGACAATTATATATCCAATATGAGATGACAAGCAATGATTTCAAAAACCTTAAGGAACTCATGCAACAAAGATACAAAAGAGCAAAGCCTTCAATCGAAGACATTAAAGTTCCTACTAATGCAGCTATCATGCAAGTGTAGAGTGAGTACTAGCTTAAAGGCAGATAGGTAAATGCAAGAAAAGAAATTGGAATTGTGGTCATACTAGAGGCATTGAACACACTTGTAGATAAAGGGAAAAAATAGATGTTGATACTATAAGGAAATACATTTCAAAAAAAGTGTGAACAAGACTGCAAAAAAGCTAGCACAAAAGAGGAGATCATCTATGCCAAAGACCCCTATGTAGAAGAAGTATGTTCCAAAAAATAAAAGTGCAAGTATTGTAGCAAGCAGTATTGAAAATACTAAGGTGGAAGAAGTAGGAGGCAAGCTAAATCAAGCAAATAAAAGTTCACAAGAAGGACAAAATTCAACTAAGGTGAGTGGAAACATCAATGATGGAAGGGGTGTCACTACTGATGGCCAAGTAATGTTTTTCATCCCTAATACTAATGCAAAAACTATACCCCTATCCACTCCCTTGCCTGAATTTGTTCCCATTGGCATGGCTCTTACTTTAAGCCAAATGAAAGTCCTAGTACCAGTAAAGGAGATGTTTAGAGTCCCTAAGCACAAAGAGAGGGCCTTATAATATATCAATGCCCCAACCATAATTAAAGACCATACAAATCCTTTGAATGGCTATGTAGATGATGTAACTTCTGAGATAAATCCCCGAGGAATACCTAAAGTGTAGGGATACACACAGGAAGCCATCATGAAGCTGTAGTCTTCACAGATCAAACCAGGAAACAAACCACCATAAGAGAATGCTCGAGCATGAGTTTGCATAAGGAGAAAAATATTTGAGAAGACTAAATTGATATATTACAATGAATCTCACTAATTTTACAAATGTGATATATGGCTTATATAGCCTTACATTCCCATGAATTAACTGTCCTAACTGGTTATGGGAATAACTTCCCAAACTATAACTATTAAATAATTATTTGCCTATATGCCTAAGTAAACTTAAGGTAAAATCTATTTACCCTAACACCCCCCTTAAGTGCAACTTAGGGAGAAGAATTATTATGAGATGCAAGATGCAATATGGGTCCTAGCTACACAACCATGTTAGGTACCCATTTACAAATCAAAATGTGATGCAATCTCTCACAACCGAAGAAAAGGAGAAAAACCCTGTGGGAGAAAACTCATCTCCAAAAGAGAGAAAAAAAGAAAACAAGATGCATGGATGGACTCATTAACACCCCCCAAGGACTACATACATCATATATATACAATCAATGATCCTCCCATAGGAAGGAAAGAGGGAGACTACATAGTCCCCCCATAATGAATAATGTCCTGCAAAGATGGTAAGTGTCTGAAGTCAAAATAGAATCCAATCATTACAAACCACTTGTCTCCCTTAGAAAGAAACAAAACCATGTGTAGATGCAGGTATGCTTCCCATTTAGGATATGCTTTGAAAGATGGAAGCATGAAAAATGATGATGTTCTCTCTGAAAAATGCTCATGTCTCCTTGTCCAGATAGAATGATGATGCCAGAATCCAATCAGGTACTTTCCCAATCAAGAAAGAAGGTGACAAAATGGAACTATGTGGAAACTGATATAGAACAAACTCCAAAGATGGAAATACTAAAATATGTCTTCCAACCAAATCTAAAAGACAATGATGGTCCTGCTCATCAAGAATGATGAAAGTCTCAATCAATGACTCTCGATAAGAAGCCAATGGATGTGAAGGTGGATCAACTATCTTTGAAGAAGAATCAAGATCCTCTGAAACAACCTCAATAGAAGTGTCAAAAGACTCCAAAGTATCGCAATCATGAGTTATCTTCATTGAAGAAGGAAGAGGCTCACTATGATCATCTAGGAATGACTGAGTATTAGGATCTCCATATAATTCCCAAATGTGACTCAAAAGAGTATGAGGACACTCAAAATTAACAATAGATTCCAAAATGTTATCATCAACATGCATACCAATGATTCCTAAGACAAGGTGCCTATTATTTTTCCAGTCCAATTTTTGATGAGGAGTGCCAGGTTCGGGAACAAGATTATATAAATATGGCAACAAACGAATCCCTCTAAGATGAGTAATGATGCCATCTCTCCATTTTTCATAGTTCCCCTTCTTCAAGATGATCAAAGAAGAATGAAATGTAGAACCCATATCTAATGATGAAAATTCTTCAAATCTCAAAGATAGAACCATCACATGAATGTGGAAACTGCCAAATAAGATATACAACTGAAAATGAAGTCCCCCCACAAATTGTACCTCTCCAAATGTCAGGATATCCAAGTTATCAAGTAAGTGTCCCAAAAACACAAAACTTAATAGATAGTACTTGGTGCTGAATTGCAAAAAGAGCATGGACTGGATGAAATATCTCCTTGGCACCTTTCTGACGCTACAATATTGATAGAGATTGGAGATTGACACACCAAGTTATGAGATCAAGAGTCCAAACAAGAAGGTTGACTTCAAGCTGCAATAGATACTGATAGATAGAGAAATCAGGCAGATTGACTTGCACCACTACAAGGTTGGCGGAATCACCTTTCTGATGATATATGGAACTCAAAATTCTAACTCCAGATGCCCAAGATATCCTCCATGGAAAAATATCGCTGATATGGAGCCCACTGAATAAGAGGGGGCCAGATTGAGCCCTAGGGCGGATTGACCCTTGATCATGCACGTGAACACCTACTAATAATGAGAAAAAAATAAAATAGCCTATGAGGCTAAAAATGGAGCATTGTGATTGGGTGCAAAATAAGGGGCCCACCAAATGGGCTAGTTAATATGTTGGCGGGATACCTACGCCAAACATCAATCTGCAAAAAGCATGAGAAGAGCTCGGATAGAGCTGGTAGATGTCAAGCACCAATCAATCACAACTCATAAATTCCAAGTCACCATGCCAAATCAAACACCAACTCAGCAAGGTAGCACGTGCGAGAGAGTGACCAAATAGAGCCTCATGAGCATTGCTCACAGAACACAAAGTGTTGCTGGTCTATAAAAGGCCCAAAGAATGTCACTTGGCAGAAAATGTGGGACTAAGTCCCTGCAAAGAAATGCTCAAAAGCTATGAACGGGCCCACCTCACTGGCACGGATTAGAAAACCCTAGATATATATGAGGCAAAACTTTAGAATATGCAAATTCTACGCCAAAAAATATATCATTTGTTGTGCACAAGAGATGCATGAGGTGCTGCATACAAATGAAAATCCACCAAAAAAATTGTCTCACACCCTCCTATGATATGATAAGCATGGCATATGTAGGTATGTTGCAGATCAAAATATGTATGCTGCTCCTGTATGGCCACCGTGGGTGCCTAATCTAGAGTTGGATGGAGAGTTAAGACTCCGTGTATGCACTACTTGCCTTCGACCTCCAAGTAAAGAGAAAACCAAAGTTGGTGTCGCTGCATTCGTGGAGGGGATGCAAACATTCTAGGCTCTCTGGATCAAATCTACACTTTACCTATTTGAAGATGAGTGGTGTAAAGTGTATATGCACTCCAAGCACTCTAGATCTGTGCCTTGGATCATTCATAAGGCGGTGGATTCGACCATGGATCTGGGATTACAAGCCTCCAAGACAACCATGCAAGGATCTGTGAATGCGCTGCTTCCAATAAGAAGGATTTCAGCTGAACTTGCCTCCACAAAAAAAGTCCCCAGTGGCTCTGTGTCTTTGTGTAGAAAGTAGGGTGATCTAAGGCAAAATGAAAATTTTGATAAAACTTTAAACGCCGAAAAAATAATAATTGACCATACTGCAAAAATGCAGAAATAATGCTCAGATTGATGTCTCTTCAATCTCTTTCTCCAGCAACTTAATTCTCCAATATGGGCAGAAAGCTCCTTGATTTCAGCTCTAATACCATATAGGTATAGACACAAGGAGCCATTATGAAGCTGGAGTCTTCACGGATCAAACCAGGAAACAAACCACCACAAGAGAATGCTCGAGAATGAGTTTGCATAAGGAGAAAAAGATTTGAGAAGACTAAATTGATATCGTACAATGAATCTCACTAATTTTACAAATGTGATATATGGCTTATATAGCCTTACATTCCCGTGAATTAACCACCCTAAATGGTTACGGGAATAACTTCCCAAACTATAACTATTAAATAAGTATTTGCCTATATGCCTAAGTAAACTTAAGCAAGGTGAAATCTATTTACCCTAACATAAATTTTACCTTGGTATAGTATTTGTAAGTAGTCAAACCATGGTGGAACGCTTTTGCACCTCATTGCTAATCAAGGGGTGGTTAGTACATAATTACATGCTAGATTCTAGGGCTTCAAGTAATGTGATGCAATGGACTCTAGGGAGGTTAATGTTATTAGGGTTGTCAATAGTGTAAAAGTGCAACTTGCTACATACCCTGGTAACTATTTTATGATGGACATAATTATTGTTGACTATCTAGCTAAGTGGGGTATGTTGTTGTCAAAGAAATAGATAGATTTAATAGGTGGTAGTATACAAATGGATTTATCCTATGCCACAGTACCATTTAATGGAAAAGAGGTCCAATTGCATAGAGAAAAGAAAATTTTATGTATTGTGAAGATTTAGACATGGAAAAAGATATGAGGTGCTTTAGGCATAAAGTAAACTTGGGAAGATAATTGGATATTTTGATGATGATGTAGGCAAACATGTTGACCTTACCTCATGTCTAATACCTCCTTTCCTTGAAAATAATGATATATGGAAAATGTGTTTTGATTGAGCTTTCTCTAAAGAAGGAAACGGTGTAGGTGTCGTCTTGGTTTCTCTCGATGATACCACTTATAGATTCACCTTTAGGCTAAAATTTGATTTCATCAACAATGTAGAAAAATATGAGGATCTACTTCTTGGTTTGAATATTTCTTATACATATAGAATCAAGTGTTTAAGTGTGCATGATTATTCTAAACTAATAGTGTCTCAGATTAGAAGCTCATATGAAGCTAAAGAAAAAAAATTGAAAATGTATAGGAATGTTGTATGGGATTCCATTTAAATGTTTGATGCCTTTGATGTCAAGTGGCTAGATGGAATTGAAAATGTTATATCTAATTCCCTTGTTGTTGTAGCCTCAAAGTTTAATGCTTCTTTGACATCACCCCATTAGACATACACTGTGGAAATCCTCACCAAGTCAAGCATTCCTAATAATATATACAATTGACAGGTATTCAATTTTGACAAGCAGATTTATGATTTCATGAACTACCTAATTAGTTTTGACATCCAACTAATTGATTGGAAACATATGATTGAGGTAGAGGATGGAAAAGAGGCCTTATATGGAAAAAAGGTCATTTAGCTCAAAACCAACACCATCCCTAGAGGTCTTGTAGCTCTTGAAAGAATGTTTGGAAACACTGATTGCTATAAGACAAGGATCAAGCCAATTAGAAAATATGATATAGAAGGTATAAACATAGGGATTGAATCAAATCCAAAGATGGTTTATATTGGTAAGAAGTTGAAACTAGTAGAGAAGCCATTGTTGATTACACTATTGAGAAAGTTCAAAAAGTGTTTTTCTTGGTTGTATGATGAATTAAAATCCTCTAAGGAAGATTTATTCCAACATACTATTCCCTTGGATCCTAGAAAAAACCATTCAGGCAAAAGCAAAGGCCTGTCAATCCTATATTAGCCCCTCAAATACAAAAGGAATTGATGAAGATGAAAGAGGGTGACATAATCAAGTCAACTAGACATTTAGAATGGGTGTCGAATTGTGTCCTAGTGAGGAAGAAAAATGAAGACATCAAGTTGTGTGTAGATTTCAAATATTTGAACATTAAGTCCCTTAAGAACAATTATACATTGTCTAGTATGAATCATTTACTGTAGAAGGTGACTAGATCTAAACTTATGTCAATGATGGATGGCTTCTCAAGATACAATCAAGTTATAGTCAAGAAGTTAGAGTAGCATAAGAAAACCTTCATAACCCCTTGGGGAACATTTGTTTATGTGAGGATTCTTGCAAAATCAAAAAGGGCAATAGATGTTACCTTCATAGGCTTGATAAATGAAATTATGGTTGTGTATCAAGATGATTTCAAACTACCTATTCTAAGGATAGAAATGACCATTCTAAACACTTAGAGTTGATTTTCTAAGTTGATTTTCTAAATATGCTTGGAATATGAGAATTATTTAAATCCTAAAAAGTGCATATTTGGTGTTGAAGAAGGCAAGATTCTTGGGCATATAGTGTCCAAGGAAGGAGTGAGTATTGATCTTGAAAGGGTTAAAACCATAGACCTTATTCCTCAACCCAAAATAATTAAAGAAATGCAGTCCTTATTTGGAAAAATTAATTTTTTTAGGAGTTGTGTTCCTAACTTCACTAAAAAGATAAAGGATATCTCCAAGGTGCTTAAGAAGGGGCAATCAACTAGCTAGGATAAGAAATCAAATAATTCTTTCATGGATATTAAGGATGCACTAAAAAATGCACTAGTATTGGCAAGCCTTGATTATTCAAAACCTTTTCAATTGTTCTCTTTTGCTTCCTTCTACACCATTGCTACAGTCTTGCTTCAAAAAAATGTTGATAGATATGAAAATACAATTGCCTTCTTTAGAAAATCATTACACAATGTTGAGTTGAACTATTCCATCATGGAAAAACATGCTTACACTCTTGTCAAGGCTATCAAGAATTTTATACCTTATCTTGAGGGAGCAAAAATCATCACATATGTGCCTCATACTACTATGAGGAACATCTTTTCTCAAAAAGAAGTGTTAGGAAAAGGATGCAGATGGATCATCAAGATCCAAAAATATGACATGGAGGTGCAAACAAAAGGGTTGGTTAGAGGACAAGTCCTTTCCAAGTTAATGGAAGATACAAACCTAGATGCAATAGAAGTAAATCAGGTAACCTCTAGTTCAACACTTCCTCCTTACCCTTTGAAGGATGATCCATGGTATAAAGACACAAAATTCTATTTGGAGAATTTGAGTTGTCCTCTAGGATTAAATGATCATCAAAGGAGAACCTTGAAGATGGCAGCCCAAAAGTATGTGATGCTACATGTCCAACTTATGTGTAGAAACCTTGATCAAAGGAAATGAGGAAGATGTTATTTTTGTAAGGATACATGAGCTGACTGAACTTGAAGAAGCTAGGAGGACTGCACATGAAAGGAACTTGTTACAATAACAAAGGTCAAGAATTTATTTGATAATAAGGTAGTTAAGAGGAGCTTTCAAGTAGGTGACTTGGTCCTCATTTGGGATGCAAGGTCTGAAGATAAGGGAAAACATAGAAAATTTGAAGCCTTATGGGTTGAACCTTACTAAATTGCAAACAAGTGCAATCAAGGCAATCTCTACCTCAAGAGTTTGGATGAAGAATTCATGGATCTACTAGTCAATGGTTAGCACCTCAAGAATTATTTCTCTTGATGGTATGTAGCTCTCTTTGGGCCTATGTATATATCTTTTCCCTTTGTGTGTTGATGTTTTTGTCTTTTGGTTGGCCTTGCTCTTCTTCCTTTTGTTTTAATTTGGTCCTTGTTCTTTTTCTTTTGGTCTATAACTCAAAGATATCTAGATCCTTGTTGTGCTTGCAAGAGGCACATGTCCCCAACTACAGCCAATATTGGTACTTGCCCATAATTTTCTAAAATCCTATCAGTTCCTCATTGTTGTCTTGAAAAAATTTGCCCATCACTAATGACCAATCTCAGAGATAGATTGAATGGGTTCCCCTTGGTTAAATTTTGTGCTGGAATGGTGATTTGCTTCCCCATGCCTTTATCACATGTTGAGGTTTCGAAAAGGTCCAAAGACTTCTAAGTACAAAAGTTTCCTTATCATTTTTTGGTATTTTTATGGTTTTACAGGTTTCTTCCTTACTACTAGATATTGAATTCCTACCAAATACTACATGTAGATTTCTTTTCCCACATTTGACATCCATTTCCATATCTACCTAAAAGTTTAATGGATTTCCTCACTTCCCTTCACATTTTCCATTATGTTCTTTCTACCTTGTTTTATAGGTTCCTACCAGGCTACACGATGTTAATTTTCAAGTTCATTCTCCATGACATCCTGTTCTCCCTCATTTTCATGTAAATCTCATTCCTTTACCACTTAATTCATTTTTTCTTTCTCTTTCATTTATTAGAACCTTCCTTTAAGATTGGATATTTTTCTTTAGTTCGTATATCCTATTCTTATGTCTTTTTCCGCATCCTCTCTCCAAATTTGGTTCTATAATGGATTTCCTCATTTTTCCAGTTGGCCATTCCCTTCACTTCTCTCCTTTTTGTGTAACTTCTCTTGCCTATAGGATGTCATTTCCTCACCTCATATCCAATATCCCCACCCAATTTTTCATTCATTTTCTACCTTCCTCCATTCACCAAATCTCCTTATTCCTTCTTTGTGGGAACCCAATTGGCATCTAGATCTATTTCACAATCTCATATCCAACCTCCATATTTGATCTCATTCCCCTCTTCTATAATCCCTTTCCTTTACTTCAAACCATTCCCTCCACTATCCACATGTAGTTCATTTCTTCTTTCCCACTTCTAATTCTACCCTTCACTTCCACGTTATCTTAACATCTCACACCACATCATTTTTTTGCAATTTATTTAGGGAACCCTATCTCCCTCAACCACTCCCCTACATGACTCAAAATTGTCATTAATGACCTCCTTTGGACACAAGATGTAGGATTGCCTCCATACACTTCATAACTCTTGTGGACCCTGCATTGATATGATTTTTGGAAAAGGCATGGGCAAATCATCTGATTGAGTACTCATGTTACCCATTTTTATTTTCCATCTCAACCAAGTGGAGCTGGTTAAGTTTTATAGTTTTAAGGGCGCATGTTTGTTATTAATGAGTGTTTTGCCAAGAGAAAATTGCCATAAAAGAACTTTAGATAAATGCAATTGTTTACAATCAAGAAGAACCATACAACATTACATATTTTAAAAGGAGTCTTCATTATTCACAAATGTCAAATGAAGTGCTCCCACACAAGCCGTGGGAGTAACTAAAATAGGCAAAATAAAAGTAAATTTTACTTTTGAAGGAAAAGAAATGCATAGGAAAAGATGAGGGACCCGTCATTGCCTACGAATGACAAATCCCGTGGTTGAGTTGGTTGCTATCTTCCTCCATCCATTTGAGCTCCAACGTACCTAGAAAACAAATTTTGTTAGCTTAGGGTACCAAGTATTTTCATACACAATTAGAACTTCAAAAGTACCATTCACTTTTATGTAGTAGCAGTATATCAATAATCATATCAACATAATAGAGGTTAGAATGAGCAGACATAAGTGCTATATCAGAAAGAGAGAGATCCATACAAGTAACCCCACATCATGAATCAAAGATATATTTCATATGATAACATGTTTGCTTCATGTGCAGGTATATGAGAAATTAGTTTGTTGATTCATCTTTTTATGAAATAGCATGTGGGGAAAATGTGGCTATCACAAGGGTTGAGCCTAAAATGCTCGGAGTAATGACATTAATGTAGAGATATCCGATAGACCAAGCATCATGATGTTTTCATCACATGCATGTTGCTACTATATCAGATGTATCGAGTACAAGAAGGAAGGAAAGTCAAGAATGATAAGGATACTTAGAGTTCAAATGTTTTAATTTGACCCCCTTATTTGGATTTTTAGAGTTTCCATTATTATCACCATGGTCCATGACTTAATTCATTTGACCTAGTTGATTTTGGAGCCCATGAGTTTTCAAACTCATGTGATCATTTGTTTTAAAATGATAATGTCACTTTATATGTTTAATTGCATGATTATCGGCAAGAATAACGACATAATTAAATATTAAGGGTAATATTTCATTGTTACCTTAATATTTAACATGTATTTTAAAAAAGAAAAGAAATAACAAATGTTAAATATTAAAATAATCAATAACCTATTATCTTTAATATTTAATCAAAACATTATCCTCCCCTATAATCATGCAATTAAACATATAAAATGAACTGTAATCCTTATGCAAGGTCAAAGTGTAAAACATTTGACTAAATGATGCAATTATAAGTCACTTAGTTTAAATGTTATTTTCAGAAAAGGAAGGATATTTACGTCATTTATTGCATAAGGGGGGTAAGACTAAAATTTATGAAGAGAGGCCAAGTAGGTTAGAGGAGGTTGAAAATGTGGGAAGCATTTAAGGGGATATTTTGGCTAAGTTGAAAATTTTTAATGCATTTTTAAGAGCTTTTATGATGGGTGATGACAGGCCTTGATTTTTCTTCATTGGAAACTCATTTTGGAGGGTTTTGAATAGATATTTTGAGGGCTTTTATGTTATGCACGACTGGTGCAGGAGCACCTATTTGATCACATGCCTCCATGAGGAAATATTGAGTCTTGTGTTCAATTTTGATGTTTTAATGTTGTAATAAGGCCCAAGAGGCCACATTGTTGATGTTATAGGTCCTAGGATGTTGTCCATTTCTCAAATATTGTAAAAAGTTGAAAGTTGTCAAATCTTGTCATATTTGGAAAAAATGCAATGTATGGTAGTTGAAGGGTCAAGAGGCATGAAGAATCTAATGAGTTAGTTGGAGTTGGTTGGGGATGCTTAGGAATGCTTTAAATACACTTGTGCACATTGAGAATGGGGGTGATTTGAAGAAAATGGAATTTTATTGAAGTTTGAGATGAAAAACAATAAAGGAACCCTATTTTGCATGCCTATTTTATTGTCATGATGTGTTGTATGACCCAGTACGGCCAGATCATGGCTTCTAGTCATATGTTCTTGAAAGATCTCTGAATCTAGTTTAATTTTCTTTAAGTCTCATGAAATTTCAAATTGTGTGATGAAAGATATTGCGAGTTTATTAGAAACTGCCAGAAACCTTCTGTTAGGGTAATAGTGAACCTTCAAAATTGTGTTTCTACTAATTTATGTAATGGAATAAGCTACAAATTGGTGAAATGTTACTTCTAGGTGTGTTTTCTTTGATTCCAAACTTGCAGAGTGTATTGATGAAGTTAGTTCATATTTTTATGTTGCCCTAGTACTGTTCTGCTCAGTCACAGACTGGTAAAGGGTAGAAATGATGTGATTTTGATGTTTTGTTGGGGATTGAACATCCTTTATGGTGGTTATAGTTTGGGAAGGGGAGAAATTGAAGTCTTTTATATTCCTCAAGTTAGAATTGACAAAGTAATGAAGGTTTACACCATCAAGTGACTCTGTCCTGTTAAGATTTGATATGACAGTCACAGACTTGACTGAGTATGAGGCAATTTTATGTTCTAATAATGCTTGTAAACCTTAGAAGAGTGTGGGATAAGATGTTTTCAATGTTTTCAATCCATAGTAAAGGTTGCATGATCCTTGTATTGAGAGAATACCAAGAAAGTCAAAAGTTGACAGTTTGGAATGCCTAAATAAGGCTTAAGTGTAGACTACCAGTCATTATTTGGGGTGTTTATTACAAGACAACATATGCTAGTTTTCAAATATGTGTTGAATGGTCCAAAGGGGTATCAAAATATGTATTTAGTTCATTGTTTTAGTGCTTATTTTCCAAGTTATGTCTTGACAGTCCCTTAAAGAGGGCTACTAGCATTGAGACAGTCAATGAAGGAATAGGAATTTCATGAAGGGACAGACATTGGTTATTGTTTGTTTTGGTTGAGTTAAGGTTCCTAGAGATAAGAAAGACAACTAAGGTCTTTTTTGGGTCAGAGTAGTTGAAACCTCTAATTGGTGCTCTTGTAGAGGTCATTACCTTTAAAAGATTTCTTGTGAAACTTGAAGTGTCAGAGTAATTGAAGCCCATTATTGTGAAATATGTCTCCATGTGAGTAAATGTGAACCCCAGCACTACATCAACGACCAATGAAGTTTTTGGCCCTTCTCCTTTCACAACTGCTTGGAGAAGTATATAGTCATTAATTTGACTCTTTGGTAGTCAGTTCTTATCATGCAATTTCTAGAGTTAGTGATTTTGTGCAGTCCTTACATAGTTTTGAGCATGCTTTGTAACTCTTTTGGGATATGAAATATAGAAGAGACCTTGGATACCATTGATTATGAGATTTTGCCTTCTTATCCTTGCAGTGTTGTGTATTATCAAGTGATTGATCAAGTTATTTGTGAGGTAATTTTTATTTCCTTGTGACTTTGTCTCATGTTCTATACCTTTTCTGCAAAAAAGTAAGTTTATGCAAGTTGCAAACTATGTCTTAAAGATGCATATGGCTTTCTAACTGTGAAGTTATCTTCCTTTTAAAGGTTAATACATTTAGGCCTCTTTGTGAAATATTTATGCAAAAGCATGCAGTAATAGGTTGTGCAAATTTAGTTTTTGTTATCTATAACCAAGTGTATACAAACTTGAGTTTTCATAAACCATATCAGTTTGGTACATCACCCTTTATTTCATTTTCCAGTCTTTTTTCATTTTGAAGCATTCCTTTTTCCCTTTTCCTCTACAAATCTAGTAGTTTCTAGGTGATAACCAGTTAGGAGCCATCCTTATCTGGAGATTCACTCCAAATTTTAGGTAACCCACAGCCTAGGAGTGTTTCCATGTTCCTCTAAAGTGCTAAGTTATGCAACTTAGCTAAGGTGCAACTTTAAGAGATAATAGTTTTTGGCATGCCCGGTGGGACGGTTAGAATCAAAATAGTTCAAATATTACATTTTTATTGCTGGTTTTGATATGCAACCAGTAATTTTCAGACCTGTAAGAGGTTGAAATCTGCATATTTGGCGACTCTAAGCTTTGGTTTAGTAAAATCAATGCATTTCAGCTTATGAAAAGGATACAAACCAGAAGTAGTCCTTCATCCTTTGAGTATTTGCAATTATCCCCACCTAGGAGAAGAGGGATAACAGCTGAGAAACCCAAGAAAAATCATGTTTATTCTAGGAGAGCCAAGTCTATTCCTCCTGTTGTTAGAACTCATACTGCCCCAAGAATCCCAGTTACAATGATTCCTAGAGCTAGAAATCAGCCATTTGTTGCATTCAACCAAGGCAGCCCACTGAATTTAGCTCAACATGATGACATTCTTGTAGCCGCTTTGAAAAGTTTACCATATTTTAATGGTGAAGATCAAACTACTCAAGCTAAGCATATAAAAGAAGTTGCAAACCTGTGTGATGTCCATCATGTGACAACAGAAAATGTTGCAATCAAATTGTTAGCAGCTTCCCTCAAAGGGAAGGCTTTATAGTGGTTCGGAAGCCTACCAATTAACTCCATAGATTCATGGGGTCATTTAGGAGAGGAGCTGTGCAGTTTCTTCAAAGACAAATCAGACCATTTATCATTGGTGGAGCAACTGTCTACAATTAAGAGGGCTCCCCATGAGGTTATGTCAAACTTCAACCACCATTTTCAGAAGACATGGGATAGAATCCCACAAACGATAAGACCTATTGTTGACCATGCTTTCTTGTATTATTTGAGAGCTTTGAATAGTAATATTTATGTTATGGTCCATTATATGGGAGGAGCTTCCTTACCTCAAGCTTATGCTATAGTGATAAGAGCTAAGAACAACCTCATATAGGCTGGTAAAATTGCCCCTAGACCTCCTTTGCCAATATTCCCTGCTATTCAGCCACCAATACCAATGCACGTTCCTCCTATAGCTGTTATACCAGTTGCACTAGCATTACTAGAGCCTAATATCCAGCCCAATAACCAAAAAAATGCTATTCAACCTCAATCTTTTGAGTTATGTAGGAGATCAAAGGGCTGTTATAATCTTTTGGTAACGAGATAGTGAACCTTAAGAGGTAGCAAGGTCAAAGTTTCAAGCCTTATCAGCCCTCGTTTCAATCTAATTACCAGCAAAACCAGTCAAATAGGCCTCCTTATTAGCCAAATAATCAAGGTCCAAGACAAGCCTTTAACTCTAGGCCTTATCAAGCTTACAACCGAAACCCTGTTATTTCCTCGAAGGAAATTGTACCCATACAAAATAATTTGGCTCAGGACTATGACTGGTGCTTTCCTTGTAATCAACCCCATAATCAAAGTACCTGTGCCAATGGGGTGATAAACCAAGCTTTGATGGTTCAAAATAATCCAACAATGCAATCTAATGTGCCTGTAGAAGCTCATGTGTAGCAGCAAGAAGAATAGATACATGAGACAACATTCCTAAACTAGCAAGGAGAAGAATTATGTGGTATGAACCAAGTTGGTTCTTCAATTGCAGCCAATACACGCAGCAAGAAGAGGGCTATAGATAACGGGCAATAGTTCATAAAGATCAAACTCATGTGCATCAAGTGCCAAACACGAATCAAGGTGTTTCTGGTCCATCAAATGCTGAGAAGATTCAAATTTTGCCAAGAAGTCAGTCTTTTGGTAGGCAAGGAGCAACCTAATCCACCAGTTCAGCCAACTTTTACTCAAGGTGATGTGACTGCCCCCAAAGGCCAAGTTAAGTCAAGTACCTCTACTTTTAATATCCTTGAGCATATGAAAAAAGTGAATGTATCTATGTCTATGTGGGATTCCCTAAGTATCCTTGGCCAAAAGGACTTTCTTCAATCAGCCTTATCAAATTTAAGTTTGTCTCAAGAGTCTAGTATAGATAAGTCTAAAGCTGTGTTGACAAATACCACTAGAAATGATAAAGAACAGCAAGCTTCAAAGGTTAAGCCCCCACCATTTTATGTGTCTTTGATCATAGGAGATCATTTAGTCCATAACTGCATGATTGACCCAGGTGCTAGCAGTTCAGTCATGCCCAAACAGATTGTTGATAAGTTAGGAATTGAATATGAGCCATTGGAGAAGGGAGTTGTTCAGCTAGATGGGACTGCTGTAAGTATAGTAGGTGTCATAAAGGGACTGAGTTTGACTCTTCATGCCTGTCCAAATTTCTCTATCCCACAAGACATCTATGTCATTAAGTTACCTCCTTATTTTGCTATTTGTTTGTCAAGAGATTGTACTGCAAAAATAGGAGGTTACTTGTCCTCAGATTGGTCTCATATGTTGTTTAGAACTAGCTATGGCACTAAGGTGACTATCAAATCAGAACCCATTGCCAAAGACCATATTGAGTCTTACACTCCACATCCCATCGATGCCAACTTGATTGCAAGTGAACAAGAGGAGCAGACTGTTGTTCAATAAGGTAGTACAAAAATTGAAGGTATACCAGAAGTTCTTCTTGATGAGTGGGCAGATCTGACTCATGTGGTTGGTCCATGTGAGCACCTAGAAGAGGCTAGTTTGGGTGTGTATTTGATGCATGAAGCTGATTCATTTATGCCTAACATTGAAAAAAGTGTAGAACAGCAAGATGGGCAGCAAGATAATGAGGTCTGGGAACTATTTTTTGATGGCTCAAGGAGTAAAATGGGTGCTAGTGGTGGATGCATGTTTGTTTCTCCAAAGGGTGAGAAGTACTATTCATCTTTTAGATTTTGTTTCAGCTGTACTAACAATGTGGTTGAATACGAAGCTCTCATTCAAGGCTTGGAATGGGCAAGACAAAAGGGTATTAGCTGTCTAAAAGTTTATGGGGATAGCAAATTGGTTGTTAATCAGGTGAGAAACCTTAATATTACAAGAAATGATTTGCTTAAATCTTACAAGCATAGAGTATGGGACCTCTTGGAGGGATTTGATGCATTTAATTTGATATCCATACTTAGAAATCAGAATAAACATGCTGATAGGCTAGCTGTTGTAGGGGTTGAATATGACATTCCAAAAGAGTTAGTAGTGGTAAGACTAATCAGCATGTTAAGGTTGTTGTTAGGCCTACTGTACCTGATAACAACATACACTGGCAAGTGTTTGAAAGTGACCAACAAATTGTGAACTTCTTAAGAGAAGAAGCTGAATTCTTTCATACTAACCAAGAGAAGCTACAACACCAGTACGGTGACCAAATCATTCAGCTCAAGAATAACAAGATGCCAAAGGGTTTGGGCACCTTAGAGCCCATTTTTAATACTGATGATGAAGCTACAAAACCCAAGGCCAGCTTACAAGTTCAGCAAGATCACTATGAAGAGGTTGAGGTCTTCAAGGGTAAGCTTCTTAAACTGGGCAAGGTATGTACAACAAAAGAAAAGCAAGCACTTATTCAACTTTTTCAAGAATTTAGTGACATTTTTGCATGGGAGTATAGTGATTTAAAAGGTTTTGATCCCCAGCTTGCTCAACATACTATTGAAATTGAGCCTAATGCCAAGCTTGTCAGGCAGAAATAGAGGCCATTGAATCCTAAGTGAGAGCCTCTTATGAAGAAGGAACTAAACAAACTGATTGAGAGTAGCATAATATTTCATATTAAGCATACCTCATGGGTTTCCAACCTTGTGCAGGTTAGGAAGAAAAATGGAGAGATAAGACTGTGTGTAGATTTTTGTGACTTGAATAGAGCTTCCTTAAAAGACCATCATCCTTTGCCTTCCATGGAATAGATACTTCAAGTAGTCTCAGGATCAGAGAGGTTTTCCTTACTAGATGGTTATTCTGGTTACAATCATATATTAGTGAAAGAGGAAGACTAGTATAAAATAGCCTTCACCTTAAAATGGGGTACTATGGCCTACAAGAAGATGCCCTTTGGTTTGTCCAATGCTGGAGCAACCTTTCAAAAGGCTATGAATATGGCCTTTCAGGGCTTAATGTACAAGATTGTGTTAGTCTATATTGATGACGTTATTGTTTTCTCCAAAGAGGCTAAGGATCATCTAAACCACTTGAGGCAGATTTCTGATAAATGTAGGGAGTTTGGGATATTGCTTAATCCCAAAAAGTGTGTATTTGCTATCCATGAGGGAAGATTGCTTGGTTATGTGGTGTCAAAATAGGGTATCACCATTGACCCTGAAAGAGTAAGTACAATTTTAGCTCTCCCCTTACCAGCACACAAGAAAGGCCTGCAGAGTTTCATTGGTAGAATCAACTTTGTTAGGAGATTTATTCCTGATATTGCTAATTTGTTAAGTCCACTAATTGCTATGTTGAGAAAGAATGTGTCTTTCATCTGGACTAGAGTAGGAAAATGGAGCTTTCAGCTTATTAAAGAGGCATTGACAACTACACCTACACTTCTGAATCCTAATTTTTCTAGGGATTTCACTTTGTATGCTTATGGTAATATTAACTTTGTTTCTGCTATGTTGGTACAGAAGAATGATTTGGGTTTGGAGCAACCTTTAGCTTTTTCAGTCAAGCATTGAAGGATTATGAGCTAAGGTAAACCTTTGTAGAGAAACATGTGCTTTCTGTTATAAGGAGTTTAAAGAAATTTAAACACATGTTGTCTAATAATAAGATTAATCTAATGGTTGCTCATCCAAGTATGAAGGAATTTATGTTGAGTAAGGACCTCAGTGATTAGAGAGCTGGTTGGGGAACTAAGGTAATGAAGTATGATGTAGACATTAAAGTTACTAAGCTAGTTAGGGGCAAGGGGTTGTGTGAACAACTTGCTGATGGTATTATCAGCAGAGAAGAACATGAACAAGAAGCTATTCTATCATTGCAAGATCAAGAGCAATAAATTGCTTTAGTTCTTATTACTAGTTGTGTGCAATAAATGGTTCATTTTTTGTAGACTGGTGAGTGTCTGCAATGCTTGGGTAAATCCAAAAGAAGGTATTTCAAATTACAGTCTATACCTTATGTACTCATTAATGGCTTGCTTTTTAGGAAAGATTTCAATGGAGTATTGTTGAGATGTATTGAACCTAACTAAGTTGAAAGAGTGTTGCATGAATTCCATGAGGGGTCAGTTGGAGGCCATTTTTCACCTAGAGAAACAACTCTTAAGGTGATGAAGGGTGGCTATTATTGGCCTAGTTTATTTAAGGATGCACACTTGTGGGTCAGAAAGTGCAAAGAATGTGCTCTGTTTGTTGGAAAGGAGAAATTGGCAGCCTTACCTTTGCATCCGGTTCAGGTTGAACAACCCTTTATGAGGTGGGGGTTAGAATTTATTGGAGTTATAAACCCTCCATCTAGTGTTGTCCATAAGTGGGTTCTTACAGCCACATATTATTTTACTAAGTGGACTGAAGCAATCGCACTTAATGAGACCAATGAGTCTGTTGTTCTGAATTTTTATGAAGAGCTAGTTATCAGATTTGGAGTTCCTGAGTCTATTATTTCAGACAATGCCCTTGCCTTTGTTGGTTCTAGGATCTCTGATTGGGCTGTGAGAAATGGAATTTGTCTATAAACATCCTCCAATTACTATCCTCAAGGCAATGGCCAAGTGGAATCCACCAATAAAAACTTAACCAGAATTATTAAGAAGACCATGGAGGGTAACTAGAGAGCCTGGCATACACAATTAAAGTCAGCATTGTGGGTTGATAGAATTAATCCAAAATGGTCAACGGGGCATTCACCTTTCATGTTGGTGTATGGCAAGGAAGCAAGGCTTCCTATCATACTTGAGTTACCAACACTTGATTTGGTGAATCAGTTGGACATGTTAGAAGAAGGCCCTATGAAAATAAGGCTAGTTCAACTAGTTAAGCTTGAAGAGACCAGGAATAATGCCATGAGAAATATAGAGCATCATCAAGCTCAAATGAAGAGGGCATTTGCCAAAAGAGCATCTCCAAGAATATTCCAGGAAGGCGACATAGTGTTGAAATGGGATAAATTAAAGAGCAAACTTGGAAAGCACTCTAAGTTCGATGCTTTTTGGAGTGGGACCTATATTGTTTCAGAATGTAAACAATATAATGCCTTCCAGCTATCTAGGCTGGATGGTGACATGGAGCCAATCCCAGTCAATTGGATTCACCTCAAGCATTGCTTCTAAGGTATGATCTTAGATGTTTGTACATATTTCATGAAGTTTTTTATGTTAAATAAGTGTTGGTGCACAATAGATTAGATGCAGTTTCCATTTCCCTAAGTGTGGTTGTGCATAAGTTAGTTGTTTCTGGGTTTGGTTGTGCGAAAGTGATGAAACTGTTGTGATGTACTACAATTGTATGAAATAGGCATCCATTATATGAAATAGTGAATACATGTATTCACCGTCACACATCATACCTATCTCCCTCATAGGACTATGATAAATTACAGTAGTTTGCTAAAGAGGTGTTCTTGTTGATTACCCCTTTTAGTTCACCAAGTAGATATATAGCATTAATGATAGTGATTTTTGTTGGTTCGTTGTCACCAACCATACACATGTACTTGATGGATTAGAAGAGGTTACAGTCTGAAAGTGAGTTGTAGTAGTGGAAAGGAATGCTTTTCAAGGTTTTGTCAAGTATGAGTGACTCTATGCCCAACGGATCATTTTAGGTAGTTGGTCTAGATACTTAGTAGGCAAGCACCATGTAGTTGTCACTAGAAATGTTACCCATTTTTATTTTCCAGCTCAACCAAGTGGAGCTGGTTAAGTTTTATAGTTTTAAGGGCACATGTCTATTATTAATGAGTGTTTTGCCAAGAGAAAATTGCCATAAAAGAACTTCAGATAAATGCAATTGTTTACAATCAAGAAGAACCATACAACATTGCATATTTTAAAAGGCATTTTCATTATTCATGAATGTCAAATGAAGTGCTCCCACACAAGCCGTGGGAGTAACTAAAATAGGCAACATAAAAGTAAACTTTACTTTTGAAGGAAAAGAAATGCATAGGAAAAGATGAGGGACCCGTCATTGTCTGCAAATGATGAATCCCATGGTTGAGCTAGTTGCTATCTTCCTCCATCCGTTTGAGCTCCAACGTACCTAGAAAACAAATTTTGTTAGCTTAGGGTACCAAGTCTTTTCATACACAATCAAAACTTCAAAAGTAGCATTCACTTTTATGTAGCAGCAGTATATCAGTAATCATATCAGCATAAGAGAGGTCAGAATGAGCAAAAATAAGTGCTATATTAGAAAGAGATAGATCCATACAAGTAACCCCACATCTTGAATCAAAGATATATTTCATATGCTAACATGTTTGCTTCCTGTGCAAGTATATGAGAAATTAGTTTGCTGATTCATCTTTTATGAAATAGCATGTGGGGAAAATGTAGCTCCCACAAGGGTTGAGCCTAGCATGCTCGGAGTAATGACATTAATGCAGAGATATCCGATAGACCAAGCATCATGATGTTTTCATCACATGCATGTTGCTACTATATTAGATGTATCGAGTACAAGAAGGAAGGAAAGTCAAGAATGATAAGGATACTTAGGGTTCAAATGTTTTAATTCAACCCCCTTATTTGGATTTTTAGAGTTTCCATTATTATCACCATGGTCCATGACTTAAGTCATTCAACCTAGTTGATTTTAGAGCCCATGAGTTTTCAAACTCATGTGATCATTTGTTTTAAAATGATAATGTCACTTTATATGTTTAATTGCATGATTATCGGCAAGAATAATGACATAATTAAATATTAAGGGTAATATTTCATTGTTACCTTAATATTTAACATGTATTTTAAAAAAGAAAAGAAATAACAAATATTAAATATTAAAATAATCAATAACCTATTATCTTTAATATTTAATCAAAACATTATCATCCTCTATAATCATGCAATTAAACATATAAACTGAACTGTAATCCTTATGGAAGGTCAAAGTGTAAAACATTTGACTAAGTGATGCAATTATAAGTCACTTAGTTTAAATGTTATTTTCAGAAAAGGAAGGATATTTATGTCATTTATTGCATAAAGGGGGTAAGACTAAAATTTATGAGGAGAGGCCAAGTAGGTTAGAGGAGGTTGAAAATGTGGGGAGCATTTAAGGGGATATTTTGGCTCAGTTGAAAAGTTTTAATGCATTTTTAAGAGCTTTTATGATGGGTGATGACAGGCCTTGACTTTTCTTCATTGGAAACTCATTTTGGAGGGTTTTGGATAGATATTTTGAGGGCTTTTATGTTATGCATGACCAAGGAAGTTTTTGGTCCTTATCCTTTCACAGCTGCTTGGAGAAGTATATAGTCATTCATTTGACTCTTTGGTAGTCAGTTCTTATCATGCAATTTCTAGAGTTAGTGATTTTCTGCAGTCCTTACACAATTTTGAGCATGCTTTGTAACTCTTTTGGGATATGAAATACGTAAAAGACCTTGGATACCATTGATTATGAGATTTTTCCTACTTATTCTTGCAGTGTTGTGTATTATCAAGTGATTGATCAAGTTATTTGTGAGGTAATTTTTATTTCCTTATGACTTTGTCTCATGTTCTATACCCTTTCTGCAAAAAAGTATGTTTATGTAGGTTGCAAATTATGTCTTAAAGATGAATATGGCTTTCTAACTGTGAAGTTATCTTCCTTTTAAAGGTTAATGCATTTAAGCCTCTTTGTGAAATATTTATGCAAAAGCATGCAGTAATAGGTTGTGCAAATTTAGTTTCTATTATCTGTAACCAAGTGTATACAAACCTGAGTTTTCATAAACCATATCAGTTTGGTGTATCATCCTTTGTTTCATTTTCTAGTCTTTTTTCATTGAAGCATTCCTTTTTCCCTTTTCCTCTACAAATCTAGTAGTTTCTAGGTGATAACCAGCTAGGAGCCATCCTTATCTGGAGATTCACTCCAAATTTTAGGTAACCCATAGCCTAGGAGTGTTTCCATGTTCCTCTAAAGTGCTAAGTTATGCAACTTAGCTAGGGTGCAACTTTAAGAGACAACAACTCCTTCAGGTGCAATCCACGTGAAAATGATGCAAGTGAGTATGGGTGACATAGCACCTACAAGCAATTATGTTTCATTCCCAAGATGAATTTTAAATTATTTAATAAATTATATATTACATTTTCTATTCATTGAAAAGAGATGGAAAAACAATTGTAGAGTAGAGAACAAAGAACAAGTATGAAATATTAGGGTTTTCCTCTAGTAACAGATTCTAGGGCATTTTTATTGTAATTTAATCTAGGTTTTCTCTCTAAGGATATGATTGGGCATTGTAATCTTCAAAGAATGAATTAAACGTATAGTTTTAAAATTTTTCTGAGTGTCTCCATGAATATTCTATGAGTTTTTGGTGATTTGGAAAATCCCCTTAACCACATTTACTAGTTTGAGTGTTAGTCTTGAATATTTTTTCAACATGAAGGAACTATAAAGTACTTGTAAAGCTTTTGCAAGGCATATTATCAAGATAGCACATGAAATTTATGTAAGGAAATGAGAGCATCTCAGAACGTATTTCTAAGAATAGTGGTGTCTTCGACAGATTTAAATTCTTTTCAATCGCTTCAAAAAACACACACAACTATGCCACAAAGTGGAAACAGACATAGAACATTTCCAACATTGACCCTTAGAGGAAATACAAGAAACAAGATCTAATTTCAACAATAGAAACATTAACACGAAAGACAGAACAAGAGACACAGATATACGTGGGGAAAACCCTCATGGGTAAAAAAAACCCCACACTTCAAAGCATTGAACCAATGTATTAATCAGCAACAACAGACATGTTACAATACACTTGCAGGCTCAAGGCCTTAACACGGAGATTTACATCTTGCTCCTCTGAAAGAATAACTAACAGCATAACCCTACACAAAGTTCTCCTCAGTTCTAATCACAGTACTCGGGTTAGTCCTTCATACTGTTATCATGCCACAAATAGCATACAGTATAGGACATCACCGAGAGAGAGAGATATTCTTCTCCCTTTCTCCTGAATCCCCTTCACCTGAACTCTATTCTCACTCCCATATTCTAGTCACATCTCACATTACAGAAATAGAACAATCGGTTACTATCTCAGACCGTTACAACTTCCAAAAGGTCGACAGTTCATTTTTAACCATTCGCAACCATTCGTATTCATGAGGACTAAATAGACCCACATGCATCAGTTGACAAACACAGCAATAGTAAATATCCACGAACACGTGGTAAGTCTATCGTCGGCACTTTTGCCGTCGACTACCCCAGCCGGTCAATCATCAACAAACCATCAAAGTGACCAAGACCTTCGGTGTGACTTCATCCTTCTTCACCGACCAAGTTCCTTCTGCTGATGCCAAACTCCATCGGACAGACCAAGCTCATCGGAGTGACATCTTAGAGCTTAGCCGATAGTTCAAGCTAGGCCAAACACCTTTCCATCAGAGAGACACCAACTATCGCAGAGACTACACAAAACTTCGCTGATAGTTACAGTTACATCGATCGGTGTAGCACAGGTGATCGGAGAGAGAACTTAAGACAAGGCTGACAGTGATAGTCAAGCTGATGGACAAAACACAATCGGTGAAACATACTCCATCGCTGGAACACAAACAAGTTATGCCGAAGACCCTCGTTTCACCAATAGCACATCATAGGAACACCACCATCGGGAAGACACAAATAGTCAGAGTAACAAACAGATCGCTGAGATAAAGAGTAGCACAAGCTGATGCCTATAATCTAAGTCAAAAGTACTCAACATTCTCCCACTTGACGAAGGAATTACAGGAAACCATCAATGCTCCAAGCTACAGAACCAAAGTTGATAGTGTCTCCACTCCACTGTGCTCACAAGCTACACAGAAGCTCAATATTATCAACTTCAGAGCTTCATCCTGAACACAACCATGAAGTCATCCTCCAAAAATAAGATAGAACATCAGCTAGAACAACAATCAAAAAATTGACTGCACCCATCCAACTGAACAAAACCCACGTGATTGAAAATAGCACACATAGCAAGTGCTAATCCATCCAATCATCCATACCTTGAAGGTATTCATATCAGTAGACTCATGCCACCTACATATACACCCATCAACTGTAAATACAAGCTCCATGTGTCAACCAGTCGAAAAAGACCAAACACATCCAAGAACTCCCACTGCATCGGTAATGCAGATCTGAAAAAGATCATGGCATACAAAGTCCACCAATAGCATCACATAGAAAGTGTAAACATCATGTAGTACCAAGGAAACATCCACAATGATACGCAACACCTATAATCAAATAACAACTCCTCACCACCAGTCCAAAACTCTCCCAAGTTCTCCACACCCAACAAAGGACAGAGATAACAGAACTTCCATGTCATCACTCAAGAACATAAGTGAAAACACATGACCACAAGCTAGTGATCACCTCAGCTCCAATCAAACCTCAAACCAATGTAGTGTGAAACAAACCATTCAGGAAGATAACCAGGACCATAGAGAGTAACTCTACACATCATATACCTGTAGACAATCCTTCTACATACACCTCTGAATGCCAATTGTGTCAAGTATGATCTCCTTCAAAATACCCCAAAGAGAACAACATAACAACACCCACCCATTCAATCTCCAAGATCAAATACAACATATATATCATGTAATTATAAAATATGGATGTAAGCTTCTCTAACAAGATCAAACTACTCCATTTCTCGTTTCAGGAAATCAGCCCATAAAACCATCTCCTAACAGTCCTCATCAATGAATGATATCTTAAACTCAAATGCACAAGGAGATTAATCATGCTATCCATCTCTCACAATGAATCCTCCAAAACCATCTATGAGCAGTTCAAGATCCATGTCTATGAAAGAAAGCATAAAACACCTGAGAGAAACAATGGGCAATACCTCTCAAGTAATAAACTGCCGAGTAGACCAAGAGTGGGGAATGAAAATGTTCTTCCAAGATATCCAAGTCCCAATGACTTTCTCCAAGAACAATCTCCTCTAGATCTTTTGTTGAACTCACATTCAACCAAGGTAAAGATTCCTCAAACTTCCTGTTGCAAGCTCTGATTAAGCACAGCATATACAGTCTCACCTTATTCTCCATGTATCCATGAGTACCTATGAACAATCACCTCATGCTAAACTGCAACTGCATCACTACACCACTATGAAGTAATCAAGCAAATAATAAATGTACCCAAACATAGAGAAGTTACCAAACCACTGTCAAAGCTCCACAAAGCTATAAAGGGAACTTATCAAAACATCATGATCTTATCATCTCCCTTAGGAGATTCCATGCTTCAGGTGAACTTAACCAAAGTCTCAAGAACAACATATCATGCCAAAACCCAAATGCTTAAACAAGAGTATATCATGACATGAACCAAACAAATTCTCACTTGTCAAGCACCAATTAACACTTCAACCAAAGACTGAGTGAGTCCTTCATGGCTCTAAGATGTTACCCATCCTCAAGTAGTGCCCTTGCAAATGCAAAAGAACCCTTCTGTAGCAACAGGATCTAAGAGCTCCTCTTAGTAACATCTGCAACACTAAAGAATATCATCCATCACTAAGTGATGAATCTGCAGTCATTGCTAAAGCTCCCACCGAACTATGGCAACCGAGCTTTCCAAGCAACATGACCAAACATCTTCTCATCTGAAAATCTTCCAGGTCCACATATTAACATATCAATAAAAACAAATGACACCAAGATCTCCAAACCAAGGAAATACAACATCACTGTCAAAAGCTTACACTAAACTGTGTATCCAAGCTATACATGACATCATGATACACATGCTATAGATTACTGACTATTCAAGTACTTTATACTATCCACCCTTTTATGCCAGTGCAATCACACCAATGCACAAGTGACCAATGACAAGGCCAACTAACAAGTCTGCATAAACACTGAATGATCTTGTGAATATAGATAGTCCACATCCAAGTCATCTCACTGTAGCTTAATAGGTGGCCAACCCACAAAACTACATAACTTGTAGATCCAATCAATGCATCACACAAACTCACTATCGTACTAAAAATTACAAAATTGAGATCTCAAGAGGTAAATAACATGTAGACAACATGACAAAAACACCAGATTACTTACAATCTGATTTGCCAAACCAGTCCACAACCTGAGCACCATAGTCAAGGAATCCATAAAAGCATCACCACAGAAATGCTGAGTGACTTATCATGTACCAACACTCCCACAAGACTGCAACTATCTCATCCAGCAACACCCCAAAAAATAGGGTCTAGAAAATAGCTTAACTGCAGCTTCAACAAAACCACAAGTTTTTTTTTGTCTATGTAAAACCTACAAAATCACTGTGTTAAACGAAACACCCATGACATCCATATCCACTTCACATCTAGATGACTCAAAAGTCTGCAACATAAACTCTAGAATAATGGATCATCATGAATATACATAACCATAGATTTTAAGGAAAAACTATAAAACCCCTCAAATCCAATAAACATGAATCTGAGTCATGCAAGTACAAAATATCCATTTAAGGAAACAGTAGTTCAAGAGCTTTAGGCCCACTTGTAGACCAATTCCTCAACCACCAACATGCACATGCATCTAAGGGAGATAGGCTATTTCAGAAGCTCTCAGACCATCCAATGATCAACTCCATAGCCTACATGCAATCAGAGTAACAAAAAAGTTATGCCTTCCAATACCAGGACAAAACACCCAGCATAAGCACATTTCTCCATAGCTCAAAAACAACCCAAGCTTCTCCATATCATCAGGGATCCTCTCACACAAACACCCAATAAAGAGAGTTATTGCAGAGACACAACCACAAAGCATAATCCACCCCATGCAATAGGATTATACACTGTCAACTAAGAGCCTCAAGCCACATCATGACCAGCTCCAGTCTCTTCATCTTCACCATCCTTCAAGCACTACTGAAATAAGAAAACAAGATCAACTGCCAGACTTCACTCAAAACAAGGATCAAACATCAGATGATTCCTTCAAATTTCCTTAAGCCTATCACACTAAGAAATCATCACAGAAGGAATACCCAGACCTTATACACCAGGAACTCTTACATGCAAACACATGCAGCACACAAACATACATATGTGAGAAACAAAATAGATCCCAAAAGAAGGCTTGGATACCACTTGTAAGGAAATGAGAGCATCTCAAAACGTATTTCTAAGAACAGTGGTGTCTTCGACAGATTTAAATTCTTTTCGATCGCTTCAAAAAACACACACAATTATGCCACAAAGCGGAAACAGACATAGAACATTTCCAACATTGACCCTTAGAGGAAATACAAGAAACAAGATCTAATTTCAACAACAGAAACGTTAACACAAAAGATAGAACAAGAGACACAGATATACGTGGGGAAAACCCTTACGGGTAAAAAAAACCCCAAACTCCAAAGCATTGAACCAATGTATTAATCAGCAACAACAGACATGTTACAATACACTTGCAGGCTCAAGGCCTTAACACGGAGATTTACATCTTGCTCCTCTGAAAGAATAACTGACAGCATAACCCTTCACAAAGTTCTCCTCAGTTCTAATCACAGCACTCAGGTTAGTGCTTCATACTGTTATCATGCCACAAATAGCATACAGTATAGGACATCATCGAGAGAGAGATATTCTTCTCCCTTTCTCCTGAATTCCCTTCACATGAACTCTATTCTCACTTTATGTTCTAGTCACATCTCACATTACAGAAATAGAACAATCGGTTACTATCTCAGACCGTTACAACTTCCAAAAGGTCGACAGTTCATTTTTAACCATTCACAACCATTCGTATTCATGAGGACTAAATAGACCCACATGCATCAGTTGACAAACACAGCAATAGTAAATATCCACGAACATGTGGTAAGTCTATCGTTGGCACTTTTGCCGTCGACTACCCCAGCCGGTCAATCATCAACGAACCATCAGAGTGACCAAGACCTTCGGTGTGACTTCATCCTTCTTCACCGACCAAGTTCCTTCTGCTGATGCCAAACTCCATCGGACAGACCAAGCTCATCGGAGTGACATCTTAGAGCTTAGCCAATAGTTCAAGCTAGGCCGAACACCTTTCCATCGGAGAGACACCAACTATCGTAGAGACTACACAAAACTTCACCGATAGTTACAGTTACACTGATCGGTGTAGCACAGGCGATCAGAGAGAGAACTTAAGACAAGGCCGACAGCGATAGTCAAGCTGATGGACAGAACACAATCGGTGAAACATACTCCATCGCTAGAACACAAACAAGTTACGCCGAAGACCCCCATTTCGCCGATAGCACATCGCAGGAACACCACCATCGGGAAGACACAAACAGTCGGAGTAACAAAAAGATCGCTGAGACAAAGACTAGCACAAGCCAATGCCTGTAATCTGAGTCACAAGTACTCAACAATTTATGTGTTTATTTCTAGATTATCAATGTATGCTCAAGAATATGTTTTGCAGCTTCATGTGTCTATTTGTTGTTATGCATAAATCCTATCTTATGTGTAGAACTTTCAAGTATAGTCTTTGTTGGTATCTTGATTGAGGTATCATTTTTTGGATTACAATGGTGTCCCCTTTGGTTGATAACTTAGACTTTGTTGCCCTCACTAGATAAAGGCACCCACCTACTATATGTTTAACCTACCATTCGACCAACACTCAAAATAACAAAAATAAAAACCTTTATATATTTTATTGTGTTGTTAGATCATCCACATCCATGTTTAGATGTATGTAGTTCAATAGGGGCTATCAAGGCAACATTTCTAAATGCTTTACATGGTCATGTCTTCTTCATAAATGGTGTTATACCCTTTCTTGTCAAACCAACATTTAGGTGCTTAGTGGCAGTAAATTGGAGCTTCCTATGTGTTGGGTATGGTTTATTTCAGGGTTTGATCTTGTTGTTTGCATAAAAAATTTAGTTTAACACCTTAGGTAATGCCCCCCTTAGCCTACTAGAGTCTAAAGAAGAAGGACTTAATCTCCTTATCAAATTGGTCCATAGTTGCCCATTTTGATCATAAGTTGTAGGTTTTGTATTGAATCTAACACCCTTGGCATTCAATAAATAATTTGGCTTTAGAGATTTAGTAATCATCAGCTTTGGGAACCAATGGGGGCATCATGCCTTCCCCTATTTCACATTGATATTTCATTGCCACATCCTTACATTGGGAGGTCATTATTGGTACCTACCCAAAAATGTGAAAACTTTTCACTTTAATGTCCCTTTGTTGCCTTGGAAGTGCTTTACCCATTACTGATAACCTATCTGATATTTCCTTCAATGGGCCTTCCCTTGGTCAATTTTTATCTTGGAGTTGTGCATTTCCTTCCCCATATTCCTATCATATGTTGAGGTTCCCAAAATTCTAAAAAAATTCTAAGTGTTGGGAGTTTTAAGTCATTAAAGGTGTTTCTACAAAGTTGTGGGGTTTTATTAGACTACCAAATGTATTATGCTCTTCCAACATCCTATCTTGACATCTTTTCATACATAGAAATCTTATAGAATTCTATTGGGCCCTTCTTTATTTCATTCCATTCATTTCTTCCAGTTTGCAAAAATTTAATGGACTACCATACTTCATATTTCAAGTTCCCACATCTAGTCATCTTGTTCTCTTCCATATTTCCATGGTTTCCTTTTCCCCTTCCTATTTCCTCCACCTTGCATTTTGTGAACTTTTAGAGTTCCTCCAAACTCCATCCATTTTATTTCAACCTCCCAACATCTATTCATTTTCCCCAATTATTCAGTTCACCTCCCACCCCATTTTGTAGAATTTCACTCTTGAACCAGACATTTCTACCTCTAGTCCTCCCTCACTTCTCTACATTCCTCCCAACCCCTTTTGTGAGAAGCCTTTGAACTTCCAAAATTCCTCCACTTGGTCCTTCGACTTCCCACATCTAGTTCCATGTCGATTTACAATGAAGTTCCCTTGGTATAACTTGTCACCTCCCTCATTTGTGTATATTTTCCATGGACTTCTAGATATAATCATATCATATTCTAACCTTTGGTCCCAAATGAAATTCCTACATCTTTGTGCTTCCATTTCCTTTATTAGCAGACTTCTTTCAAACTTCTTCTATTTGACACATGCACTTCCTACCTGGTCCCACATTGTTTTCCTATAACTTCAATTCCCCAGTTCCTCCTACTTGTGGACTTTTCATTGAACTTAGGAACTCTTCCCTTTTGAACAATATCCCATCTTGATGTCTTATTCTAAATTGTTTTCTCGCATTTGTCTTGATGATTGATTTATTCATTTCCCCCATCATGTGGAGTTCCTTCAAACTTTTGGACCAGATGTGTTCACCTCCTATCCCATATCACTTCCTAATGCTTTTTCCTACTTCCTCCATTCACTCATTCTTTTAAATGTTGTAGAAACCTAATGGACTTTAGGATGTCTTCCTTTCACCCCATATCCCTGCATTTCCATCTGTCATCAACTCATTCATTTTATTCCTTTATGAAAATATGATAGAATTCCATATTTCCATTACACATTTCCATTGCTTCCAAATGTCTGGATGTCTAGTTCTTCCCCACATTCCTGTATTCACTTCATCTGATTCCATGTTGAATTCCTACAATTCTTGAGAAAGTTTCATCCACCTCAATACTGCACAACTAAGGACCACCATTAATGGTCTCCAATGGGTACGATAATATGGAAGGTGATTCACATGCACCTCCTAACACTAGTGGACCCCTCTATGACATGATTTTTATACAAGGCCATGGGTCAACAGTCTGATTTGGTATGGCTCCAAGTGTGAATTTGTGTGAAGATGATGCAACATGCATGGGTGATCTGTAATCATGTTGACCACTCTAGGATTCCTATCAAAGCAACAAGATTGAATGTAATGCTATATATACATGTTGATAAGAGGTAGTCATGGTTGGTCATTAAGCCAATTTTTTAGTGTAATTGTCTCAAGCAGGTTCTAGGGTATCAAACAATGAACATCTAGCTCTGTAATTGATAAAGCATGTTTATAAATTAGGGGAAGGGGTAGGATAGTAATGATTTTATTGTAAATGGTATGTCTCCATTGACAAGTTGTAATATCTCAGGGGGGGCTTCGAACCTAGTTATTGTCTCTCACTCCCACATTTGCTTCTATGATTATAATAATTTTTTATTAATGTTGACAGGAATTATAAAGCATTGCAAAATCTTTTGCTATGTTCTTATTTTGTTGCATGTGGGGTGTTGCTGATTTGTAATGGGTAATTAAGAATGTCCATTCGTAGGTTTCCTTATCTTATGATTTTGTATACATGTGCAAGCTTAGTTCCATTGTTGATTTGTAGACACATTCTCCACCCTCTTTCTTAGTTGTGACTCAATTGCTCAATGCAGTAGGCATCGATCTGATTGGTGAGGGTCCATACACTTTTTAATTTAATAATCTCTCTTGTTATCTATAGGAGTAGGTTAGGTTCCACCATGCTTGCATTATTCAGTATTATAAACTATGTTATATCCTATGCAATCTTAAAACTAAAATATTGTTAGAGGATTATGTTGGTGTGTTTCTCCGTCTTGCCCATGTGTATGCAATGTTAAGTGGATTCATCTACTAGTGAATAGTATAGTTGTTATACCTTGGTGTGAAAGGAAGCAAGGTATGCAGAAACACTTCCTACATTTATCTATTGAGGAAAGATTTATGCAAATTTTAACTTTTATAGTTATAGATTAAAATGCACATTAACAGAAAGGTAACAACAACATCCAAAAGCAAGTACAAAGCTCACAACATAAGATATACATGGAGAAAACCCTTTTGGGTGAAAAACCCCACACTCCAAAACTTGCACAATGTATTATCAAATCCAAAGAAGATTACAACACACTTGCAATGCAAGTTCTTTTAGGAGTTCACAAATGACGAATACTGGAGTAATTTCGATAGCATAATGGTACCTGCAAATAAACCATACATCTCCAATGCCAAGCACCTGTATATATAGAAAAATACCAAGGATGGAGGTAGCTTTTAGAGAAATCCACAAACAAATCTCGTCCAAATCCACATGGCCCAAATTCCAAGGCCATAAAGCATGAAAAAGACACTTGTCAAAGATTCCCTTTCATCCCTTACAACCCTCCATACTTAGGCACCCCAAATTTGCCCAAAATAAGTATGACATATGCTCTTACATCATCATAAAATCTATCATATATGACAACACTTACAGCTATAAGAGAATATGTCATAAATGACTATTAATAAATGATTCTCTTACAACTTGTCATAGTCAAACTTGGACGCCTACTTTATCCATGCAAAGATGCTTCTTGACACTTGTCACACATGTAATAGAATCTCTATTTTTTCCTCTTACATGCCATAGAATATGTCATGTCATAACCTCTTACCCTACCCACAAGATGCTGACACATGGCAATAATGCCACCTCAAAATGCGATGCCTACATTTTCAAATGTTGACTTGGCCATCCAAGTCACCTTCCAAGTGGGATGACATGTCAACATATCACCTCACACTAAATGACAAAATCAGATGACCAATATTAAATACAATATAGGCAATTAAATAAATATACAATCAAATAATAAATGCTAGGAAATTGCAAAGGTTGAGACACCTTAATTCCCAACATTCTCCCACTTGTCAAACACCTTGCAAGAGACAATAGAATGACAAGATTTAACTACTATGGGCCAAGAGGTCCATAGACTTCGAACACCATCCGAACTTTTCTGTGCTCACAAGTTTTGTCAAGGAATCTGCAACATTCATCCAAGTGTCAACTTTCTCCAAATTTACCTTCCCATCCTCTACTATGTCATGAACAAAATGGTACTGGACATCAATATGCTTATTCCTTGCATGGAAAGTAGGATTCTTCACCAAACATATGTCACTCTGACTGTCACAAAAATAGTAATCTTCTCTACATCAAACCCATCATTAGAACATAATCTCTTAAGCCAAATGGATTCTTTACAAGCATGAGTTGCTACCATGTACTCTACTTCAGTAGTGGACAAAGAGACCACAAGTTGTCATTTACTCATCCAACTAGTAGCACCACCAAACAAAGTGAACACATAAGCATTAGTGGATCTTCTGCTGTCAATGTCACCTACCCAATATGAATCCACAAATCCTTGAATACAAAGTGAATGTCAATCCCTTGTAGGATAACCATGATAACATAAGGAATACTTAGAATTACCCCACAAGTATCTAAACACTCTTCATTACATCCCAATGTACCCAACCAAGATTAGCCATAAATCGACTAAGGGAACCCTCTACTTGGGTAATGTCTGGTCTTGTATAAACCTTAGAATACATCACGATTCCAACTGCACTAGCATAAGGAACTCTGCTCATATCCTCCATCTTAGAGGGAGACTTTGGACAATCTATAACAGATAACTTTGTCCCTATCATAACAGGAACAGTCAATGCTCTACAAGCTGCCATGTTGAATCTCTTGGACACAAAATTTGCATACTTACTCTGGCTTAACCAAAGTTTTTTGTTTTCTCTATCTCTTCTAGTTTCCATCCCCAGAATGTACCTGGTTGCCCCTAAATCTTTCATTTCAAACTGTGCTGACAACTGAGAATTTAAATCACAAATCAAATTCTTACCATTCCCAATGAGCAACATATCATCAACATACAATGCAATAATGAGAATGCAATCATTATCCATCTTAAAGTAAACATAATGATCTTATTTCAATCTCAAAAATCCCAAACTCAACACAAAGGCATCAAATTTATGGTACCACATCCTAGGAGATTTCTTCAAACCATACGAAGACTTTTTCAATTTGTAAACCAGATTTTCTTTACATTTTACCACGTAGTGCTATGGCTGTGACATATAGATTTCTTCCTCCAAGTCACCATGAAGGAAAGTTGTCTTCACATCCATCTATTCAACTTCTAAATTATATGCTACAGCAAGTGATAACAAGAATCTGATAGATGTCAACTTTGCAATGAGAGAGAAAATCTCACCATAATCTATTCCCTCAACCTGGGAATAACCCTTTGTGACCAACCTTGCCTTAAACTTCTCAACACTGCCATCTGAACCAAACTTCTTCTTGAACACCCATTTGCATCCAACAGGTTTACGTCCATCAGGCAAGGGAACCAGATCCCAATTATTATTTTTCTTCAAGGAAGCCATCTCTTCTTCCATGGCCTCTTTCCAAGAATCTGCATCACTCATACCCATAGCCTCCCTTATAGTCCTAGGCTCATCAGTGTTAGAAATCAAATAAAAAATACAACTAGAATCATGCAATGAATACCCAAACCTATCAGGTTGTCCCCTTATCCCTATGGACCTCCTCAAAAGTTGAGGTTGAGGTTCTTCTTCGTCTTCTTCTAAACTTTCAGATCTACTAGAGCTCTCCTCATCATCAAGTCCAACAAATGTCTTTAGTTCAACTTTCTCAGGGGTAGAAGGAAGTTGCACCACATCCTCTTTCTCTTCTTCTTTCTCTAGCTGTAGAACAACAGAAGAAGGATTAAGCTCTTTGAAAATTACACTTCTGAACACATTATACAGAACTCTCTCAGCCACTATATCCCAAAGCCTGTACCCTTTCACTCTGATGCCATAACTGATGAAGATACACTTCATAGCCTTGTTCTCCAACTTAGACATCTTCTCCTTAGCCACATGTGCATATGCCTCACAACCAAATACTTGAATGTCTCAATGAAGGCTTTTTACCAGACCACACCTCTATAGTTGTCTTATCAATGAGTGTCGATGTAGGAGACCTGTTAACCAAGTAACAAGTGGTAGCAATAGCTTCAGCCCATAGCATTTGTTCAAGGCTAGCTCCACTTAGCATACTCCTAGCCTTATCCATAAATGTTATGTTCATCCTCTCTGCAACTCCATTTTGCTGAGGGGTATACGGAGTTGTCTTGTGCCTCTCAATAGCATGTTCTTTATCGAACTTGTCAAAATCTGTTGAACAAAACTCACCACCATTGTTAGTCCTCAAACACTTAATCTTTCTATCCTTTTGATTCTCTACAAGAGCTTTGAACTCTGAATTTACTAGACTTCAAATTTGCTTCTAAGGAAATACACCCATGTCCTTCTACTGTAATCATTAATGAATGAAACAAAGTAAATAGATTTTAAAATCAAAGGAATATTAACAAGACCAAACACATAAAAATGAATCAAGTCCAACACCTTAGAAGATTTGTGAGGACAGGAATACGACTGAACACGGTTTTGTTTTCTATAAATGTAATGTTCACAAAAATCAAACTCAAGGTTACAGTCATTCATACCATCAACAAGATTTTTATTTTTCAGGGTCCTCAAACCCTTTTCACCAATGTGACCAAGTCTTTGGTGCCATAACATTGTCTTCTCATCTAGAAGTTTCATCTCCATAGAATGAGCACCCTTAAGTACCCAGAAAACATGACCACTAGAAGTAGATGCAATAGTCATATTTGTTGCTAGTTCCAATGGTGAGGATGAAGACTTTGAAGTTCTCTTCTTCAAAATAGAGGCACTATTGCACTGAACCACACATGCATCAAGCTAAAATAGAGTGTCAATTCGAACACCCTTAGCTAGCACCATAGCTCCTCTAGTCATCTTGCATCCTCCATTTAAGAAAACAACATGCACACCCACATCATTCAACTTACTTATAGATAATAAGTTCCATGTCAAACTAGGGATATGTAAAACACCATTGATCCCCTTCACTCGTCCATCAAGGAATCGAATCAAGACTCTTCCATGACCAACAATCTTTAGGTTAGAGTCATCACCCAAGTACACCTTCCCACCATCATACTCTTCATACTTCGAAAACCAACCTCAATGAGAGGTCATGTCAAAAGATGCACCAAATTCAATAAGCCACACATCTTTCAATACATACGTTGACAAGGCAGCAACAAATGCTTCTCCATCATCCTGAGAGGACTTGTCAAAATCGGAATCATAGTTCTTCTTCTTTTTCTTTTTCTCCTTGCAATCCTTAGAGAAATGACCAGGTTTTCTATAGTTCCAATTGTTGGTGCCTGCTACAGGTTTGGATTTTGAGCATTTGAATTCACAGGCACTCTCATAAAAAATCTAAAAAATTCTAAGTCTTTCGGCCTTTGCAGTTGAAAAATGCAAAAAAAAAAATAGTTATATACATGTGTATTTGTATATACAAGGCCGTTTGTATATACATGTAGGTCCAAATGTACATTCAAACATACAAGACGGTTTGTATGTTCAATCGGCTTCAAGAGGTGCAAAAGTGGTTGCTTGTATGTCACAGATTCTCAGAATATTCCCTGCTTGTATGTGAGGGTTTGCATGTATATTTGTGTTGTATGTCTAGACATGCAACGGGTAGATACAATGGCAACATGCAAATAAAATTTACATCGGCGCACATACAAAGGAAATGTACAGTGCAGAGATACAAGGATGGTGCAATGCAAAGTCAACATACAAAGAGGCCGACATACATTCACTATAGTGACAGAGGTCATCGGCATGACAAGATGCATCGGCAGCCAACTCCAAGGTTTCCCTGACGGCCAATGCATATACAAGGAAAACATGCAAGGGGGTTTTATATCCCATATACGAATCGCATTGTATATGCAATATGTATTCGCCATACACAAAGGAATTGTGCAAAGCGGCGATATACAATGGGTGGGGCCCGCGGGTATACAAAGAGGTGTGTATGCGTTCGACATACAAAGCAGAATGTATATCAAAATGTGCAAGTGCGATATACATTCCTGAAATGCATTGGCCGGACCCGTTCTAAAAGTCAATTTTGACAAATTCAAAGTTGAGGTCCGCGGCTTGCATGTATATGGCATTGTATGTGCCAATATACAAAAGAATGAAGATACAAGGCCCGGATTTCAGAATTTTCCAATCCAATTGATAAAACGATTTGGAATCTAGGTTGTATGTATATTGCATTTGTATGTGCAATATACAAGGTGATATGCAAGGAAAGATGAAGAAGTACAAGCCGGACTTGATAGCAATTTCAAAGTGTTTTATAATATTTGAAGTCCGCAGCTTGTATGTTAGGTGCTTGTATATGCTGATATGCAAAGGTAAGGATACAAGTTGGACCTGATAATGATTGTGATTTGTTCTATAAAGGTTTGGGGTCCGCCTTGTATATTTGCGATTGTATGTATATACAATCTTATATACAAATGCATATGCAATGATTCGTAAGGCAAAAAAAGGCAAAATTGATGGCGAAAAAGTCAGCAATAGAAGCACAGGGTGCCTATGTGGTACGTTCTAATTGGTGGGTGACTTTTCAGCATGTTTTGATGCCGCAGATTTTGGCGGTAGGAAGGGAAATCAATGGCCATCATTCAAATTTCATGAAGAAGGTTTTTATGTGTCCGCAGCTACTTTCCAAAGTGGGAAAATCTCTTATGCATTCACTGTTGCATTTCCAAGAAGGCCATGGGTAGGTTGGCCATTAATGGTGATTTGCAGAGGTATGGGTCTAGTTGACCGGCCAACTACCAAATTTGTGAAGAAAATCTCCAGGTGGTTGCACGACCCCCAATCTCACTTGCTTCTCCTTCCCTTTCGACCGGTTGCATTCAATATTTTTGGGTGTCATTCTTGGTGCAATGTATCTAGCAGAGTTTTGAAATGCCTTGTAATTATTGTTGAGTACACAGTCTTGCTATAAGAGGCAAATTGTGTTACTCATTTAGGTTGTTGAAGACCTGGGCATTTTGGGGGAAAATAATGAAGAACAGAGCATTTCTTGGTTGTTTTATCTCTGTTGGAGTTTATGAGTTGCATTTTGAATGCACATTGCACATATTTTCAGTTTCATTATTGCTTTATATGAAGTATGCTTTATTGCATGTGTTTAGTTGTCTGTCTCCATTTGTTGTATGCATCCCTTCTTTTGAATCTGGTTGCTAAGGGTTTCTTAGATTCTAGGATATAGATTTATGTATTGCATGCTTGATCTTCTAACTTCCATTCAAGGAGTGGATTAAACTGTTTTAGGTTAATTATGAAGAAGAATGTATGTCAGCTAGGATATTTGTAAGTAGAGGCAGATAAATACTTAACCTTGGGTGGTGTTTGTAAGGCAAATACCAGTCCTAACCCCTTGAAACTTGAATGCCAGTGCAAATCATTCACTTGTATACGTCTAGTTGACTCCTTGCCCTGAGATAGGCACCAGTCTGCTTCTCGTGTAGTAGTTATGATCCAAAACCCCCTGTCTTGCATCCAAAATATCAATACCAATCCTTCCATATTTCCAACCTGTTAGTTTGTAGGAGTAGAAAGAGGACCCCTGCATACTCTCATCCTCAACCAATTAGATATGTCCAAGAATGATGCCAACCTTGTGATTTATCATGCAAACCTTGGTCCAAACATGGGAGTATTCTGCCTGTTATTGTAAAGCTAAATCTTTATGTCATTGGGTGAGTCGAAGCAAAATCTTTAGCTATAGGGATACCCCCCTTGGTGCAGCAGAACCAGAAGTGAAGGGGAGGCAGCTCACGCAACCTCCTGTATTTGTTGGCCAAATCAGCCTGTGCATGGGAACTGGCAAACCCTCTGCCGATCCGGAGAGAAAGACCCAACACCAACACAGAGCCTTGGACTTTCTAGGAGACTTGGATCTCCCACAGGATTTGGATCTTCCTTTTTCTTCTTTATTCTTATCCTTTTTCTTTCCCTTCTATAAGAACCCTGTCTAGTTATGCTTTGAATTTTTAGTTTTGGTAGTTTGACATTTTGTCAAATACTTGGCATGCGAAGTGACTAAGTTCTAATTTCTGAGTTTGATTGTTTGTTTGATGTGTGTTTGTGATGGTTTTCATGAGAAATACATATGTAAATAGAGTAGAAACATAGCATACAACTTTGCATTCATAAAACATCAAAATACCACACCAATCATATCTTTATTTTCATCACAAATTGTGATAGGTCCGATACAACTTATGACACTGATTACAAACCCTATTCAAATTAAATATTTGAATAGATAAACTTGTCAAACATACCTGAAATTGTGTCTCCTTCAATCTGTACAAAGATATACTTGAATCGCAATGAAAGATGACTGAATATGAGTGTTAGAGATCTGATATGACAGGAGCTACATCAAATTAAACTCTAATATGAAATATGATATGCAAAAATGAAGTTGATGATGCCCACAATCCCTTCAAAATGTAGCACGAGGTCCTCAATTATGGAGCGCCTAACCCTAGGTGATAGTGGATGCCAAAAAGATGATAAAACCACCTCCAAAACTCTCAATTAGCCAATATGATGCACCTAAATCTGCATAAATGCCATCAAACCCTAGGACCAACAATACACCAAATTAGATCTACCATCTTGAATGTGTCAATGCAAACACAATTGCTTATGATATCAATAGAATTCAAACCCTAAGTGGCCTGCCATTGTTTCTCCTCAAATCGCCTCAATCTCAAATTAATATTTGGGACAAATCTTATCAATTTAGTCTTCAAACCCTAGCTTATGTAAACCTAAAGAAAATAATATATCTTTGAAGGTTCAATTCTATGCCAAAACTTTCAAATAAGCTATATAGAAAATCCTGGATGGATTCACCTCTCAAGTGGCATTGGGTTTTCGTCCAATCCACAAATTTCCAAGGGTTTTTGTCCTTAGAAATGGTTGAACCTATGTTGCAGCTCAAAGGAAAATATCCAATATGCAAATGACAAAATAAATTATGATGAAAATGACCTCCCAAACACCTTATTTTATAACCCTCAAGTGGAACACCCAAATTTGCAATATTTTATATAATTTTCATGTCCAACGCCATAATTTGGTATTAAAATATTATTTTATTTCACTTTTCCTTCTCCAAGTGGGACATCCAACTTGACATTAAAATAATATTTTAATTTATCATTTTATTATAATTTATTCTTTCCCTTTTATAAAAGTGATTTTCTATTCTCCAAACTTTAAGTCATTTTTACCAACTTTCCAAATATATAAGTCACTTTTGCTACACTTAACTGACTTTCTAAATATCTAAGTCACTTTTGCTACACTTAACTTCAATTTGTCTTGGGTGAAGTTGGCTCAGCTAAGGAGGACAAAAAAGGGGATATTACACCTTCTCTTTATATCTACCATGAACCGCAAGAGCCTCCTTAGCTGATTTGGAATATTTTCTCTACATCTCTTCATATAACAATGAAGAAACCACTTCATCCATCTTGAAGGTGGTAGTGGTATTCCCAATGGCCATAACAAGGTGGTCACATGAATCTGGTAAGGAACACAGTAATGTCATACATCAATCTTCATCCTCCATCTTCACACCAATAGAGGTCAACTGGGCAACAAGCATATTGAAATTATTCATGTGATCAGCAACAGATCCTCCATCTTCCATCCTTAGAAAATACAATTTCTTTCACAGGATTAACTTGTTCACCAGGGATTTAGCTTGATAAACATCTCCAAGTTTCTTCCAAAGATATTTTGCATTCTTCTCTTCATGGATATTCAGGAGCACTAAATCAACCAAACAAAGTCTTATCAGACCCTTAGCCTTCCGATCCATCAAATCCCAATCTTCTTGTTTCATGCTCGATGGCATGGTTTTAGATACTATGAGCCATAGATCTCTATCCACCAATAACTCCTCCATCTTGAGTTTCCACAACTCAAAGTTGCCTCTACTATATCAAGCCTCCAAGATGTGCTCACCATCTCTTTCCTGCAACAAAGATTTCAAAATCCTCTACACAAGCTCCCACTCAAATGAAGATTAGCTCAAAAAACCCTCTACCGAACAACTAGAACCAAATGTGATCAAGGTCTGATACTAACTGAAAGGAAGCAAGGTATGCAAAAACACTTCCTACATTGATCTACTAAGGAAAGATTTATGCAAATTTTAACTTTTACAGTTACAAATTAAGATGCACATTAATAGAAAGGTAACAACATCATCCAAAAGAAAGTATAAATCTCACAACACAAGATATATGTGGGGAAAACCCTATTAGGTGAAAAACCCCACACTCCAAAACTTGCACAATGTATTATCAAATCCAAAGAAGATTACAACACACTTGCAATGCAAGTTCTTTCAGGAGTTCACAAATGTTGAATACTAGAGTAATTCCAGCAGCATAATGGTACCTACAAATGAACCATACATCTCCAACTCCAAGTACCTATATATATAGAGAAATACCAAGGATGGAAGTAGCTTCTATAGCAAGCCACAAAAGAATCTCATCCAAATCCACATGGCCCAAATTTTAAGGCTATAAAGCATCCAAAAGATACTTGTCAAAGGTTCCCTTTCATCCCTTACAACCCTCCATACTTGGGTGCCCCAAATTTTCCCAAAATAGGTATGATAGATGCTCTTACATCATCAAAATCTATCATATATGACAACACTTACATCTATAAGAGAATCTATCATAACTAACTATTAATAAATACTTCTCTTACAACGTTTCATAGTCAAACTTGGGCACCTAATTTCTTCATGCAAAGATGCTTCTTGGCACTTGTCACACCTATCATAGAATCTTTATTTCTGACTCTTACATGTCATAGAATTTGTCATATGTCTAACCTCTTACACTACCTACAAGATTTTGACGCAATAGTGCCACCTCAAAATGGGATGCCTACATTTTCAAATTTGACTTGACCATCCAAGTCACCTTCCAAGTGGGATGAAATTTCAACATGCCACCTCACACTAAATGACAAAACCAAATGACCAATATTAAATACAATATAGGCAATTAAACAAATATACAATCAAATAATAAATGCTAGGAAATTGCAAAGGTTGAGACATCTTAATTCCCAACAAGGTATAGGGTACAAGTGGATTGTCATTTATTAATTGGATGTCTTGTAGGTCTGTACATAGCTAATGATGACATGAACTTAGTGACAAATCTTGGGGTTCATAGCATATTGGGTATGGTTGCTTAAAGGTCTAGAGTTTACATTGTTATTTCACTTTAATCATCCTATTGTTGAGACCTTAGGGAACACCCCCTTGACCTTGTAAAACCTAAATTTGAAGGTGACTTTACCTAGTCACAAAAATTGGTCCATTCATGCCACTATCTGAGGATAAGTCCTACCCACTACCTATGTTGACATATCCCTAGCCTTAGGTTTTGGTGTTGGTCTTTAGGATTTGTGAAGCTACATTTTTTAGCACTAATATTCATCATGCCTCCCTCCATATCATTTATGCTTACATTTCCTTATGATTCTAGAGCTACCTCTTTTGAGTGGGGACATCTTACCTTCCCCATTATTTCCTATTTTATCATTACTTATCCCATTTACGCTTGGGGCGTCACACCTTCCCCCGCCATAACCTTTAGATCACACTCCTAGCCCCATATTATCACTAGGGACCTATTGTCTTACCTTGATCATTGTGTGCCCATGCTCTTGTTTGTCACATTAAGGGCATAGACACATCTTAATACCTTATGTACCCAAATTGGTGTTCTTGCCCATTAAGGGCCATATCACCATTTTCCATTTTCCCATGCTAGGGGCAATCTTATTTCCTTGAGATTCATGTCCAACCTATATGATTCTTATGAATGCAACCAATTGTAGGGGCATATCTTTTTTCTAACACTCCTATGTTGAGATTGTAGAAAGTTATAGTACCCACACAAAGATTCATCACCATGACTAGGCGTAGCCTTATCACATGGTGTGACATTATTTGATATGCCACATGGCAACACATTATATATCACTTTCCTTACAGGTAGAATTTTTCCAACCTTACTTCGTCCTCTCTTTTTCATGATTGATGACAAATAAATTTATCTTGAATTTTTTTATTATTGTTACTTGTTGACAAAAGCTACTCATTACATAATTTTCCTTTGTTTTTCAATTCCCATGGAGCACACAGGCCAAATATCCTTTTATGTTTGAATATTTACTTTGTATGCATTTTGTGAGTGCTTACATACTTTGAGATACATGATCATTCTAGGATTCACATGCACCCCATAGTAGGGCCCAATGTAATGGTGAAATTTTCTTACCCGAGCCAATTCCCATTTAGTTTTATGCCCATTTTGAGAGAACATCTTAATGCAATTACACATTGACAAATGATGCAATCTTGTGTGAATTTGGGCTCATTCCCCTATCCTTCACCTATCCCTATTTATACATATTCCCATGTATCTAACCATGCCTTGTTTATTCTGACACATTCGCCCACACTATTTACATTTATTGCATTCTCCACATCTAGACATTTATTCCTTGTACAAATATCACTACTCCCTTATCTTGGGTCAATCCCAAAAGGGTGGGATTGATCCCACATCCATGGATCTAACCCCAAAAATTCTAAAAATCAAATTCAAATTTGACCAACTCTCACCCATTTACTAGTTGATAGGAGTTGCCTAACACACATTTGCATAATACATTGCTATGCCCTTGTATTTAAAGGTCTTCAATTACACTAATTTGTCATCCTCACACGTATCTAAAAATTATTGAGCAATAATTCACACTCAAGGAACATTTATTAGAACACCTATGTTTGGTGCAATTAATAGAATCATAATTTGCACGATCATCCTAAGGCATCTACATATTTAAATATCGTTGTTCTTAATCATTTCCACGGCTATAAAGTCAATCCTTTCAAGGGGTCAACATAGGAGAACATGACCCTTGTGATCGGATGATCTTCCCTAGGTGTTTGTAAACACTACTAGCCCTTAACACTTAGAGAAGCAAGTCAAATTAGAAAGCATGAGTTTACATTCAAACATATTAGATTTACACCTTTCAAGACAAATTTGCACTTACAAAAATGACCTAGAACCACATATTTGATTAGGTTAGGCATTTCCAGGTCATTCCCTCCTAGTTCATCCACTAGAAGGGAGTCAGAGTCTGCTGATAAAGTGGGATTCTAGGGGTTCGCCAGAAAAAACTATAGGTCTACACAAAATTTGAGGCAAAGAATAGATCTAAATTTCTTATTTTCTGTACAAGATCAATAGATTTTAGTGTTTATATCTGTTGGCATTTCAATTCGCACCTCTGGTATGCGATTTGGAAATGGACAGTTATGCACAGATAAACTGCTCTCCTATTGGAAGGGGGAGTTCCCTTTCTTGCTAATGTTTGCTGAAAAGATAACTTGAATGAAACTTCACCTATCTTCTTTTTGATTCTCAGCTGCGAGCACAAGGTTATAAAACTCTAAACGCTGCAGAAGAGGTTTTTTTCCTTTTTTAAAACTTCTACTACAACTAGCATAGACTAATGATGCTTTCAACCTCCTGAGTAAATTCAGAGCAAAGGAAGTTGAAAGTGAATGGGGAATGATTGTTAACACAAAAACTCAAGTAGTTTTCCTCCAGATTTACACCACAAGACTAAAAGTACTTTAATGATGAAAGCTGAAAATGAAAGCTACAGAAGCTACACATCTGACGACGAAAACTTGATGAATCGATATAGAATATCAGAGCAAAGTAGGCATGAGACTTCTATTCAATATCACAAAGTTTAATACAACTCCAGGACAGCAATACTGCAGCAAAAGGTAGGCATATAGTAAGCGACCAAACACTGGAGAACAATGAACACAAAGTGAACAAACACCTGGAATAACAATGTTTGTAGGCTAGAATAGGCATAGCAAATTTGTTATCACAAAAGTCATTACAAACAATGGGCAAGGATGCCCTTATTTATACTAAAATCAAAGGAGTAGGGAACCCTAAAATCTCCTTGATTAACCCTAACTTGCCAACTTGCAAGCTTTATTACTATTCTAAGACAAAGATACAATAAACAAATGCTTTAAAGCAATCTGCTTTAAAGCAAAGAAGATTCCATCTATCACAAGGTGATTTCTTTCTAAATATAGGATGGATGAGCTTAGGATGAAAGCACATGCTTTAAAACAAAAAGCATATGTTTTAAAGCTGCTTTCTTTTGGAATGCATCTTCATCAACATTCTAGCTTTTTGGTGATGTCATCCGTTGATATTTTTGCTGATTTCTTCTAAAAAAAGTAGATTCTGAGCGAAAAAAGATGGCACATGGGTTTTGTAGGCAATTCTGTTTTGAAGCAACCCAGATCGTCGGATTTTGAAAAAGCGGAGATTTTCTCAAAAAAGTAGGAAAAAAGCGGTTTCCCAAAAAAAAGCACAACTCCCAATCTTCAAGAGGATAATAATCTGGATGGACCCATCTTGACGAAAACTGAAAAAGCTCTGGTCGAATTTATGAAAAATGATCTCCTTGAAATAAGGACCCTGAAAAAGCAAGCCTCTCTTCTTCCTCAACCCGACTCTATGAAGAACACTGAAAAAGCACCTGGTTTGGGTCTTCAAATCTTCGTTGAAAAAGAAAAAAATCTTTCCTCTGGATGCAACTTGCAAAAGATAATGAAATAAAGAAGCCCAAAGCTTGTCTTTATAAATCTTTTGGTCGAAAAAGCAGCTTTATTTGTGTGAGAAGAAAACTTCACCCTCATCCATAAAGAAAGCATCTTTTAAAGCATAAATCCAAGTGGATGTCTTCGAATAGGAAGAATCCCTATTTTGTAGGAGCCTATGGCTTCATGTGCAAGATGATGAAAAATATCTTCTTTGATGATGTCATCGAATGTGCGAGTTGGAAGAAGTGTTAACAAAATTTTCCTCATTTTCGACACTTCAACACTCGTTTTGACTGAAATATGGCCTATCTCCAACTTCGACAAGGCAGGAAAATGTCATCATGAACTAAAAAAGCTAACTGATCCTGACATTTTGGAGATTGATCAACTGAGATTCCATCCCCTCTCTCCATTCGACGATCTGACATCGTTTGACCAAGTTTGACCTCCCGGAAACTGCCAACGGGCGAAGATTGGTAACAAGGCATGTCAGAAAACACTAAAAACACAAAAATATTCTAACACTACTCAAGATGGGTGCCCCAATCCTCCTGGGGCGCCCAGTTTCCCAACACTTAGCCATTTTTTTAGTTTTTTCAACTTTTTCAATTTCTTGGTTTGCGTGCGCGTTCCAGAGGCACAGGACCCCTGTTTGGCTATCAACTTCTATCAACTGGGATGAAAATAAGTCTGATGATCTAGAAAATATGCAAGCCTGATGAAAACTGAGCTAATTGTACCTTCTATTTGCCTCGAAAAACGTGCCAAACTGATCAACACTGAACCAGAGCAGGCTGACGAAAGGAGATTCACGTTTTTTGAGAAAAACATGAAAAATAATCTAAATCTGGAGAGTTTGGGTGCCCCAAACCTCCTGGGGCGCCCATTTTGTCAACACTTAGCCATTTTTTCAAAAAATTTCAATTTTGTACCTTTTCTCGATTTCCGTGCCGACAGCTCCTGTTCGATCTTCGATTTCAGTCATTCTGATGACTGTCGAGGCGGGACAGAGGGTGATCTGAGTAGTCTAAACATATCTGTGATGAAATCCTGGCTTTGACTAACTTTTGACCAAGTTTGACTAAGTTTGACCAACCGGAAAGGAGTTGACGGAAGCATTTTTGACGTTTCTCGAAAAACATGAAAAAAAACTAACACAGGGGAGGATGGGCACCCCAAGCCTCTTGGGGCGCCCAATTTCACCAGACTTGGCCATTTTTATGATTTTCCAACTTTTCCATTCACCTTGGATCCATCTTGCATCGTTTTGCGTGCATCATCGAGTCGACGGCCGTTTGTCGATTTTGCGTCGTTGAAACAGCGTTGGAAACTCGTTGAAGAGTTTTGGCAGGTGAAATTTTCTATGTTGATGACTTTCGAGCTCATGCTTCACCTTGTGAAAAAGCAAAAATGACCCAGTAGAGAAAACTTGGTCGTTTGAAGATTCCGTCTGAACCGTGCCGATCGTGGAGCAAAATCGACCAATGAGAATCGAGCGCGACACCTGATTTGGAGATTCTATTTTTAGAAAGTTTTGCCAACATCCATATCTCAAGAAACCTAGAAAACCTAACTCGACGTCTATTTTTAGAAATTTCTAAAAATAGAAATTTTTATTTTTAGAAATTTTGCCTTTTTGATTTTTTGACGAAAAATTTTCTAGACTTGTTTCAAAATGCCTTAATGAAGCAAAAAATTTGGTTGGGTACAACAATTGGCTTTGTCTGGGGACCATGGCAGATACTTACGGCATAGGAGAACCAAGAATCTCTGGACTTTTGCAAGTCGGACCAGTGCCTTATCCATTGGGCAATAGAGTCAGGTTACATTCCTAATCACCTAGAATGGGACTTTTTCCTACATCACCTAAGACCGGACTTCCTAAAATCACCTAGGGAGTTGGAACTTCAGAACACACAAGGAACACAACTGTCACATTACGGAAAGGGGAAAAACATTACGACATAACGATCACATCACTAAAAGGGGAAACACATTACGAGAACAAAAAGTGTTTCACGTGCTCTTTTTCCTGAGCGAGGATGAGAAGAGATTTAGGACTGTCACATAAAACCATCAATCGACTCAGAAAAGTAAGAACCATCCCTCTTTAGCTGTGAAGATTGCCTTGGTAGCACAAAACTTTTCTTTCTCTGCAACATCCTCTCAAAGAGCCATGATTCAGGAGGGTATTCACGTTCAGGCCATGAGAAGTTTCTGAGAAACTGATTGATATGCCAGTGATCAAGTGGAGCATCTTCTTCCAATGCAAGCAACCTCTGTAACAGGTGAAGATACAGAACTTCCTTCTGAAGATATACAGGAAAGTCTTGTGGCCAAAGTACATCTGTGTGAATGGTCATCACCACATATTGAATATGAGTTTCATTTATATCTTGTACACACGCAACTTTGTACTTAGTCAACGCATCATCTTCTAGAAAAGGTGCAAGCTGCTCATACAACGACTCTCATCACTGATTCCTAGCTTATAGGATCCACAACCGTCGTCGCCCACTTTTCAAATGCTTCGGGGACTCCTTCATTGGTTATGTTTTCATCCATCCACTCTCCAAAATCTGATGAATCATCAAGATCTGAATGGTTAAACTCTTGAACATCTTCACCTGACAGTTCACTTTCCCATTCATTACCTGGAATCTCGTCATCCTCTGTAGAGTACTCTTCTTCAATGCGGATATCCATCATCACTTCTTCTTCAGCATTCATGTATCTTTCTTCTTCTATAAAAGGAGTAGAATCAAAGACAGCTTCATCTGAATCATATGTTTCCTCTTCTTCTTCTTGATCAATCTCACACACGGCGTATCTCAAAAGACATTTGTCAATAATCTCTGATTTTTCAATATCATCCTCTTTAGTGACCGAAACTGAATATTCCATGAACTCCTCTTCTCCATCAACCTCTTCATATGTTGTATTCCACACTGGTTGTATAGTATCAATAAAGTCTTTTCCTTGTATAGGTTCATAGATGGATTCAACATCGTCCTCTTCACTAGTATGTATGAAAGATTCTCGAGATGCAGGTGAAGATGGGCTAAACTGTAAAAGAAAATTTACAGTATCCTCTACTAAAGAATCACTCTCCAAGTGATGTAGAAAACTGTCGAGATCTAATGATGAATCTTCCATATGATCTCCATTTTTGAGAAATTCCTCCAATGATGAATCATCTTCAAAATGAAGAAGATCTTGTTCTTGCTCCAATTGCAATGTTTCTTTGGTCTCTTCTTTGGATATATCTAACACAGGTTCTTCAAACCAACCTTCAAAAGATGATAAGAACAAATCAGATTCTTCATTGCTCTCTGCAACATATTTGATCTCTTCCTTGTAATTTTTCTCTTGAGAAGATTGTTGCACTTCTTCTTCAAAGAAAGTTCGCAAATTGCACATTTCTTCAAATACTTCCTTAGATTCGTCAACCACATAGACAACCTCTTGATTCTTTTTAGTTATATCAAACAACATAACATATGTACCAGAATCCATTTCTTGATATAGCACTTGTGCTTGAGGATCCTGAGATTTCACTACCGCGAACCATGACTTGGTTTCTGGTTCCAATTTGAAATTACCTTTCTTTAAAGGAATGGTCGCAGATGACCAATCCAATTGTATTTCTCCTCCAAGATCTTTGTAGAAACTTCTACTTAGCAGCATCCCATAGCTGGTTGGAATGTCAGCTACCAAGATACTCATCATTATTTTCTTCTCTGGGCAAGCCGCTAATTGTACTTGAGCATCCTTCAATTGTTCAACCAATGGCACTGATTTAGATCAAGCAAATAACACTTGTCATGCGTTTTGGTGCATGAGAGTCCCAAAGCGTTCATTACCTGTAAAGGCATGACATTGTTTGAGGCTCTTGAATCAATGATACAATTGCTCAATTTATAACCTCCTATATACAGAGAGATATAGAAGGGCTTTGGCTTCTCTCCTGCCAGAACAGAAGATTCTAGCAATGTGGGCTGCACGACAGTATCTTTCTTGACATACTTGACAATTCTATCCAGCTGATCTAGATGGTCTTGAAGATACTCTAGCTGAGAAATCTGCACCTTTGTCTTCATCATGGAATCTACTATATCAAAATTTGTTGAAGATGAATTTTGAGTAGTTTGAACACTTTCACGTGATGGCTGAGCATTGGAAGTGGAAGCCACTTCCTTTTCCTTTTCTTTTGGTCTTTGTCTATCCTCTCCTTCCTTCAGTGCTTTAAAATGTTGAGTACGAGTAAACACAGGGGTTGAAAGATCTTGTATAACGGGTTCGTTCTGGAAGTATCCTGTGGTAGAGTCGCCATCGAAGTTGTCCGTCTGTGGTAAGACAACATTCCCACTTGGGGAAGGAACAATGTTTGAAATAGGTGCAGCATCAGCATATCCCATGATTTGATTCATCCTTAAATTTTCAAGACACGTGGCTCCAGTATGTGCATCAGTCTCATGAAAGGAACAAAACACTGAATTTTGAGCAGCATCAACTGCTTGTCTTGATGGTGGTGCTGGCAACCTGGGCCTATAGTTATTGAAAGGCTGAAAATTGTTCCTCTTAGGCTAATATGGTTGCTGAGGTTGATACTGTTGCTGTGGTTGGTATTGTTGTTGTGATGACTGATATGGCTGTTGCACGGGTTGCCCCTGAGTAGGCAACTGTCTCTTCATGATAGTCACTTTGTTTGCTACCTTATGTAGCAGTGGATCTACAGAACTCTGAACTAGAGGCCTGATTGAATCTATTTTCATCTTGCCAGAGGTAATCATGTCGTCCTCTAACTTGATGGCATTTTCTTGTGCATTGGATAATTCTGTTTCATTAGCCAATCTCAAAAAGAAGGCTATCTCAGAAGGAAGAGCGTTAATGAAACTGCTCAACAGAATTTGCGGAGATGGATTAAGAGTATGAGAAAGATGTGTAACTAGGCGATTAAACCTTGCCACAAACTCCCTCATTGGTTCATTATTTTCCATCTTTGAATTTGAGAGTTGGGCGAACAATCTGTGACCATCTTCGGCAGGCTTGAACCTTGCCAAGAATTTCTTGCTCATAGTTGCCCAACTTGTAATGATTCTCGGTTCTAGATGATTGAACCAATCGGCAGCATTTCCCGCAAGAGTCTCAATGAAGAGACGCATGGCAACATCTTCATGTGATACATGCAAAATAGCGCAAGCTGTTGTGAATGCAGAGATGTGTTCATCAGGATGTTGAGTTCCATCGCCATGGAACCGAGGAAAGTGCTTCCTTGACCCCTTTGGTAAATCATGATGTGCTTGTAGGGCCAAAGGTCCAATGTTATTACCCCAAGGCAATGGTCGCGGTCACCTTTGATTTGGATCATTGTGATTGTTGTTATTTGCATCACCCATTGCTCTAGGATGGATTACTGGTTCTTCTTGTAATTCTTCCTGCTTGACTTCAGGAACTATCTGAATTTCTTGAGCTATGTTGGATGCTTCTCCAACTTTTGTAGAATCAAGATCTTGAAAGAAAGGATCCGTAGCACCACCTTTTCCCTTTCTTGAATAAACCCTGTGAGCCAGGATTATCTATTGCCACGCAGGAGGTGGTAGTATTGGTCTCCCTGCTGCAAGATCTGCTTTGTGTTCTTCTTCGTCAAGGATAGCAGCCGCGTTTCTCCACTGATCATGACTTTCCTTTTGCGCAAATATGAAACTTCTAAGGCTGCTAATGATGTCCGTTTGCTCTCCTTCCACTCGTACAAGATTTAGTTGAATAACAAGTGGTGTAAGATTTGGTTGTTGAACTGGAGCAGAAGGACGCCAGAGAGTCATTACCGTGTCATAAGCCTAAGCTTGGTTGAAGTTTTATGCCTTGTGCCCCACGGTGGGCACCAGAAAATTGTTGGCGTTTCAATTCGTACCTCTGGTATGCGATTTGGAAACGGACAGCTATGCACAGATAAATTGCTCTCCTATTGGAAGGGGGAGTTCCCTTTCTTGCTGATGTTTACTGAAAAGATAACTTGAATGAAACTTCACCTATCTTCTTTTTGATTCTCAGCTGCGAGCACAAGGTTATAAAACTCTAAACGCTGCAGAAGAGGTTTTTTTCCTTTTTTAAAACTTCTACTACAACTAGCATAAACTAATGATGCTTTCAACCTCCTGAGTAAATTCAGAGCAAAGGAAGTTGAAAGTGAACGGGGAATGATTGTTAACACAAAAACTCAAGTAGTTTTCCTCCAGATTTACACCACAAGACTAAAAGTACTTTAATGATGAAAGCTGAAAATGAAAGCTACAGAAGCTACACATCTGACGATGAAAACTTGATGAATCGATATAGAATATCAGAACAAAGTAGGCATGAGACTTCTATTCAATATCACAAAGTTTAATACAACTCCAGGACAGCAATACTACAGCAAAAGGTAGGCATACAGTAAGCGATCAAACACTGGAGAACAATGAACACAAAGTGAACAAACACCTGGAATAACAATGTTTGCAAGCTAGAATAGGCACAGCAAATTTGTTATCACAAAATTCATTACAAACAATGGGCAAGGATGCCCTTATTTATACTAAAATCAAAGGAGTAGGGAACCCTAAAATCTCCTTGATTAACCCTTACTTGCCAACTTGCAAGCTTTATTACTATTCTAAGACAAAGATACAATAAACAAATGCTTTAAAGCAATCTGCTTTAAAGCAAAGAAGATTCCATCTATCACAAGGTGATTTCTTTCTAAATATAGGATGGATGAGCTTAGGATGAAAGCACATGCTTTAAAACAAAAAGCATATGTTTTAAAGCTGCTTTCTTTTGGAATGCATCTTCATCAACATTCTAGCTTTTTGGTGATGTCATCCGTTGATATTTTTGCTGATTTCTTCTAAAAAAGTAGATTCTGAGTGAAAAAAGATGGCACATGGGTTTTGTAGGCAATTCTATTTTGAAGCAACCCAGATCGTCGGATTTTGAAAAAGCGGAGATTTTCTCGAAAAAGAAAGAAAAAAGTAGTTTCCCAAAAAAAAGCACAACTCCCAATCTTCAAGAGGATAATAATCTGGATGGACCCATCTTGACGAAAACTAAAAAAGCTCTGGTCAGATTTATGAAAAATGATCTCCTTGAAACAAGGACCCTGAAAAAGCAAGCCTCTCTTCTTCCTTAACCCGAATCTATGAAGAACACTGAAAAAGCACCCGGTTTGGGTCTTCAAATCTATGTTGAAAAAAAAAAAATCTTTCCTCTGGATGCAACTTGCAAAAGATAATGAAATAAAGAAGCCCAAAGCTTGTCTTTATAAATCTTTTGGTCGAAAAAATAGCTTTATTTGTGTGAGAAGAAAACTTCACCCTCATCCATGAAGAAAGCATCTTTTAAAGCATAAATCCAAGTGGATGTCTTCAAATAGGAAGAATCCCTATTTTGTAGGAGCCTATGGCTTCATGTGCAAGATGATGAAAAATATCTTCTTTGATGATGTCATCGAATGTGCGAGTTGGAAGAAGTGTTAATAAAATTTTCTTCATTTTCGACACTTCAACACTCGTTTTGACTCAAATATGGCATGTCTCTGACTTCGACAAGCGGGAAAATGTCATCATCAAATGAAAAAACTAACTGATCCTGACATTTTGGAGATTGATCAACTGAGATTCCATCCCCTCTCTCCATTCGACGATCTGACATCGTTTGACCAAGTTTGACCTCCCGAAAACTGCCAACGGGCGAAGATTGGTAACAAGGCATGTCGAAAAATATTGAAAACACAAAAATATTCTAACACTACTCAAGATGGGCACCCCAAGCCTCCTGGGGCACCTAGTTTCCCAACATTTAGCCATTTTTTTAGTTTTTTCAACTTTTTCAATTTCTTGGTTTGCGTGCGCGTTCCGGAGGCACAGGACCCCTGTTTGGCTATCAATTTCTATCAACTGGGATGAAAATGAGTCTGATGATCTGGCAAATATGCAAGCTTGATGAAAATTGAGTTGATTGTACCTTCTGTTTGCCTCAAAAAATGTGCCAAACTGATCAACATTGAACCAGAGCGGGCTGATGGAAGGAGATTCACGTTTTTCGAGAAAAACATGAAAAATAATCTAACTCTAGAGAGTTTGGGCGCCCCAAGCCTCCTGGGATGCCCATTTTGTCAACACTTAGCCATTTTTTCAAAAAAATTCAATTTTGTACCTTTTCTCGATTTCTGTGCCGACAGCTCTTGTTCGATCTTTGATTTCGGTCGTTCTGACGACTGTCGAGGCGGGACGGAGGGTGATCTAAGTAGTCTGAACATATCTGTGATGAAATCCTAGCTTTGACTAACTTTTGACCAAGTTTGACCAACCGAAAAGGAGCTGACAGAAGCATTTTTTACGTTTCTCGAAAAACGTGAAAAAAAACTAACACAGGAGAGGATGGGTGCCCCAAGCTTCCTGGGGTGCCCAGTTTCACCAGACTTAGCCATTTTTTATGATTTTCCAACTTTTCCATTCACCTTGGATCCATCTTGCATCTTTTTGCGTGCATCATCAAGTCGACGGCTGTTTGTTGATTTTGCGTCGTTGAAACAGTGTTGGAATTTCGTCGAAGAGTTTTGGTAGGTGAACTTTTCTGTGTTGATGACTTTCAAGCTCATGCTTCACCTTGTGAAAAAGCAAAAATGACCTAGTAGAGAAAACTTGGTCGTTTGAAGATTCCGTCTGAACCGTGCCGATCGTGGGATGAAAGAAGACAATTATGATATTGTTGTACCCAACCAAATTTTTTGCTTCATTAAGGCATTTTGAAACAAGTCTAGAAAATTTTTCGTCAAAAAATCAAAAAAGCAAAATTTCTAAAGCTAAATACCCTAATCAAATTTATATTGAATCTCCTAACTTAACATTAACTATTCAATTGTCACTCATCATTTATTATTCTATAGTAATTATGTTGATAGGTGTTCCCTTAGTGAGAAACACTACATGAAATGCATAGATCAGTGGTCCAGATTAAAGGGACTACTATGAAAGAGATCCTAGCCATTAAATTTTCCAAACAAATAATAAATGATATAAAACAAAAAATATTAGTACTCCAAGAAATCAAAGCAGCCCACTTGGGTTCCCATGACCAATGGAGAATAAATAACCCCTAAACTATTTCCCTGCTTGTTGGATAGAGGGGATGAAGCATGTGGTGTAGACTTGTCATGTGGGATGAGGCTTTGAAACTATATGGGTACTAAAACCTTGAAAATCATGCAAAGAAAATACACACAGATAAAACAATAAAGCATTACCTTCAAACCTTGCACAAAATCGGACTTCTGATAGGACGGAATGGAGTGCACCCAAGCTCCATTGATTTGTCCTATGGATGTATTGTGGGCTGCTCACACAACCAACATAACTCTGTTATGAAAATGATAGAAAATATGAAATGATATGAATGTGTGTATGAAACTGTGTGAGTAGTTGAAAATGAAATAAAAGTTTAATTTATAGATAGAGAGGGAATCAAATGAATGGCTAGGATTAGAAGGGTGAGGGATGAGGTGGATGGCTAGGATTGAAAGCCAATTTTATTGCTCATGATGCACCATAAATGAGGATGACAAATGACTAAAATAAGGATGGAAGTGGGAGAAATGGGATTTTTAATTGATTTTGGAGAGGAAGTGCTTATGACGCACAATTAAGGAGGTTAAAAATAGGGATGTGAGTGGGAATAAATAATTTAAACAATATAATTATTTAAATTATGAGAGACAAGTGACATTTAAATAAATATTTAATTTATTTAAATTGGATGATGGAGGAAAATGGGATTAAATAAATAAGATTTATTTACTTTGGTGTAAGAGGAGGATAAATGGACAAAAGGGATTAGTTAAATAAATGTAATTTATTTAACTAATGGGAATGATGCAAGGGGTCATGAAAGGGACTTAGAAGAAAATAGGTCGCAAGGTAATGCAAGGTGACGTAAGATAATGTCGTAAGACATGGTCAAATTTAGGTGTCCACATTTTGCTCCTCTTTGAGATGATGTTGCGACTAAGAGAAGTAACATCATTTCAAAGAAGAAAAAGGTATGGATGAAGGGAAAAGGATGCCCCTACCACTTGAAGGAGTGACGAAGAAGAATGATGTAAGGATGGGATACTCCTCAAGAGGATAGGTGGGTTAGAAGAACATAGGTATGCTCTCGAAATGGATGAAAGAGATTGGATAAAGAAATGGATGCAAGAGAAAGGATGGATAAGGTTAAAGGTTATGAATGGATAGATTGTTAAGATGAAAGAGATAGGTGAACTAGATAGTGGAAAAAGATAGGTTGATAAGTAAAGAATCATAATGGATATAGTGGATAGAAAAGATATAGTTATGTTGGTATAATGAGTAGAGAAGCCCTAGTTTGATATAGCAAGAGGATATTATGCACCAAGGTATAAGGGACCAGGGTGACTTTGTATCCTTTGCACGGACTTGACACTGCAAACAAAAGGAGTATCCTTATACCTAATTTAATACAACCTTGTCTAGACAAAAGATATGAATATTAGATGTAATTATAAGAATATCCAACAAACACGCAAAACTCTATGCCCTATTATGTGCTAATCATAACGCACCAATATATAAATGGATATAGGTGGCTTTGATAAAGCAAAAGAAGGAGATAGAAAAGATAAAATAAAAAACAAAAGACCAAATGACAACACAAGTCACACAACCATTATATCTCTTGCCAAAGAGTTTGAGTGATGTTTGGATAGGTGCCTGATGATAGGAATGATATATCCCTAGATGAGGCTAGATGGTGATTGTTTATTTGAGATCGAATGATGTGGAAATTGATAAATTGGTTGAATAGGCAATTTTGGTTAAGGTGTAATGCATTGTATGAATGCTTTAGCTTGATTCAAAGATAAACATGGTATTGCCCCTATCAAGTTGTAAACTAATAATTGATTGATTGATTGAGATAATGTTGTCATTGCAGGGAACGATATATCCCTAGATCAACACAAGGATGTGGGAACGATATATCCCAATGATGATGATGATTAATTGATTGGGTTGATAGCAAGACTGGAATAAAACCGAGGATGTGATTGGATGATTTGGGTAGATTACTTTGACTAGATTGGTATGGATTAAGGATGACTTGCATTTGGATTTATTACTTTGTTTTTTTGGATATTTGATTTTTTTGTATTTTTGGTATGTTTTGATTTTTTTGGTATTTTTGAGATATGTTTTGATTTTTTTGAATTTTTTGGAATGTTTTGATTTTTTCTGATATTTGGAATGTCTTGATTTTTTTGGTATTTTTTGGAATGTTTTGATTTTTTTTGGTATTTTTTGGAATGTTTTGATTTTTTTTGGTATTTTTGGGATATGTTATGGGATGACATTGGATTGTAGTTTGGATAGCCTAGATGCTAGATACCAATGACAAGGGAAAATCATGAATAGGTAGATGAATGGTCGATAGTGGATGGGAGGGATAGAAAGTGTAAAATGGACAGATAGTTAGAAGGATGGGTAATAGCGGATAATATATATGGGAAATGCATAAAGGATAGATGGACAAAAGAATTAAGGATTTGATCTCTAAGAACTATGTTGCATAGGAATAACATGCCCCATTTTAGGTATTAGACTTAGGATTTTACATAATAGCGCTTGTAATGATAAGGTGATAGGATTGGATAGAAAAGATGAGGTAGATCAAAGCATTTTTCAACATTTTTCCCCTTGTATTTATCAAGATCAAAAGAAGGAAGGGAAGATGGGTACATGTGGATAGGTAAATGGCATAGATAGGTATGAGGATATGATGGATGAAGATGGTAGGATAAGAGGAACCTAATAGGATGGGATAGATGAGACAAAATTCCCCCAAGTGTAAGACACATAGACAAGGAATCTACACATGACGCGTGTTTGCCAGGTTTTCATCATGGTACTTATCCAAGGTGCCACCAAGGTGGTTTTCAGAATTGGACAAAAGGATTTCTCTTTACTATTTTGATTTTTTCTTTTCTCTCTCTTTTTTTTTCTTTTTTTGATTTTATTGAGTTTTTGGATTTTTGGATGGGATAGGGGAATATGGATAGGGGGAATTTGGAAGAGGATGGGGACTCAAGCATCTAGTTCCATGAAAGATGATAATGTCCCATTATAGAGGGATGTCGCACATGGATCAAGTCAAGTGTCATTTTGTGCATGGATGTTGGTAGAGGATTGCATGAGAGGGAGGTGGAGTAGGATAGATAGTAAGTTGTGTAGGGAAGGATAGTGGATTATGATGTGGATATGGATGGAAGGATTATCCAAAATCATGGACCATAGGGATATGATGGGGGAAATATGCAAGATAGTATATAGAAGATGGGGAGATGGACGTATGTGGGAATGTTGTGGAATGGAAAGGAACCAAGACCAACGATTGCACACACCGAATTGGATTTTGAAGCTTTTGAATGGAAAGGGGAGTTGGGAGCAATGGAGATATTTGCTTAGGGGATGGTTAGTTTATTAATTTTGGGACCTAAATGGTATTATGACTTATTGGATTTTGTGATAGGGAACAAGATTTTTGGGATTTTTGAATTGTGGATGCTTTATTTGGATTAAGTGGTTTTTTCTTAGGGACCCACACCATTTGTGTTTTTACTTTTTCTTTTTGAGGTGTGAGATTTTACTTGGATGTTAGAGATTGATGCCTTATGGCATGATCATTCTTAGTCATTAATGGAGTTTTTTTTATATGGGGAGGCATCCAAATCTATATTTTTGAATCCCATGGGGCTTGTGATAGCTTCATGTTTGGTTGATAAGTGCATTTGTTGATCATGATTAGGAATTTTGGGGAATCTAGGGGAATGGGGTATGTGGATGGAGGGATTAGTGGATTTTTGGATAAAAGGATAAGGGTATGTGAGGATGGGTTTATTAGGCATTAGGAGAAGTGGAGGAAGAGTGGATGGAGGAAGGTGTATGGTCGCATGCTTTTGGGATTGTTTTGGTGGTGCAATGGGATGCATATTGTTTGGTATGGAAAGAAGTGGATTTAGAAGGAATTGAGGTGGTACCAACATCTTGGGATTGTTTTCCTTGTGGTATATAGCCAAGGCCATGCAATCGCGGAGGAACTTTGACATGGATGGGCTCCAAAATACCTTGTTCATGAAGGCCTAAGCCTTTGCCATGATAAGTCATGTTTTGGAGCATGTGATGTGCAATGGGATGTGTATTGTGTAGGACATAAGACGTGAGTCCATTATTAGATGGGGAGGGTGGAGTGGTGGATAGCAGTTGTTTGTCTCCTACAAGAGAGCCACCTCGATTGAAGGCGTTGGATCCAAGAGGATAGGATGATGGATTTGGAATGGGATCAATAGAGGATGGTGAAGGATCATGAGGATATTGATCAAAATTATGCTCAGTAAGAAGTTGATTGTCTATATTTTCTTGGGGACCAAGTGTCTCATCAAGGGAATTAGATATTGTGGAATAATGTGTAGGATTAGTGGGATGGTGGATAAGAGTAATTTGGATAGCTTGCTCATGGATAGGATCTTGGTCATAGATAATATCTTGATCATAGAAAAGATATAGGTTATGGATAGGTTGATCATATGATGGAATGGAATCAGGGATGGGATTAGATAGGGTGTTTAGATATTGATTAGGATAAGGGGTTGATGTTTCCACATGCTCTAAACTAAGCTCATGAAATAGTTCTTGTGTTTTTATGGAAGTAGGAGACTCTTGGATAGGCTTGATAGGCTCTAGATGATCAACAATATGAGTGTATAATGGATCTTGAATTGCACTTATGGTAAGGGGATCTTCAAGAGTCTTGATGGGTTGTGGACTATAAGATGGATTTGGAGGAATAGGCATATTACTTGAAGGATGTGCAAGGATAGGTGTTTGATGATATGGAGATGGTTGATTCCTTGCTAATAGCCATTGGATCACATCCTTCATAAGTGTATGGGTGGATGGACAATATAATGGGTGGACAATAATGGTGGATGTTATAGGCTTATGATTAGGATTAGGTGGAGGGATAATGGGATTGGATGGATTAGGATTAGGATTGGGATTAGGTGGAGGGATAATGGGATTGGATGGATTAGGATTAGGATTTGGATTAGGTGGAGGGATAATGGGATTGGATGGATTAGGATTGGGATTGGGATCATCTAGCACAATCTTACCACAATTTATGAGGTTCTTGATCAATCTCCTAAGTTTCACACAATTGAATGTCTTATGGCCCTTATCCCTATGGTATTTGCAATATTCATTTTCATTATGCCAAGGACTTTTAATGTGGTTTTCTATTATCAGTGGTAGCTCAATCAAATTTGCTTGGACCAATTATTCTAAAAGTATCTCAGCATCATCTTTTGGTGGAGGATTGGAGGAACATGATGGTGAAGGAAATGAAGGAGTTGATGGATTAAAAAGTTAATAAACCAAATGGTTGGGATTACATGGTGGTATTGGGATAGGACTAGTAGGCTCTTGGATAGGCATTTGATTATATGACGATGGAGGATACCCATAGGATGCATAAGCTAGAGTGGTATTTCCCTTGTAAAAGGTAGCATGAGGACTTAAGGACACTTGATCCTTGTGCAAAGGGTAACTTGGACTTGCATGTTCTTGTTGTGAAGGAACTTGATATTCTTGTAAATGGATTTGAGGTTGAGGTGAAATGTTGGAATAAATAGTTGGATGAACTTGAGGTATGGATTGATGTGGATATTGGTTGATATTAGAAGAAGTGGGAGAGGTTGAGGTAGGATTACCTTGATATGCGGTTGGACTAGGTTGGTATGAAGTTGATGAGGATGACATATGGGATTGTGGTTGTGTTTGTTGGAAGGATAAAGGTTGTGGTTGTGTTTGAGATTGTTGGATGTTTTGGAGTTATTGAAGAAGGGCTTGTTGTTGTTGAAGGATGAGTTGTTGGAGTTGTGAGATAGTGGGATTTGTTATGTGTGAAGATGAAGCATGGTTAGGAATTTGGACTTGTGAAGTTTGGTAAGGTGGATGTTGGATAAGTTTGGGGTATGCAAAAGTTGGATTGGTTGTTGTTGGGAGGTAGGGATGATGATGTAGGAGTGACTAGATACTTTCTTTTTAATCTTTTGAGTTTGTCAAACCATCTGTGGAAGCCATAAGGATCTTCAAGTGACATATGGATGACTAGGGTAAAATGGATTGGATGAAAGAGATGATTGGGATAAGATAATTAAATGAGCGATTATTGTTAGGAGGGATGCTAGATTTGGTTGGAAGATTGATTTTTTTGAATTTTTGGAGATATTTTGGTTTTTTTTATTTTTTGGATTTTGAAATTTTTGGCAAGAAAAATAAACACAAAAAGACAATGGTTGACTTGACTTAACAAGGAAATTGGTGTGAGTTGCTTCACGGCTAAAGTGGCTTTTGCTAGTTTTGTACAAGGAAAACACACCAAGCACATGGATAAAACTATAATTTTTCAAGTAGGAGTGCCATATCCCATGGACTCACTCAGGTGTGACTTCAATCTCCACTATTAGATAATAGTGATTTCCATCCCCTTGATACCATTTACCACTGCTTGGATAGATGGGGAATGCAAGGTCATGTACCACCTTACACCCCTTACCTTGGAGACTAAGGTCTTGCTTAAAGTTTATTCCATCTCAAACAATAGAGGTAATAGTGTGAGCTCTTCTCTCCCTACTGCAGCGATGCACACAAGATATGATAGCAAAAGGGTCTTAATTAGGCTTTTACGAGCTTCTAGGGGAGTCCTCCAAATACACAAGGTACAATGAGGCCCAAATCTGTGAACACTAGCCTATTGAAGGGATGTGGCATAAGCGATTAAGAAAACACCACTTCACCTTGTGTTCAGAATCACCTGGGGCCCCAAGGCTATCCCAATGACTACGTAACTAGATTAAGGTACAACTTTCACTCTCCCCCCTTTGATATACGCTACTAGAACACGTGGTTAAGGTCATCCCTAGGGGTGATGAAATCCCCTTAGCAAGCCTCCTAAAGGGAAGAAACACTATTCACTTTTGATCCCCAGGCTCGCATGAAGCGCAAGGGGAGAGCATACGTGAGATAATGTTCCTAAGATTGAAGAAATAAACACAAGGATAATGAAGGGGCTTTTGATCTCCAAGGTCACTAAAAGGTGTGAGGAGAGAGAATACACCCTTTTCAAATTCTAAAGACAAAGCAAACAATGTTCAATTACTATCCTCCTAGATTAAGCTAAGTGCCTAGATTAGTGATAAAAATATTTCTTTGACATGCGGATCTGCAACAACTTGTTAGTAGTTTCAATGATTTTATCTTTGGCAAGCGAAAGCTACAAAACAAGTACATGTTAGACTGAAAAAGATAATCGTAGCCAAATGATTTTGCTACAAGAAAATGTATTAGAAATGATAATAAAACCCCTGGAAAATTAGAAAATAATGTTATAATCCAGCCATAAAAAGATATGTTCATCACAAGATTGTAATTCTAGATACATTTTTACATAGTTGACATAGATCTAATTATTTTAAAACTTTTTGACCTTAAAAAAAACAACGAAGAGACCCCTACTAATTTTCTGTGACCTTTCTAGAAATATAAAAATGTTTGAAAAATTCCCTGATTTGCACCCAGAAATGCGGATTTATGAAAAACCTACAATCAACAAAGATCTGAATATTTGTACCTTATTTGACCTTAAAATTAAAAGTGTAAAAAATAAGCCTCCATTATAATTTCAAGATCTTTCTAGAAATGTATAAAATTCATTGATTTGCGCATAGAAATGTAGATTTATGAAAAAACATAAAACCATCATAACTCATGCAAAACTAATGATAAAAATGTGATTTTTCTTCTATAGCTTCCTTAGATGATCCACAAACTTCTGTTAAAATCTTTTAGAAAAATTCACATCCATTTGGAAGATATGATGAAATCTTTAGAAACTAGGGTTTTGTCCAAAAATGGCATAAACTTGCAACAAAAAGTTAATAAAACCTACAATAGATCAAGGGATGTGAGTCAATAAAAAATAACTAGGCATGTCAAAATGAAACCTTGAAAATCATGCAAAGTAAATACACACAGATAAAATAATAAAGCATTACCTTCAAACCTTGCACAAAATCGGACTTCTGATAGGACAGAATGGAGTGCACCCAAGCTCCATTGATTTGTCCTATGGATTTATTGTGGGATGCTCACACAACTTACATAAATCTGCTATGAAAATGATAGAAACTATGAAATGATATGAATGTGCACACAAAAGTGTGTGAGTGGTTGAAAATGAAATAAAAGTTTAATTTATAAATAGAGAGGGAATCAAATGGATGGCTAGGATTAGAAGAGTGAGGGATGAGGTGGATGGCTAGGATTGAAAGAACCATAAATGAGGATGAGAGATGGCTAAAATAATGATGAGAGTGGGAGAAATGGGATTTTTAATTGATTTTGGAGAGGAAGTGCTTATGATGCACAATTAAGGAGGTTAAAAATAGGGATGTGAGTGGGAATAAATAATTTAAATAATAAAATTATTTAAATTATGAGAGGCAAGTGACATTTAAATAAATGTTTAATTTATTTAAATTGGATGATGGAGGAAAATGTGATTAAATAAATAAGATTTATTTAATTTTGTGTAAGAGAAGGATAAATGGATTAAAGGGATTAGTTAAATAAATGTAATTTATTTAACTAATGGGAATGATGTAAGGGGTCATGAAAGGACTTAGAAGAAAATAGGTCACAAAGTAATGCAAGGTGACGTAAGATATGTTAGACACACAAGAATACTGAGAGGGGGGTGAATCAGTATTCAAACAATTTTCAATTTCACCAACTTCAACTTATCCAGAGCAGATTAAACCTTAAGCATCACAATATCAACATGAAAGAATAACACAATGCACATCAATACATAACACCAGATATACGTGGAAAACCCTAGAAGGTAAAAACCACGGTGAAGATTAACTCACAATATATGAAGCTCAAATAATAACTTTGTTTTAGGGGCTTTAACCCAAGGAAGTTGTTACTCCCTAAGTAACGTTGATTTAGGGTCACTCCCAAGGAAGCTTCTACTCCCTGATGACTTTATTTTAGGGTCACTCCCAAGGAAGCTTCTACTCCTTGAAATGAGAACACACTTACAAAGATTACAGTATGACAATCTTTCTATTGTTTGAAAATTGACATTGAAACTCACACTTTTAATTATTGCACTTATGCCTCTCCACACTTTCTTCTGAAGATATGATCAGTTAGGCACACTCTATACTTGATCACTGTCACAAATATGTCTTCAACATGAATCTGGGCAGCATCCACAACTTCTTCTCTTTCTCCTTCAGTTACACATTAATAATGCATTTATTCTGTTTTTATCTGCTTGGGAACCTTTTTTAATCAAATTGCAATCACACTTTACCTCGCTCACTTTGATTCACTATTTGTACATGATGTTACATTGATTACATAACTTTTCAGCCATATACAATATGAAAAATACATTTACAAGTCGACCGAGCATCACACAATATGAAACGTGTAGAAGATAGGTTCTAAGTGAACACACACATTACACCAGCAGAAGATCCAAGCCTTGCGGACCCCAACACTTGCTTAACTAGGTCCAAAACATCCTTCACAACTTCAAACACCAAGGAATTGCATCCACACACTCCATTCATTTGGAAATAGGACAACATTAAGGAGAATACATGAAGACTTGAAGTATAACGGCCATATCAACTTGAAAAACCTTGGTGATACTAGAAACAAGAAAGATCTTCATGAAACTTTTTCCAGATGAGTCCATATGACTCATACAACATCCCCAAACACTCCTTTGCCACTGCACATCAAAGAATTGTGCCGCACAAATTGAATCATTAACATTGAGAATAATCTATCATCCAAGACACATTGCAATATACTGTCATTTGAAAAACTGAGTTGTAGACCACAAAAATTATTGGAACTGCAAGGAAGCATGTAATAGACATCTATAAACATATCCCAAAACTACAATGACAACCATTCATTTCTACAGGAATGCAGAGCATTCCAACAAGCCTTCAACATTGCCTCACTCTCCCAGGACACATGCCGGTACTCTATCATGCATAACTTTCACAGCGAAGGGCAAATGATCTAAATCTCTAGAATTATCATCTTCACTGGAATCTTAACATACCTTCAAAACCCCATAGTTGAATCTGCAAATGTGGAGGAATGTGGAGCATTCCATTCATTCTTCATCATCACATCGTACTGCAATAGCATGAACCAGAACTCAGTCACTTATATCTTTCACAACAGAGGAGCAGGTGATCTGAAACATTGGATTTAGAACTTTTACATCATACTAGACTTAACTCTTGAACTGCAAGACCATATCTTCAAAACTAGAGGAATGTGGAGCATTCCATTACCATGCTAGAAACACCTTCATAGAACCAACAGTGTCTTCAATCTTGCCAATAGAAAAACATACATCCGATAATCAAAACATCATGAAACTTGGAACATACAAGATTTAACATTGTAGGAAGCTATGTTCAAATCCGTAGAAGCACGATATTAATAAAATGAGAATGTGGAGCGATCTCCCAAACAGTCTTCAAAGAGAAGTCATCCTGAAACAAAAACTGTCACCAACTTTCAGAGGCCAAATCTTCTCTGTACCAACACATACAACTGAGAAACATTAGGATGGAACATTCAACATGCTTCAGGCCACCAACAACACATTTGATCCTCTTAGTGCTTCTAATTCCCATCTCAATTCTACACTGATCAAGGCACATCTTAATTCTGCACTAATCAAGGCATGACATCCAACCATGAACACCATCACACTTCCATGAGAGAGTTGACATCAATGACAACCACCTCAGGCATCATGTGTGCAACAATCTCCCACTTTGGCATTGATGGCAACACATACCTACTTATTCTCCCCCTTTGACATCAAGGACAAAGGGCATCCAAAGCCTTCTCACTAGCAACCACTACTTGCTCATTCTCCCCCTTTCAAAAACAACCACATATTTGCACACTTCTTCTTGTAATAACAAGCTCTCCCTATTATCAACCACCACTACCTGCTCCCCCGGAGATGTAGCCATCATCAGTTTAGGAAACAAGGATATAACATAAATTCCCCCTAGACAGATGCATCACTATGCATCTTTAGCAAGAAGAAGGAGGGGCAATTACCCCTAACTTATGCCAGAGACCCTCAAAGGTGTCCTTTGCAAGAGCCTTAGTAAAGATATTTGCAGTTTGATCCTTTGTTGGAACATATTCCAACTTCACTTCCTTATCTGAAACCTTCTCTCTCAAAAAGTGATACCTGATTGCTATATGCTTGGTTCTAGAATGCATCACTAGATTCTTGGAAATATTGATAGCACTTGTATTATCACACAAAATAGGAATAGGCTCATCATACAATACCTTGATATCCTTTAGAGTTTCTTGTTACCCAGATTTTCACTACAGCTAAATCAGGTAGAGCCCATTGTTTTAAATAGGGAAGTGAAATTCATATTATTACTTTCCAATGTTACATTCAATCGTATAAGCAAAATCAGAAAGCTGTATTGGATTATTGCATTGACACAAGTGCATATAACAAAGAAAAGTAATCTTTATTGAATGAAAAAAATATCCATTGTCTCACACAATCCGTGAGATTAACTTTCGCTTATTCAATACAAATTGAGAAAAGCATATACATGAATAAGTAATGAAAGTAAATAAAGGGGTATAGAATGAGGGTAACCAGTCATTGCCTGAATGACTGATCTGTTTGGTCAGTCATGTTGTTGACTTGAGTCTCCTTGGTCCGTTGTCCTGGTTCCCTGCAAAAGATGAGATAAGGTGTTAGAGCAATGTTGCTCTAAGCAATGGCTGATTACATTCATTATATACGCATTCATTATGCATGTATAGGATTTTCAACAAGATGCAAAAAATCAAGCATGCATACATTAAATGTACTAGAAAACTACTAAAGTTATCTAATGCATCCAGGGTATGCATTTATTTTTATTAACAAGTTTGCTTCATGTGCAGATACAAGTGTAATTATTTTTCTGTTTGATTCATCAGGTTACATTATGAGTGGAGAAAATGTGGCTCCCACGAGGGTTGAGCCTAGCTCATAAACATTGCAGAAAATCTCATGTATGTTCAACAGAAACAAAGATCAACTTGTAGAACCAAATCTATTCATATACTTTTATAAGGAGCAGACAGGTTGTATGATAAATAAGTGAATCTTCATGATATAAGACAACTGGAACATCTTGTTTCTCATTATAGTATATTTCACATCAAATAGAGATCATCATGAGTTGATGAGAATATGTAACAGCATCATCAAGATAATAGCATCACTATTAGAGGGACAATTTGAATTTTTCAAGATAGTTATAGTCATGGAGACAATCACAAAGGTGAATTATCAAATGCATGAATGTTCTTGAGTTTTTTTCTACTCTCATAAGGAGCAATCAAAATGAGGAGGTGGATCCATGTTCCAGTCATAAATAAGGATTGTCCATAACAGTCATGACAGTGAATAAGACTATTGTCACATTCCATAAGATAGTCAAGACAACAGTAGCATTTAAAGAGTATTTTGAATAGGGATGAGTTCAAAATGACACAAGTATAGTTGTACCAGACTGCTAATATGCCTCAAACAAATTCATGGTTATGTTTCAAACCTTGCAAAATGGCAGAAAAGATATTACTATTCCTGATAAGCAACAGTCCTTAACAAACAACGATCTATTCATGAGCAGTCAGTAGCCAAGAAACCAATCTATCAACACACTAAATTGCAAGGGACTGTTATTAACAGTCATACACATACAGTGTGAAAGGTGTAGCATACATTTCTAAACAAGTATGGACAATCATAAGTGACTTACAGGTCTAAAAGGAGCTGTGATTGAAATGTGAACAAAGACTTTTAGGAGATAAAGCACCAAATATGTAGAACAGTATGCAGAGGCCTGTCAAAGGAGCCTAACATGGTGAAGAAGGACTTACAACCACAGTCTTGCAAGGATGACAGCGAATCCAAAACACCATACTAGTCAAACCTACAGAGAGGTATGATATTCTTGCCAAAGACATTCAAGAGTTTTCTTTGAGAATAATCCATCATCATAGGAGATGTTGAAAACTGGAGGTGCTATAGAGAATTGTATCCATCAATGCCAAAGGGCATATTATTCAACCTCACTTCACACTATGCTGATGGATATAGCAATTCATGAAATAAGAATAGTCATCAAATCACTGTAATAACAGTCAGCAGACAATAAAGTGAACAGAGAAAGTAATCAACAGTTATTGTAAGCATAGAGCATAATACTCAGAGAATAGGAGAATCGACGAAGAACAAATGTGTATACATGCTACAGAATGTCATAATGTTTCATTGATGCAAGATATCATGAAAAGCTTATACACTGAGAAGTTCATGCCCAAACCTCATGCATTATTGCCCATTTTGATAGCTATAGTAACCTTAGTGTTTACCAGAGCTTATACCAAAGAGTGGTAGTGTCCATTATATATATCAGAATAGGTTCAAAATGAATAAAATGTGTAAGATGCATCTGGCAGAAATAAAAAGAGCGAAAAGTCACTGTGTGAACAAAAAAATTTGTAGTTGCTGTTGAACAGTATGCAAAAATGGAACAACCACAGCAGAATAATGAAAGAAGCCAAAAGACTTGTATTTTCTCTATGGCTTTTTAGAATGAAGGTTTATTGTTTTGATAGAACTCTAATGTTTCCAAAGAACCAGATATAATGATATCCTGCTAAAATATAGAGGAATCTTTTCCAGAAAAGTAAGAATGCATATGTAGAAAAGACAGATCTCATTATCCTTTGCAGTTTTTTCTACCAAAGAGTAGTCATATACTCACAAAATGAAAATCTTCTACACAGACATGAGGAAATATAAGGATATCTATCAAATGCAGTGAGATGAAGCTTCAGAAGAACTGTGAGTTTTTAGTTTTGTTCTAGAAGAATGAGATTCACTGTGCTTACCTTCAACATGACTGCAGAAAATTGGCAGAAACCCTCTATAGAAGACCTCATATAGGAAACCCTTGTATTTCATTTTTACAAAAATGCCTTCTTCAGATACAAAAGTTAGAGAATCTCATACAGGAGAGATATATGCCAAAAGAAGTAAACACAGTGAGAGTGTATATCATCAAAATCTTGAAGTTGAAAAGACCTTTGTTCTTTATCGACAGAAAAGAAAGCAACAAAACCACAGTAAGACTTATCTGTGTCATGGCCTTTCAAGAACACAACTAGGGTTTTGAAACTCTAAGGTACAAAAGACAGAGAATACTCAAAACCATATATAGAAAATTCACAAATCATCATAGAAAAAGAGATCTATAGCATATACAGTGATGAAGAACAACAGAAACCTTGAAATTTGTATTTTTGTTCCAGGAAAATGAGATTATCAGACTCACCTTGAGTTACAGAATTTTCCATGACATTTTTCAGTCGAAATGCTTTGAGAAGTAGCATAAAATCATCTACAAAAACCTCATATCAAACCCTCATGTCGGCGGCAAGGAAACAACAGAGCAAGTTTACAAAGATGCAAAGTGGAAAATGAGGGCACAAAGTGGTTTTTGTGTCTCTCAAGGTTTCAAAACCCTAAAGATCCGACAGTTCTTTATTTTTTGTCTTTCTTTTTCTTTGCATATCATTTAAAGGGCTCGTGGTCAAAACTTAATAACTTGTGAGGCCTAGGAGATATGCCACAAGGTGGCCATTAGTTTTGTTAAGATTTTATTAAGTCTTTTGGTTTCTTTTCCACTTTGGTGTTTTCTTGCTTCATATTTTTTTTTCTTGCATATACTATACAATGTAAAACAATAGCCTCAAAGTGATGACCTTATAAATATTTTGAAGGTTATTGTTATCTTTTATTGCAAGGGAGAGGGTAAGGGAGTGTGTTGAGAGATTTTATTGTCTTTGAGAAGATATAGTTGGAATTGTGGAGATGTGGCAAGCACATGCCATGGTTATAGCTATTTGTTTGTTACCTTGAGGGATGAGATTGACTAATTCTTGGAGACAGTTGGTGACTAAGTTGAATGTGTTGGAGGGTATCTAGGAGTTTTGTTGCCCTTAGAGTCCTTTTTGGATGTATTTTCATGACCCTTCATGTTTGACTAAGTCCTGATGGACTTTCCCTTGCATTTTGGACTCTTTTGGATGAGATCTAGTGGTTAGATTTTAGGGTTTTTTTGGACATCCGACCCAAATCAGTTGGGTTTTTCCTTCTTTTGTGGAATCACTTGGATGGATATATTGACTTTTGTGACTTATTGTAATCATTCTTATTATACAAAATATTTTTCTGGAGATTGTGACTGCTACAGTCCTTTGTTACAGTATTGAGCATCTTTTGTAACTCAGCATTTTTGGAGTGTGGAATACACATTTTACCTTGGAGATTATTGAAGAATTTTGTTACCTTCTTGTTCTTGCAAGCATTGTGCATTACCAGGTGATTGACTAAGCTATTTGTGAGGTTACTTTTCTCCTTTAGTTTTTTGTCTCATTTTATGCCTTTTTTGCAAAACTAGGAATTTGCAAGTTATAAATTGTGTCTTAATGTTTGCATAAGAACCTCTAGTTGTGAAAGTTTTTGTCTTTCCTTCTTGAAAGTATGTGCGGGACAGGCCTATTTATGAAACATTTATGCAGAAACTTACAGTAACGTGTATTTTCAGTGTTTGTCATAAAAAGCCAAGTGTATGTCAGTCTTAGTATCTCATAGCTCTTGTTAATTTGGTGTATCACTCATTTTCAGTTCATTTTATCACCTTTGTTTAAAACAAGCATTTTCTTCCCCTTTTCTCCATCAAAGTAGTATTTTAGGTGAGATCCATAGGAAGCCGACCTTCTCCGGAGGTTGACCTCTACTCATAGAGTAACCCACAACTTTAGAGGTCCTCCCATGTTTCATCAAATAGACTATTTTTTGCAAATTAGTCAGGGTGCGTATTTAGGTGATAACATTTCCTTCATCCACAACACTTGTGTACAGTAGGAGGTTTCTGCAATATACTCTGCCTCTGTAGTTGATAAGGACAATGAATCTTTCCTCTTGCTCTAACATGAAACCAATCTGCTTCCTAGAAAGAAAGCACCACCACTTGTACTTCTACTATCATCAACACAACCAGCCCAGTCAGCATCAATGTATGCACTCAAATAAAAGTCATTACCTTTTGGATACCATAGACCATAGTCCAGAGTTCCTTTCAAGTATTTGAATATCCTTTTCACTACCTTCTTATGTGTTTGCTTAGGATTGGCTTGATATCTGGCAACTACACATACTGCATGCATAATGTCAGGTCCAGAAGTAGTCAAGTACAACAATGCTCTAATCATAGACCTATAAATAGTCTGATCCACCTCTAGAGACTCATCATCTTTGCTCAATGACATCCAGTGACTATGGGAGTACTCACTGGTTTTGAATCCTCCATACCAAACTTATTCAACAATTCTTTGACATACTTAGCTAGAGAGATAAAGATACCACCATCTAGCTAGGAAATTTGAAGTCCAAGGAAGAAAGATATTTCACCAATCATGGACATCTCAAACTCTTTTTGCATCTCCTCTGCAAACCTTTTACACATATCATCATGTCCACCAAAAATGATGTCATCAACGTATATTGCAACTATCAAAATCATGTCTCCTTCTTCCTTTATATAAAGATTACTATTTGTGGTACCTTTCTTGAAGCCCTGCTAAAGTAAGTACTTGTCTAATCTTGCATACTAGGTCCTAGGTGCTTAATTGAGACCATTCAAGGCCTTCTTAAATCTGCATACCATGTGTGGATCTTTTGATGTCTGGAAACTGTTCGGTTGTTCAATGTATACTTCTTCCTCTAGGTCACCATTCAGAAATGCTAACTTGGCATCCATCTAATATACTTTGAAATTCTTATGAGCAACAAGAGCAAGAAACATTTTGATTGCCTCCATTCTTGCTATCAGAGCATAAGTTTCCTCAAAATCAATTCCTTCTACTTGAGTGTATCCTTTGCATACTAATCTTGATTTGTTCCTCACAACTTCACCTTCTTCATTTAGCTTGTTCCAAAACACCCATTTTGTTTCTATAATATTCTTATTTTCTGGTCTGGGAACCAGTTCCCATGTTTGATTCTTCTCAATCTAATCCAATTCTTCTTCCATGGATTTTATCCATCCATCATCCTCACTAGCTTTAGCAAAGGTCTTAGGTTCTACTTTTGATAACAAACACAAATGTACTTGCTCCTGTATCTTGGCAAGCCTTCTCTGTGTTTGCACACCTTCATTCTTGTCTCCAATGATCTATTATGCTGAGTGATTTTTCTAAACATACTTTGCTGGGGTCTTAGGCACCTTCTCTGGTTCTTGTTCCTTTTCTTCTTTCACTTCTTCTTCTTCATCCTCAATGCAAGGAAAGCTATCAAATTCAATGTCTTTTGAATCTTGTGAGATCTGATACAAGTCTTCATCTACTTTGACATTTGTGCTTTCAATCATCTTTCCCAACCTTTTGTCGTAGCATCTATAGGCCTTGCTTCTGGTTGAGTAACCAAGAAAGATTCCTTCATCACATCTTGAATCAAACTTTCCTAGGTCTTCTTCATCTCTTTTGATATAGCATTTGCTGCCAAAGATCCTGAAGTATCTTATAGTGGGAGGTTTTCCATACCACAACTCATAAGGGGTCTTGGTGTTGTTGACCCTTAACTACACTCTATTAGTTAGATAGGTAGCAGTGTGAATTGCTTCCTTCCAGTATATATCATGCAGATCTGCATCTTTCAACATTGCCCTAGACATTTCTTGCATACTCCTATTCTTTCATTCCACTACATTTTGTTGAGGGGTTCTATGAGCAAGCAAATGCCTCCTAATACCATGATCTTCACAAAACTTTTCAAATTCATTTGAAGTAAACTCACCTCCTCTATCTGACCTTAAACATTTGATCTTAGTATCCATTTCATTTTCAACCAAGGCTTTGAAAACTTTAAACTTATCCAGGGCATCAGATTTTTCTCTTAAGAAAGTAACCCAATTCATTCTGGAGTAATCATCAATGAGCAACATAAAATACCTTTCACCTTGTTGACTCTTTACTCTTGTAGGTCTACATAGGTCTATGTGCATAAGCTCCAATGGCTTTGAAGAAGAGTACTCCTTGCTTTTGAAATTTGTCTTTGTCTACTTTCCCATTTCACATTCCTTGCATATAGTGTTTGCAGGCTTGATTATCTTAGGCATATGTCTCACTACATGATTAGAGATCTTATTCTTACCGTATTATCAAAATTATTGTGTCCCATTATTTTGTGCCACAACCAACATTCACTAGATTGAGCCAAAAGACATATTCTTCCATTTACCTCTTTCAAGTGATAAATATCACATGTCTTGATACCTTCTGCAACTAGCTTTCCAGATCCTGCCTTCCCAATTTCACAACCATTGGAATGAAAAGTAAGATTGTAACCTTTCTTGCACATCTGACTAACACTGAGAAGATTGTGTTGTAATCCTTTGACATAGAGAACATCCTCAGTCCTATGCTTTCAATCAATAGTTATGACACCTTTTCCATATATTTGAGTTGACTCATCTCTCCAAACTTGACAGCTCCACCATCCCACTTCTCAAGGTTGATAAACTTCTCTTTGTCACTAGACATGTAATTTGAACAACCACTATCAATAACCCTAGCTTTGGTTTCTTCTTTTGCATGGAAGGCAGTCCATACAACCATTGATCTTTCATTGTTTTGGACTATTTGCAAGGTATCAGTTTTTCCACCTTTTCCAACATCATCCTTTTTGTCACCAACACTCATAGCCAAAAAGAGTGTTTCATCATTTGAATCATCATGATCCTCATCTTCTGAAGAACAATTGTCTTCTATGGAAAATAGACTCCTTTTGAATTTACTATTTCTGTTACTTCTCCTAACTTCTTTAAGAGGACATTTAGAAGCAAAGTGACCTACCTTTCCATAATTGAAACATTTGAAGGGTAACTTACCTTTATATTTTCCATAGCCTTTCTTTAGTGTTCTTACAAATTTTTCTTCAACATCATTAGGGCTTTCATCTTCATCAACAGTCTCAACCTTTGTCTTTTTACTGACTTTGAAAGCAACTTCTTTCTTTGGAACATCACTGTCAAATTCTCTCATTTCAAAAGCAATAAGGGTCCCAAACATTTGGTCTAAAGAGTATTTATCCAAGTCTATAGTCTCCTCAATAGAAGATACCTTATGACTGTAAGATTTGGGAAGAGATCTCAGAACCTTCTTCACAATTTCAACCTCTTTTATCTCACTACCAAGACCTGTGATGCCATTGACCACTTCATTCACTTGGAGCATAAATCTAGCAATGTTTTCATCCTTTGTCATCTTTAGGGTTTCAAATCTGCTTCCGAGGATTTGCATCTTAGCTTGCTTTACTTTCTTATCTCCTTCATAATGGTTTCAAGTGTATCCCAGACATCTTGAGCAGAGCTACAACTCATCACCTTTGAAAGTTCTGAATCAGTTAATCCACTCATGATGGCAAACTTTGCCTTAGCATTGTTATCATACTTCTTTATTTCATCTGCATCTATAGGAATAGTAGCAGGAACATTTGTAACCTTTCTTGACATAATCCCAAACTCCACACCCTAGAGAATTGATGTAGGCTTCCATCCTTAGCTTCCAAAAAGCATTATTTGTTCCATCAAACCTATGTATCTTACAGGATCCACCTTGTGCCATCTTGAACCTTCCTTAGGTGGTTAAGCTTCCCTCAGAGGAACCTGGGCTCTGATACCAATTGTTAGACACACAAGAATACTGATAGGGGGTGAATCAGTATTCAAACAATTTTCAATTTCAACAACTTCAACTTATCCAGAGCGGATTAAACCTTAAGCATCACAATATCAACATGAAAGAATAACACAATGCACATCAACACATAACACCAGATATACGTGGAAAACCCTAGAAGGTAAAAACTATGGTGAGGATTAACTCACAATATATGAAGCTCAAATAATAACTTTGTTTTAGGGGCTTTAACCCAAGGAAGATGCTACTCCCTAAGTAACTTTGATTTAGGGTCACTCCCAAGGAAGCTTCTATTCCCTAATGACTTTGTTTTAGGGTCACTCCCAAGGAATCTTCTACTCCCTGATGACTTTGTTTTAGGGTCACTCCCAAGGAAGCTTCTACTTCCTAAAATGAGAACACACTTACAAAGATTACAGTATAATAGTCTTTCTATTGTCTGAAAACTGACATTGAAACTCACACTTTTGATAATTGTACTTATGCCTCTTCACATTTTCTTCTGAAGATTTGATCAGTTAGGCACACTCTATACTTGATCACTATCACAAATATGTTTTCAAGATGAATCCGGACAGCATCCACAACTTCTGCTTTTTCTCTTTCAGTCGTACATTAATAATGCATTTATTCTTCTTATATCTACTTGCGAACCTTTTTTAATCAAATTGCAATCACACTTTACCTCGCTCACTTTGATTCACTATTTGTACATGATGTTATGTATTGATTACATAGCTTGTCGGCCAGATACACTATGAAAAATACATTGACAAGTCGGTCAGACATCACACAATATGAAATGTGTAGAAGATAGGTCCTAAGTGAACACACACGTTACACCAGCAGAAGATCCAAGCCTTGCGGACCCCAACACTTACTTAACCAGGTCCAAAACATCCTTCACAGCTTCAAACACCAAGGAATTACATCCACACACTCCACTCAATTGGAAATAGGACAGTTTTAAGGAGAATACATGAAGACTTGAAGTATAACGGCCATATCAACTTGAAAAAACTTGTGCGGTACTAGAAACAAGTAAGATTTGAACATGAAAATTTTCTAGATGAGTCCATATGACTCATACAACATCCCCAACCACTCCTTTTTCCACTGTACATCAAAGAATTGTGTCGTACAACTTCAATCATTAACATTGAGAACAATTTGTCATCTGGGACACACTGCAACATAATGTCATTTGAAAAACTGAGTTGCGGACCACAAAAATCCTTAGAACTGCAAGGAAGCATGTAATACACATCTATAAACATATCCTCAAAACCACAATGGAAACCATTCATTTTCGGAGGAATGTGGAGCATTCCAATAGGCCTTCAACACTGCCTCACTCTACTAGGACACATGTCGGTACTCTATCATGCATAACTTTCACAGTGGAAGGGAAAATGATACGAATCTCTGGAATTATCATCTTCACTAGAATCTTAACATACCTTCATAATTGCATAGCCAAATCTACAAATGCGGAGGAATGCGGAGCATTCCATTCAGTCTTCATCATCACATCATACTGCCATAGCATGAACCAAAATTCAGTCACTTATATCTTTCACAACGAAGGAGCAACTGATCTGAAACATTGGATTTAGCACTTTTACATCATACCGGACTTAAATCTTGAACTGCAAGACCATATCTTCAAAACCAGAGGAATCCGGAGCATTCTATTACCATGCTAGAAACACCTTCACAGAACCAACACTGTCTTCAACCTCGTCAACAGAAAAACATACATCCGATAATCAAAACATCATGAAACTTGTAACATACAAGATTTGACATCGTAGGAAGCTATGTTCAAATCCACAGAAGCACAATATTAATATAATGAGAATGTGGAGCAATCTCCCAGACAGTCTTCAAAGAGCAGTCATCCTGAAACAAAATTTGTCACCAACTTTCGGAGGCCAAATCTTCTTTGTACCAACACATACAACTGAGGAACATTAGGATGGAACATTCAACATTCTTCTGGCCACCATCAACACATCTGATCCTCTTAGTGCTTCTGATTCCCATCTCAATTCTGCACTGATCAAGGCACATCTCAATTCTACACTGATCAAGGCATGACATCCAACCAACACCATCACACTTCCATGAGAGAGTTGACATCAATGACAACCACCTCAGGCATCATGTGTACAACAAGATAATGTTGTAAGGCATGGTCAATTTTAGGTGTCTACAAGTACCATTTGCATTGACGTCGCTTGAAGCATCCTGGAACTTGCTACGAGCACACTACCATAGAAATTTCCTACGATATTTGTTTATATTTTTTAAAAAAGATAAGCATGTTTTCGAATGCAGCTATAGATACCACCAACTTTGTCTTGAAAAGGTAAATATACAACTATGATATGCATTAATATACAACTAACTGAGCAGGCTCCCATAGAAGTTAGAGTAAACAGGTAATCTAGGAAATCAAATGAATTCATTACATCTTCACATTGGTAGTTTGTGAAATGAAACTCAACTGTTTAGAACATGCACCATTAAAACTAGCTTTAAAGACACATGAATATCATCCCCTCTTTAATGTTTTCTGCCACCTTTCAGTTCTGAATAGTCCATTGAACTCATCTATAAAAGTAGTGTTTGTTTGTTAAGATTTACAAAGGATTATTCTGTCATTGCTCTCACTTCCTTAGAAGTTGTAGCGCCTGGACCTTGCATACCATGCATAAATGAGGTAAAAAAATCATGTTGTAAAGGTTGCAAAGATTTAGAAATGTATTGAGGCTTTAGATTTCAATAATTATTTTCTTCGAAGTATTTGATTCAGTGATGATTATCGTATTGATTTAATAGTTGGTTGTGTAAGTTGCTTGATTTATAGTCTTATGACTCTTGGCATAATCTGAACACAGAGTGGCAAAAGTATTTGCAAATATATAGTACCCCATAACATCTTAACTTCAATGTGTCAAACATATGATTGGTGCATTTTGTGAAGCTCAATACTGGATTAGCTACTAAAACTAAAAGTAATATGGCTTTCCATTAGATTGCAGTGTTGGATGCAAGACCTTATTAATCTTTTTTTCTTACAAAAATAAGTACTTCAAACGCATACTTAAGTTGTTTTCCACCTCTGTACAATATGTACAAATAAATATATATGCATATGCAGGTACAATAGAGACGAGAGGGAAAATATATAACTTATCTTTGAAAACAGGCTTGACAATTGCAATGTTTACATGCACCACATCAACTAGACCGAATTTGATAATCTAATGGTTGTAAGACCTTAAAAATATATGTGTCATAGTTAATCATGCATGCACATACAAATGGACCCATTGACTTCATTATACAAAAAAAACAACATGAACAAAGGAAACTTTTGCATATCAACTCAAGATTGAGCAGCTGATATTAGTAACAATCGATTACCAATCTTTATTAAGCCTATGCATCTGTGACAGCTTATTGCCAAGATCTAGCCCATTCTTATTCAAAGGAGTGGATTGAAATCATGCACTGATTGTAAGGACAATATGGTCCTTTAAGGGATGCACACAAGCAACCAAAAAGTGATAGCAATTCAAGGTGATGCATAAGGCCATAACAGTAGTAAAAATGGTAGCTGGATGATCATTTACTACCCCTCTCCTTATTTTACCTCAATTTTTAGACTTCAGGCCAAGTCAGTGAAATTTACAAATATAAATAAAATTCAACTTTATGTATTCATCTATTGTCCTAATATATATGCCCTGAATTTTATTGGAATTATAACGGTAACACAAGCATGATAATTTAGAAATTAAAGATTGGTAATCGGCAGGTAAATCTGACACATGATGCCATTGCATTAAAATGAGTCAAAATATTTTAATCATGTTATAAGTAATAAGTATTATCTTCAACTATTAAGTAACGGTAACACAAGCATGTAAAATGTTATTTTATATCTTAACTTTCTGTTATTTTCTTGAACCATTATTTTAGTTACTATTAGGGTTAGCTCAAGCTCTGTGTCTGCGATTTCCTTGTATGATGTCTATTACTTTCTTATTACTATTTTTTTATTAGAGTTAGCTCATCTCTACTCATCTCTTTGGGTTTGTTTTATCTTTTGTTTTCACTGTTATATGATTTGTTTCTTTGTTATCTCATATCTTAGCTTTCATATGTGGTATTTTGTTTTGTATAGCCATTTTTAAATTATTATTATGGTCAGTCCAAGCACTCTCTATTTGTTCTATCTATTGTATTTACTATTACTTAATTACTTTTCTACTTATTGATATATGTGCTCCGCTCTACTATTTTCTATAACTATCTATTCATTTATTGCTAGGGTTAGTTCAAGTTGTCTGTCTGTTGTTTTTTAAAAAAAGTAATCATGTTATAAGTAATAAGTATTATCTTCAGCTATCTGCCTGTTTCATGTCATTTCAGCCTTCACTAGAGGAGCTGCGTGAAGTCTTAAATAGTATGGATGGCTTTCCTAAAACATCTACATCAAGATACATCTAAATTTGATCAATGATATTTATATTCACTTGAATAATAAGGTGTGCATGTTAAAATATCATGCTTGTGTTACCGTTATAAAAGTGGAGTAATCAACAATCATTATTTAAATCCAATTGTAAAGTAGAAGCCTAATTAGGGAGGATGCTCAGGATCTCTAGCCATAGAGCAGAACTAAGACTGGGGATTCTTCCAGGTTTGTAAAAATTTATACAGACCCGGTTGTGTGGTATGATTTGAGGCTGCTATGTACTTGCATATAACATTTCCAGTTATCCTTAGAGTAACTTCACCTAGAATTCAATAAAGAACTGGTGGAAATTTATCCATATCACGTCCATGTTTAGAAGTTTGTCTATTCTACTGAAAGTTGATTTCCATCGTTCCAAGAAAAAAGATCAGCTTTATTCATAAGCTATGATTTCCCTAGCAACATTTCATCTTTTCCTGTATTCAAAGCAAATGACATAAAATATCTACTAGGCATTTGAGTATGACAATAGAGCCTGCTAGATTCTATTGTTCATTAACCCGTGCCATTAGAATCTTGAGACCTGAGTAGGATCCCCTAAACCTGCATATTAAATCTTTTTCCTAGAGATATCTGAGTCGCTGTTTGATCTCCTATATTGACATTAGATTATAATGGGAGTGTGTGGGATGAGACCTGTACACTAATATCCTCCATTTGTCATTCTAGGTAAGACATTAAGTTTAACTATTGTCTTTATGCATGTTGATGGAGTAAATTTAACAGATAATCTCTTAAGGCTTGGAAAGACAATCCTATAATTGCTTTGTTGAAAGAAGGTTGTGGGTATGTGAAGATGGTCATGGCCTCCCCACTTTAGACTCTAGTATACAACTGCATAGGTGCTTTAAGTCTGATATTTACAGTATCACTGTTGGACTCATCATCAAGGAATGAAGCTTATGTTTTAAATGAGAAGTATTAACTTTTGACATAGTTGAGGAATCAATATCTTAAAGATTTGAGGTTTTGTATGCAGTGTTGTACTTTTGGTAGATATTTTTGGAGACAATTACATAGGTGCTTCAAATCTGATGCCTTGAGTCACACCAGTGGACTCATTATCAGAGAATGAAGTGTATGCTTTAAACGATATCTTTGCAATATGTAAATCTTGAATTAGGAAAACTAAATTACCGAGGTGATTCATCTAAACTTTGGATAGAATAACATATGAAATCTTGAATTAGGAAAACTAAGTTATTTTCTTTAATTGTGACTTATAGGCACATTTTCAAAATGATATTGGTGTAGTTATTTTATAAGGTGCCTCTTTTTAATGTACGATGTTGCTCGAGTTTTGCCATTTCTAGTAGACAAATTTCACACCAACATTTTGATTGTAATTCTGCAAAAGTTCAAACATGATTTATTTTGTAGATTCATAGGAAACATTTTTCATCTTTTTTTTTGGGTCAATTTTCTAGATTTCTTGAACTGCAGATCCTTATCATAGTAAATTATTGAGCCTGTTCATTTACACCCATTGCTTTGTAACTTTCATGAAAATTCATGTTGGTTAGAAATGTCCTTTTGTCATTTACACTGTGAAAGAAATGTATTAACTTGTAATCTAAAATTTTGAGAATTGAAAAATACAAAGTCCAAGTTGTCCGTAGTCTGGAACTAGTGAATAGTTTCTGACCACTTGCAAATATAGGTTAATTATTTTTTGTTATTTGTTGTATCTCAATTGTGATTCATCGAAATCTAGTATGCACTGGGGTTTAGGTAATACCATGTAGTTTCTTCAATCATTAATTATAATGACATTGAAGAGCAGCAAAGAAACGTGGAAATATTTGTAGATGGGTTTCTAGAATTGGTTGGGAAAATTTTCTGGACTGGTATCATTACTCAAATGATTTTTTTGTTCTGTTTTCTTGAATAGTAAAGATTCTTTATGTTTATCAATGTTGAAGTAAATTAGGCGGTAGAAATGAATATGCAAGGAACATGTTTACTTATATGTTATTTATTTTTCAAGAAGAATACTTAGGTGGAAAACATGTCTTGAAGATGTTATTAGTTATCTTAGTTTTGTGACTTCTTGGACATAACATGGAGTGATTCTAAGTGCAATCCAAGCTTTAAAATAGTGATGATTTTATCATATTTCGAAGTCAAATTAAATCAATACCTTTTTTACAATCCTTAAGAGACAATTATTGTGGAATGCCCTCACCTATTGTAAAATTTACAATGAGGCTATGCAAGTTGTCTAATTCAAAAGCTCTAAGCACTAACAAACACAATAATGTTCTTGAAGAATCAAGATGATTGTTTTTGTCTCAATACATTTTTATTTCTTTTTGTTTTCTTTGAAGATAACTGGCATCCATTTGGTGGTTGTAATATGTTATATTCACAATATGGTACCACATTGGTTGATTCAATCTCCTAGCAAACACTTTTCCAATAATTCTTCTCAAATCCTTGCACTATTTTTGTTATGTACTAGGGATATGATATTATAATGTATTTAGGTGGATGGAGATGTCACTATGTGGTACACATCCCTTAAGTTAGTTATATTGGGTCTTATGGGTAACTTGTGTAATTAATTATATCAAGTGTTGAGTATGCCTTCATTAAGATTACCCTCCCATTATGTAATTAGGAGGTGAATATCATTCTAAGAGGTGTAAAGTATGATATTGTATTGGAGATCTCTTGGAGATATAGCGTGGAGTGGCTTCTTCCATAAGGAGTGTTGTATGGTGTTACCCTAACTCAAGGGTTTATTCTATTTTTGCATATATTGGATATTAGGGCATATTGGCCCACAAACATCTCTTGTGTCTTGTGAGATCTATCTTTGCATTATATTATTTCCATTATTATATGTGTGGATCTTATAAATTTTTTGAGGGGGGAAGTTAAGATGATCTTTATTTATCAATTTAGTTATGTTTAACTATAGAGATTTTAGAGAGAAAAACAACTCACTAAGTCCCATGAGACAACTAAGATAGCAAATAAATTCCTCAAACATGCTTGAAGGATTTGAGTGGAAAATACTCATGGGTTGGTGGTGCTCCATATCAATGTTGAATCTCAAATATGGGTAACAATCAGCTTGAGGTTGCATTTAAGTGTTGGGATTCTCAGGCTGTGGTTTGGCATTTAATTGTATTGTCCAACAGTGATTATTTTACTCTGCTTGCACATCTAAGACTTTCCATTTCTAGGTATTTATATATGTTGTATTTTGATTTCCTAGTGTTTGGATCTCATTAATTTTTTCATCCAGCCTTAAATATTTCAATTACTTGTACTCTTCATTTCTAAGTATTTATATGTGTTGTATTTTGATTTCCTAGTGTTTGTATCTCATTGTTTTTTTCATCCAACCTTAAATATTTCAATTACTTGTACTTCCTTGAGTTGTTTAAAGCCCATATGCCCATGCAAATTCCTTATAATTTGTTCCAAGTTAAGTCTTATTAAGTTTGTGATCAAGAGTATATGCCACCATGTATAAGCCTTATCTTTTAAATGGCACGATATCAAACACCTTGGTTGAAGTTATGTACCAAAAAAAATTCTTCCACCAATGTTTGGCATTTTCGGTTCTTCCACTAATTATTTTGTTATGTTATCGGTTCAAATTTGAAGTTTGGGTTAGGTAGTTTGTGGATTTTTTGCCCAAATTCAAATAATAAAAATAATGTCTAATGATAAATATGTGCTATAAGAAATAGACATACTTGGATGTTTAAGGATGGTTACTTACCATCTCTTACAACTACTTTTGCATAGTTTTTAAAGAAAAAACTTATTGACATTTTCTACCATCTCTTACTTGTATTAATTTATATGTTTATAACTAATATCAACAACAATAGTTGTTTACCACTTTCTCCATGTAGCTATTTGTAAATTAGGTTTTGAAAACTTGTTCAAAACTTGTTTGAGAATTTGTTCTTAGTATAGTTGTAATTAAATATTTATTTACAGGATATGGCAACACTTTCACAAACTACAAAGGTCATTGAAATTTCTAGCACAAATAATGATGTGAATATGGGAAGCATGCTTCCAAGACAAATATAGTTGCTATGAATGTACAAGAACTAGATATTCAATCATTCCAACACACTTTGAATGAACTCCATTATACATGCAAGAAAGTAGATGAATTTTCTAACTTCATGATAGAATTGTTCAACAATCAACAATTTGAAATAGGTTGTGGTCCTTGTATTAAATGTGCACTTGAAAACTATGTAGATAATATGTAATGCAATATTAATGTTTGGGCATAACTATAGTAACAATGTTTAGAGTTGTATACATGATGTTGTACAAAAATAAAACTATTAATAATAATAATAATATATAGTGTGTTGTTTACATATATGCGTATTTGGCTACATTATTTTTTGAGTATCTTCTTATAAAAACATACAAATACCTACTGTTGCTTTCTTTATTTCCATATAAAATAGCTTCTTCAACTTGCTATGTCCATTACCATTATTTATGTTTGAGTAATAAACAATGCACTCAAATATATGTGTGTGCTCCTCTTTAAACTCACAGCAAACAATTGAAACCCTAATCTTTGCTTTTAATTAATAGCTAAAATAAGGATGCATGTCAAGGTTGAAAGGTCACACTTTATACAAGCTTATTTACATTATGCCCCTCACTCCTCATTACTTATTACTCTTTGCACTTATACACAGACACGTCTCTCACACTCAAGTCTTCCTCAAATGACAAGAATATTGACTACAAGAGCAATAAGTAACCTTCTCAAAGGCAAAATTGATCTTTGTCCTTGTCTCCAAATGTTATCCTTGGAGCATATCAACCTCTTGCAATCTACAAGCTTCAAATATTGCTTACAACTCTCTGATGGAATGCACGAGCACATCATACTCTCCTTCCTAACAAATATAAAAATCTTGCTTCAACTGACGGTCTCATGAAGGGATCTATTGTCCAACTAATAGAGTATACTTGCAAGGTTTCCAACAAAATAATGTATGCAGTTGCTTCCCTACTTTTATCCATTCAAACAACCTCCTTTCTCCTTATGTACTTTCATTTGTGGCTCTTTTCTAATTTATGATATTGTAGGGCTATTGTTATTATATCCATGGAAGTGGTTGACATGGAAACAAGCATCATTGGGTTTCATCTTTACCTTGCACATGCTCTCATTGGCCAGTCATCAAGCAACTCTTGATTTGAGAAGGGGTCATCCTCATCCCAACCATGTTCTTTACAAGATGATTCAATTATTCCAATCAAGGCATTGACAACTTACCATAAAAAATGGTCCATGTACAAGGTCGAGCATTAGAAAAGTCAACGCTTCATGAATTTCAAAATGCCAAAGGTGAAGGGAAAGTTTTTGGCTTCGATCTTATAGACGAAGCAGGTGGTGAAATACATATAAATTGCTTCAATGATGTTGCAGATGAATTATATAATTATGTTGAAAGTGGTGAGGTTTATGTAATATCCAATGGTCAGATTAAAGTAACCAACCCTACCTATAATTGATCAACCAATCCATTTAAGATAATCCTCTAGTCATCGTCTACAATATAACACTTTATGATCAAATAGACATTAACATACCTACCCATAAATTCTGCTTTAAAACAATCAAAGACCTTAGATCAATACCTACAAATCCCTTGTTGATGTTATTGGAATACTCATCACTATATCTCCCCACCTCCACTATACACAAAAGAAATGGCTCTGAAACAACAAATCAAACTGCTACCATAATTGACATGTCTAGTTTTACCATTGACATCACACTTTAGGGTCCCCATTGTGATGTTGATGGTAAAAATCTATCTGAAATGTGCTTAGACACAAACCCTCTTATCGTTCTAGTAAAAGTTGGCCACATTGTCTCATGGAATGACAATACAATTGATACCATTTTTGTAACCAAACTTCTTGTTGACCCAGATGTAGATGAAATGCATGCATTAAAGTCCTAGTACACTAGTGAGATAATCAATATGCCTTCAACATCGTTGTCAGGTACATATAGTACTTCTTATAGCTTTGACAATCAAATCATTATTTTTGCAGCTCATGAAATTACCCTCTTACGAAAAGTAGTGAATATTAATGGTAGATACACTATAACAAAGATGTACTTGGATAACTTCTACTACCTTTCCTACCCACTTACAATACTCAATAAAAATGCAAAAAAAAGGTCATCCAAAAATTAGACAATAATTGGCATTGCCCAAAATGTTGTGCTGATCTTCTTGAATGTGATTATACCTACATGCTAAAAATGGACCTCGAAGATGATACAAGTGAACTACAATATGTTATTGCATTTAGAGACACCACATAAGCAATGATTGGTGTTGCAGCCAAAGACTTACAACTTCTATTGGTAGAAGTTGAAACAGTTGAAAAAATAGTAAGTAATGTTGTATCCCACCAATTCTTCTTTAATCTAAATATCAAACGAGAGGAGTTTTGTGGTGCTTTTAAACTTAACACTATTATTACAAGTTTTCAACACCTTAATTTCATGGACTTAAGTGTCGACCACCTTGATGGAATCTCAAAAATGTCTTTAGTTGTATAATTGGAAACATCATCCACTATCTACTTACCCATCTATCCACAACATATATGATAAGTACATTGTATATCATGTTTTTTGGTTTCTAAAGTACTCTATTTTAGAAATATATTCTATATAGATATAATCCAACATTACACATGTAAATCTTAAAATTATTGATTTGGATCCTTTAAAGATTCTAAATTTTTAATATTATGAGAACTTTTCAATATATTACTTCGAAAAATTCATATATATTTTGACTATCAAACAACTAACAAATTGTATACTTGATATTTGTTTCTTAATTTAGAAATTGTTTAATTTGCGGAATTATGCTACCTATCATTAATTTTTGTAATCCCATCGTAATTTTAACTTTTCAAATGCAAAACTATCATTAACTATTTACTTTGTCAACAACTTTATTGCAATATATGTTGGAAAAAGGGAGAGAGAACAAGGTAAAGTTGCACCTATGTAGCTTTTAAGTGTTTTCAAATCTAAAATAAAAGCATGTGTAAATCTGAAAATTACTTTCAATTTAGATGTAATAGTATTTCTCCAATTTAATCAAAGTAGTAGAAGAAAAAAGCATGATAGAAGTAGACACAAATTTTACATGGAGAAACCCTTGTGGGAAAAAACTCCACACCTAGAGGTGTTTATTCTTGTATTAAATATCTTCAAGAAAGTTTACATTCAATATTGAAACTTCTCTTAATCCTGATGCACACCTCAAGCTTCTTCAATCTCCTAAAACCTGTAAAACATGTAATGTTTTCTTCTACAACTTCAAAGCTTCTATATTGAAAGCTTGAAACTCAAATTACAATAAATTGTATTTGATAACATGAGACAAGTCCTCATGCAAAACCCAAGCACTCTAAATAGAGAACTCCAAAGTCAAATAGTAGAAAGCAACCTGTTAACTACCAGTCCTGATTATGGGGGCGCCCATGTTGTCCCATTCAAACTTAGTCAACAAAAATAACATTTCCCAAATAAAAGCACAACTGAAAGTCTCAAGATTGGGTGCCCAAGTTGTCCCAATCTATTTCAGTCAATTGAAATGCACCAACACACATCAATCTCATGCAAACAACATGCATGATTGATGTCCCCACTATTATTCTGAATCAACTTGTTCTGTAACATGCAAGAGACATACAAACACCTATAGCACCATGCAAGAGTTATATAAAACTGATCTTGAGTTAGAGTGTCATGCAAGTTACACGCAACACCATATAATTGACATGCAACAACATGCAAGTCCATATAACTAGCATGCAATAACATGCAAGCACATGCAAGTTCATATAAGTGACATGCAACAACATGCAAGCACATGCAAGTGACATGCAACAACATGCAAGCACATACAAGTGATATGCATCAACATGCAAGTACATGCAAGATTTTATGAGCTCATGCAACCACATGCAAAAACATGCAAGTCCATGCAAGATTTTATAAACTCATGCAAGCAATATTCCCATATCATGCATCTCTAACACTTCTGATAACTCCCACATCATATCCATGCAAAGTGTATCAACAATATCCACTCATGTACATAAAAAAACAAACTCTTAGTCTAAATATAAGACACCTCCAAAGTGGGTTCCAAAGTTAACTCCCACTTCTTAGGAGGTATTAGACTTCTAGGAGTTGTCACCAAGTCGTCATGGACCCCACTCCAAAAGTGGGCACTCAAGTTTGACCCTATCTTTTAAGAGTTAATTACAATAAGCCAAGTGTTATAATTAAATATTAATTTATCTCTCAAGTCCTTATGTGTTGGGGAACACATTCCAAGAACTTTGGAGACACGTGAAATTGGTTAGGAATGCAAAGTTAATGGCAACTTATCCCAACATTCTCCCACTTGACATTATACATTGAAATTACTATTATGAGGTAATCAAATTATTTAATCACAGGGAAAAACATCCCTAGCCATTAATGTACCATTGATTCTTCAACATGCTTTTGTGCTCCAACAAGATACCTGCAAAAGTAACCATGATAACCACCATCTCAAACAAGAACTCCTCACATCATGTCACCCATGATAAGCTAAGGAACATGCCAAAGTGAAACATATCAACTGCCACTGAAACCTGTACCAATCTCAACATGAACACAAGCATCAAATCACATGGTAATATAAGACTCTGAGTGTCTACCACACTCATACCAAATGGAAAAGCAACCACAACAAGTTGCTAGCTCATCCAAAATATCCATACCTCAAAAAACTAGGGTAAACAAACCATCATAGGTAGAACTCCATGCCATCAACATACCAACCCAAAACTACAATCAAGTCCCTGTAAATCAATCCTAGTAACCATCAATACAACATACTAATGTACAAATGACCAAAGACAAGGCCAACAAACAAAATATGCAATAACAATGAACAGATCTGTGGATATTGACAATCCACATTCAAGTCTTCAATGCAACCAATGGGTAAAGACAGCCCACTAAACTGTACAACTCATAGATCCCAATAGTAAAACATGCAAAATCATCTTCACATCAATAACCTGCAAACTGAGACAACCAAGAAGATATCGTGACAATAAAGAGCATACATATCCAGGAACTCTCACTGCATGGGTAATGTCAAATCTAAAAATAAAATCAAAGCATTAACAAATCGTCCTATAGCACTTTTGTAGAGGATGTAGCTAACTCCTCTACCATATAGTGCCAAAACATATAATAGTATGCATAAAACATCTCTCATTACCAATCTCCAATTAACTCTCCCAAGTCCTCTAAACCAATGAAGAAAGAGATCAAGGAGCTACCAGATTATTGTTAACAATAATAACACTTGACTCCAATACAAAACCTCAACTCCATAAACATGAGAATCTTTAAGAAGAAGACAATATATCAGGAAAGAGAGAACCTGCAAAATCATACCATGTCTTTATACCACACTAACCTATGCCAAACTATGTAAAGTAAGATTGCTTTCAACACTCCCAAACTGAAAGGATATCAACATCTAACATTCAAAATTATGATGAAAACATGGCAGCAGTAGATTTCAACCTCTCACTGAAAGTAGATCAAACTAACCAAACATTCCCACAACAAAGGGAATAAGCCCAAAAGTACAAAACCATTTCTGTACCTCTCCAAAACAAGTCCTAAGAACTAGTACCATGGCTCAAGATTAAATAATAATGAGAACAATAGAAATTCATAAACCCATGCATCTACTTCTCAACAATCCTTTTCAAGACTAACGTAAAAAGAGAAGACAAGATACATTTAAAGAATGCATCTAATAATCAGGTGGACAACACCTATTAGATCATTCACCTGTCGAGTAGACCAAGAGTGGGATACAAGATTGTCCTTGCCTATAACACCAAGCAATAAAATCTTATAATAAAGACAACCTTCTCATAAGGTCTATAATGGACTCACATCCATTTCCAAGTGTAGGCTCCTCAGTCCTTTTGTTGACATCTCATAATGAGAAATTCCAACACATATCTCTAAGTTCAAGAGGTATCCAGCCTTACCCATGTCTCTCTAGTATCCATGAGTATTCACCAATCAAACCATGCTAACTTCAAATGCAACTTGCAAAATCATGAAGCTCCAAGCAAATGATTAATACTTCAAAACCAAAGAGAACTAACCAAACCATTGTCAAAATTCCATTTTTAGAATTAATAACATATCATGACATCATGATCTAACATCTTCTTAAAAGAAGATCATATGCTCTAATGAACATATCCTGCTCCCAAGAGCACCTGTATCATGCCAAAAACTCTAACTCGTGATCAAGAGTGCATCATGACATAATACTATACATCCTCTAAACCAATGATCATATATCAAAAACTAATAAGTTATAAACTCAACACCTCACCAAAAACTTCTTAGACTCCTCCATTGAAAACCAAGATGTTAACACCTCTTCAAATAACATGAAGATCTAGCATTCTCTGTCAATAGAACCAAAGATGTCAATGAACCCTTACTGAAACTAGAGACATAATCCAAGAGCTCCTTATGACACCAACAACCATTGCAAAAGATCATCCATCTTCTAATCAAAGATTATGCATGTCTCACAACACTGCAACAACAATAGTTTAGAACCAATATCTTGAAACAAAGAAGATAGAACACATTATGTAACTGCACAAAACTCCCACTAAAAGTGATACCAATTTTCTCATGCAACATAACTTTATTGCTATACATTCCAATGAATAACTAAATCAGGTACTCCATACTACCCTTTTGTATCACTACAAAAAAACACCAATGTAATCAAGGTGACCAAGAAGAGGCCTACAAAATAGACTCCACATCAGTGAATCCATAGGATTTGCACACATGCAACAAGAAAAAACATGATTAGTGCTTCAACCTCTAATAACTGAAAAAATAGATTCAACCCCACATCAGTAACATGTAGAACAAATGTAACCAGGTATAACATGTAGATTTCCAAGAATCAAACTCTAGAATCAACTCTGGATCTGATTTGCCAAACAAATCCACATAGAAGAAACCATAAATCATAAGGACCCAACAAGAAGCCTTACAAATCTGAAATTGTTTCCATCCAGAAAGTGTCTGAACACAATTTTCCATGGATCTAAAAACCACAGGTTTTGGTTAACATGTAAAACCTATAAAACCATCTATGTAAACCTTGAAGCCACTTAAACATCTAAACATTCACACCAATGAACACCATCAAATATGTCATCTAAAAATAATGTAATACCATAGATCTATAAACCCACAATCTTTTGAAACAGGAAAACTGTGAAAACCTACATATTCAAAATAGCATGAATGTGAGAAAGGAGAAACCAAGTTGTTCAGGAGTGTCCATATCATAAAAATACCAACTCCACAACCTATATACAACCAGTGATAAATCATCCAGTGCTTTCATGTAACCATAGACCGAAACCATGAACCCAACATAAGCACTCCAAACTATAGTCCAAAAAATGAGTGTTTTTCCATGTGATCAAGGTACCAAAAGTAACCATCCAACATAAACACCCTTTCACTACACATGACCACAAAGTAAAGGAATAAAACCACCAAACAAGAGAATATACACATATTGTCAAAATGGATCTCCAAATCACTATCACAGGATCAACTCCATAAAGATCCATAACCTTGAGCCTCAAGTGCCCAACAAAGATTCTTTTAACAATATCCATCTAAGAGTTAAATATCGTGGCTTCCAAACTCGCAGATCTGTAAAACAATGTTAACACATAGAACTTCCCTTGCAACCAAAATACTTTCAACACTTAAGAAAAAAAACATCCCTATCTCACTACAACCATTGGCTCTGATACCACATGTTGGAAAAAGGGAGAGAAAACAAGGTAAAGTTGCAACAATGTGGCTTTTAAATGTTTTCAAATTTGAAATAAAAGCATGTGTAAATATGAAAATTGCTTTCAATTTAGATGTAATAGTATTTCTCCAATTTAATCAAAGTAGTAGAAGATAAAAGCATGATAGAAGTAGACACAGATTTTACGTGGACAAACCCTTACGGGAAAAAAAATCCAAACCCAAAGGTGTTTATTCTTGTATTAAATATCTTCAAGAAAGATTACATTCAATACTGAAACTTCTCTTAATCTTGATGCACACCTCAAGCTTCTTCAATCTTCTAAAACCTGTAAAACTTGTAATGTTTTTTTTCTACAACTTCAAAGCTTCTATATTGAAAGCTTGAAACTCAAATTACAATAAATTGTATTTGATAACATGAGACAATTCCTCATGTAGAACCCAAGTACTCCAAATAGAGAACTCCAAAGTCAAACAGTAGAAAGCAACTTGTTAACTGCCAGTTCTAATTATGGGCGCCCATGTTGTCCCATTCGAACTTAGTCAATAGAAATGACATTTCCCAAATAAAAGCACAACTAAAAGTCTCAAGGTTGGGTGCCCAAGTTGTCCAAGCTATTTCAGTCAACTGAAGTGCACCAACACACATCAATCTCATGCAAACCACATGAATGATTGATGTCCCCACTATTATTCTGAATCAACCCGTTCTATAACATGCAAGAGACGTGAAAATACCTGTAGTACCATGCAAGAGTTATCCAAAACTGATCTTGAGTTAGAGTATCATGTTTGCAAGTTACATGCAACACCATATAATTGACATGCAACAATACGCAAGTCCATATAACTAACATGCAAGCACATGCAAGCACATGCAAGTTCATATAAGTGACATGCAACAACATGCAAGTACATGCAAGCTCATATAAGTGACATGCAATAACATGCAAGCACATGCGAATGATATGCATCAACATGTAAGCTTTTATGAGCTCATGCAACCACATGCAAAAACATGCAAGTCCATGCAAGCTTTTATAAACTCATGCAAGCAATATTCCAATATCATTCATCTCTAACACTTCTGATAAGTCCCACATCATATCCATGCAAAGTGCATCAACAATATCCACTCATGTACATGAGAAAAGCAAACTCCTAGTGTAAATATAAGACACCTCCAAAGTGGGTGCCCAAGTTAACTCCCACTTCCTATGAGGTATCAATAAGTCAACATAGACTTCTAGGAGTTGTCAACAAGTCTTCATGGACCCCAGTCCAAAAGTGGGTGCCCAAGTTTGACCCTACCTTTTAGGAGTTAATTACAATAAGCCAAGTGTTATAATTAAATATTAATTTATCTCTCAAGTCCTTATGTGTTGGGGAACACATTCCAAGAACTTTGGAGACACGTGAAATTGGTTAGGATTGCAAAGTTAATGGCAACTTATCCCAACAATATATACATTTGTAAGATACTATTTCATCATTTTAGGCAATTTACTTAACCAAATATGTTTATAATGAACTAATAAAGCTATCATTCCTTGTACTCACAACTTTAGAAAAATATTTTGATTGTCTTGTAACTAAATGTAAAGCCTTACAAGTACATGTAAAAGCCAATAAATCAACTCAAGGAAAATGAAGTAAATAATCCACTTAAATACAACATCGCAATATCCAAAACAAAAAGATGTAAATAATCCGCTTAAATACAACATTTCAAAGATAAAAGATGTAATTAATCCACTTAATCACAATATCTCAAATAAAAGATAATCTCATAAATATGAAGATTCACAATGTCATTAAATCTTACAAAATTGCATGCTTAATCCAGGTAACAAGCATTATAAAATAATATACATAAATCCATTGGCAAGCATGCCATAATACATCCAATCAAGTACAATAATAATGTACAACAAGAATAATGAATCAATACGCTCATCAGTCATACGAACCAAGTGGTCCACCACCTGTGAGCTGAGAGACAGGAACATGGCCCAGGTGCTTTTCCACCCAACCATGAAGTATTTACACTTCCCTGGATCCCTTCATGAAACAAAGGAAACCCAACCCTACACGAAATGTCTAGCTACCTGGTAACAACTGGCAGGAGGGAACACTCGAAGCAACCTTGATGTTTGAATGTGCAATTCTAAATAATGAAAAGCAAATTGTCTCACAATAGGATGTGGCAAAGATATAAATAAATAAGTTTGCTAGACAATAAACATCTATTTCAATGTCATCTCAATTAGATCTAATCCTTATAAGTAACTTGGTACAATTCCCGAAAAGAGGAAATGCCATCTCTGAAAAATCCACATTCAACATCCTAGCCCAGAAAGCAACCCATTTACATTCCTAAATGAAAATCTACTTCTTTCCCCAAGAAGCAAGAAAATAAATAATAAAATAAAAGAAACAAGTTTCTCAATAAATCAATTAAAAATCCCTTCCCAAAACATGATTTGAAAAATGACACTTTCTGCAAGTAATAAATCAGCATTTCATACAATTTGCATTTACAAGTTTATTAATTTGACATAATTTTATATCTATTATTCATTCATATTTTCTCATTATCATATGAAATTTGACTAATGTTATTGTCCATTTATGCAATCATATTTTCTAAGGGTAATAGGAAGGGCGACTTCAGTAACAGGAAGGCATTTTATAGCAACAAGAAATTGGTTTCATCAGTAGTTGCAAATTTATCATCCATCAACCTACTTCTCTAGGTTTTTATTTCATATTTTTGCATTTTGTAGATCACGTTTTGAGGTTGTGGAATTGATAAAGTTCTTAGGTGTTGATTGCTATGCTTTAGTCGACCCTTCTGGCTGTCTGAGCCATTCCTCTTCTTTATGGTCGTTTGCATTATACTGGTTGCTTGCCTTATTTGCTTTATGGTCGTCTTCCTCTATTATGGCCGTCCTTTTCTTATGTTGCCTAAATCAACCTTTCTTGGGTGATCTGGTTCATCAACCCATTGATTCTTACCTGTTGTTTGTTGTTCTTTGTCTTGGCTAAATGATGTTTTAAAACATATTGCTTTCTTCCTTTGCTTTAACTAAAACAAAGATATTAAACCTCAAATTTGATTATTAAATTGAATGAAAACCATTGATTAAAACTTAACCTTCATATGGCTGCCATAAACAATCTCTACAGACCTAATGATGATTGTATTTCTTATATTTTATGTTGATTGGAAACAGTCTATTAGATTAGAAAATCGACCTATTACTATTGAAACTCAAAAACTCACAAAAAGTAGTTGAAAGCCTACTTCCTGTTATGGACTATATTTCAGTGCATTTTCCTTAACTTTTCCAGCAAATAATAGTAAGCAGTAAGATCACTATGTTATATTTATTTTTTAATTTTCTACAACTAGTTTGATATAGCAACAGAAAGTTGATAATTGCATAAATACTTTGATTGTCTTGTAACAGTAGGTAAGAATCAATGGGTCGATGAACTAGATCACCCAAGAAAGGTTGATTTAGGCAACATAAGAAAAGGATGGGTAGAATAGAGGAAGATGACCACAAAGCAAATAAGGCAAGCAGCCAGTATAATGCAAACGGCCATAAAGAAGAGGAATGGCTCAGATAGCTAGAAGGGTCGACTAAAGCATAGCAATCAACACCTAAGAACTTTATCAATTCCACAAACTCAAAACGTGATCTACAAAATGCAAAAATATGAAATAAAAACCTAGAGAAGTAGGTTGATGGATGATAAATTTGCAGCTACTGATGAAACCAATTTCTTGCTGCTATAAAATGCCTTCCTGTTACTGAAGTCGCCCTTCCTTTACCAGATCGTGGGGGTTCCTGTTATAAAATTGTGGTTCCTATTATGTGTGTGTGTTGTTCTCTTTTCTGCCCAAAAAACCCCTCTTGTAAACAAAAATCTCTTCCCTTATTTTTAGCAACCCATGACTTAGGTTTAGAAACTGAAGATTTTAGAATTTAGAACTGAAGTGCTATTCCACTTTGCATGAATAATTCGACCAATAAAATTAGAGCTAATATGCTATTTAAAATAATTAATTATTTTTCTTTTATGCAATTTACTGTTATGCAGTGCAAAATTGGCTTGCATAACAAGAAGAAGCTATTTAAATTCTTTCTTATTCATTTATATAAAAATATCTAATTATAATAACACTATTATTAACATTATTTAATTATTTAACTAATACATATCTATTTTAATAAATCAAGAAGTAAATAAAATAATAATACAATAATATAAATATCTCTAATTATAATTTAATTAATTCTACTTTGCATATTGTCTTCCAAACATCTAAAATTAGGTAAATAAAGACAATATTTATAAAAATACAAATAAACATATATATTTTCCTTTATTCATATTGCAATACCTATTTAATTACAATTTGAAAAAGACATTGAATAAAATAATGCATTTAATATAAACTATTGTAGCAATTTAAATACAATAGTTTCTAATTATTTAATCATCAATCACACTTATTTTCCACACAGAGATGCATAAGAAAACCATTCAAAATGCATATGAAAACTACGTGGTGTGTGTGATTGCATCAGGGTAATCCATCCATCAATTCTTGCCAAGTGGCTAGAACACCTCTACCTCAACCATGTTCTCGTCTTCGACGAGTACCTACATCCATTTGCACTCAACTTGACGTCAATAGGTTAGTGTCTCCAAAACATAGCTGAGGCAAATCATTGTAATCATGTCTACAATTATTTAATATTTAAATCAATTTCCAATTTTTATCAATATAAACTCATAATAATTACCTTCGCACATGCAAATTACTTAAGGTAAAAGTCAATCACAGTAATTGTTCACTAATCTAGATTAATCATTTTGTTCATAAAAATGAGACGTAACATCCTTCCCCACTTGGAAGGGACATCGTCCCGATGTCTTATTACACATCAAAATAATAAGGTATCCATCGACCTCCAATAAAGTATCAAGGTGTCATAAAATAATAACGTCAACTCAAGGTATCAAAAGATCATAACAACAAATTAAAGTTTCAAAGCAATAACTGAACTCAAAGTATCATAATCCGTGCATGAATAAGAAATCTATGCTATATCCTCAAATGAGGAAAAGATCTATCAATCTCCTCTACATCCTCCCATATGGCACTGTCCTTCGAATACTAATCCCATTGGACCTTATATTGCACCAAATTTTTGCTACCCAACTTAATGTTTCACTTCCCCAAAATTCGAGTGGGCTCCACCAACACCACTCTTGGATCCTAAACCTGTAAAGCACGCCAATCAAGAATATGTGACGCATCAGGATGATGAAACTTAAGTAAAGACACAAAAAATATTATGGATTCTGGCAAGTGCAGGTGGTAGAGCAAGTCTATAAGCTACATGATTAATCACTTCTAGAATTTTGAACAGTCCTACAAAATGAGGAGCAAGTTTGGATGCTTTGCCAAATGATATTGAACTCCTATGAGGTTTGACCCTCAAAAAGACTTTGTCACCAACTGAGAACTGTCTAGGCGTTCTATTCTTATCTACATAACTCTTTTGACGATCTGAAGCTTGCTTCAACTTCTCCTTGATCAACTTCATCTAATCATCCATTTCTCTTAACATGTCAGGACCAATCACAATTATGTCCTCTACCTTATCCCAACTGATTGGTGTTCGACACCTACACCCATAAAGAGCTTCGAAAGGTACCATTCCCAAAGATGCATGGTATGCATTGTTGTATGCAAACTCTACCAATGGAAGATACTCCTCCCATTTATACTGCTAATCCATACAATACATTATGAGAAGGTCTTCTACAACTTGATTGACTCTTTCTGTTTGACCATCCGTTTGAGGATGATAAGATGAATTGAAATTTAACTTTGTACCCAAACTTGCATTAAGAGTTGTCCAAAATATAGATGTCATGCAAGTGTCTCGATCTGAAATGATCGTCTCAGGCACTCCGTGCAATTGAAAAATCTCCTAAACAAACTTCTTCGCTAAGACCATAGAACCATCTAAAAGATTCCCTAGAATAAAATGCGCTACCTTTGTCAACTTGTCCACAACCACTAAGATGACATCATGCCTATTCTTAGACATAGGTAACCCTTGAATAAAATCCATGCTTATCACTTGCCACTTGTGCTTAGGGATACTATGTGGATACAACAATCCTGTTGGATGCACATGCTCAGCTTTGACTCTTTGGCATTCCAAACATCGAGCCACAAATTCTGTCACATCCCTCTTAAGTCTAGGCCAAATGTATAAAGGTTTCAAACCTTTGACCATCTTTGTCACTCCAGGGTGCCCTGAATAAGGTGTATTGTGGATCTCTTCAAGCACTAACTTCCTCAACTCTCCTAAGTTAGGAATATACATCCTTCCTTGAAATCTCAAAAGTCCATCTGATTCAACAACATAACCATCAAATGTGTCATCTAAGGGGTCTACTTCCAAAGCTTTCTTTACTTTTTCATAATGCTCATCCCTTGAAGATTATGAATCACTTTCTACTTCAAATTGGATCTCATGGTAAAAATGGCAGCCAGATGTCTTCTCTTACTAAGAGCATCTACTACTCTATTCTCCTTTCCTTTTATATACTCAATTCTGAAGTCATACTCACTAAGGAATTCTAACCATCTTCTTTGTCTTGCATTGAGGTTAAGTTGAGTAAATATATACTTAAGCCCTAAATGATTTGTCTTTAACTTAAAGGGCTTACCTAGAAGATAATGCCTCCACATCTGAAGTGCATGAACTATGGCAGCTAACTCAAGATCATGTGGCGCATAGTTGAACTCATGTTGCTTTAACTTTCTTGACTCATATGCAACCACTTGCTCATTCTACATCAACACTCCTCCTAATCCTTCCCCCAAAGTATCTGTTATAACAGTAAAGTGCCCATTAGGATCTGGTATGGTCAAGATAGGAGCAATTGTGAGCTTTTCCTTTAGCACTTGGAAAGCTTGCTCACACCTTTCTATCCATTCAAACTTCTTACCCTTCTTTTGTAGTGCGGTAATTGGTTTTTGCTATGGTTGAGAAAACTTCCACGAACTTTCTATAATAACCTACAAGTCCCATAAAACTTCTGACTTCTGTCACACTTTGCGGTGCAGGCCATTCCATTATTACTTTTATCTTCTCAGGATCAACTGCAATCCCTTCTGTTGAGATCACATGACCAAGATAGTGCACTTTATCTTGAAAGAATGTACACTTAGATAATTTACCATAAAACTTTCTCTCTCAAACGCTGCAAAACAATCCTCAAATGTCTTTCATGCTCTTCCACTGATTTAGAGTATATCAATATGTCATCAAGGAAGATCAACACGAAATCATCTAAACAATCTATGAAAATGCTATTCATCAAATTCATGAAAGCTATTGGAGCATTAGTCAACCCAAATGGTACCACTGTGAACTCGTAGTGACCATATTGAGTCCTAAAAGTTGTTTTAGAGATGTCCTCATCCTTAATCCGCAATTGGTGATAGTCGGATCTAAGGTCTATCTTTGAGAACATTGTTGCTCCTTTCATTTGATCAAAGAGCTCATCTATTCTTGGAAGTGGATACTTGTTCTTTATAGTAGCTTTATTAAGCATCCTATAATCAATGCATAATCTCAAAGTACCATCCTTCTTCTTTACAAAGATAACTGGTGCGCCCCATGGTGACACACTAGGTCTAATGAACCCTTGATTTAGCAACTCCTGCAATTGTGCCTTAAGTTCATACAATTCTATAGTAGTCATCCTGTAGGGTGCCTTATATTAAGACTCAGTCCCTGGTAGCAAGTCAATGGAGAAGTCAAATTCTCTCTTCGGTGGTAACTCCGTCAACTCTACAGGGAATACATCTCTGAAATCTCTAAGGATTGGATAGTCATTGAATATTGGTTCTTCTTTGTCAAGGTCCTTTACTTGGACAACATAAATGGCACATCCTTTCCTCTTAGCTTTCTCCAATTGCATAGCCAAGATTTGTCTAAGCTCTAAAGGTCTCTTAGATCCATTAATTTCCACTTGATTCCCTAAGTCATCCAAACATCTAACAACCTTGTCTTCACAATTTACTAGAGACTTATGTTTAATTAACTAGTTGATTCCCAGAATTACATCATAAGAGCCTAAAGGTGCTACATACATATTTACTTGAGTCTGAAAACTAGGAAGCTCTAACTCACTGCATGCTAGACATGAGTCTACCCTCTTTTCTACACTATTGCCATATTGTACCATCCAAGAGTTTTCCATATGCCCAAGTCTAATAGATAACTTAGATACTACTCTAGGATCTACAAAACATTCTATGGCACCAGTATCAATTAAAATAGAAATAGGTAGTCCATAGAGCTTACCTTGGAACTGAATAGGTGTTGCTTAAAAATTTGCTTGTCGATTATCCACTACAGCATGAATATGATGTTGTGGTGCTCCTTTTTTATTCTTGTTTCCCCTTTTTTTGGACATACATTTGCATAATGCTCCCCTCCATAGTTGTAGCATCCACCCTTAGGTGCTCTTGATCCTTCAGCTCTTTCCCTCTAATTTTTGTTTCTGTTGTTATAGCCACCTCTTTCGTTTCCACCATTTCCATCCTGAGAATTATTGCCTCTCTTCAGATTCCTGATCTATCTATTATTGCCTTGGTTGTTATTCTGTTGATAGTTCTGTTGATTATTCTGTGGTTTCTTATTTGAAAACTTGGCATCTCTTTGCTTACAGTAACTAGCTGCTTGTTGCAACCTCTGCTCTTGCTTTATTGCTTTCTCAAAAGAGGCATCTATAGTGAGTGGGTTATGAAAGTCTACCTCAGCTCCAATATGTGGCCTCAATCCCAAAATAAACTTCCTAATCTGAAATCTCTCATCTGTCTGATACTGTGGAACATACTTAAGTAGATGAGAAAACCTTTCCCAATAACTAGTTACGGACATACCTCCTTGAACCAAACTCTAAAACTCTATCATTTTCTTGTCGAAGAATAACTGTGGTAACCATCTTTTTCTAAATAGTTGCAAGAAAATCTCCCAAGTTATTTCACCTGGTAACAGCTTCTTATCTACCTTCTCATTATCCCACCATGTTGCTGCTTCACCAGTCAACTAGTAAGATCCCCACATTGCCTTAGTATGATCTAAAAGGTTTCAAAGCTCAAAGTATTTCTCCATTTCAATTATCCAGGCTTCTGCTCCATCTCCAATTGTCTTTCCATCAAATTTTGGCAGTGATACTTTCTTGATGTCCTTCCCTAATTCTTCTACAATCCTTGCTTGATTATTAGCATTAGCTCCAACTTTAGGAACTTGAACTTCTATCCTTGGATTCTCATTTGCATTAGCATCTCTAAGATTTTCATTAGCATTTGGCTCCGTATGATTCCCTCTGATCTCTAACTCAAGAGCATTCATCCTCATGTCCTATCGGGTCAAGAGAGCAAGAATACGGTCAAATCTTCCATCTTGATCATCACTAGCATCTTCACGATCTCTTGCAATTTGACCACCACAAGCACCTCCACTTGATCCTCTTCCTCGACCACTTCCTGATCCGTCACTACGATCAGTGTTTCTAGTATTCATGATGGATAATTTGTATCAAGTTTGCAACTTTAGCACAATAGTCCCAAAAAGAAAATAGAGGCCCTAGTGTTAAACCTAGAGCTCCGATACCAAATATAAAGCCTCACAAGTACATACATAAAAGCCAATAAATCAACTCAAGGAAAATGAAGTAAATAATCCACTTAAATACAATATCACAATATCCAAAACAAAAAGATGTAAATAATCTGCTTAAATACAACATTTCAAAGATAAAAGATGTAATTAATCCGCTTAATCATAATATCTCAAATAAAAGATAATCTCATAAATATGAATCACAATGTCATTAAATCTTACAAAATTGCGTGCTTAATCCAGGTAACAAGCACTATAAAATAATATACATAAATCCATTGGCAAGCATGCCATAATACATCCAATCAAGTACAATAATCATGTACAACAAGAATAATGAATCAATACACTCATCAGTCGTACAAACCAAGTGGTCCACCACCTACGAGCTGAGAGATAGGAACATGGCCCAGGTGCTTTTCCACCCAACCATGAAGTATTTATACTTCCTCGTATCCCTTCATGAAACAAAGGAAACCTAGCCCTGCACGAAATGTCTAGCTACCTGGTAACAACTGGCAGGAGGGAATTGTAGACACCCAAATTTGTCCCAAAAATGTCCATGTCCTGCAACACCTAGTCAATAACATTATTTAGACATCATGTAGCATTTTGTACTATCCCATTCCTAATTCCACTTATCCATTAGCCAATTAATTAAATAAATCTTATTTATTTAATTAATTTCCCATCATAATCCCATTTATCCTTCCATAGTCAATTATTTAAATAAATTATATTTATTTAATTAATTTCCACTTTTCCCTCATCTAAATTAATTAAATAAATTAAATATTTATTTAATTAATGTATTCTGCATCATTCCTTTCCAAAAATGGAAAATTCTATATTTGTCTCTATCTCCACATTTGTTTCTATCTCCACATTTGTCTCCATGTAAGGTGGAAGCCACTTGTCTCTATCTCCACGTTTGCCTCCTTGTAAAGTGGAAGACCATTTAACACTTGTCACATGACTACAATCTCCTCAAGGAGTGGGAATAACTAATCAATCCTAGCCATCCACATCATTCAATTAGCCTTTTAATCTCAACCATCCATTCAAATCAAGCCTTGCCTATAAATCAACTCCCTCACAAGCCATTTGGAAGCATCTATTCTTCAAGTATCCTCATTCTATCAAAATCACTCTTTAAAATATCACATTCATCTCCATCTATCATCATTCATCTATCATCCACATATCATTGTTATGCTGCATAAGTGAGCACCCAACATTCCTCCAACAATCATCCTTCAAAATCTTGCATGCTCATGCGAGGTGGAGAAGAGCAATGGAGATAAATTGAGCATAGCATGGAGATCGGTTTGCATTTACATTTGTTATTTTGATTTTCATGTTTTCGTGTGCTTTATTATGCAATTGTTAGGGTTTGTTCATTATTGTTTATTCATTTACCCTAATTTGCAATTTTACTCTAACTACAAGAACACCTGATGCAACCTTGATGTCTGAATGTGCAATTCTAAATAATGAAAAGCAAATTGTCTCACAACAAGATGTGGCAGAGATATAAATAAATAAGTTTGCTAGACAATAAACATCTATTTCAATGTCATCTCAATTAGATCTAATCCTTTATAAGTAACTTGGTACAATTCCCAAAAAGAGGAAAAGCCATCTCTAAAAAATCCACATTCAGCATCCTGGCCCAGAAAGCAACCCATTTACATTCCTAAATGAAAAATCTACTTATTTCCCCAAGAAGCAAGAAAATAAATAATAAAATAAAAGAAACAAGTTTCTTAGTAAATCAATTAAAAATCCTTTCCCAAAACTTGATTTGAAAAATGACACTTTTCGCAAGCAATAAATCAGTATTTCATACAATTTACATTTGCAGGTTTATTAATTTGATATAATTTCATATCCATTATTCATACATATTTTCTCATTATCATATGAAATTTGACTAACATTTTTGATAATATAAGGCGGCAAACCAGGGGCCGATCCCTTACAAAACAAAACCCAAAAAAGGCAAAAGAGGCTCAGAAAACAAAAAGAACCAAAACCACCACCGACATCTTACATACAGCCAAAAAACAACAAAAAGGATCTAACAGTAAAAAGCCAGCTAACAGAAAGCATAGAAAGACTAGGAAGGGATATCCTCCTCTCCCTTAGAAAGAAACTCTGGCATTTTGTCAAATTCTTTGACCCTGTCATTATCAGCACCATGAATGAGAACCTCATGTTCCCTCGACAGAGAGAGATTGGCCATAACAGCCTTGCATAACATGCTAGTAATGAAATTACCAAGAGAAAAGACCCTTTTTTTCTAGGAACTCCATCCGCTCCTTTAGCTGAGATAGATCATCAGCATCATTAACTTCCTCAAGATTGTCTTCCTCTCTATCCTCTTGAGCATTGTTATCATCCTTTTGAAACAAATCAGGATCAACAGGCACAACAATGGGAACAGAGTGGGCATCTTCCCTAGTGTTATCAACAGTATCAGTCACCTTCATCTGAGTAGTAATATCTCCCACATCCACACAGTCACCAATGGAGACAGATTTATGAACCCCAATATTATCTTCAATATCAAAGGCCTCCACAAGAAAATCCTGCCCATCAATTTCTTCTTCACCACCGGAATATTCAATATCAATCTCCTGAACATCACTCTTGGGATCTTCCTCCTCATGGGTAGAGACATCAGAATTGCTTTCAGAATAGTCAATCAGTTTCAGCTTGGGAGCCCGTTTGCCAGCAATTCGACCAGACCGCCTAACAACAACATACTTACCCTCCAGTTTAACTTTTTTAAAACTTCGTGAGGGTCCCTCCCTATCCTAATTCTTCTCGTTCTAGGTCCCAGAATCCTCAATATCTTCTTTCAAAGGGTTAGACTCCGTGTCAACATCTGCAAGACATCTTTTAGCTTTCAATTTGAATCTGGAAGGAGGGTTTTGAACACTCTTGGCCATAGACTTGGAAGTACCAGAACAAGGATCACCTACAAGGAGCCTTTTAGGAGTAGCAAGACCAGTTTTCATAGAGGCAGTAGGGGTATCCTGACTAGACGATTGAAGAGAGGAAGGAGGAGAAAGAGCTAAGTGGAACTGGTATAATCTATGAATAAGCCCTTGATGCAAGGGTATAGGTCTCTCATCAGGCGTCTTTAGCATAGTCTTCTTAACATGTTACACAGAGTGCTCAAGAGAAGAAAGCAAGTAGAAAGGTAAGCTAATAGTGGCATTCCTTCTAAAATGATTTAACAAAGGGAGATGATAATGATAAAACTTGGTAAAACGACCCTCAAGAGTGAAATACTTCATCACTATGTAGCACATGTCAGCCCACGGTTCAGGAAGACGGGCTCTCTCAAAACCACCCTGGTAAGGCACCAACTCCTCTCCTTCACTAAGAAATAGTTTCTGATTCTGAGCATCGGAAACCCTAGACTTTTTCTGCATCTTCGTGCCCTTTGGAGAAAGACCCGTAGCCATAGCAATATCATTCTCAAAAACCACAAAACTGACATTCCCAATTTGCACCTTGTGATTATCCTAGGACTGAGCAAATTGAATAGACAGGTTTTCATCATGTCTATTCAAATATTCATGGAAAAGGGTGACTCCTCCTTCTTTACAGTAATGCTAGACCAAAGCATTCTCTTTAAATTCTCCACAATTATTGGGTTTAGTTCGAATTCTGTCACCACCCATGATGAAAAACTAGTAAAGTTGAATGAGTCTAGAAAAGGAAAAGGCAGAGTTATTTTCTAGAAAACTTCTATCAATGATGTGGGAAAATCAAGAGACTTTGATCACGGTGCTGTGAATATAATCGACAATAAGGAGGACACGAATAGAAATAGGGCAATCATTATGATGATAACTCGCGGTCCTTACATAATATTTCCATATTAATCGGCTATCTTTCACATGCATGCAAAGCTGTCTAAGCTCACTCTCATCATTACTAGAGTGTCTAATCAACATGCCCTGAATTAAAGAGCTGGCCACATAAATAATCCAGGTGAGATGATGAGTAATCATCATATAGTAACTTGTTCTTTTTGAATGATATCCCTAATCTGATGTGGGATATTATGGATTGGCGCCAACATCACCAATTTTGAAATTGCTGACCACAATTTGCCAGGCTATTAGTAACAATGTTACCCTCTCTATAAATGTGAGAGAAGGAGATGACAGGAATAGCCTGTGAAAGGGTTTGAATATCAAGCACTATATCCTTAAGTTGCCATCCACACTCTGAAGTTTTAGAAACAACCTCTATAATAATTTTGGAATCACCTTGAACATGAAGCTTCTGGATACCAAGAGATATAGCCAACTTAAGACCCCATAACATAGCAGAGGCTTCAACAAAATTATTACTTTGGTTACTAATTCCTCCAGCATAAGCAGCAATAAGAGCTCCTTTGTCATTCCTTATAACTCCACCACTAGCCTTACCATTAGACTTAGCAGCTCCATCAAAATTTAATTTGAACCAACCAGAGTCAAGGGGAGTCCAAATAGTGTTTAAACTTTTAATGCATTTAGAATCATCAAAAGCTAGAATTTGATTCACAATCCCCCAGTTGGAAGCCACAAGGACTTCGTGGTGAGTAGGAGGTTTATCAGCAATTTTGATGCTAGAATTAGAAACATTTTCAAGGAGATCCTTAGAAAAAGAATAGAAAACTTGTGAAGAATTTCTAACAGTTTCTCTAAAAAATTTATTATTTCTTTCTTTCCAAAGGAACCAAGCAACAAAAGGAAGAGATTAAGTCCATAATTCAACTAACCAAGGATGGGATAGAGGAGGGATCTAATTAAGAATGAGATCTTTTATCTCCTTGTTATAGACCCATTGTAAGACAAAATTCAAAAAGACTTTTCTCCATATATCAGTTGCAATTTCACAATGCAGGATAAGATGAGAGACAAATTCTTCTTCTTTCAAACACAAAACACATCTATTAACCAGTTACATACCCCTTCATTGAAGATTGTCCTGAGTCAAGATTTTATTATGAACAACAGTCCACCAGAAAAAGTTAACCTTTGGAAGGAGTTTACAATTCCAAACCTTCCTCCAAACATCATCCATAAGTTCCTCCTCGATCAACAAATGGTAAGCAGATTTAATTGAAAATAACCTTTTTTTGTCAGTAGACCAAAAAAGTTGATCATTTCTAGAAAAAAGAGGAATCCTGGTAATTAGAAGAATTTGTTGTATTTTATTAGCCCTATGAAGGAGATGATTATTGGTATAGCACTCCAACAAATTTTTCCAACTTCTAATACCATGATCTTGATGAATGTAATGACTGACTTTGTTGCCAAAAAAATGTTTAGCAAGAACACTAATAGCTTCATTGCCCATCTGTTTAGAAAGAGGACCATCTCCCAACCAAGGATCTTCCCAAAAATTTATAAGCGATCCATCACCAAGTTTCCATTTGATACCCTTGTTGACAAGACTTCTGGCTTTTATAATTTTATTCCAAATAACAGATCCTTGAGGAAGGCCCTCCTTATTAAGGAAAGAATATCTGTCAGTATCCCTTAAGTATTTAGCCTTTATAATAAGACCCCAGTCAGTATCTCTGTTTAAGAAGTTCCAAACAATCTTAGACAACAGAGCCTTATTCATATTTTGAATGGTTCTAATGTTGAGCCCACCATGAGTCTTAGGAAGGCAAACTTTTTCCCATTTACCCAAGGAAATTCTCTTTTTTTCTTCAGTTCCAGTCCACAAGAAAGTTCTCTGTATTTGCTCCAATTTATCAACCAAATATCTGGGCATTTTGAATAAGGATAAAAAGTAGGTAGGAATACCTTGAAGAGAGGCCCTTAGAAGCTGCAATTTTCTCACACTGATTAAAAGCTTTCCTTTCCAACCCAACAATTTCTTTTGAGTTCTTTCAAGGATATTGTGCCAAAAACCCAAAGAAACTTCCTTAGTAGTCAAAGGGAGACCAAGATAGACTGAGGGAAGGACCACAACTGCACAACCAAGGAAATTAATAATTTTTCTTTGGAGATCCCCTGGGGTATTGAAAAAGAAAACATTACTATTTTGAAAATTAATATGTTGACCAAAAGCCATAGCATAATCATTCAATAGAGATTTCCATCTGGAAGATTCTAAAACAAAGGAGATGCCAAAAAGTATGGTATCATCAACAAACTACTGGATAGGCATAGGAGACAGAGAAGAGGCAGGTTTAATCCTAGTTAAATCTTTAGAGTTGATCTTACTGTGAACAGATTTACCAAGAGCTTCAGCTATCATAATAAAAAGATAGGGGGACAAGGGATCTCCCTATCTTATTCCCCTAGAAGGAGAAAAGAAACCTCTTGGAACTCCATTAACAAGGACTGAGTATTTAGCAGTAGTAACATCTTCCTTAATGAGAAGAGAAACCTTATCATTGAACCCAAGCTTCTGAATGACTTTAAATAAAAATTGCCATGACACCCTATCATAAGCTTTAGAGATGTCAAGTTCGAAAAGCATACCTAGGATACGACTCTTTTCCATTGAGTGGATAGTTTCATGAGTAGTAATCACAACATCTAAGATCTGTCTCCCAGGAACAAAACCCTTTTGTGAGGGAGATATAATTTTATCTAGAAGAGATTGGATTCTGACCACCAGAAGCTTGGTACAAATTTTATAAATAGTATTACAAAGACTAATAGGCCTAAAGTCAGCAAGCATCTCTGGGTTGGGCTTCTTAGGAACAAGGGCAATAAAAGTATTGTTGAGTTGTTTCAGAAGTTTACCAGTTCTGAAAAAATCTTTGACATCAGCCGTGACATCATATCCAACAATGTCCCAAAACTCTTGGAAGAAAAAGGGGGGAAAACCATTCGGCCCCAGAGCTTTGAAAGGGCCCATAGAAAAGACCACCGTACGAACCTCTTCCTCAGAAATAGGTTTTAAAATATCAGCATTATCTTCCTCAGAAATCAGAGAAGGGATATTGTTCAGAAGTTGATTCACAACATGTGAGTTATCAGCACTTGGTCCTTGTTCAGACAGTAAATTGTGAAAAAAGTTGATAGCATGATCCCCAATCTCCTCATCATTAGTAACCATATTACCATCTTCCAATCTTATTTTAGAAATAGAGTTAGATTTTCTATGCTTTAAAGAAAAAACATGAAAGAAAGCAGTATTACGGTCACCTTCTTTGAGCCATTGAACTCTAGATTTTTGCTTCCAGAATAGCTCTTCTCTATTCATTAAATTCTTCCAATCTCTAATTAAGTCATTTTCCAATTGGAAAGAAATGTTAGAAGTATCACCTTGAGCAATCTTATATTGAATATCTGCCATCTTATTGGATAATATCTTTTTCTAAGAAAAAATGTTTCTAAAACTGTATTTGTTCCAACCATAAACTTCTCTCTTGACATGCATCAACTTTTTAAAAAGTTTGAACATAGGAGTGCCCGCAACCTGAAGTTGCCATCAACTAGAAAGAAGATTCTTGAAATCGTGATGTTTAATCCACATAGCCTCGAATCTAAATGGAAAAGGACCCTTTCTCTTCTGATTAGCCCATTCCAGAATGAGAGGAATGTGATCAGAAACAGTCCTAGGTAGAGCAGCCAATTTAAGGGAGGCAATGTTTGGCCAATTATTGGAAATAAGAAATCAATCAAGCTTCACTTGGATCATTTGGTCCCCTTTTCCTCTATTAGTCCAAGTAAAATTTTGGTTCATTAAATCAATATTAATAAGCCCAAAAATATTAATCAAATTAGCAAAGTCCAACATACTATCAGAGTAGTCCAAGATTCCCCCAGACTTTTCAGAAGGATAAAGAATGGTATTAAAATCCCCCGCCAGCATCCAATACAAATCAGGATAAGAAGAGAGTTGGTTAGCCAAATCCTCCCAAAGATTTTTCCTTAAGACCCTAGTATTAGGGGCATAAACATTGACCAGGTTCCATCGAAAGGAAGGCAAAGAGAATTCAATCACCAAACAATTTTTGTTGAAGAAAGAAAGTTTACCATGAAATTAGGAAGCATTCCACATAGTCACAATTCCCCCAGAGGCACCGACAATAGGACTAATGCAGAAGGAAGCATTAGGCCAAATCCTATCAACAATCAGTTTGAAACCTTCTTCAGACATTTTAACTTCCTGAAGTAAAAGAATATCCACTTTGTGATCAAAAATATAGTTTTTGACCTCAAATTGTTTTGAAGGGTTATTAAGTCCCCTCATATTCCACAAAAGGATCTTCATTTAAATAAATTTTTGGAGTGATTCTCTAGTGTCTTCTGCTTTCCACTGGCAATCTTCCTAGTTACTTCTCATTGTCTGATTTCTCGCAATGAAGGTCTTCCCTTCAAAGGATCTAAACCAACATCAGCAGACTTTTTTGGTTTACGGCTCTTTTTCTTTTGAGATGTCCACTCTTCATGATCACTCAATGAAGCAGTAGCAATTCCCATAGAAGCTATAGAATAATTAGAATGCTTCTTTGGAGAAGGAGGAAATAGCCCTCCTTTGAGAAAACCCAAAGTGAGTTTCCCTAGAGAAGGGTGAGACTTCTTTTGGGCTAAAGAATGTAAAGACACAGGCTTTACCTCATCATCCCGAGTCTCCATCTCTCTATCAAAACCCAACTGGGTTTCCTTAGTTTTGTCAAAACCCACTTGTGACTCTACCTTTGTTTTAAAACTCATTTGGGTTTCCTTAACTTTGTCATCTCCTGTCTGGGTCTCCTCAAGTCTATCAAAACCTGGCTGGGTCTCCTCAACTCTATCAAATCCCATTTGGGTCTCCTCAACTCTATCAAAACCCATCTGGGTCCCCTCAACTCTGTCATAACCCAACTGAGTCTCCTCAAGTTGATCATGTTCCATCTATGCCTTCTCAACTTCATCAAAACCCATCTGGGTCTCCTTAGCTTTATCAGATTTAAACTGGGGCTCTTCAAGATTACCAGCCTCTAATTGAATATTCTTAACTTGGTTCAAAATCTCACCTTCTTCTAGGGTCAGTTGTGGAATCTCTTGAGAGTGAAGGTTCTGAACTTTCTCCTGATCAGAACACTGTGAAAAACAGAGATCAGAATCTTCTTTTGAATGCTCGGCATTAACCAAGGTCGCCTCCTTATTCTCCACAGTGATTTCCTTATTAATATTTTCCTCAGCTTTCTTGAACTTACAATGTGAGATAAGATGCCCCTTCCTCTTACATTTTTGACAGTAAACTGTGGAATTCTCATATGAAATGGGTTGCCTCCAAACTCCAAATTTTGAGGAAATGTCAATGAACATTGGTAGAGTCTTATTAATTTCTACATGTACACAGAATCTTGCATAAACAAAGCAGGATTTGGTGCATGTGGAATTATCAAGGGTAACAAAATTACCAAAAGTATTAGCAATAGCATTAAAAATAGATTCATCCCAGTATTCTAAGGGAAAGCCAGGTAGACGTACCCAAATTGGGGCAGTTTTATTGAGATTAGTACTAGGGTCAAACCCTGGTTTCCAACAACCCAAAGAAAGCAAATGTTTACCATAAAGCCATGGTCCTCTAGATAAGATAGCCAGCATGTCTTCTTTACTGGTAAATTGAAAAGGAATAGCCCTCGTGCCATACCCACGACAGTCACACTGCCTTTAACACGCCAGCGATTGAAGACCCATTTGCGAACCATCTCAATGCTAGGACGAAGAGAGAAAAACTTGCCGACCAGGGCAAGATCCATAGAAGCGACAATCGTATCCACTAGATTGTCAGGAACCACAAGGGAGGACCCTTCAGTCATCTCTTTTTGGTGACAAACCATTGTCTGTCCATTCTTAGGAGACTCCACCTATCTCGTCAGAACTATTTTCTAGTTTTCAGGCTTGGCAGTGTTTGAAACGGGTAGGGGAATAGAGGTACTGCTTACTGCAGCACCCTCCATCCCCAAGCAACAAATGTAAAGCAGAAGAGCAAAACCCTAGAAAAACCAAAAACCCTAGCAAAGCGCTCTTACCAATTTTGTTAACCACACTACAAGTTTTATAAGAGAATGTTATTGTCCATTTATGCAATCATATTTTCCTCAAAATCATATGCAATCTAACTATTTTCAATCTTGTTGTTCAAATTTTGATAGGAATTCATAAAAGTAATTATCAACTTTTTGTTGCTATATCAAACTAGTTGCAGAAAATTAAAAATAAATATAACACAACGATCTTACTGCTTACTATTATTCACTGGAAAAGTTAAGGAAAATGCACTGAAATACAATCCATAACAGGAAGTAGGGTTTCATCTATTTTTTGTGAGTTTTTGAGTTTCAATAGTAATAGGTCAATTTTATAATCTAATAGACTATTACCAATCAGCATAAAATATAAGAAATACAATCATCATTAGGTCTGCAAAGATTGTTTATGGTAGCGATGTGAAGGTTAAGTTTTAATCAATGGTTTTCATTTAATTTAATAATCAAATCTGAGGTTTAATATCTTTGTTTCAGTTAAAGCAAAGGAAGAAAGCAATATGTTTTAAAACATCATTCAACCAAGACAAAGAACAACAAACAGTAGGTAAGAATCAATGGGTCGATGAACTAGATCACCCAAGAAAAGTTGATTTAGGCAACATAAGAAAAGAACGACTAGAATAGAGGAAGATCGCCATAAAGCCAATAAGGCAAGTGACTAGTATAATGCAAATGACCATAAAGAAGAGGAATGACTCAGACAGCTAGAAGGGTTGACTAAAGCATAGCAATCAACACCTAAGAACTTTATCAATTCCACAACCTCAAAACATGATCTACAAAATGAAAAAATATGAAATAAAAACCTAGAGAAGTAGGTCGATGGATGATAAATTTGCAGCTGCTGATGAAACCAATTTCTTGCTACTATAAAACACCTTCCTGTTACTGAAGTTGCCTTTCCTGTTACCAGATCATGGGGGTTATTGTTATAAAAATCATGGTTTCTGTTATGAGTGTGTGTTGTTCTCTTTTCTACCCAAAAAACCCCTCTTGTAAACAAAAATCTCTTCCCTTATTTTTGGCGAGCCATGACTTAGGTTTAGAAACTAAAGATTTTAGAATTTAGAATTGAAGTGTTATTCCACTTTGCATGAATAATTCGACCAATAAAATTAGAGCTAATATGCTATTTAAAATAATTAATTATTTTTCTTTTATGCAGTTTACTGTTATGCAGTGCAAAATTGGCTTGCATAACAGGAAGTTGCTGTTTAAATTCTTTCTTATTTATTTATATAAAAATATCTAATTATAATAACACTATTATTAACATTATTTAATTATTTAACTAATACATATCTATTTTAATAAATCAAGAAGTAAATAAAATAATAATACAATAATATAAATATCTCTAATTATAATTTAATATAATTTAATTAATTCTACTTTGCATATTGTCTTCCAAACATCTAAAATTAGGTAAATAAAGACAATATTTATAAAAATACAAATAAACATATATATTTTCCTTTATTCAGATTGTAATACCTATTTAATTACAATTCAAAAAAGACATTGAATAAAATAATGCATTTAATATAAACTATTGTAGCAATTGAAACACAATATTTTCTAATTATTTAATCATCAATCACACTTATTTTCCACACAGAGATACATAAGAAAACCATTCAAAATGCATATGAAAACTATGTGGTGTGTGTGATTGCATCAGGGTAATCCATCCATCAGTTCTTGCCAAGTGGCTAGAACACCTCTACCTCAACCATGTTCTCATCTTCGACGAGTACCTACATCCATTTGCAGTCAACTCGACGTCAATAGATTAGTGTCTCCAAAACATAGTCGAGGCAAATCATTGTAATCATGTCTGCAATTATTTAATATTTAAATCAATTTCCAATTTTTATCAATATAAACTCATAATAATTACCTTCACACATGCAAATTACTTAAGGTAAAAGTCAATCACAATAATTGTTCACTAATCTAGATTAATCATTTTGTTCATAAAAACAAGACATAACACTAAAATGATGAGGATGGTTGTATACTGCCTCTTACAATATGCTTAATTGTTACGGTCAAAACTAATATGATACAAGATAGTTAGTTACAGGCACTTACATGTACCGCTTGCAAAATTTATGCATATGACGCATGAGGATGGTTTTTATCACCTATTACTAGTTGTTTATAAACTTGTTCATTAATTAATGTACTCTATATATTTTATGTCCAGAAACCTCTTATTGGTTGTTTATAACCTTGTTCATTAATTAATGTACTCTATATATTTGATGTCTAGGACTCTTAAGGATGGTTGTTTGCTGCCTCTTAATTGTTGCTTACAAAATTAATAATTTTTATAATAACATGTTTAAGGATGTTTACATTTCCCCTCATACAAATACCTAATCCTTTATACTGATACTAACACCTTTCAAGATTTTGAATATAATCATTATATTTTACTACAAAACAAATATTTAGTGTATAATTTACTACACTTTTTAAAATTGTATTAAACTAATATTTGTATAAGGTGAGTCCTAGATAAGGTCAATCTTATATACTCATTGCATTTTTTTATAGTTAATTAAATAATGTTGTCTACTATATTTTAGTTATACTTATTCTCTTAGAGTAATTATTTATCGAAGAACTAATAAAGTTGTCATTCCTATGTGCTCACAATTTTAGAAAAATATTTTAATTGTCTTGCAACTAAAATGATAAGGATGGTTGTATATTGCCTCTTACATATGCTTAATTGCTAGTGTCAAAACTAACATGATACAAGATAGTTAGTTACAGGCACCTACATGTACGGCTTCAAAAATTTATGCATAAGACACTTGGGGATGGTTTGTTACCACCTCTTAGTGGTTGTTTATAACCTTGTTAATTAATTAATGTACTTTATATATTTGATGTCTAGGTCTTTTGAAGATGGTTGTTTACCGCCTCTTAGTTGTTTCTTACAAAATAATTTTCATAATAACATGTTTAAGGATGCTTATATACTTTCCCTCGTACAAATGCCCGATCCTTTATATTGATACTAACACCTTTCAAGATTCTGAATATAATCATTATATTTTATTACAAAACAAATATTTAGTACATAATTTACTACACTTTTTAATATTGTATTAAACTAATCTTTGTATAAGATGAGTCCTAGATAAGGTCAATCTTATATACTCATTGCATTTTATAATAGTTAATTAAACAATGTTGTCTACTATATTTTAGTTATACTTATTCTCTCAAAGTAATTATTTATCGAAGATTTGAGTTTGAATTTTTCATAAGTAAAATTCTAAATACTTTTTTAATCAATTGTAGGCATTCCATTATGTAATAAATGAGAGGTCCTTCAAGATTCAATAGTGCCAATGCTAGCACATCATCTAGTAGAGAACATAGAAATCAATTGCGACAGATACGGTACCATGCAAAAAAGGATGAAATCAACAAGGCTAGATGAGCAACACATAATGCTTCAATAGAAAGCAATGCTCAAGAACTAAACAACAACACATTCAATACTTTCCCACCAATATCATATGTTCCTATACCTCCAACCTATTCTACGATGATCCATAACATGTTTTGTACATATGAGTATATTGCTGCACAAAAATGATTTTGCTCAAGAATAGACAAACTATGAATCATGCCTACATGTTCTATTTGCCTAGAGAGTTACCTAGGTATTCAAGTTAGAAAGTCAAACAATGTGACTAATTGTTATAGATGCTCTGCTTAGCAAAAAGGACATCATTTTTCAAAGTGGAATAACATGGACCCTAGAAGCATGCCTCTTGCTTTGCAAAACCTTACTCAAGTAGAAGAGATGTTAACGACAAGGGTCAATCCATTTCTTCAAGTTAGGCATGCACGAGGAGGCCAATTAAATATAGTGGCCATACCATTAGCTTCCCAAAATATATTACTGCTATCATAAAATACTTACCCAGACATATCAGCCAATTAGACATAATTATTGTTAGAAGACAAAGTGTAGAAAATAAAAACTATGATTTTTATGTTAGTCACTCACGAGTTATCATAGCCTTGGAGTATAAGATTGCACATGATCCATACTACAAGGATGTCCAACTTGATGAATTTGCACTCTTGAGATTTCCTTGCACTCCTACAGATGTGTCAAACATGCTTGTACAAGATTCCACAAATATTCCAGAACCTATGACTCACTCCACATCCACAAACAGTAATGAGTTTGACAATGTTGAACAACAATTAAATGAAAACTCTTCTTTTGTAGTTGTTCTCCCAACAACACATAGAGAGGTTGAACAAATGCATACCTTCTTACAAGTTAACCAATCTCACCCCACAAATGTTATGGAATGGCCTCCTATCACTTTATCACCAATCAATGAGTACAACACAGAGGGCTTGCTTGCAATGGAATTTCCTACTCTCTTCCCTACTAGTGTGGCACTTTTTAAATAAACACGCATCAAAGATGTTGAAATGCATGAATATGTTATACATCTTATGTGAAACCATGACAACAAATTTGGTCAACATCCACATTTCTGATACTTCTTGTTAAATATTATGATGCGAAATAGAAGCCAAACTATGATTGTAATTTTTTTTAAGAAATTCTTTCTTGAAAGTGTACCAAATATAGTTGCAGACCTACGCCTTCACATGCAGAATTTTCCTGATGACAAACTTGTTGATCACTTTATATGTTTTAGCTCAAACCTACGTGAGACAAGACCCTTTTGGACAAGGTGTAGAAGAGTACTATCCAATATGGTCATACAAGTTGGTTTTCCAACTTTGTTCTTCACACTTAGTGCAACAAATACCAAGTGGCTAGATTTACACGGTGCAATGTCCATCATACAACCCATTGAACCAATGCAAGCATACCAATGGAGGATCAAAAACATAATTAACAATCTGCATCTAACTGCACTATACATGCATAATAGATTCACAACCTTTCGTGAAGAGATCTTGGAGAAGCTTTTACTTGCCCAAGACTATTGGTATAGGTGAGTAACATTGGTCGTCATTTAAATTTCATCTTATACCAAGTACTTAATTGTGAAAACTAATCATAACTCTTATGGCATCTCACAGATATGAGTGGAAACATAGAGGATCTACCCATATTCTTGGCTTCCTTTGGTTGCAAGGAGCACCTGCCATTGAAAGCATGGATTTCAATAGTCCAAAAGCAATTCAAATTGTTGTGCAATACATAAATAGATATGTTTCTACATAGAACCAAAAAACAATAGCCAAAGGGAACAAATGGTGCACCGCTCCATCCTTGATGACCCTTGCTTGTTGGACACACCATCAATCCTTGCATGCAACCCCTTTGCAAATTGCATAGATTTAGTTAATCAAGTTCAATGACACACAAAATGTAGCGAACAAACATGCTTGCAGAGAACATGGTCAGCATTGTTGTGTCATTACAAAGCTCCTTGGGATTTATACGCATCCTCTACTTTTTGTACAAATGATACTGGGCACACAACATTCCTACTTTCCATAAATGATGATAGGGTGAACATCCACAACCCAACAATTTTATCAATTTGGTGTGCAAATGTTGATTGACAAGTATGCAACAAAAGCAGAGTGTCGATCTAAAAGTTATCACCAACTTTTGAAATGCATATCTATAAATATTAACCCAAAAAAGCCAACTACAACTACATGTCACAAGTTTGTAACTGAGACCATTGTTGATTGTGATATCAGTGCACAAGAGTCCTGCCACTTGCTATTAAAATTACCACTAAAAATTTGTAGTCGTTCCTTTGTTTCTTTGAATGTCAATATGAAAGCCCTATGTCATGTTCCTTCTACTCAAGATTGTGCAATACCTACCTCAAACTTCATTGAAAGGTATATGGTCCGATCGACAACATTGGAATCATTGTTGTTGATTGAAGTAAGGAGAAACTGGAATTGTTCAAAGTCCCACACAAACTACAAGTGGACAAAAAGAGATATTCCAAACATTGTTCGAGTACCTCCACAATTTATTATAATTCCTTCTAAAGGTAGTGACATGTTTGAGTCCTTTTGTTGGAGTGAGCTTCTACTATACTTTCCTTTTCGCAACATTAGTCAAGAAATAGGCTCGTATAGGGAAGATATAATCACTCAATGGGAAGGAATGGTTAGTAGCTACCATGCATGGCATGTTGATTGCGCATCACCAAAATAAAATAACAATAATGATGAGGACCTTGTGTCAGATGGATAAGAAGATATAGAACACCTTGATGCATAAGAGTGGGAACTTCTATCCTTGCTCCACCTAGGAAATAATCTTGACATTGATGAAGTAGACATGCTTGGGTATCGAGAATTTGACACATCCCACAATTGGGCTGTCACTACAATTGCCCCCTCCTTGATGGAGAATGTTGTCACATTTATCGACTCTAATTGTTCAACACAACAGTTTGAGCAAATTGAACCAAACTCGCTTATTGCAAAGGGAAAGCTTTCTTTAGAGGAACAAAATGCATTAAATATTATTGTGAACCATTCTAATTAGACTGGAAGGCAACCACCACTTCTAATGATCATACTAGGTATTGTAGGAATATGGAAATCATACTTGATTAATAGCATTCAAAATGAAATCTCCATAAATGTGCCCACAAAAGAAAAGAATTGCTTTTGCTTGCCCCAATAGGTGTTGCTACTATCAACATCAATGCATCAACCATTCATTCGACACTTCACATACCAATAAAAGAGATGAACCCTCTTCAATGTCAATCTTTATCAAGTTTCTGAGAAAGCATGTATTTCATTCGATATATTCTAATTAATGAAATGAAATTTATTGGACCAAGGTTGTTAAAACACATTGATAGTAGATTATGTGAAGTATTCCCATACCACGATCAAAGCCCATTTTTTGGACACTCTATTGTGCTTATTAGTGACCTAGGACAATTTCTGCTAGTACGTGACATTCTAATGTATGCTAGATTGTCGTATGGGACAACACTTTGGAGAAGATTTCAAACAGTAGTCACATTGAACACAATTTTCTGACAAGGAGATGAACCTACCCAAATAATATTTCATAACCTCCTTCAAAATATAAGGAATACTGAGGCAACACCGACAAACTGGCAACTGCTCATGTCACATAACAATGACAACCTATCTTCTAGTGAACAAGATACATTTTTTTAATCCATACATTTGTTTGCAACAAATGATTTGGTTGAAACACATAACAAAAAATGTTAAAAGCATTGGACAAATCAATAGCACACTGCATTTCTGAACAAAAAAGAAGCATAGTTAATTCAAATTCAGATGGTGAACAACTACAAACAAAGTGTTATTGTGCGTTGAGTTATGCTAAATACAAATTTGTGTGTTGCAACTAGACTTGTCAATGGTGCACTTGGTGAAGTAATTATTGTATACAAAAATGAAAGGAGGTCACCAAATCTACCTCTATTTTTTGTTATTAACTTTCAACGGTACATTGGACTTGCATGGAGCATAAATGAAAAAAAAATGGTTCCAATTGCTCCAGTAACATGAGGTTGCCACCAACAAATCCTATAAAAATGGCTTGGGCACTTACAATCCACAAAACACAAGGTCTAACTATAAACAAAGCAACAATATGACATTGGAAACACTGAATGACAAGGACTCATCTTCACAACAATGTCAAGAGTAAGAAGTTTGTCAAATCTACAAATATTCCCTGCATTTTCATTTCAAAGATATCAATGTATGGAAAAAATATGTATGTAATCCTATGTAAGCAAGAGGAGGACCATCTCAAAAAAATGTCTATAGAAAATCCCTACAAAACAAACTATTAAATATATATTTCGAATAATTTTGGTTTTGTTGTCCAATGTTACCTATGAAATACCATCTACAATTATTCATTGTTAACATGTTTATAATAACTTCATAATAAATCTAATAAAACCATTATATGTTGTATTTAAAATTTAGAAATTTAAATTTCAAATTCTTGTATTTAAAATTTTATTTCATATATATGTTGTTCCATGAAATATTATCATTTTATCTTATGTCCATCCCTTAAATGTCATTGGATATAAAATATTAAACAAACATTGTTATAGGCATTAACTTATGTAATATGCTACCCCAAATTTTTTTCAAGTTTGTACAATGATATCACAATGTTAGCACAAGAATGCAACCAAATATGCACCTCCACACCTTCTGATCACCAAGTTCCCAAAATGGGTGAGGTGAGAGCATACAGTGCTTCAACTGATCAAAATAAACCTTGCTAACAAAACAATTACAATCTTTCACATATATAGCGGGCATCCACTTATTCAGCAGGCATCCACTTATTAAGTGGGGATACTCCACTTATTCAATGGGTGAGTTGAACAAAGAAAGATAAACATTAAATATTTTCTCCACACTGGCAGTAAACCATCCAGGAGTTACAAATGAAATATTGCAACTATGAGCTATAATCACAATGAAAAATAAAGGCTACAATATCATCAACTAATTCTAATTTTTCTATCTATTACTGCTGTAACATACAAATAAGACCCTTTATACTTGCAAAATAACAAGGAAAGATGCTCACAAGGATAGGGAATTGAAGCACACTAAATTTGCCACTGATAGAAGATGTTGAAAGAGATCATGAGTCTAAATTCACACCATTCAACTCCTATATCTGCTAAATCAGAACTGCCCACAAACTGAAAATACCCAGATGTATCACCAGGGCCAGATTACTCCCCCAAAATGAGTGTTGTTCACACATAACATCTGAAACTACATAGACACAGGTTTGACCAACATTCTAAATTTCACAGATTAATGTTGGGCATTTTGTCAAACACTTGTGAAATGCTAAACCACTAAATTCTTTGTTCAATGAGCCCAGAATAATATGTTTTTCATGGTTTGTATCATGTTTCATTCACCAAATTCACATGACTCATAGATACATGAGAGACATTATGTCAAATAGATAACAAATTCTGTATATAGCTGAAAAGTGTTTTTAATCTAAACAATATGACTACTGTAACATAAATTCCAGACCACAAAGGATAAATGGGACCCACATGTCAAATTTGGTCTCCCATAAACTAGGTGATTCCCTTTGTAGTGGAGTATTTTGGTTAATTTAAATTGCTACAACAATTTAGACATGAAAATGGGCTCACATAAGGATTGATATGGAGTGGCAGACCAAACAAAATGTATGTCAGACCTTGTCCCCTATAAAACTTTAAAAATTATCAATATTTTGATTTAAACAAGGCAGTCCCACCAAGGCATACTTATATGACCAAAATAAATGTTTGATTCAACTTATTTTTCCCACATATCTCTTTCTAAACCACACGCCTCCCTTAGAAAATCTCAGGCAAGTTTAAACATTCAACATAAACTCTAATAAATACTCTTAAAGTGGCACTAAGGGTAAAATGGATCCCACATTCCCTCCATGACATCCACAACTATGAATAAATATTCAAAGAATACATTACACCTTTATTCATATTTCAAACTTACGATTCCTCCATAATATGGTACGAAAATTATAAGAAATCTATGAAGTGTACGGAATAGAAAGAAAGGGTGTGGCTAGCATTTGGGCCACCAAAAAGTATGGTTAGGGTATAAACCCTCACACCATTAATGATCTCTGATTTATCTGCTTTATGATCACTACACAATATATAATCTGTATTGTTTTTCAAATGCACCCACAACATTTACAAAATCTCCTAAATATAATCTCAATCCAAAATGATCAACATCTAATCAAAATACAACAAACTCCATGATAACACAATGTGATTTCTGCGTGAAACCACCATTACTAGCTAGGGTGGATCTCTCACCACCGAAATTGATCATCTCCAAGAAGGTTTTCGTCATCAAGAAGGAAAATGGAAGAACGTGTAGGTTCAATTTAGTAGCATAACAATATCAAATCCAAAGCATGACCTCCAAATGAGCTCTCATCCCCTTTTTATAACCTTTTGAGAGGAATAAAATATTATTTTATTTTTACCTCTTCATATTTCTCCTCTCAAATATACCTTTTTTGAAATAATATTATTTTGTCATGTGTGAGGCCCCTTTTTTAAGTGTCTATCTTTTAAAACACTTAATTACCTTCCCAATGAGCTTATAACACTTAGGTACTTTTTAATTATTTCCACCCTTAGGATACTTAAGTGAAAATAATAATTAAATAGCTCATTAATCCACCTAACATTGTGGAAAATCCCAAACTTAAGTGAACTACAAATTAAATCATACAAACACACTCTAGGAGGTTTGGGATGAAAAAAGATGTCATTCAGGTGACTTACTATAAATAGACGGCTCCTCCAAGAATCTTGGAGAGATATCCGAGAAGCCGAACAAACTTCTGAAAGTTGCATAGCCATCCTAAGACATCACTGAGCTCAAAGTCAAGGCAAAATGTCACAAATAACTAAACCTATGCTCTTCACAACATACAAAGCTCCCTAACCAAGCCATATAGTCTATTGAAGCTCAAGGAAGTAGGCTATTGGTCACAAATTTGGCTAAACACCAAATGGGGACATTACAAGTCCTCCCTGCTCAAGATTGCTTGTCCTCAAGCAATGCATACCATCCAACAGGGATACCTACATGAATAGCAAAAATATACCTGGATCCCAAATCAATCTCAAGAATGCTCCACACCATTTCTGTTGTGCCACTCTAATATATCTAGGAATTGCACAGCTGACACTTTCTATTATACTCTAAAACATTCTACTAATCACACAACCTTTTGGATCCCAAACACCTGTATCATCATTAAACCTGGGAGTGAAGGAGTGAACATCCTTCAACAAGTCATCAATACAATTTATCCAACTTGAAATTAATGTTGGGAACCAAAATCTGAAATGTTCCTCCAAGGAAGAACACAAATCAACTTGAACACAAGCTAAAAGTAGCTCCGAACAACCATGAATCACTTCGTTTTGAAGAACCAAAGAAGCAATGTTAGCCGAAACACTTGTTCTTTTCAGCTGAAATATTATGTCAACCTTCCACAAAGGGCCCAAAACAACAAAAAGAACAATATCATGGTTGAAAAAATCTAAAATTAACATCTGAAAACCTGATTTCAGAAATTTAAATATGAGACAACAACAACAAATCTGAAATCCTCTAAAAATAGCAAGAGATTTGGGCCATTTAAAACCAGAATATAACAAAGTCATGACTAAAATTTCTCTCCAACCCATATGTATGCAAATGAACACTTATGATGGCTGATAAGATTAAGAACAACAACTTTATGATAGAATTTTGACTCCAAAATCATCCATGAAACATTCCTCGCATCATCACTATCCTCCACAAAACCCCAAGGATAAACTCTATTATGAAAATAAGCCACCATTGAACTTAACTCATTGCATACCTTGACTTCATGCCATAAGTCAACCATTGATGGTAACTTCAAGTTGGTGAAGTCTATGTGCAAAATCACATCCCATGAGTATACTTCACCCAGATCCCATATCCTGTTACTATCCTCCTCCGTGTTACTAACATCAAATAGGTCCTCATCATTCAACATAAAGAGTGGATTGTCCAGAGTTAACTCAACTTCCATATCAAAAAGGGGATTATCAAATGATTGGAAGTTATTTTCACCTCCATGTTCATTTAAATCTTCATATTGTTCCAACTCTGAATCTACATACTTAGTAAGTTGTCCTAAGTCAAAATCCTCTTGGATCAATCAAGCTCTTTAATCACCAGCTTGATTTCATTTGCTCTTACAACCTTTTCTTGCTCCCTTAATTGATGTACAACATCAAGCCAATTTTCAACTTCTAAGAGAGCCATTTGGGTACATTCTAAAGAATCCATAGTTGACTTAAGCTCATATGTAAGCTTATCAATTTCAACCTCTCTTCCTTTCAATGCATCACAGGTACGATCAATAAACTCAAGGACATGATCTCTATCAGAAAGCAGATTCAAATAATCTGATTTTAATGTTTCTAAAGCCCCTTTGACTACATGCCAATCATCAAGTGAAGATCCTTCTTCCATGCCCTTTTGTCTCCTTTCAACTTGTGCCTTCCAAATGTGATCCTCTATAAACTTACGTGTGATGTCCAAGTGTGTTAAAGATTGCACAATCTTGTCTTCTATGACTAAAAACTGATTCTTAAAATCAAGTAGTTTACTATCTTCGAAATCCAAATCAACTACACACCACACCGTTTCTATTTTATCCTTAGAAGCATGACTCTTGAAATCAACTGCTTTTAAGTTATCCTCTCCATGGTCACATTGAACAAAAGAAGTGGCATCACCAAAATCCAACATTGAGCCAACACTTTGGGCTGATTTAAAGCTTCCAATAAGCTCCCCTTCATCTTGCTTAACAATTGAACCCTCTTAAATGACAAATGGTTCTTCAATTGGCATGCAAAATTTCCATGTGAAATCAACATTACCTTCTCTAGGATGATGAAAATGCTCAATATTAAGGGTTGTCCCCCAATTTTCAGTAGCTTCAATTTCTTTTCCTGTTGTAACAACTTTGTTCTTCATGTCTTCGACAAGCCTTTCTGCTAGTAACGTCACAGGGTTGCATGAAGAATTGCCTTCTAGCATCCAATTAATCGTTTTCATTTTAGTTTCTAGAGAAAAGGCATCTCCAAAATCATCAAACTCTTCATCAAATATTGGACTTGCAAGGTCTGTTTTTTCTGTTTTAAGGACTTCATTGACTTCAACAAGAGAATTCCAACATTCTTCCTCTTTAATTGTCATTGGATTTTTAGCTACAACCTCTGAAATTTCATCACTCTCCTTTGTGTCTTCAAGGCCAACAAGTTTCTCACAAACTCCATTAACTTGCTCCAAGGTAGAGGCTTTGACATTCCCATAAAACACATCAGAAATTTCTAATGTCAACTCACCCCTATCAACTTGTTCCATCCTTATGCAACCATCCTCTTCCCTCTTTGGTAAATAGGGTCTTAGTTTGTCTTCACACTGAATCAACACCATTTCAGCTAATACTTGTTCAATCGATAAGGATTCTCGATCATTCTTCTTTAGATTAGCCAATAAAATAGACAAGAGTGGCTAAGATACCTTATCACTCTCATTAATGATCAGAACCATAATGGCTTGCATGGTTGTTATAACTTGGTCTTCATGAGACTTGCTGATAGTGGCAAAGAAATGGTGAAATAACTGCAGAATTTCTTCCTATCTAGCACAATGTTTCCAAAACCAAATTTGGCAACAATTCCAAGTATTGTAGCCCTCTTTGCAAATGAAGGACTTCCTATATCAGCCAGTCCACTAAAACTTTCAATAATCCTTTGAAATATTTCCTTCATTATGGATTCCTTGTAAGGAACTTTAGGAGCTGTGGTTCTTGTGATTTCACATAGACAAAGAGTGACTGCAAGTCTCACATCTTCATGAGGATGTTTCATCAACTTAGGTTGAACCAAAGCGATCATTGTTGGCCTCAAAGCCCACTTCAATTTTCCACAATTTGATTGTTTGACCTTAGTCAAACTACTCTCAACTTCTCCCAACTTGTTGAGAAGAGCATTCTTAGACATGTGCAAGATCTCCAAATAATTTCCTAATGCAAATAGCGAGCTTCCCGCTACTTCAATCTGTAAGTTTCTAGACTGGTCACATTTGAAAGAATCCTCGAAGTGTTTTGAAAGAGGACATCTGCTATGATTCTGTCTTGATACAATCTTCTTCTGAGACAAAGTTTTTTCCATCCTGATAGGCAAGGGTGAATTCATCAAGCAACTGGAATTTTCTAACATGCAACCATAAGCTTTGAACATGCACTCTATACAAAGTTATCAAGCCCAACAGGCTGGCAAGATAAACTTGGCTCTGATACCATTGTAATATGCTACCCCAAAAAATTTCAAGTTTGTACAATATATCACAATGTTAGCATAAGAATGCAACCAAATATGCACCTCCACACCTTTTGATCACCAAGTTCCCAAAATGGGTGATGTGAGAGCATACAGTGCTTCAACTGATCAAAATAAACCTTGTTAATAAAAATATTACAATCTTACGCATATATAGCAGGCATCCGCTTATTAAGTGGGCATCCACTTATTAAGTGGGGATACTCTACTTATTTAGTGGGTGAGTTGAACAAACAAAGATAAACATTATATTTTCTCCACACTCATGGTAAACCATCCAAGGGTTACAAATGAAATATTGCAACTATGAGATATAATCACAATGAGAAATAAAGACTGCAATATCATCAACTAATTCTGATTTTTCTATCTATTACTAATGTAACATACAAATCAGACCCTTTATACATGCAAAATAACAAGGAAAGATGCTCACAAGGATAGGTAATTGAAGCACACTAAATTTTCCAATGATAGAAGATGTTGAAAGAGATCATGAGTCTGAATTCACACCATTCAACTGCTATAATTGCTAAATTAGAATTGTCCACAAATTGAAAATACCCAAATGTATCACCAAGGCCAGATTACTCCCCCAAAATGAGTGTTGTTCACACAACATCTGAAACTACATAGACATAGATTTGACCAGCATTCCAAATTTCATAGATTAATGTTGGGCATTTTGTCAAACACTTGTGAAATGTTAAACCACTGAATTCTTTGTTCAATGATCCCATAATAATATGTTTTTCATGGTTTGTATCATGTTTCATTCACCAAACCATCACATGACTCATAGATACATGAGAGACATTATGTCAAACAGATAACATATTTTGTATATAATGAAAAAGTGTTTAATCTAAACAATATGACTACTATAACATAAATTTCAGACCACAAAGGATAAATGGGACCCACATGTCAGATTTGGTCTCCCATAAACTAGGCGATTCCCTTTGTAGTGGAGTATTTTGGTTAATTTAAATTGCTGCAACAATTTAGACATGAAAATGGGCTCACATAAGGATTGATATGGAGTGGATGATGCAGAGGGAAACAATAGCAATACCTTTGGTTAAACAAGAATAAGAATAATGGTTTCAGATTCTACAAACCCTTGTAAGGCGCCTTCAACTATACTCTGCTCTACAAGCCTATCTTTCTAGGCCTAAACCCTTGACAAGACCTAGTGGGCACTTTGAATGACAAATTATTTCTTGATGATGCCTTCTTAGGTTTCTCAAACCTTCCACACGCTATACAAGGTATTATCAAACCCTCACCCTTCCATGACGAACTCAACAAGAACAACTTTCCTCTTAAACCCTCATTCTACTAGGAGGGTTCTGATAGTCTTTTATGACAACAACACACACAATCCTTAATAACTCATGCATATGAAGGAGTCATGACTTTTCCTTTGGAGGAAACTTAGTACATGTCCCAATGAAGACTTTCACCAGGTTTCATGAATTTTCACTGGTCCAAACAAAAGTTATGAATTTGTTCCTCTTGCTAGAAACCTTAGATCAGAACAGGGTAGTTAACTGTGTTTTGCTTGTTTCTCACACAAAACTTCATGAAATCACCTCAAATCAATTGAATTAAGCTTGTAACACATTTTACTTCAAATTTCATGCATTTTCACGCCTATACCAATTCGTACATGGTCGTACAACACTGTTTTTAATTTTTTTTGCAGAAAATTGTCACAAAATACAAGGAAAACATGATATTTTCATAAAAAATTGCCTCTATATCTTCTTGGATCATACCTTCTCATTCCTTCCATGTGAATAATGATAAAGAAAATTTACAAATCGAATGCCTTGTTTTTTTCTTCAAAAACCTAACTATTATTGTCATAAAAACCTTAATTTTTGCCCTTTTGCCCCTAATTCACAACCTAGACTTGAAAACAACATGCAAAGAGACCCTACACGGTCCCTCATGGTCTTCTAAGATCTTATTTGCATCAACACACCCATTCCAAGGCCGAGAAACAAACCCCAACCTTCCAACAAGCCAAAAATCCCTAGAAAATTTAAATTTGGTTTTGGCGAGAAAATCCAAAATTTAAATTTCTAGACCTATGTACACATCCTAGACCATTGGACATGATCCCAATGGACCCCCTAAGACCTCTAGACACTCAACATCAAAATGACCTTAAAAACATGACTATGAGTGATGCTCCTGCATCAGTGGCAAACCTAACAAAATGTATGTCAGACCTTGTCCCCCATAAAACTTTAAAAATTATCAATATTCTGATTTAAACAAGGAGGTCCCACCAAGGCATACTTATATGACCAAAATAAATGTTTAATTCAACTTATTTTTCCCACATATCTCTTTCTAAACCACATGCAGCCCTTGGAAAATCTCAGGCAAGTTTAAACATTCAACATAAACTCTAATGAATACTCTTAAAGTGGCGCCAAGGGTAAAATGGGTCCCATGTTCCCTCCATGACATCCACAACTATGAATAAATATTCAAAGAATACATTACACCTTTATTCATATTTCAAACTTACGATTCCTCATATCGTACGAAAATTATAAGAAATCTATGAAGTGTACGGAATAGAAAGAAAGAGTGTGGCTAGCATTTGGGCCACCAAAAAGTATGGTTAGGGTATAAACCCTCACACCATTAATGATCTCTGATTTATCTGCTTTATGATCACTACACAATATATAATCTGTATTGTATTTCAAATGCACCCACAACATTTACAAAATCTCCCAAATATAATCTCAATCCAAAATGATCAACATCTAATCAAAATACAAATAACTCCGTGATAGCACTATGTGATTTCTGTGTGAAACCACCATTACCAACTAGGGTGGATCTCTCACCATCGAAACTGATCATCTCCAAGAGTGTTTTCGTCCTCAAGAAAGAAAATGGAAGAACACACAGGTTCAATCTAGCAACATAACAATATCAAATCCAAAGCATGACCTCCAAATGAGCTCTCATCCCCTTTTTATAACCTTTTGAGAGGAATAAAATATTATTTTCTTTTTACCTCTTCATATTTCTCCTCTCAAATATACATTTTTTGAAATAATATTATTTTGTCATGTGTGAGGCCCCTTTTTTAAGTGTCTATCTTTTAAAACACTTAATTACCTTTCCAATGAGCTATAACACTTATGTACTTTTTAATTATTTCCACCCTTAGGATACTTTAGTGAAAATAGTAATTAAATAGCTCATTAATCCACCCAACTTTGTAGAAAATCCCAAACTTAAGCGAATTGCAATTTAAATCATACTAACACGTACCAAGGGGTTTGAGATGGAAAAAGATGTCATCCGGGTGACTTACCATAATTAGATAGCTCCTCCAAGAATCTTGGAGAGCTATCCAGGAAGTTGAACAAACTTCCGAAAGTTGCATAGCCATCCTAAGACATCACTGAGCTCAAAGCCAAAGCAAAACATCACAAATAACTGAACCTATGCTCTTCACAACATACAGAGCTCCATGTTCTTCTCAAACTCATTATGATTCAATAATGAAGAAGTAAAACAATTATGCTGGATACGTACTAAATGAAACAAAAAATATTAACAAATAATAAATAATAATAATAACTATCTAATGATTAATACTTGCTATAAGAATTGTTTTAATTAAAACTCCAACTCATACTATATTTCAATATAATAACAAAATTATGGATGTGCCCATTAAACCTATATAGGTCTAATTGCTAGTTTATAATTATATGTATGCATCTTTTTGGATTGGCCTAGATTAAACCTAGGAATTGTATGGATGAATAAAATACAATTTTAGTTTTGTTTTCTAAAATTTGCTTGGCGTAGTTGTGGTGTTGGTGCGGAGTGTTGAGTTTCGTTCAACAATTTTACCGAATCGGTAAGTTGAAGATTATCAATCCATCTTCCTTTCCTTACAATTGCAGTTTTTAGCGATGGGCATCCCTGCTTGAGTTCATACAGCTTATTCCTACCCATGGCCGTCACGAATTCATACAGATAAAATTGATAACACTAAAATGCCTGCAACTGAACGGAATGCGGCAAACTCCTGTAAATGTCACCGTTTCTGAACTTAAAAATATTCCGAGGATATAGGTTAATATATACAACTTTTTAAACAAAACATATTAGGCAAATAGAAAATCAATCCTGGGCTCCAATGGAGTGTCTCGCCTGGCCGTGACCTGAAAGACTATCCCAATCTTTACCACAAAGAAAAAGTCTGAGTTGCCCCATATACTTTCTTCCATAGTAGTGAAAAAACTACAAAGAAAAAGGTTCAGCTGCCCCAGATAGTTTCTTGCATGGTAGCCAAAAAACTCTAAACTGAAAAAAATGCATTTGTTCAGGTCATATAGATAAAATGCTCGTTTCACGGAGAGAGTGGATCAACACTATTCCATACCTTCTTTCTAACCTTAATTAACACTAATTTGCAATTTCATGTGAAGGAAGTTCTATATACTCTGTGATATTTGCTAGAAAAAAGTTCTATATATCATTTTTTTCCCAAATATTTTTTCTTGAACATATTTCATGTTTTTTTAGCCTCTAGTGTTTTGTCTTTTTGAGCAACATGGCTTATATAGATCTCTCTTCTGAGTTTTCAGTGATTTTATTATGGGTTTGAGATTTAGTTTTAGGCCTTTGCTGCAAGTCTTGCAAAATCAACTTGTTTCTGGCTATGGATATCTTCCATATCACAATTCTGGAAAGCCTGTCCAAGTTTAGATAAAACTGCTTTTATAAATACAAACAAAATTAGCCAGAACTCTTATATTATCATATGGGTTTGCCATCTTCTATCATGTAATTCCATGTGTAAGTTTCATTTGGATATTATTGCAACTCATCCATATATGCCATTTATGGTTGTGTGCTCTAAGAGTCATCTGATACTAACTTCTTATCTCCAATATAACCGTATTTGATGTGTGTGTTATTGAAAACTTCATGAGGTTGCCTTGTGGCTGTGTGCTCTTTATCAACGTTGTCACGCTTCAGGTGATTCCTCATTAATCTGTCATGATATTGGAATGAATTCATATTCTGAATTGGTGAAATTGTGATTTGCCTTCTTTCTTCTTTTTAAAATGTTGCCCCAGAAATCAATAGATCTTCAAATTTCAGATTGCAGCATCCTTTGCAGATTGTACAGGCAAATTGTCCCAAATTTGAGCTTGAAAATTATGGCCTTTAGCTTGTTCTGAATCATCCTCTTGTTGGCTACAAAACTCTAAAAACAAATTGTCAGATGCAAAATTTAAATATGTATTTTTCCATGTTCATTGGGCCATGGTCTACAATTAGGGTGGGAGATTGCCATAATGATGACCTGGGTTCAAACTACATTGAGATTGCTCTCCTGCAACTTTTGTGGCCGGGTATTGAGTGGGATTCACTAGGATGGGGCCAGAGGCAAGTAACGAGTGATTTCTGATGGGATAGAAATGCCTTAAGTTGCAGCTCTAAGCTGAAAGGTTTCTAAGTTTGACAGTGTGCTGTGGACCCTTTGGTGTGTAAAGTTCATGTTTGCCTAATGACAAAAGCTTAAAAAGATGCATTTTCCCATGAACTGCTGCATCCTCAAATAGGCTGTAATAACCACCCTAGTTTTTTCGAAAATATTTCAATTGAAGTTAAAGCACAGGTAGTCTTCGATACACTTTCTGATCACCCAGATCCTGAGGTGGGCAAGGTGAGAGCATACGGTGTTCGAATCACACAACTAGTTGATTGAATGCAGAGATAGAATGCGAGGCGGCAAGCTGATTAGAAACACACGCAAGGTGGCGAAGCTGACCTATCAACCACTTATTCAGCGGGACCAGTGTGTATAGATGAACCCTTGCAGAATGTCTAAGGTTGTATCAAGACCAAAATGGTCGATAAGCTTGTTCAATGCCAAATGGGTCTGTAAATGCAATATGCTATACGAACTGGCGGTAAACCATCCAGTTGATTATAGAATGATATACACACTATGTAGAAGCCCTGGCGGTACTACCATCTAGTGTTTTACAATTATTCATCATTGCAACTACTAAAATAGAAGACAATAATTATGAGCTGCAAATAACTTTATTGCTGTTCTGAAATCTGAAACACTGCTGTAGCAAACGTAAACAAGCTGAAATACATGAAATCTGAAGCAAACTACTGCTAATCATCCCAAACTGAAAGTATCATGAAATTTAACATGGTAGAAGCCATAGAACATGAACTGGAGGACTGAAAACATTGTTATACCTGCTGTAGCAGGTCTGGTATCACTGTAGCAACTTAGTAAACCTCTGCCCCAGCACCGCCAAAATACTCATAATTCATCATACATCTCTTTCCTCAGTCCCAAACCACTGTGAATCATTCTCACACACCAGGGTGCCACCAAAACAAGGGAAAGAACCAGCATTAAGGGGGTGGTTTGCCCTAGGGAACCCACGCCTTGCTTGTTGCAGTACGACCAGGTACAACAAGTATGGCCTGCTCCAAACTCATCAAAAACTCCATCAAATAGTCATTAAGTTCCTCTGTAATATGCAACAAACCCTAGCGCTCAGGAGATAGGAAGTTTCAAGACGCCAAACATCCGGATTTCATCACAACTTCTCATGCCTAGTATGCTGTACGACTAGCAAAGAGGGATGACCTGCATAGGAATGGTACAACCAGTAGTAATCTTTTTCAAGATCCAACGAACATTGCAAAATCTTCACTAAAATACCACAAACAATCAACTCCCAAAACTCATAGTTAGAAAACATAAAAAATCTCCTATAACAGACTACTGCGAACAAACTCCATTGAAGCACACAGGGGATTTCGGTGTAAAATCACTTTTGACTAGCTAGGGTAGATCTTTCACCACCGAAACTAGTTATTTCATGAGGGTTTCCGTCCCCAAGAATGAAAAGCTCACAGGCTCTCTCACAGAGAAGAAACATTCAACATATCAAAAGCATAACCCTCCAAATGAGCTGAAAACTCCACTTTATAGACACAGATTAGGGCGCCCAAGGACTAATATTAAAATATTACTTTTTGCACTTTAAATAATCCTCAAATCGAGTGCCCCACTTCACTTAAGTTTCCCACCAAGCCTAGCACCCACATTAGGAACCTGAAAAACACTTTCCAAAATAACATTAGGTTGTCAACTTAAAAATTTAAAGTTAATAACTTAGACAACTTAAAATAATTATTTTAAAAAGGGAAATTTCCCTTTAATTACCCAATTAGCCTACGGGAAACTAGGAAATAGGCTAATGGTCACCAAATTGATCACTGACGGAAAGGGGACATTACATAGGCATTCTCACTACAACAGGCTTAAAATTTGGCATTTTTATTTGTTTTTGCTAGAAAATTTTTGAGGACTATTGTTCCTTGTCCTCCCATGAATCTATCACATTTTTATGTGACTGGTTTTGTCTATTGTGGAGGTAAAATGGCCACTTTGAGCTGGCTTTGCATTTGGATTTGTTTAACAATAATTATTTTAAAAAGGGAAATTTCCCTTTAATTACCCAATTAGCCTACGGGAAACTAGGAAATAGGCTAATGGTCACCAAATTGATCACTGACGGAAAGGGGACATTACATAGGCATTCTCACTACAACAGGCTTAAAATTTGGCATTTTTATTTGTTTTTGCTAGAAAATTTTTGAGGACTATTGTTCCTTGTCCTCCCATGAATCTATCACATTTTTATGTGACTGGTTTTGTCTATTGTGGAGGTAAAATGGCCACTTTGAGCTGGCTTTGCATTTGGATTTGTTTAACAATAATTATTTTAAAAAGGGAAATTTCCCTTTAATTACCCAATTAGCCTACGGGAAACTAGGAAATAGGCTAATGGTCACCAAATTGATCACTGACGGAAAGGGGACATTACATAGGCATTCTCACTACAACAGGCTTAAAATTTGGCATTTTTATTTGTTTTTGCTAGAAAATTTTTGAGGACTATTGTTCCTTGTCCTCCCATGAATCTATCACATTTTTATGTGACTGGTTTTGTCTATTGTGGAGGTAAAATGGCCACTTTGAGCTGGCTTTGCATTTGGATTTGTTTAACAATAATTGCAAAACGCAAACAATTGATAAAAAGTCATTAATTTTCTAATTTATTATTCCTCAGATCTTCTTATAGTACTTCGCAATTTCAATAAAGAAGACATCTAGTTGGGTGATTTCTCATCCAAAAAACCTCCAACAAGCATTGTAGTGTTTGGAGCAGTGGTCACCTATTATAAGTTATAACCACAAGTAAAAAGTTGTTTGATGTTTATATTGCACTCTTATTTTAGTAAATTGGTGGTGCTCCTTCAGTATTGGCAAGTCAAAGTTTCATATGTTCGAGCTTTGCTAGGGTTTCAGTTCTTGCCTTGTGTGTTGCCTTGCCTTCTGATGTAATACTATGCATTAGTGCAAGATTTTTCCTCATTCTTCTGCATTTATTGCAGGAGGATTTAGTTTTCCATGCCCTAGGGTGTCCCCTTCCCCTTCTTAATAGCCTCAAACTTTATCAACCCAGCAGTTGCTGGTGTTGATAGTTTGACGTCTCTTTAGGATGGCTCCACTGAACAAGCAACCTAGGAAATTCATCCCCAAGGTTTTCCATGAGGTATGCACTTTGAATCCCCTTCGGATGTGGTGTTGCCCATCGCAGAGTTTGATAGTGCCTGTAAATGGCTTGAAAATTTTACTTTAATAGGCTATTTTGTTGGGAGGGTCCCCCCTGAAAGCATGCTGAAAGACTGGGCGAACAAGGCTTGGGTCCTGCATGGGGTTTGCCTTGACGCTGTCCAAAACCTTACCAAAGGTTTTTTTTATTTTGCTTTGCTGAAGCTAGTCATGCGGAGGCCATTTTTAAACATGGCCCCTAGTGTTGGCATATTATATTACATCAACATCATTGTAATGTTAATAATAATCTTATAATTGTTAACTTGTCGAGTGTTAGTTGTTCTGTCTATTCAACCAACTCTTTGTGGTTACTTGGATGTTCGTTGAATAAACCACCTCTTTTGTGTACATATTTGGCTCTGCCTGAATAATAAAATTTGCTCATTGCCTTTCTCGAATTTAATTTGGTATTAGAGCAGCAAACGGTCTTGTGCCTGTTCAATTTATGTGCAGTCTATTAAGCATTTGTGGTAGAGCAGTGTAGGAGACGAATGCAGAAGGAATGAGGGCGTGACAACAGAAGTGAAACCATTGTAAACCTATCCAATCTGCACTCAACATTGCCCGAATCAAACTGCGAACCGTATATTCATCATTAGTTAAAATCAAGGTTGTTTCCCGTGAGTTGTTCTCAAATATGTGAAGGAAAGAGTGTGTGATGATAAAAAGGAATTTGTTGTGCATCCACTTGTGAACCATTCTAATGCACGGGAAGAAGACCAACATTATGCATGGAAAGAGTTTATACCTAAAAAAAGAGGTCGTGAAAAGTAAAAGATGCATATAAAAATTCATTTCCCTTTCCAATGTTTTTTGGAGTTTAAAAAGGAGCAAAAGAAATTTTATTCTCAGTTAGAGAATTAAAAGTTTTTTGGGGAGTATTTAAAAAAAGGACTTTGGAGTATATTAAAGTCAATTTTTTTTTTTAAAAAAAGTTTTTTTTTTTTTTAATTTGGAGAATAAAACCTTGAGGAGAATCTTTAAGAACAAAAAAAATTAAGGAGATATAAGGATTTTAAAAATCACAGGCATTCTTTGATTGTAGGAAGTTTAAACAAAAGAAATGCATATTAATGTAGTAAAATTGTACAAAAAGAGGAAACTATATTAATTATTATTGCATTTCATATTTTGGGAGCAAAATTGCATTTTAAAAAAAAAATTCAAAACCATTTTAAGTTTTGAAAACACAAACAAAACCAAACTAGGAGCGTTCGGTATTAATGGTGCCTCTAATTTGCATTTATGGGTAATGTTGTTGTGACGAATTATTGCATCTATCGCTTAACAAAGCTGCAACAATGATGTTTGTGGCATTGACCCTGTAAAACGTTGGGGAGATATAAGGGTTACATTTGGAGAGATAAGGACCCTCAAAACTATAAGCAATGGCTGCCAATGCTCCTAAAATCATGCTTCTTGACTCTTAACTTTTGAGAGGAGTCAACTCTGTTCCCTGGAAACAAAAGTCCAAACCCAACTTGAGTTTGAAGACCTATGGGATATAGTTTCTCGACGTAGCACTAGACCCTGCACAAGCTGGTGCTGATCAAACCAGATTTGATAAGGCCAAACTTATAATTTTATTTGGAGTGTCTGATGAGGTTCAACCTCACATTCGCATAGCCACCAATGCCAAAGAGGCTTTGGGATCACCTCAAAACAGTTTATGAGGCTAAAAACTAGAATCAAATTCTTCATATGCAACGTCAATTACATTGTTTGCAAATACAAAGTGGTGAAAAAGTAGACTTTCTTCAAAAGAGTTGTAGAGATTAGGACATCACTACAAGCATTAGGGGAAGAAGAGAGAGAAAACTCTCTTGTACCTATTGTCCTGAGAGCACTACTCCCTTCGCTTCGCGTGTTTGTCACATCTCTCAATGTAGTTAGCAGAACACCATCTTTTGAGGAGTTAGCGAATTCGCTTCAACAAGAAGAAGCAATTCATGGTGAGACTTCTGACTCCCAAGACAATCAAGCCCTTGCATCAAAGTAGAAGGGAAAACAACTTGAATGTTGAAGTGGTCCATCAGGTTCATCCAAATCAAACTAGGAAAACTCTTCTACAAAGAAAAAGAAGTGTCTTATTTGTGGAAGAAAGGGACATGATCTCCAAGATTGCTGGTAAAATTCCTATGCCAATAGTTGAATCCAGTCAACAAAAACCACAAAAGAATTCTCAAGGGGATAAGAAGAAGAATCCCTGTTGGCATAAAAAGCCTAATAAGCAACATGGCAATGTTGCATCTACAAGAGATTCAGATGAAGAAAATTTCTTGTATGCTATAAAACCCAAGGCTCCATTTCAAGCAGTTTTGTCTGGTATGTTGATTCTGGTGCATCCAAACATATGATAAGCGAACAAGAGTGCTATTATGATCTCACTCCATCAACTTTATATGGGCAAGTTTCCCTTAGTGATGATACATCTTATGAAGTTTAGGGAATTGGAGATATTTCCTTACCATTCAAAACTTACAAATGTAGACTGACTAAGGTTCTATATGTTCCAAGGCTCACAAAGAACTTTCTATTAGTAAGTCAATTACTAGAGCACAACTTAAGGGTTGAATTTGATCAACATAATGGTGAGAAACTTTGTCTCATCTGAGACAAAACTCGCAATGGTGAAGCTGTTGCTCATGTTTCAGGGGTCGGAAAAATGTATCAACTTGTTGATTTCAAACATGAAGACAAGGCCCTTGCAGTCAAAACTAATTCATCCACTACTCTTTGGCATCGAAGATTTTGCCATCTCAATTTTGGCTATCTTCTTGCATTGAGAAAGAGAGATATGGTGTGAGGACTTCCCCCCATGCAGAAAACATAAGTTCTTTACTCTAATTGTTTTCTGGGAGGCAACATCAAGCTCCTTTTCTTACTACAGAAACACGAGCCTTTAGTTCCCTTAGAGTTGGTCCACACTGATGTATGCGAACCTATGCCATCAAGTCATAATTATGCTCGGTACTTTCTACTCTTTGTGGATGACTTCCAGAAAAATGTGGGTCTATTGCTTGGCTCACAAAGATCAAGCTTTTGAGATTCAAAGAATTTCGAGCCTTTGTAGAAAGGTCATCTGGTCAATCTCTCAAAGCCCTTCACTTAGATCGAGGGGGGGAATCACCAGTAAGGAGTTTTCACACTACCTACAAGAACATGGGATCAAAAGACAGTTGACCACAACTTACGTGCCTCAACAAAATGGTGTTGCAAAGAGGCATAATCGTACTATTGTGGAAATGGTGCAATGTACGCTAAAGGATGCAGATCTTGTTCTTGCATTTTGGGTTGAAGCAGTTCATTATTTCATACAACTGTGTACTTGTTGAATTGAGCACCCACCAAAGTGCTTGAAAATGTCACACTTGAAGAAGCATGGATTGGGAAGAAGCCCTTTATATCACATATTAGAGTATTTGGGTGTATAGCTTTCATGCATGTTCGCAAGGTACAAAGGACACAGTTGGATGCCAAGTCTTTCAAATGTATTTTTTCTTGGGTATAGTTCAGAGTCGAAAGGATATCGGCTTATGGATGCAGTAACAAAGAAGGTGTACATTAGCAGGGATGTCTTTGATGAGGAAATATGATGCAACACCTCTTCCTCACCATCACCTTTTAGTTCTCAAACACTGAGAATTCTTGAACCTAAAGACGAGGATCTTGATGAAGAAGCACAAGAAGAGGCTTTGTTTCCATTGGATCAGTTTCCCCCTCTTTCACTGCCTCCATCCTCATCTCCTGTGCACAGAAAGCTTCCTAAGTGCTATCAGGCTACAATGAAGGATGCTAAAGATGATGTTATTACAAATACATCTCTCACCAAGCCTAAAACTTGCAGCAAGTCTCATGAGGAGGTAAACTTGGCCCTTATGTGTACAATTATTTAGAGTTCAAAACTAGAAACAATACAACAGGCTCTTGAGTCACCACCTTGGAAAGATGCCATGGATGCATAATAGCAGGCATTACTGAGGAATAACACATGGGAACTTGTTGATCTTCCACCATGGAAGAAAGCTATTGGATGTCAATGGGTTTTCAGAATCAAATATAAGGCAAATGGTAGCATTGACAAGTACAAGGCCCGACTTGTGGCTAAGGGCTATGCCTGGAAAGAAGATATTGACTATGATGAAACTTTTTCCCCTACAACAAAGACCAAGACTATTCATATGGTCTTGGCAATGGCAGCACAGTTTGGCTAGAAAGTTCATTAGATGGATGTCAAGAGTGCTTTGCTTAATAGAGATCTCAAAGAAGAAGTCTACATGACTCAACCTAAGGGGTACACTGCACCTAGCCAGCAACACAAAGTGTGTAGAGTTGTGAAATCCCTCTACGGTCTTAAACAGGCTCCTCGAGCTTGGTACATCAAGGTCGATGAGCATCTCCTTCAACATAGATTCGCTAGGAATCCATATGATCCAAATCTCTACCTCAAAGAGCAAGGGGGGAGATTGTAATCTTGATTGTATATGTTGACGATCTGGTCATCACAGGGAGTTCTCCATAGATGATTGATGCTACAAAGAATGATCTCAAACGATTGTTCGACATGACAGATCTTGGGCTCTTGCATTATTGTCTTGGACTTGAAGTGTGGCAAGAGAAGAATTAGATCTATGTTTCTCAGATGAAATATGTTAAGACATTGCTTGAGAAATTTACAATGGAAGGTTGCAAACCTATGTCGACCCCCATGGAGATAGGTTTGCAACTTTCCCGTCATGATCCATCACCTCAGGGGAATGCTACTCTTTATCGTCAGTTGATTGGGAGTCTCATCTCCCTGACTTATACCAAGCTTGACATCAACTATGCTGTCAATTATCTTTCTAGGTTCATGGAGGAACTTAAGGTTGTTCATTGGATAGGAGCAAAGCATGTTTTGAGATACATCTGTGGTACATTGGCATATGGCCTGGAATACAAGCATACTGCAGATTTCTCTGTGTGGATACACGGATGGGGACTATGCAGGTTCTGTGGATGACAGGAAGTCTATTTCGAGCTTCATTTTTTTTGGATCTGGTCTGATATCTCGGGGGAGCAAAAAGCAAACCACTATTGTTCGCTCTTCCATAGAAGCAGAATATCATGCTACAGGTGGAGCTGTCTGTGAGGCGATATGGTTATGTCGCATTTTGATAGGCATGGGTGTTCTTGAGATATGTCCTACCACTTTGTTTTGCAACAATTAAAATGTGTTGAAGCTCGTTTGAAATCCTATTTTTCATGAGCGCACAAAACACGTTGAGGTTTAGTGCCACTATTTGTGAACATGTTCAACAATAGAATATCTAGCTTTAGTATTGTTCGACGTGCTAACATATTTACAAAATCTCTTGCAACAGTGAAGTTTGAAGCTTTTCAAACTTTCTTGCTTTGTTCTCTTGGGCATATGATGTAATAAGGGGGGATTGTTAGCATATTATATTACATCAACATCATTGTAATGTTAATAATAATCTTATTATTATTAACTTGTCGAGTGTTAGTTGTTTTGTTTATTCAACCACCTCTTTTGTGGTTACTTGGATGTTGGTTGAACTGTTTATTCAACCACCTATTTTGTGTATATATTTGGCTCTTCCTGAATAATAAAATTCTCTCATTGCCTTGCCCGAATTTAATTCCTGGTTTGTCTGCGCCTCTCTTCTGGTTTTCCAGCCCTGGACTCAAGACTTTGTCGTCTCATATAAAAGGGCTCTTCGTGTCCCTATTTGAGTGGAATTCCTAGGCTTACCTTTGCCATGTTGGCATTTTTTGGATAGTATCGTTGGCACACTTGGGAAAGTGGTCTGCATTGAGCCTGACAGATTTTTCTCGGCTTGTCCTAAAAAATGCGTCTACGTCGAGGTTGAGCTTTCCAAAGATTTAAAGGATGTTGTGGATATTCAAATTGGTCAAATGCATCATACCCAATGTGTCCTTTATCTTAAACTGTCGAACACTTGCTTCACGTGTCAATCCTTGGATCATAAAATTAAGGATTGTCCTTTGGTTTCCCCAATAACAAGCCTCCTTGGTCGTCTGAGGCTCCTCCTCCAAAAAAGGAGGAAGTATGGACCATAGTAGGGAACTGCAAGAACAATAGGAACCCTAGCAATAGTGGAGCTTCTGCCAAGACTTCAAGAAATTCTGGGAATTACGCTACTAAGCAGCCTTCTGGCATAGTTTCAAACCCTTTGGACAAGGGGAAAGAGGTAGTGCCTTCTATTGGTGAACCGTCCGACTGGCCTAAGTTTCCCAGGCTTATCTTTGCCATGTTGGCGTTTTCTAGACACTACGCTGGTGCACTTGGGAAAGTGGTCTGCATTAAGCTAGACAGACTTTGCTTGGCTAGTCTTAGAAAACGAGTCTACGTTGAGGTTGACCTTTCCAAAGATTTAAAGGAAGTTGTGGATATTCAAATTGGTCAAATGCATCATACCCAACGTGTCCTTTATCTTAACCTACTAAACACTTTCTTCAGTTGTCAATCCTCAGATCATAAGATTAAGGATTGTCCCTTAGTTTCCCTACTAGCAAGCCTTCTTCTTGGTCGTTTGAGGCTCCTCCATGTTGGGACTCCTATTTTTCAAGCCATGTATTTGCAAAATCTTGCCAAGTTGCCCAAACAAGCTAATCTTGCCAAATCCATCAAAGGTCCAACCCTGTTCCTTTTGAAATGCAAGGAAAAAACCCACAAAATAACTAAGTCCCAAAATCTTAAGTTTTCCTTGTACTTTTCTGCCTTTTCGGTGTTTCAGTGTTTCGGGTTCCTATCTTCCATCGTGCCATTTTCTATCGGCTTCGAAATCTGCCTTGGTTTCTTGCAAAATCGCCTAAGTGTTTCGGGTGTCGGAGGTCGAGCTTGTAGCCTTTCGTCTTCTTCAGAGCATGTGTTAACGAGAAGGCCCAACCGCTGAAGTCTGCCAAGGGTTTCAAAATTTTCTATGTATTACGGACTTCAGAGGTTGGGGTGGTGGTCTTTTGCCTTCTTCTTTTGGGCAAGTAGAAGGGAGAGGGCCCGATCGTCGAAGCCTGTCGAGGTTTCATATCTTTCTAAGTGTTTCAGGCATCGGCGGGTGGGAGTTGTCTTTTCTTTCTCCTTTCTTTTGAAAGGTGGAAGGAAGAAGGTCCAACAACCGATCTCCGATGGTTTCAAAGTTGCGCTAAGTCTTGCGGGCAGTGGTAGGCAGCAGGTTTCTTTTCGTCCTTCCTTTTGGAAGGTGGAAAGCGGAAGGCTCGATGGCCGAAGTCTGGTGAACTAAAATTCTTCCAGATGTTAAGGACGGCGGAAGGATGAAGGCCCGAGGCTCGACCCCCGGCGATTTTCAAAGTTTTTCTAAGTTTTTTGGGTTGTGCAGTTCTTTTCTTCCTTTTCAAAGTGCATGGTGCAGGGTGGAGGCCTGACCTCTGAAGTTCGATTTGTCAGAGGCCGATTGATTGGCTTTCCATACTCCTCCCACCGCCTAGGAACACGCCAACAACCTTTGGGATCGCCATTATTGTGAAATGGATAGTTGAAATTAATGTTTTTATTGCAATTGGTGGGGTTGTTGGGGGTTTTACCACCCGTTTCATTCTCAGATCCGTGTGTGAAGGCTATAAATGGAGGATTGGAACTCTTTCTAAGGGTTGGTCACTGAACCAATTGTCTGGTCAGGAAAGCCTTAAGGGAGATTTTCGGGCATCAAGTAGAGGATAATATCTGGGTAGTAAATGGAGGAATGGGTTTGATACAGCGTAGGAATAAATTGTAATGCACATCTTTATGCAATGTGATATCTCCATGGCTATTTATAATGATTCAGGGGAACGCATAGTCACATATATGTATTTTGCCTTCACCACAGTTGTTGGTGCAATTGTAATAGGGATTTGATAATGTGTGATAGCATTTAAATCAATACAAGCTTTGTGTTGGGTCATCTCTTTGTTGCAAATGGGTCATTGTAGTTTGGCTCTGGATAAATAAGTATGTCCAGTGTATGAAATGTAATCTGAGAAATATATGTGAGAATATTTTAGTCTTCTGTTGATACTAGTTTAATCCATTTCCTTCCTCCTTATTGCTTATGACTCAGTTGCCCAATGGAGTAGGCATTAGTCCATATTGGGGATGGATCAATCATCATTTCAAATCAAATCATCTTGTTAGTTGTAGGAGTAGGAGTAGTTTTAGTTTAGGTTCTACATGCCGTCCATGATTCATTATAATAACCAGGGATAAATTTGAAGTGATGCAAAACTGTTTTAATCATTGGTGAATCATGTACATGTATGCCTGCACTGTGTATTTTGTGTATGAGAAGTTAAGTGGATTCATCTCGAGGAATATAATGTAGTTATATTTGGTTGCAAATGCATAGTGCAGTAATTAGCTTAATCAGAGGCCTATGCAGCCAGTTTGTCTTGACCTAGTGACAGCTTTGGGGGTCAAGTGTACATTGGGTATGGCTGTGTTAGTTTATTTGTGTTTTACTTCATGCCTCTAGGAATATCCCTCCTAGGTCTAGCTGAGCTTGAAGTGCAGAGGAGTATACCCACTCCTGTTAGTTGGCCAAGATTACCGTTAACTTGTTGATAAAACTCTTTCAATCACCTCGACGACACCCCTGGCCTTGGTGATTGTTAAATGTTTTAGGGTTTTGGGTTTCTGCTATTTTGGGACCCAACACTCCAAAAAACGAAGTATGGACCACAATAGGGAACTACAAGAACAATAGGAACCCTAGGAATAGTGGAGCTCCTACCAAGACTCCAAGAAATTTTGGGAATCATGCTGCTAAGCAACCTTTTGGCATAGTTCCAAACCCTTCGGACAAGGGGAAAGAGGTTGTAATGTGCCGTACCTGTTTGTATTTTTAAAAGATCTTTTGTGTTATTTTTATTAATTTTTGTGTGATTTTTTAGACTAGATAGAAGAATGTAGAAGAGGTTTTCAGTTTTCTTGCAGATGTGTTGTCGGAGCATACAATATAGAGCATATATGGAAAACCCAGAAAAAGTACAATGAATTTGCACAAACAAACATTAACCCAGATAAAAGAATGGCCAAATAATAATTATGACATACCCATATAGAGATTTACAACTTTGTGTCGTGGCTATAGCCGGACCAGCAATGGGTATGGCTGGAAATGCATCAAATCTCCATGGAATGATATAGAATGTCAATACAGATGATAACAGCAGAGAAATAAGCCTAAAATGCCTCACAATGGCCAAGAATGAAGCTGCAATGAACGAGGAAGAGCCTCTAAAGGACCCACGTCCAAGCTCATGCAAGTACGGCCATAGCTGGAAATGATAATCAGCAACCAACACTCTAAATACCCTTTGTTCAGCGCTGAAATCAGACTACATAAATATTACCAAGCTGGGTGACCAAGATGGGATGTGCACAATGCAAGGAAATTCACAATATCCGCCCCAATATGAAGTACGACCTGGCTGAAGTGGTACGACCAGCAGTTGTAAGGAAAATCAGTCCCAAGCAATATAAAATCTGCTCCACATTTCAATGCAAACTGATCTCTCCAACCTATTATGAAGAACACAATGAATATGCAAGAGAATAAACCCAGTTCTTCCTCAAACCCTCAAAAATCAAACTCCAATGAAGCACAGTTGTGAATATTGGATGTATCCACCATAGAAGCACCTTTGGGTGGTATTGCACACCTGTAGAATGCTGCTACTCAGGGAGGTTTTCGTCTCCAAGAGCCTCTGGTTCGAATCCCTTCAAACCCTAGAGCCAAAGCTCCAAAACCCTAGGAAGGGAAATCTCAAAGAGAAGAAAATAATAAACCAAGCATATCAAATGAGAGCTCTTTTCCTTCTTTTATACTTTTTCAATTGGGAGTCTCTAAAATCCTCTTGCATATGGGATAAAACATGAGAGGGAAAATACATTTTAAAATATTATGTCTCTTTAATTCTTTTCTCAACATCACCCCCAAAGTCCCCTCATTTAAAACAACATTAAGTTGTGCCTAGGCACCAACGTCCAATATTAAATAATAATGTTTAATTTACGGACTTTAAAACAGAGGCCAAGATAATGTCGGAAACGAATGATCTATAGCTCGTTGGAATGGTCTTGACAAGATGTATCCAAACCCACTCTCAAAATCCTGATCCAACCCTGAACCTGAACTTACTAAAAATAGTAAGCAACGACCATAAGCAATTGAGCCCATACAGAGGGTGCCAACTGGACCCACAACCATCTAATAACTCTGAACTCAATGCAATGCCAGGAAGAGCCAACAACTGACTGCCAAGTCACCGAAACAACGCCAAACTGACACTTACTAAAAATAGTAGTGTTCTCCAGGGACCAAAGAGAACAAACCCAGAAAAACCCAGAAAGATCAACGACATGCAAGCACTTACTATAAATAGTAAGTACGGACAAGTGGTCTAAAAACTCTCCGGAAAGTGTCAACCAGCTCCACTGGATCACCCAAACACCTCGGTGACATCTAAATACTCCTCCGATTATGCTGTCACCAACCCAGAAAGTCAGCTCTGATTGAATTGCAAGAGAACTCGAAAATGGGGACATTACAGTCCGCCCTTCCCAAAGATTGCTTGTCCTCAAGCAATCTGCATCTGCATGCCAAAGCTAAACACCAGGATCCCAAATCAATCTGAAGAATGTACAACAGCATCTCCACTGCATCTGCTGGGTAGAGGTAAAACCATGCTCAACATCAATGTAAGTAGCTATCCCTGCAGAGAACAATCTACCAGACATAGGAACTTCTGGGTCTCAAAGCCAATATGGAATTCTGCCATACACCTCACCTATTGACTTCCACTACGCTACTTTGATAAAATCTTCACCATGCAGAGTGATGAAGCAACATGACGAAATCCAACTGAACTGACATGCCAAACCTGTCACCCCCTAGATCCCAACACATCAAAACCTCACATCCATCAATCATGAAGAGGAAATTAAATCTCGAAGTGTCTAAACCACAACATCCCCCTCCATCCTTTGCAAAACTCCTATGGATGTACTAACTACCCAACATAGGTGCTAAAAGATGACATTGCTCTTCTCAGATCGAGGGAATGATAAAACTCTCTTCCCTCACCGTTGTAAAAACTGAACATGCCATCATGCTTACTGACATTGCCACCTCTCAGAAGCCATATCTCCAATGGAAATTTTTGAGACCAAGAAGTTGCAAACTCTGTCCGATACATATCACCATGATGGTAATCTGATTTCTGACTCTGCAAATAATCCTCTGACTGTATCTGAGTCAGCCACCTGCAATCTCTAGTTCTGTCTCCTATAGATGGTAACCCATCATCCCATAATGGATGGTATAAATCTCAAGCTAATCCACACTTATGCATCATTAGGTCATCTATGTGTGGACAAAAGGAGAAATGGTGAGCACTCCTCACTATGTAGTTAAGATAAAAAGCACCAGCCTGTGTCAATGGTTGACTGTCATAGTCATGAGGAGCACACTCCTCATCACTCGCATCACACGAATCAGAAGATGGCTCATGTCTCTGATCCTGAATGGCTAATTGGGTAGATACTTTGCAAGTCCTCTCTGCATACCCAATAGCAAAGTCCCGATTTGAAAGCAATTGGAGGTATTCTGATTTAATCCACTCCATGGCATGCTGGATAGTTCGCAAATCAGATGTAGATGTGCCTGCTACTATCCCTATCTGTCTCTCCTCCGATTGTGCCGTCCAAAAGAGATCCTCCACAAACTTGTGGGTACTGTCAATACGAGTTAAGGTTTGAACAACCTTATCCTTGGAAACCTTCAGTTGATCTCTCCATCTCTGCGGCTCAATAAGCTGTCTATCACAATCAGCTGCATAAGATGCAAACTCCGATTTGCTTCCAAGAGAGGGAAACAAATCAACATGAGTCGATTTTCCTACTAGATGATGCCCTACATATCTCCTGTGAAAATGATGAAGTAGTGTGGTGATCTGTCACACAACTCTCTGGAAAATTCACTACTACACCACAAGAGCCATCAATCATCTGCTCTGCATCACCTGTCATGGGACTAACCTCAGGAGAACCTGGTGCATCATGTGGTTCTCTACAACTCTCATCCAAAACAATCATCCAATTGGTGTCACCTGCACCAGTAAATGAAATGGATGTAACCACATCCTCCACATGCTCATTACCACTATCCGTGGATGTATGCGCATCACGACACGCTACCATAGATCTCTGAATTGTATCTGTATGTGATGAAGACTGCGCCAAGCTCAACTCCACGGTAAGCTCATCTATCCATAGCTTTGACTCTTGAAGGGCTGTTTGAGTGCTCTTCAAGGAGTCTGTGGTAACCTCAAGCTCATAGGTGAGCTCATCAACCTCCTCTTCCTTTCCCCTTAGAGCATCATGATAAATACCGTCAAGCCTGAGAAGATGATCTCTATCAGATAATAACTGTAGGTAATTATTCTTCATGATCCCAACTGCATCTCTAAGTGCCTGAAATTCAGCAAGGGAAAGTCCTCTATCATCGTGTTCATCCATCTCAGGAGTACTCCAACCATAGGTTGCCAACATCTGTCTAGCAACATCAAAATGTTCCAAAGCTGTAGCAATCATATTGTCATTAACCTTCAATTGCCCAGTTAAATGATGATACCCCTGTGACGAATCATCTCCACACAAATCTCTCGATTTGAAATTTGTACTATGGAAAGAGGCTAAATCATCATCACTCACCGATTGGTAAGCGTCCTCCTGTGTGCTATCAGCTAACTCTTCTGAAAGGTCACTTGGTTCTTCAAGTTGCAAGGGAAATGAATCATTTTCTTCATTACTTTGGTCAAAGGTTATGGTAACATCAAATTTGTCACCCATGGCTGATTTAGAATCTTTATCCGCATACCCTTCACTTAGGTCCTTTGAGGACTTAAGACTTTCAACATCAATGCTCTTAGGCTCGCTTGCAAAGTCACCTTCTAGCAATCTATCAATCATTTTTAATTCATTCTCAGAAGTAGTAACTTCAAGATCTTCATCAAAGCGAGGCCCAACTTCACAAATTTCTGTTGTAGTCTTCCCCAAATCAGCAAGCTCCTCTTTGCATGTCTCTTGGTTAGTGACCTTGTTTTCAAAATCAAGAACATTACCTATATCAACATTACTGAAAATATATGTAGAATCATCATTATCAGCTGATTTGAAGGCTTCTTCATATCTATCTTCAATATGCCCATCACCTGAAGGCATATTAATGCTCTCAATTATCTCAACATGTGCATTTGTGTTATCGGCTTCTGTGGGAAGCTCAAAATGTGTATCCAAGGCTGCAGCTTTGTCACTTTTATTGCACACATCTTCACCCTTAGTAGCTGCATTAATTTTCCCACTATCCAAGAAGGGCTTCAATCTTTCCTTACATTGTTTGAACACACTTTCAACCAAATCATAAGCAGTTATAGCAACTTCCTGTTCTCGCCTCAAAATAGACATCAACATGGATCTAAGCGGCTGGGGAATAGTAACATATCCACCAATGATTTCGACCATAATGGTTCTCATGTAGGAAAAAACAGCATGTCCATGCTTCTCATGGATCGATGCTATGAAATTCTGAAACAACCGAAGAATAAGATCATCACATTCTAAATTAATAAAAAGACGACAAGAATTGACTTTTGCCATCACTTCTAACATCTTAACCTTCCTATCAAAGGTAAAGCCTTCGTCATGACGAAAACCCTAAAAGCTCTCAACAATGAGCTGTAGAGCCCCTCTCAACATGTCATCTTCATAAGGCTCCTTAGGAACTGAAATCCTTGTGATCTCACTAAGACAACTGATGACGAAAAGCTTTATCCTTTGGCTATGATGTCCTATAAGCATTGGCTTAACCAAAGAATGTATCGCAGGAACCATAGCAAGTTGCATTAACTCAGAAGGTGGTTGTTCAACCTTGTAAAGACACAATTCTATTTCCTCCAAAATGCTGCGTAGAACTCCTATTGATTGTGGTAGGTGATCAAGTTTCTTACCGGCATTGTATAGTTTCTCTTGTAATTCTTTTTCACTGAACCTGTCCATGACTCTGAATACTCATGCAAGTGCTGATCGCTCACATGCAAAGCTAACCTGTATGTCTCATATTTTTATCTGCGTGTCTCATATTTTCATCTGCATGTCTGAATCTGACCTCACAGGATGGCAAGATCTTTAGCTCTGATACCACTGTAATGTGTTGTACCTGTTTGTATTTTTAAAAGATCTTTTTGTGTTATTTTATTATTTTTTTGTGTGATCTTTCAGACTAGATAGAAGAATGCAGAAGGGGTTTTCAGTTTTGTTGCAAATGTGTTGCCGGAGCATACAATATATTGCATATAACAGAAACCCAGAAATATGAGGAAACTATCAACTACCCAGATAGTAAAATGGCCAATAATGAATTACTATGACATACCCATGTTGAGATTTGCAACTTCATACAACAGCTATAGCCGAACCAGCAATGGGTATGGCTGGAAATCACTCCAATCTTCCAAGAAATGTAAAGTATCGAGCATACAAATGATTGACAGCAAATAAGGGCCCTAGATGCCTCATACAATGCAAAATAGAAAATGCCCACAAGGAAGAATGAAGCCCAAAACGCCCAACGTCATGCTTGGACATGTACGGCCATGGATGGAAGGTATTATCAGCAGCAAGGAAAACAAATAATCTCTGAAATGCTTCTGCAATAGACTGAATCCTGTCAATAAGGTGTGGTGATCAGATTAGGAAGAGAAATATGCAAAGAAACCACACAAATCTGCCCATAAATATGGTATGGCCTCCATGAGGGGTGTACGGCCAGCCAAGGAAAAACACAACAGATAATAACAGCTCCAAACCCCAAATAAATTTGCCCTCAATCAGCCATAAATCAATCTTTCCAATCTGCAAATGCAAACTCTCAATAAACTGCAAAGATATATCAAGAAATGCATCAACTCCACAATCCATCAACTCCATTGAAGCACAATAGTGGACACTGGATGTATCCACTTCGAAAGCACCTTTGGGTGGTATTGCACACCTGTAGAATGCCGCTACTCAAGGAGGTTTTCATCATCAAGAGCCTCTGGTTCGAATCCTCAAACCCTAGAGCCAAGCTCCAAAACCCTAGCAAGGGAAATCTCAAAGAGAAGAAAATAATAAACCAAGCATATCAAATGAGAGCTCTTTTCCTTCTTTTATATTTTTTCAATTGGGAGTCTCTAAAATCTTCTTGCATATGGGATAAAACATGAGAGGGAAAATACATTTTAAAATATTATAATTCTCTTTAATTCTTTTCTCAACATCACCCCCAAAGTCCCCTCATTTAAAACAACATTAAGTTGTGCCTAGGCACCAAGGTCCAATATTAAATAATAATGTTTAATTTACGGACTTTAAAATGGAGGCCAAGATAATGTCGGAAACCAATGATCTATAGCTCGTTGGAAAGGTCTTGACAAGACGAATCCAAACCCACTCTCAAAATCCTGATCCGATCCCGACCCCGAACTCGAACTTACTAAAAATAGTAATGGCCATAAGCAACTAAGCCCATATAGAGGGTGCCAACTGGACCCACAACCATCTGATAACTCTGAGCTCAATGCAACGCCAGGAAGAGCCAACAACTGACTGCCAAGTCATCAAAACAACGCCAAACTGACACTTACCAAAAATAGCAGTGTTCTCCAGGGACCAAAGAGAACAAACCTAGAAAAACCCAGAAAGATGAACGACATGCAAGCACTTACTATAAATAGTAAGTACAGACAAGTGGTCCAAAAACTCTCCGAAAAGTGTCAACCAACTCCACTAGATCACCCGAACACCCTGGTGACATCAAAATACTCCTCCGATTATGCTGTCACCAACCTAGAAAGTCAGCTCTGACTGAACTGCAAGAGAACTCAAAGATGGGGACATTGCAGAGGTAGTGCCTTCTACAGGTTAATCGTCCGGCCGACCTAAGTTTACCAAATTACCTCAACCAATGTCGGTTCTATCTTCTCAGCCAGGGGTCTTGGCTTGTTCTCCTTCTCCCCTTGCAGTGGTCCACCATCTCTCGCACAGTTTGCCTAGACACTTGCAGGAAGGAGAAATTGGTTCAAACAGAAGAAAGGTATGTCTTCTTGACATTCAATTGGGTAGGTTTTCTCAAGATGAATTTTTGCAGAATCGTGAAATATCCCAAACTATTTTTTTGAATTTTTACAAACATTTGACATAATGACAAATAAATAACAATGCAAGAAATTGATTTTATTCTTTTCCATAACATGTGAAATACAACATTTTTTGAAATATGTATTCAACTAATATAGCTTTTGTAATGTTGATATAAACAAATTACTAACCCTTATTTGCTAGGCTTGCTCACACAGAGTTGTAAGATGCAATTGGAAAGACATTGGAAATCTTTGTATACTGTTGGACTGATATGATGATGAAATCCCTTTAGCAAATATTGATAATACAAGCTGAGAAAGATTAAATATTATTATCTGCACACCCCAAACTGGGTGGCCCTTTGCTGTAGTAGTACAGCTCCTTTTTCTCACATAAAATGCTGCTATGATGATGAAATCCCTTTAGCAAATATTGATAATACAAGCTGAGAAAGATTAAATATTATTATCTGCACACCCCAAACTGGGTGGCCCTTTGCTGTAGCAGTACAGCTCCTTTTTCTCACATAAAATGCTGCGATACCATCAAAAGAAGAAGTATTTCTTCATATACAAGGGGCAGCTGAGATTTAGGGGTCTTAAAACCCTTGTATAAGGCAGTGATTCCTCTTCCAAAGCCTCACACCCACCTTAAACCTTGTACGACCTGCAAGCAATCGTATGACCAACAAAAATAATGGGATATCCTGTTTGAAAAATGGGCAGCCAACATTCAAATTCCTCCTTTATATCTTGATATGATTGCAAGCAAATGATTCTCAAAATCTCCCAAATTAGAATCTTCAAGTACAACAAAATCTCCTACAAACATTCAACACTCTAGTGAACTCTAGATGAATCCATGTAATGTCCCCATTTTTGGAATGGTCGCCATTGGAGGATAGAGGAGTTGGTTTTCACTCTCCGAGATGTTTGAATGGTGTGGATATGTTCCTTTTATTGAGTATGTTCCTCTCACTATGGGAACAAATCATATTGAGGTACTCTCCTAATGTTGATTCCATTTACTATCATACTTCTACCTTGGAGCGAGCCACTTGGAGGGGTCACAATTATGGAGAATTGCTTTGGAATAAGAGAAGAGGTAATCTTGCTTTGTGTGGATGTCAATGATATAAGAGATGCCTTCATTCATGCCAAGAGGGGTATATGGATGCCTTGCATACACTTTCATTCATGGGTAAGTTCGAGGTCACATTATACACATCACATTATGGAGACCCTTATTATACCTTGGGCAACTTATGATAGAGATCAAATGATTGATAACACCTCACTTTGGCGCTTGGAAATAGCATGGGAAAACAATAATAAAATCATATCTTTTAATTTGATTTTATGAGTGCCTAGGGACTTATTGCTGGTCAGCCCTATTAGAGGGAAGAATACTATTAAAAATAAAAGAGATATCTGCCCTAGGTCGGCCTAGAGAAAAGGGAGACGAAACATGTATAAATACAAGGTGGAGTTGGCATTTGGAAATCATCAATCAATCAACACACATTCATTCATTGGAGTTTATCTCTAGCATAAGGATATTGGGACAAAATCCTCAAGTATCCTTGGAGAGGCTGGACGAAACACTAGCTTATCCATTTGGAGGATTCCGTGATGGGGATCTGCTTGTGCATCATTGGAAAGAAGAGCAGACTGCAGATCAGATTGTGGGGATCATCTTTGGAGGCATTCTTGGTGTGGATAGTTCATCATTTGCAAGGAGAAGTGCCCTAACTAGTGAGCGCCACCCTTAGAGGACTGCCTTTTGTGATTAGTGACATCTTTGGCATCATTTTATTGGAGCAGCGGACCTGAGCAGATTGGAGGAGAAGACCTAGGGTTTTGAGGTACAAATATCAGCATTTGCCTTTTTGTTGTCATTATATGCAAGTGGTACAATTCGCCCCAGCTAGGGTTTGCTTGGGACGCCTCATTCAATGTAACTATTAGTCCTTGAGGTCTGATTTATTACAGCAGAAGTATGAAACTGTGTTGGGCAGGTCTGCCCTAAGTATTTGGATATATCTTGCATTCTTTCAGTCAGAAATCAGATTGGTTTGATTGCTTTACATTATGTAATTCATGTTTATGATGTTTGTTAATGTGAATATCATTTGTCATCAATATTAGCCATGATTTGATATGTTTCATGCTTGCTGGGAATAATTGTTTAGAGCAGAAAACTTGATCAGAACTTAGGATTTCAGCAGAAAACTAAGGAGCAGAAATCTAGGGCAGAATAAGGAAAAAATGGTCTTAGAAGTTGGGAAAGCCCGAAAATCCAAACTAGGGCCAAATATCCCCATTTGGGATATTACAGTGGTATCAGAGCCTTGATCTTGCTAGCTTGCGGGATATCATGGAGGAAACATGGAAGATTCTCAAAGAGTTGGAAGCAAGTAGGCAAAGCTTGAAGATGTTCCTATCTCAATACATGGATATGGGTGAGAACGAACATGACTACACGGAGAATAATGACCTTCACATATTGGGCCAGCCAATTATCATAGAAGATGAACCTCAAGAAGCGACTCCGGAGTTGAAAGAGCCCAAAGATATAATGGAGGCGAAGGACGACTATGGCCTACCAAAGAAGATAAGAGAGCCTACATGCGATTATGAAGAAGACATGAATCCATCTATGAATGTTGAAGATTGGGCCCCAAGCCCTAAAGAAGACAAAGCCAAAGATACACTTCAGCCTTATGAGGATAAGAACGAAGGGGAATCACCTATTGAGGCTACAAGTGAAGAAGACATGGGGCACCATGATGACTATTCGATTGTAGAAGTTGCCACCATGGAAATTGACAAACCAACCATATGGGATCAGCTACAAAAAGGTATGAATTCATTTGATGTTCCTTTGGTTGAGCCTAGCATTGTTTCATCACCTTTGCATCAGATTGGCATGAAATCGGATGATGGTATGGGTATCTTTGAGGTGAATGTTGTTCATAAGGGTAATTCAGGAATTTTAGCGGGAAGTGACCAAAGTGGATTGGATAAGCTTGATTTGACATTGCAAGATAAAGAGGTCATACGGTGCATACATCTTCTAGGTCAGCCATGGAGGAAGATCTTGAAGTAGAAGACTCTACCTACGACTTTGATGGAGGAGGTGTTAATGAAGAAGTTGATTTGTGGAGGCATGATCAGGATATGTTGCATGAAGACCTTGGGTCCCATAAGTCTCATCACTTGGAGGTACAATTGAAGACAAATAGAGGTGACCCTGTGGTTGCCCTAAATCATTTTGATCGTGTTCATAAAGCAATGGCAGATTTGTGTTGGATATCCCTAGAGAGGCATGAGCACTTTGGAGAAGATCTTTACCTTGCTGGCTTTCAAGAGCTCCAAGAGGCCGTGGCTAGGGTGAAGTCAAACTACTTGCATCTACTTGCGGATAGAGATCATCTATTCAAGATGGGCGAGATATATTCTGGTGCTTTGAAAAGGGAGGAAGATGAAGTGGATAAGCTCACCTTGGAGCTTAAGGACACTATGGATTCTTTGAAGAGCACTCAAGAGGCCCTTCAAGAATTGGAAGATCAAGTGAAGAAGCTTCGTTGGGAGTTGAGCATGGCACACTCATCATACACCGCGGAGTTTCAATCTTCTATGGCAGCCACATCTGAATGCAAAGTTTGGGAAGAGTGGACATATGGATGGAGGAATGGGTGGTACACATGAGGACATAGCCTGCAGCCATGGGACAGAGTTTGTGGCACATGACACTCTTGATTTTCCATGGGAGACACGCTTTGGACCTGCCCTAGTTGATGATCACTCACTCACGAAGGAAGAGGAGGTTAAGGACTACAAGGAAATCAAGGCTTGAGGTAAGGTCTGAATTTTGGACACATAACAGCAGTCCCTTACTTTCAGAATATCAAGACATGGCAGAGGTACAATTCAGATTTAAGGCAAGTGAATTTCATATAGAGCCCCTTTTTGGATCTGCACTTGTAAGAGGACACATGGCAAAGGAGGAAGAAGTCATTGATGGGCTAAAGGACAGCTTGATAAGGTATGATAACAGGCCTGGTTTTCTGATGTGTGGCAGCAGTCCTTTGTCTTCACATTATTATGTTATGACAGCCAAAAGGATCAGCCTTGAGGCATGTAAATTTCATGGGGAATCTTATGTTGGATCAGCACTTGATGGGAAGCATACCACAACAATAAAGGAGGTGTTTGACATAGAGGAAGACACTACAGAAAGGTATGACAGAGATTCTGATTTTGATTGGATCAGCAGTCTTTTATCCTTGCATACTTATAGGTTGGCAGCCCCTACACTTGAGAATGAGAGTGGAAAGATCTTGGCTGTTGGCACTCCATGGAAAATCAAGCATGAAGACTTTGTGGATTGTCCAAGGCACAAGATGATTGAGTTGATATACAGTGACATGGAAGAGGCAAAGAAGGTTCCAAGCACACGGCATCAAAGGAATGAGCATTGCATGATGGGTAGAATGGAGCAATCAGATTTGCATAGTGTAAGGTATGATCCAAAAATCTTTGTTTGTTCACATTGCTTGCCCCATAAGGATTTGGTGTCATATACTTTGGAGAGCCATTCAAGGGTCCATGTCATAGACATAGATGGAGTGTTGGAGCACGCACTTAGTGGATTAACCACTAGTGCATTATCTTTACATGATGAGGGAGTCATGAGTGGCTCAGCTTTTGATGGTTCATTGGACATCCTTGGAGAAAATGAGGAGTTGGGTAGTGACATGATGCAACCCTATCATCTTGTTGAACCCTTGGTGGTAGGAGAGGCTACCTTTGTTTCTGAATTGTGAGATGCATACCATGGATACACTTGCATTTGGTTGGCATGGTGAAGAATTACAGCTGATCTATGTGTCTAGATCTGGGGTCATTGCTTTGATTTTCGATTTTGAGGCACTAATGGGTGTATTACAACAGGACTATGGCATTGGACTTGGTGGTGAGCATGACGGCATTGGTTTTCCAACCTTAGTTCATGACTCCTTGACGGAGTATGAGGCTGCCCTACTTAAGGGATTTGAGGCTCATGTCATGGAGATACTTGTTTTTGTTTGGCATCCACTTGAGGGAACGGAGTTTTAGATGAGCTATGACACGAGGTATGGAGGTATTGTTATGAGGATGTTTGATTTTGGGTTACTAATGCTTGTATTTCAGCTAGGCTATGGCTTAGGGTTAGGAGATGAACATGAAGACATTGGTGTCCCAGCCCTAATTCTGGAGTTACTACTTCGAGCATGGATGAGAGATGGCTGTTATACATTTTCATACATGATTTTCCTTGAGAGTACTTGGAGGACAACAGCTGATGGGGTGTTTTGGAGGAGATTGGACCGCCTCTTCATCATTGGAGGATGGCGTATGGATGATACTCCATCACCATATGTCATTAGAGGTATTATTTGCAGCCACATAGGTTTGATTTTCAGTTGGGAGGTTGCTGTTCTGATCTACATCAGCAGCCTAAGAGGAGCTGATATGTATTGTTTTGCACTTATGATGGGAGTTTTGCGCATCCACGAGAGGTCGATCGTAGTTGGAGAATGGATTGATGTTACTAGCACTTTGAGATGCCTTCATCTTTTCTTGATTTCCGGATGTGATGATAGGATGCTTTGGGATCCAGGTGGAGGTATGTTTTGTACATCACTTCATTGGGATGTTGATGGGTTGCTTCACAACTCATGGAGCATCGCTGATGATTATATCAGAGTGGCGCAACGGAAGTTTGGGGGCTTGTGGTTGTGTTTCAAGGATCACACTCTTCACCACTTGTTCTTCAAGGCTTCAGATTGGACTAGCTATTGCTTCTCGAGGAGTGGCACCTTGGGAGCTTTAGGGTTTGTGGCACTTGTGGTTGCAGGCATATTGACTGGAGAATGGTGCTCAGTTGGACTCAGGGGTGTATGGTTTAAGTTGTTGGAGTTCACTTTGCTTTCATTTCTTCTTGGAGGATGCAACCACCAGTGGATGATTTGTACAGCCACCGGGCATGCGAGCAGATGGAGAAACATGTCATTTGACACTATCTCATAGTATACACACTTGCCATTGCTTGAGGACAAGCAATTCCGGGAAGGGAGGACTGTAATGTCCCCATTTTTGGAATGGTCGCCATTGGAGGATAGAGGAGTTGGTTTTCACTCTCTGAGATGTTTGAATGGTGTGGATATGTTTCTTTTATTGAGTATGTTCCTCTCACTATGGGAACAAATCATATTGAGGTACTCTCCTAATGTTGATTCCATTTACTATCATACTTCTACCTTGGAGCGAGCCACTTGGAGGGGTCACAATTATGGAGAATTGCTTTGGAATAAGAGAAGAGGTAATCTTGCTTTGTGTGGATGTCAATTCGATATAAGAGATGCTTTCATTCATGCCAAGAGGGGTATATGGATGCCTTGCATACACTTTCATTCATGGGTAAGTTCTAGGTCACATTATACACATCACATTATGGAGACCCTTATTATACCTTGGGCAACTTAAGATAGAGATCAAATGATTGATAACACCTCACTTTAGCGCTTGGAAATAGCATGGGAAAACAATAATAAAATCATATCTTTTAATTTGATTTTATGAGTGCCTAGGGACTTATTGCTGGTCGGCCCTATTAGAGGGAAGAATACTATTAAAAATAAAAGAGATATCTGCCCTAGGTCGGCCTAGAGAAAAGGGAGACGAAACATGTATAAATACAAGGTGGAGTTGGCATTTGGAAATCATCAATCAATCAACACACATTCATTCATTGGAGTTTATCTCTAGCATAAGGATATTGGGACAAAATCCTCAAGTATCCTTGGAGAGGCTGGACGAAACCCTAGCTTATCCATTTGGAGGATTCCGTGATGGGGATCTACTTGTGCATCATTGGAAAGAAGAGCAGACTGCAGATCAGATTGTGGGGATCATCTTTGGAGCATTCTTGGTGTGGATAGTTCATCATTTGCAAGGAGAAGTGGCCCCTAACTAGTGAGCGCCACCCTTGGAGGACTGCCTTTTGTAATTAGTGACACCTTTGGCATCATTTTATTGGAGCAGCAGACCTGAGCAGATTGGAGGAGCAGACCTAGGGTTTTGAGGTACAAATATCAGCATTCGCCTTTTTGTTGTCATTATATGCAAGTGATACAATTCGCCCCAACTAGGGTTTGCTTGGGACGCCTCTTTCAATGTAACTATTAGTCCTTGAGGTCTGATTTATTACAGCAGAAGTATGAAACTGTGTTGGGCAGGTCTGCCCTAATTATTTGGATATATCTTGCATTCTTTCAGTCAGAAATCAGATTGGTTTGATTGCTTTACATTATGTAATTCATGTTTATGATGCTTGTTAATGTGAATATCATTTGTCATCAATATTAGCCATGATTGGATATGTTTCATGCTTGTTGGGAACAATTGTTTAGAGCAGAAAACTTGATCAGAACCAAGGGTTTCAGCAGAAATCTAGGGCAGAATAAGGAAAAATCGGTCTTAGAAGTTGGGAAAGCCCGAAAATCCAAACTAGGGCCATATATCTCCATTTGGGATATTACAATCTACTCCAATGGCTAGGAGGGTTTTCGTCTTAGGGCAGAAAGATGAACAATGTTCACTCCAATAAGCCAGGGTTTGATAAAATGAATAGAATGCCTTTTCTCTCCTCAAAAGCGCCTTTTATATGGACTTTTGGAATAATAAAATATTATTATTCATAACTATTCATTTTCCCTCCAAAAGGGACGTTTAGAATGCTGTTAATTTGATATTACTTTTAGTCCCCATAAAAAGTTATTTTTATGACCCTCTTTTAGAATGACTTTATGATACTGGCCACCCTTCATTAATTAAACATAAGTTGCCTTAGAAAATAAAGTGTTCGTTGACAACTTACGCTAATTAATTAAATATTTCCATTGCAACATCCCAATAGCCTACAGGAAATTAAATAGGCTAAGGGTCTCCAAAATCATCATGCCTAAGAAGGGGACATGATAGTCCTCCCTTCCCGAAATCACTTCCTCAAGCAATTGCAAATTTGGATTCTGAAAAATTTGTTCTCCTTCCCACATAGCATCTTCTAGAGGCAGGTCCTTCCAATGGACCAGATATTTTGAAATACTTCTTTTCCTTAATATTCTTTCGTGCATGTCCAAAATGGCTTCAGGAACCAAAATCAATTTGCCTTCTTCATCCAATGGTGGAAGCTCCAAAGAAGGTAAAATGTGCTGTCAAGCGCCTTCTTGAGGCACGAAACATCAAACACATTATGAATTTTGCTATGCTATGGCTGCTCTAGCTCATAAACAACCTCACCGATCCTTCTCACAACCCTGTAAGGCAAGACAGGAAAGCTGAGAAATGGCCAGAGTAGCCAAGAAATAAACGAAGTAAAATTACAGTTGGCCAATATCAAGTTAGTAAAGCTAAAATTTCCAGGGTAACCAAACAATCTCTTCCCTGGCAATGAAAATGAAACTATCTGGAAACAAAGTCCAATAAAGGCAGCAAGGTAAAACCACTGTTGACTGTTTTTTTTGGGAATGCAGTCATTCATCAGCTCACTCATTGTCAGTGTGTCCCCTGCATGTATAAAACCAAAATCTGGAAAAGAAGAAAATGCCAAGATTGGGTGCAGTTATCAACATGCTGGCCTGGTCATCCTTGGATCCAGAAGAAGTATTTTGACTAACAGTTTGTGCCTTCTGTGTGCTTCAACAATTTATAAGCATGTCAATCAGTTCCATCCATCTACAGGATCTGACATAGATCTGCTTTGAATTATTTTATGAACCTCATTTCCTGTTTTTAAAGTTAAAAGTTTGGCAATGGCCAAAGGATGTTGAGTTTGATATAGCTGCCAATGTCCTTTTCTTAAATCTCATCAAGACTTTTTCAGCAAGCCATTTTTGCAGATTCAGCAGTATCTATCATTTTGTCAAACAAATCATGTACCTTCCATGTGCAAAACTTGTTAGTATACCTGTCTATCAGGGCATTTACAATAACACTCCAACCCCTTTTCCATAGCTTTCACTATTGTACATGCTGGAGTATGTTGCCACGGGTTTTTGAGTTTGGCTTCATAACCACCCAGATGACATATGGATGCCCAGATCTGTAGTGAGTTGGCTAGTATAAAACAAGAAAAGACAAATCCTTTTATGATTACAATGGAGAATTTTGAATCTGATAGGTTGTTGGAAAACCTTTTGGTGATGAGCTTAAACAACATTACATGAAAAAATAACTTCAATGAATGTGTATGTGTAGTTTCAAGACTTGTACAAGACAATGTTGGATGTATCATGTTGAGCAATGACTGTAAATACAAAATGCAAAGTGTACTGGATGATAAAGAAGATAAATCAGGATTAAAACTGATGTTAAACAATCTTATGAAGGAAGAGAAAAACAAAATAGAAAAACTAGGGATTCAGTGCTTTAAATGTTGAACAGAAGGATATATAGAAGAGAAATGTCCTCTGTAGCTTTGCATCATTTATGATGTAAATAGTGTTTATGTAAAGAAATGGCCATTCTATTTATAACCCAAGTCAAAAGAAAAAACTGAGTATCATTTCAGAACTATTTGCAACAAGTGGAGGGTACAAGAATCAAAGAAATAACGCTCCAACAACAATGACAATAATAGTAACCAGAATGCATCATCCCCAACATTTAGGTCTGATCTATGATCCAATGTAGACAATGCAAAAAGGATCATTTTTGCTAGGGATTACCAACAAAGGAAAACTCAAAAACTATGTTAGAGTGTGGTCCAGGAGATTACAAAGACAAAGAAGTTCCAAGTTAAAATCAGGCAATACGGCCAAAGTAGAGGAAGAAAAGGCATTGACAATTACTAGGGCTGACAAAAAGAAGAAAGAACTAGATACATTTGTAGAGAAACAAAGAGTGCACGATAGGTTGCCAAAAATAAGAAAGAACTAGATAGGCTTTTGGGGAAACAAAAGAAGGCAAGATGCAAAAAATGCAGTTGAAGACATAAATAAGAAATCAAACAACCCTGGCCAGGGAAATCAATACTACCACCAACACTGCCAGGACAAAATAAATAATGGAAGGGTAAATATCCAATATGATACTGCATTTAGATGACCATGGTTGCAACAGGTGGAAGTCATACACAATTGGAAACACAAAATGATTGGTTAAAATTGGAATAGCTTGAATGATGATGGAAGCAGTGCACAATACTGTTATTTCAAAACTTCACGAAATTGATTTTCTAACATTTGCACCAAATTCAGCATTCTTTGATTATAATCTTTAATCAATTCCTCCTTAATATGTTTTAAACTTGTCAATTCATTTAATATCTGGGCATCAGTGTGCCCCTTTTTAATTTCCTTATTGATGTTAATTTTACTTGGTTCGTCTATTGTTTTCTTCACCCTATAGCTGATCATACTACTTAATGGCATAATCTTGCAATTCCCCTAGGAAGTAATCTAGGCAGGTGTCTTCATCATTTATACCATTTTCCTTCCAATAATACTCCCAGTTCAAACAATGCGTGTTTGGATCATATTTCTTTTCATTATTGAAACTTGCTGGTTTTAAAGTAATGCATGACATTGACTCCATTCTTTTTCTTTTTAATAGTCTTGAACTAAGCTCTACTTCTTTCTGCTTTTGTAGACATAAAAAATGATTGAAGCTGACTTCTTATTCCTTCTTTGGGTATTAAATCTTGGTTTTGTATTCTTTGTAGAAACTAAGGTCTTTTCTAACCCTTCAAACAGAGCTTTCTGTTACATTTCATGTTGTCCAAGTCTTGGATAATGTATCTAGTTCAGTTTTCAAAACATAAATTTGTGATTTCGATATTGCTGTGTGGTTCTTCCTCCACAAGCTTACATATTTTCTCATTTCTAACTTTCTACTGCTTGGTTCTTCGCCTTTTGCTAAGTGGGGTTGAATATCTAATCACTCACTCAAAATTGCTGTCAAGGTATACGGAAATATAATTTCCTCATTCTGCCATAGTAGGCTCACTAATGATAACATGAATCAGGCCCTACATGTGTGTTCTTTAACATCTTATGATATATTTCAGCAGTATATGACAGCAATGAACAGATTGTCAGATAGCAATATGAAAGGAAACAACAGCTATATTTTAGATAGAATGGGAATGCTGTTCGCAGACTTAGATACTATGTTTTAGTTTGCTGTTCATAATTCCTTTGGATAGGTTGATGCTCTCTTTGCTTTTAGGTGGCTTTTAGTCATTAGTTCAAGGACAGTTCCATTCTGTTTATTTTGATGCCCTTTTGATGAAGGCTGGCCCGATATGATCTGTTGTAACTTAGGCTGCCTTTACTTTTTTGTAAACCCCCTTTTTTATAATATAATAAATTTCACTTTAAAACAAAATATGAAAGCAAACAACAATTATTGGCTGCCAAGGATTGATATTTCATCACTTCAAATTGTACCCATAAATACACTTCAAAGGATGCCTTTGGTGATACCTTTTCAAAATAAACACACAATACCTAATTAATCATAATTGGCCAGGAGCAAAATAAACTAGGTTACTTGATGCTAATACAATGCAAAATACACCCAAGTACCCATCATGCTGCCTAAGAGGGGTGGTGCAGATGTAAAGGTTTGGGTACATGTAGAAGACTTATTTAACCACATGTTTGATGAGATTTCAGCTAGACATTGCAGTCTACTCTTTATTAATGTTTCCCGTTCTTGTTTGCTATGGATGCATGTGATATATAGCTGTTTATTATTGTTTGCAGTTAGAACATGATGACCCTGAAGTACCTTTACACCCAAGTTCTCCACTGCAGAACTTGTGAAACCGTGCTTGTGCAGTTGGGTGTTGTATGAATTCAATTATGTTTTTTGAAATAGTGCCTTAATGGTAAATCTATATATAATATGCACTACCATGTCGTAAGTATGGTCTTCAACTTTATCACACTTCATAATTAGTAAAAATGCTTAGGGAAACAATAGTAGCAAATGCAAGTTGAGATATATGAAGATTATATTTTGTTTTCCAAATCACAACATCAATAGAAGTTATTGACTTCCAATCATGAGTATTTCATCAATACTTGTTGACTTAAATATGATTTAAAGGATGCCTTTGGTTATATGGTTACACCCTTTCAAAATATTTACATAACACCTAATTAATCATAATTGTTCAGCAGCATAATAAACTAAGTTACTTGATGCTAATAGTTATGCAAGATACACCCAAGTACCCATCATGCTAACAAAAAGGGGTGGTGCAGAGGTATAAAAGGTTTGGGTACTTTAGATCAAAGACTTATTAACCACAAGTTTGATGAGCTTATAGTTATTATGGTTTTGAGGGTCGTTGTAATGTCTCCATTTTCGGGTTCTCTTGCAGTGCAGTTGGCAATGACCTTCTAGGTGTGTGTCAACATAATCAGAGGAGTTACTTGATGTTTCCAGTAAGCTCAGGGGGTCTGGAGGACTCATATGCCACATTTCGGGGTGATTTCCGGCTTCTAGTGTGCTTTCCAAGAATCTTGGAGAGGCCGTCTATTTTAGTAAGTCGTCCGGTTGGCTTCATTTCATTATTTATCATCGGGATCATTCCAATGCGACCAGTTTTCGATTTCGATGCATTCCGACAATTTCCGCAAATTGGGTGCTTTAATGACTTTATTTTAATTATTTTTCTAAGGTTGCTTAAATTATATTAAAATATTTTACAAGCACCTTAGTGTTATAGCTTGTCGGAACTGGGGGGAAAAGTTTTAAATCATGGACGCATAATATTGGGACCTTGTGAATCAAATATTATCATTATTTTGATAAAAAGGTCTTTGGAGCCAAAAAGGAGCTTTTAATTAAAAAGTGAACTAAAAAATAAGCTTTTGGAAAGGTAGGTGGGAAAAAAAAGCATAAAAGGAGGTTGTGAGAGCTCATTTGGGGATTCAGAAATTTGTTTATTTCTCTTTGGAGATTTGGAGATTTGTGCCTGTGGCCAAACTCTTACCAGTGGGACGAAAACCCCAATGGTTTCTTGAAGCTAAGGACGAAAACCCTCTGTCTTCCAGTGAGTGGTTCCATCCAAGGAATCGACATGGTGCTGCACAGATTTTGAAATGAGGATGAAAACCCTCATTTTTGATTTAGAAGCAGATCCAAGCAGGGTTCGTATTTGTGCTTAAGAGATTTACAGGTTTTGGGTAATTACCTCCAGGAAGATATCTTCTCCAAATTTACGAGATTTGTAAACAAATATAAATTTGGAGATATTGTGTTTGATATTGAAATATTAGGGAGGTGGTGCTAGGGTTTAATCCCTATTTTATAGAGCTAAGTTAAAGAATGACATTGAGTGATAGGTGCTTCAAAAAGGTTATAATCTCATAGGCAGCCACAGCCCTTTTGGGTAAGAGACGCATCATAAAGAAGGGAGCACAACTATTTTATGAAATTAAAGATTGTGGTGTGTGGGGGCCGCTTCAAAGCTGCAAGAGAATCAGTTTACTTAAGGTCGTGTCTTGTCTTAGGCGCATCTTCCTTTAATAAGTCGTCACCATTTCTTGAATGATTATCATTGATATTGGAGGAGGTTCGTGGCTCTTTGGAGGTGATTGCATTGCTGAAGGAGTCGCATCTTTTTGTTGGGAGTGTGGCATTGGTTTGGGCTCTATTTAAAGTGCCAACATTGGATTGCATACAGCCACTCCATCTGCAGGGATTCTTTGATGTGATCCGTCACTCATATGGTATGTAAGAAGATTTCGTTGAAATATAAACAGCACTTTAATATTCATTTTACCAAACAGCAAACTTGGGTACTTGTAATCAGTTTTCACCCTTATATTAGTGCTGCAAACTGTTTGGTATATTGTCTCTATATTTTCTTATTACTGTGTATGCATTCATGAGAAATTTATGAAACCAAACTGCACATGGTCAGCTCTAAACATCCATATTGAAACTATCACTGATGATGACAAGAAAGCATGTTGAGTGTTTGTCGAAATGCCCATTAAGCAAAGTCAGTAAAATTGTGGGTAATTAAGGGTGGTACATTACGGTCACTACCAGACACTGCAGTCCACTCATTATTCATGTTTCCTATTCCTGTTCATTATGGATGCATGTAATATATGGCTTTTTATATTATTGTTTGCAGTTAGAGCACGGGGACCCTGAAATAGCTTCACACCTAGGTTCTTCTCTGGGGTACTTGTGAAACCCTTTTTGTGCAGTTGGCGTTGTATGAAGTCAATTTTGTTTTTTGTAATAATCTATATATAATGCCTAGGAATACAATAGTAGCAGCCTAGCAGGTGCGGTTTGAAATATATGAAAATAATATTTTATTTTCCTAATCACACTGTGAACATCATTTAAGAGTGTCTCAGATTTATGTATTGAACAGTTCACCGCAATGATAAGGTTTATCTGTATAGAAATTTCAAATATTATATATGTAAAGGGCATTTAGAAAGTCCTTGTTTTGGGTCTTGCTAGTGGGAAGTTCTTATCAGACTTTTTCTGCTAGTCTGATATGACATCAAGCTTCTGTTATTTTTTAGTATTGCATTCTTTTAGTAATAGAAAAAATATAAAACAATATAATACTGATACATAATAGAATACAATAAATCATCAATGAAACAAAAGAAATGATCAAGGATGGAGATAGTCAAAATGTACAGAACGCAAGAACATGATATTGCTAATTAACAAGATTCTATCTCTCAAATTCAAACTGTATAATAATTAAGGACTTGGATCTGCAAGGAGTACAAGGGGTACATGGAATCTCCATGTGCTTGTGCAGTTTTATTGTGGCATGAAGATTGATCATTGGAATTGGGGCATTCATTCCGTGCGTAAAAGACAATTGACATTTAGTAAGAGGTTACACTAATCACTTTTCAAGGAAAATTGATGATTGCTGGGTCTCATCTGCATCATATGCTACAAAAACAGATCTACATGAGTGGCTGAGAGAACATTAAGAAGCACAGATTGGTCATCTTACACTGTATCATATGATGAATGTGCCAGAGGCGAGCAAAGCCGGCACTTGAAGCAAAGGCCCTTGAAAAGCAATCATCTTCAGGCAATACTCCAAAGGAATAGGGTTGAAGAAGCCCCTAAATATAGTCCCAATGGGTCAAACATGTCTTTAAGCCAAAAGAAACAGAGAGTTGTTTCCAACTTTCAACATATGAAGACATCACACATGCATTTGAGATTAAGCTTGTTCAAGTTATTGTTCACAGACAACCTTTGTTAATCCACAGCCAAAGTAAAATTGTTTTCTCTTCAGCAACATGGGTTGTATACATTGTAAATAACCTGATTTTTTTAGTCCATCCTTAGGGGGAATCATGGCCCTTTCTGAACAATCATAATAAATTTATAAAAAGTCAAATGGCAGACTACAAAAATGTCATTTGCATTGAAAGCAAAATTGTTTGTCCTTCTGGTTTTATCATTTTATGCCAATGATGTTTGTAGAATCATTGAGTTTGTTCTCATAATAAGTTAGGAGTAATTCATGTTTGCATCCTTTGTCTTCTTGTTTTTGAAATGCTTTTTTTTGGACTTTGTTTTGCAGGGAGGGGTGCGTCTTCAAACTTGTAAGAAGGGGTTTCTGCCCCCAAGTTTGCAAAGGAGGTGTTTTCAGAGTTTGTTGAAGATGAGCAGAACTCTAAGCATGATTAGATTTGACTGTCCAAGAAGCTGTGCAGGTTGGAATACTAGTGTATTTATATTCTCATCTTTGTAAGGGCTAAATGCAATAAAAAATCTGTAAATGGCACTTTTTCATAGATTGTTTTTTTAATGTCGATGAACATAAAATTTATTAAACTGAACTGCATTGAAGTCTTTCTTGAAGTGGTCTGGGACGTGCTTTCTTCAAGTTTGGATAAGAGGCTTTTTTTTTCGTAGATTGTTTTTTAATGTCGATGAACATAAAATTAATTAAACTGAACTGCATTGAAGTCTGTCTTGAAGTGGTCTGGGATGTGCTTTCTTCAAGTTAGGATAAGAGGCTTTTTTTTCGTATTCTCTGAACTCTGAAGTATTTTTGTTTGTGCTTAAGCTGTCCTAAGGTTGTGTTTGGAAGTTTGGATCAAGCAAGTAGTGAGCTCATAGATAAATTTGATCTAAACTTCTCTTTTAGAAGGATTCTTAGCATTAAAACCCTAAAAGTAAAGCTCTGTAGAACTATTTGGCAAGTACAGAGCATATTGAGTACTTGGAGAATTTAATTGTTTCTGAAAGCATTTAGAACTCTTACATAGATGAAAGTACTAATTTTTGGTTGTTTTCTCGTTTCATAAATTTTCCATCAAATTTAATGTATCTTTGGGAAGGCAATAGTTTCTATTTAAGATCATCTATGCGCTAATAGAATGTTAATCTTGGCAGGTTTGGTTGAAAAATCATGCAACAACAAGCTGAAATTTGGGATGCACATTAGGCATGCAAAAAGATTTAAGGCAAATTGCCAGTTGACCTCAGAAGTATATGCACTGGGCACTCTCTTCTTCTAACTTGGAGTTGAATATTTTTACCATTAACTGTTGCAGGAAGAGATCAGTAAATTTAATGCACTAATTTTTTTGTGTGTAATGAATTTATCTTGGGAAAATAATTTCTTGCTGTTATCTATACCAGATAAATTGTTACTTAGATTTTCTATCTTATAAACAATATATCAGGAATTTTCATCTTCTATCGGTTAACATATAACTTAACTATTTTCAGTTCTGTTTGTTAGCATTCAACTGGCTGGTTTAACTATTTGAATCTGAAGATCCATCAAGAACGAGCAATTACCAAAAGCAGGGTAGCTAGAACAGACAGCCCATATTTTCCAGATGATGATGACAACCTCAGTTTACAGTCATTTTTCAAAAGCCTTGGAAAGCAGTTTCTCAGGTAATACAATTTTCTCTATTTTAAATGTTTCAAAATGTGTTCCTTTATAGGAAACAAGTGAGCATAACGAAAAGTACTATGAGCATATTAAAAGCACAATGAGCCCACCAAGTGAACTTTATGGTTCCAACTGCTAAATGGCTCAGACAGGGTGTGGATTTTGGCCAAAATGTATAGATTCTATTCCCAAATAGAAATTGCTGCTCAATCAAGCTCATTTTCTAGCATAGATGAACAGCCTTGGCTGCATCAAAGTCAAATTCTATGAGTCAAAAAGTGATCAAACAAGACATTCTTTTGCAGAAATTCCTAGAAAAATTATGCCAACATCCCAACCTTCCATCTTACCAACCAATGGTAATAAACAATGTCCTAATTTTATAATTCAAATTTCAAATCATTGTTTTCTTTTTTGGATAAATTAATGTGTAAGATCCCTAACAAGATCTGCCCTAAAATTCTGATTTAAATTTCTGAATTCTGCCCTAAATTTCTGCACTTTAGAATTCTGCTCAAAACCCTAGAATTCTGATTTTATTTTCTGATTACAAACAAATGTGGACAGCGAAGATATATGCATCCAAAATGCTCAAATAACATGCCACTAATGAACCCTTATGATAATAACATCAATTATAAACTCATCCACAAGATTTGATCATCCAAATGCAAATAAGATAACAAACAATTCTGATTTCTGAATATATCAATCTGCTGCTACAAATCAGAATAATTTGAATTGCAATTACATCAAATACATATGCCAAACATGCCCAAACATAGGGCAGAAATCTGCCTTTACAAATCAGGTTTGTACATACCACGAATGATGAACAATGATGCTCCACAAACCCTCCTAAATGATGGCGCTTGGGCTGCTGCTAGGGTTAGGGTTTAGAAATCCTCAACAATGGTGAAATCGCCTCCAAAAGCCAAGTCGCCCTCCTCTAGTTGTGGCACTCCAATTAGGGCAAGCCCTAATGCAATTTGCACACCAAAATACCACAATAATGATCCTCCAATTATGGCGCTCAAATCTAGGGTAACACCCTAATGCCAAATGAACACAAAATGCCACAAGAAAACCTCCTCCAATGCTGATCCAAAATCTGAATATGCAATCAAGCTCTTCTCCTCCAAAAGTCGCCAATGAAGCACAATTAGGTCTCCGTGATGAAACCTCCACAAGGATGAGCTAGGGTTTCATCCAACTCACCACATTCCTAATGGTTTTCGTCCTTGGAATGAAGGCTAGCAATATTGCAGCCAAATGAGATAAACTCGAGAAAATATGAATGTGAATGATGATGGAAATGCCTCAAAGTTACAAACAACCTTGTATTTATACCATAGTTTTAAGACTCTTCTAGGACTCGCCAGGACTCTTCGGACTCGCGAGTCCTATGGCAAGCCGAGTCAACTCGCCACGGACTTGCGAGTCAAGTCTTGGCGAGTCCAGTGTCAGGACTCGCGAGTCCCACCCTGGGACTCGCGCGAGTCCCAGGGTTAGACTCGCGAGTCCCGACCCTGGACTCGTTTTGGCGCAAGTCCCAGGGTCGGACTCCTGAGTCTCGACCCTGGACTCTCGTTTTGCCAGTTAGATGCCTAGCAAGCTTAAAAACTCAGTTTTTTTGTTTTTTTTTCATTTTCACTCTTTGAAGCACAAAATAGGTGCGCGAGTCCCAGGGTGGGACTCGCGAGTCCCCACCCTGGACTCTCGTTTTGGCGCGAGTCCCAGGGTCGGAGTCCTGACCCTGGACTCTCGTTTTGCCAGTTAGATGCCTAGCAAGCTTAAAAACTCAGTTTTTTTTTTTTTTTTCATTTTCACTCTTTGAAGCATAAAATAGGTCTGCATAGTGGATTAGAGGTTGGAGAAGAGGAGATTACGAGCGGAGAAGATCATATGACATGTGTAATGTTTGAATTATGGCTCTTATGTTCTCTAAATGCATTAATTTCTTTTTGTTTTTTTTGTAAAACTACGGTTTTCTTCTTTGTCGCTAGCTGAGTTTTTTGCCGTGTCCTGAGTCTGAGTCCTATTTTGGGCTGCCGAGTCCGCGGTGAGTCCGAGTTTTAAAACTATGATTTATACACATTTCTTATTTTATTTTACCTTTTTTCCCTCTCATGGGGCCGACCTAATGCTAGGCGTCGAAAACATCATAAAGATATTTTATTTTATCTTCTTATCTCCTTCTTGGCCGACCAAAGAAAGGTAGCTTATTTTTCTTATTTATTTTGTCTACTCTACAAGTGGGGCGAACCAATTAGGTATCTCAAACATTATGAATTTGACCTCAAATCAAGACGTCCTCCTCAAGCTGAAATATCATAAATTATTCTTATTTTTCCAAAGGCATTTTCCATCTATTTTCCTCTCTATTCCTTCTCCTCCTTGGTCGCTCCACATTAGGGAAAATTATTTTATTTGTGTTGACTTCACCAAAAGGCTAACAAAAATATACCAAGTCATCTCCCATAATCATTTTGCCCTACAAAATTGGCTAAGTATGAAATCTTGCTAATTAGGTCATTCCTTGACCCCTCCGTCTTAGGCTACGAGAATAGGATAGGCTAGCCAACTCCACTAGGTGATCACTTCGAAAATGGGGACATTACAATCCTCCCTTCCCGGAATTGCTTGCCCACAAGCAATCGCAAACCTGGATACTGCAAAACATCCTCAAGTGGCAAGTATCTCCATCCAATCAAGTACTCCGTGATCACCCTGCTCCTCAACCTGTGGCTGTACCTCACAAAGAGAATATGAAGAATGATATGCAAAGTGAGCTCTGGTGGCCTGCAATGAGACAAAACTAGCCATACACATTCGAACTCAATTTGGCTCCATTCCCCAAATTCTAAAATTTTGCTCCTCCATGCAATTTGCTTGTGTAACTGTAGGAACAAGAATGCAAAATCCTCAACCACACGTGTCATCAACTCCCTCCCTTCGAAGGCTCTATTGTCCATAAATGCTAAGTCTATCAAAGACAAAGCATCATACATATCCAAAGCCCTGAAGAGTGTCATACCCACCAACAAGTGATATGTGATATGAGCTCTGAAGCACAACTACCTGTATCAAACCTTCCGCTTCTCCACTTTGATACAAACATCACCAAGCCAAAAGCTGTGAAGCAACTCATCATGATCTATGTGAAATAGTGTACCAATCACACTAAAACTTGGATCCCAAATCATCACACCATCACACCAACTAAAAGTGAAGAGATAGATGCCTCTCATCATGCCATCATCACCAACTGTCCATCTAAATCTGAATGACCTCATATGGATGTGAAAAAAGTCCATCACAGGTGCATAGAAAAACATGCCACTCCATACTAGGCTGCTGATATAAATCAGAACAGTTCCAAGAAAACTGAAAATTATACTTATGATGGTGTCCAAAGTACCTCTGTTGTCATAGGATGATAGGATCTTATCACCATGCAAACCTCCAACACTGTGGTAGCAATCCCAAACACTCCAATCCATCCGAACAACTACCATCATCAATATATACCATGAAGACTCCATGACCAACGAAGTAGAACAGCCATCAACCACCAAGGTGTGAGCTAGAACCCAATGAATTAGGGCTGGAAAATCTCTGCTCTCATACTCCACTTCATGCCTTGGACTATAGTCCAACTGAAACTCAACATCTTCAAGCACATGCCAAACAAATGCCTCCATGACATCTCCTTCACATGTCTCAAGTCCTGAAACTAGGACAGCCTCATGCTCCATCAATGAATCATCATCATGACAGTGTTGTGTCAAAACACAAGTGGACTCATTGAGCTCCCCAAGGGTGGCTAGACTCCCAACCAAATCTGAATCACAAATGTCTTCTTCTACATATGCATGCATATCATTGTTGGCTGGTCCACGAAGTGTGTGCTCAACTACCTCCTCCATAGCCATGACTTGAGCAATGGGCTCTCCAAATGGTGTGACTCATGATCCTCATGATGAAGATGTAATGACCCTTGCCCAATCTGGTCTTAATTTTCTGATTTTTCCTGCTCGGAAATCTTGTCAAACGCTTGTCCTACCAACTCCTTCCAGCTATACAATGATATTTTGCTTTTTATATGATGACTGCAATGTATGTAAAGACTTCCCAATAAAGTGTTACTAACTGAAAATGCAATGAGAATGCAAATATAATTAATTTTCTGATTTTTCCCAAACAATTTGGTGACTGAAATTCATGCAAATATGCGGTTGCAGCAGAAAGACATTTCGTCAAACATGTCAAGTGCAAATCCCAAACTCCTCATTACATAGAATAGCAAATAAAAGACTCCAAACTAACAATGCAGCTATAATGAGTAAGTGCAACCAATGAACATCTCTACAAACAAATGGCATGCAACCTCCAACTACAGTTTGTATTGACTGCAATCTTGAATTCAACTGTTACAATGCCTTTGCCAAGGAATATGGATGATTTTGCAGTATTACAATGTTACTACAATAAATGCAGACTTGAATGATTCTAGAATGCAAATGCAGCAATGACTCCCTTCTACAATGAGCTGGTACAACAAGAGACATTATTACAAACACTTGTCATGCAAGCTCCCACCTCCATTCTAACTTGAACTGTAAGCTGATTACAATGCTGATGAATGCAATTACCAATGCTGTGCTGACAGTGATTGTAGTGTTGATTCCTTTTAAACTCCAAATCAATTTGCCAAGATGCTGCGCCCAGACACTTGAAATCGTCCTCCAATGGCAGCGCTATTAATGCCAAAGACCCACGATTCTGCCCAGAAATGAAAGATGCCCTTCCCAGGATGAAGTCGCTTTGATTAATAACCGAAAGATGCTCCTCAAAATATCACAAGTTCGTGCTCCTTAATGACTGCAAAATGATGTTGAAATTTCTGCAATTGTCTCCTTCAAAAATTGATTTGCCAAAGGACTGAGAATAAACCTCCAAAATTTGGTCTATGACCATTAAATTTTGCAATGATACTTAAGTAGGAAATCTGAAGTAATCTCCTCCGCTAATGATTGCAACAATACATCAGCTACTGCAACTCTCCAATGCAATAATAATCGAACCAGCCAAGATAAATCCTTCAAGTGCAACAATAAACCATTTGCTGCAACTGGCAAACCCTTGTGTAATTGCAATAATAAACCAGCTATTGCATTCAATCAGACTTCTAATTCAGAAGGGCAATAATATATCAGCTATTGCACCAACTTAAACTCTTGCAATGAAGCACCTGTAGAAACCTTGGATGGATTCCTCCACAATCAATCAACTAGGGGTTATCTTTCAAACCCGAAACCAATGTCAACTATGAGGGTTTTCGTCCTCAAAGCCCTAAGATCAATAGGAACTCCAATAACATTTCAATATCAGCAATATCCATAGCATAATGAAAAGAGAAGCCCTCACATCCTTTTATATTTTCTTCCTTGAAAGCTTTGGGAAACTTCCCCAATCCATGGGTGCCGCACATGAGAGGAAACTTTCTTTTAAAAAAAATAGAAAAAAAACATTTCTTTCCATCCTTTTCTTCACTTTTCCCTAGGATTAGAAAAAAACACTTTATTTTCTTTCTTTTTCCCACTTTCCTAGGTGTTCCCCTTTGGCATAAATAATTAATTTATTTTTAAATGTTCACATGGTCCCTCTTTAAAACAACTTTAAGTTGTGTCTCCTAGGCATAGGGGTACAACTTAACTTTATAATATTTAATTATGCCAAAGTTGCCTTTTTATAAATAAAATAATAAAGTGCCCATATTATATTATTTTTTGTCCATCCCAAGCAAGGACTGCCAAGGAAGAACTCAACGCCATACTCTGCCATAGATCATGCTGCCAGAAATAGTACTTACTAAAAAGAGTAAGCTCAAGAAAGTCCTCGGATGCCAATGCATGTTATATCACCCTAAAACTCTCTGAAAACCAAGAAGGAATCCAGTAATCAAACTGCCATACACTGACAAATAGATCCCCAAAAGCTCAGAAGAGATAACCACATAGCTGGAAACCCTAATTATTGCCTCCGACTAGCCTACGGGCCTCCGAGATAGGCTAATGGTCCATCCTGGATATCATTGATGAGAAGGGGACATTATAGAAGATTTCTTGCACAAAATGAAATTTATGAATCATACCTCTCATCAAATCCAGGCAAGACTGTTTGCTCCTCGTGCTTGACCATCATAAGAGGCTCATCCTTCACAGGCTCAACCTCCATAGCTTCTTCCCTTGGAAGAAATAGGGATCGAAGATAGGCCTCCCTCTGCTGCCTTGCATGATATATGTGACTGCATTGTTCCTTGACTTTCTGTAGGTGCTGTTTTGCTTGGGCAGCTAGCAACTTAGCTTCTCTAGCTCTCCATAGCCACTCATCACACATGCTTTGAGTTCTCTTCACATCCTCTATGCCATGGTGTACAAAATCAGACTGTTTGTGGCTTGGATCCACAACCATTACCTCATGTTCACCCATCCAAACTTGAGTGTCAACAAGGGAAGACTTCTCACCACTATCATCCTCATGTGTCATATCTGCCACCTTATGATTATGTGAAGCCAACGGACTGCTGTTCAAAATCAGAAAATTAGAATTGTGATCATACCTTTTTGTAGTGTCCTCAAGGATCTTAAGCACCTCTCCCTCCATGGTTGGTTGCTCATCAACAAATGCTGGTCCAAGAAATGTGTCGAACTAGAAACCAAGTGTGTTACTTGTTATAGCTTCTCTTCCATGGCTGCAAGGTAAATCTTCATGTGGACATTTCAATTCTAACCTTAAGACTTCACATTCTTGATGTACCACTCGATCCTTGTCAACATATTGAACCATCTTGGTATGGTGAATGCTTGAATCTTCATGCAATATCTTACCCTTATGAAATTCATCCAATTCTTCACCCATTTGTCCTTTCTTCATAATCTTTGTGTAGGATTGTTGTTCTTTGGATGTGGCTGCCATAGATGACTGAATTTCTGATTTGGATGATGAAGAATGTGCCAAGCTCAACTCCAAACAAAGCTTATCAACTTGATTTTCCGATTCTGGAAGGGCCATTTGAGTACTCTTCAAGAAATCCATAGTAACCTTAAGCTCAAAGGTAAGCTTATCAACTTCATCTTCTTTTCCTCTCAATGCATCAAAATATACCTCATCAGGCTTGAGGAGATGATCTCTATCTGAAAGTAAACGTAAGTAATTTGATTTCATTACTACCAAAGCTTCTTTGAGTACCTGTAATTCTGCAAGAGATAGTTCTCCTTCAATGTCCTTGTGTCTCCTTTGAGCCTTCCAACAATAATCTGCCATCATCTTATGAGTATTATCAAAATGTCTTAGGGTTGCAACAATTATATCTTCATTGACCTTCAATTGACTTTCCAAATGATGTGACTCATGGGGCCTATCATCTTCATACAAAATTTCTGATTGGTCTTTACAATCATGCCTCTCAAAATCAACTACCTTCATGACATCTTTTTCACACAACTCATGTTTTGAAGCTAGGCCAACATCAAGCTCAATCAAGGAATCATTATCATAATAGTGAGTAGAATCATCTTCAACATGCTCTTCTTCAATTGCTGGTCTAGAGAGTGTATGCAGTATGCACAGCTATTACTTCCTTAATCATAAAGTGATCCTTCAACTCTTGCAATGTTAAATCAATTTGATCAAAGTCCCTTTGCTCACTACATAACAAAATTTTTGAATTGCCTTTGTATGTATGAACAACATTACCTTCAAAGTTACCCCATTCACAAGTTGATTCCTTGCCACTATGATGTAGAGATGGTGAAGCAATGCTAGGCTCAAGTAATGGATCAATAGTAGAATTCATACCTCCATATAGCTGATCAATCACTGCTGGTTTGGCAAACTCCGTGACAACATCCCCTTCGACCTTGTGGTCATCATGAAGACACATGTGTTCTTCACTTGTGGATGTAAGAGGTGATTCTTCTTTGTCCATATCATCATCCTGCTGAAGTAAACTTGTGAACATGGGCTTCATCTTCTTTAAGGCTTCCACATATATGGCTAGGTGTCCAAACTTCAAGGCATGTGAAGCAAAGTTGTTCTCTTCTCAACTGATTTTTGCTCTTCTTAGGATCACCTGTAGACTGCAAATTGCACGGAAGCAATTTTTCTTTCTTCTCTATCTTCTTTTCTTTTTTCTTAATGACAACTTTTGATTTTTCTTCTTCTCTTAAATTTCTGATGTAATCATATAGATCTCTCTTTCTTGGATTTCCGTCTTCATGTATTCTCAAGAAACATCAAAAGGAGTTGCATTCTTGAAATCATCAGATAAACCTTGGTATTCCTCAATAATTTTTGTAGCCTCTTTTTTCATTACTACTTCTTTATCTTCTCTCTTTGGTAAGAACTTTTAGAGAGTTCTCATCATCTTATTTTGGCTTTCTTTAAGAGATTCAAGCAACGAATTTGTTGTTTCTCTATCTTCCATGACTCATAAATCAATCACATATGCAAAAAACCCTTAAGGCTGGCAAGATCAAAGGTTTGATACCACTGTAAGATCCCTAACAAGATCTGCCCTAGAATTCTGATTTAAATTTCTTAATTCTGCCTTTAATTTCTGCACTTTAGAATTCTGCTCAAAACCCTAGAATTCTGATTTTATTTTCTGATTACAAACAAATGTGGACAGCGACATATATGCATCCAAAATGCTCAAATAACATGCCACTAATGAACCCTTATGATAATAACATCAATCATAAACTCATCCATAAGATTTGATCATCCAAATGCAAATAAGATAACAAACAATTCCGATTTCTGAATATATCAATCTGCTGCTACAAATCAGAATAATCTGAATTGCAATTACATCAACTACATAGGCCAAACATGCCCAAACACAGGTTAGAAATCTGCCTTTACAAATCAGGTTTGTACATACCACAAATGATGAACAATGATGCTCCACAAACCCTCCTAAATGATGGCGCTTGGGCTGCTGCTAGGGTTAGGGTTTAGAAACCCTCAACAATGGTGAAATTGCCTCCAAAAGTGTCGCCCTCCTCTAGGTGTGGCGCTCGAACTAGGGCAAGCCCTAATGCAATGTGCACACCAAAATGCCACAATAATGATCCTCCAAGTGTGGCGCTCAAATCTAGGGTAAAACCCTAGTGCCAAATGAACACAACATGCCACAAGAAATCCTCCTCCAATGCTGATCCAAAATCTGAATATGCAATCAAGCTCTTCTCCTCCAAAAGTCGCCAATGAAGCATAATTAGGTCTCCGTGATGAAACCTCCACAAGGATGAGCCAGGATTTCGTCCAACTCACCACATTCCTAGGGGTTTTCGTCCTTGGAATGAAGGCTAGCAATGTTGCAGCCAAATGAGATAAACTCGAGAAAATATGAATGTGAATGATGATGGAAATGCCTCAAAGTTTCAAACAACCTTGTATTTATACACATTACTTCTCTCCTCAAGGCCAACCTCCTCTTGGTATTTCTTATTTTATTTTACCTTTTTTCCATCTCATAGGGCTGACCTAATAATGCTAGGCGCCCAAAACATCATAAAGATATTTTATTTTATCTTCTTATCTCCTTCTTGGCCGACCAAAGCAAGGTAGTTTATTTTTCTTATTTATTTTGTCTACTCTCCAAGTGGGGCGTACCAATTAGGTATCTCAAACATCATGAATTTGAACTCAAATGAAGTCGTCCTCCTCAAGGTGAAATATCATAAATTATTCTTATTTTTCCAAAGGCATTTTCCATCTATTTTCCTCTCTTTTCCTTCTCCTTGGTCGCTTCACATTAGGGCAAATTATTTTATTTGTGTTGACTTCACCAAAAGGCTCACAAAAATATACCAAGTTATTTCCCATAATCATTTTGCCCTACAAAATTGGCTAAGTATGAAATCTTGCCATTTAGGTCATTCCCAACTCCACTAGGCGATCACTTTGAAAATGGGGACATTACATAGTGAGGGTTCTACTGGGGCCCTTGTCCATGCTTAAATAGAAAAGAAACCGAGTACAAACAAAACAACCAGTACTGGTCTAGGACCAACAAACTCTAATATGCCTATAAGGCAATAAAGGAAGTAGGAAGCTTCGTACACATAACCTTCGTCTGTGTGAGCTGCCCTCCACCCATGCGGTGGGTAAATCTAGGGGAATCGATCTCACGACCATCATTCGTGTTTTCCAGTAGCTTGATCGTTCGATCTACCCCTGAGGGCTGTGGTCTCGAACATAGAAGTAGAAATTGGATAAAAAATGCGATTTTTTGAAAAAATTGCGAATCGGGGTTCGGCCCGATTTTTACCCTGGTTTAAATCGTTGGTTCAATTAAATCTTTGACCGCAAGTTTCCACAATTTTTTCAGGGTTTAAATCACGTTTTAAATGAGTTTAAATTGTGGTTTTTTTGCTGTCATGAAGTCTGTGAATTTTTGCTGTGCAATTTCATCTTTTTTGGCGTTTATTTAGGGTGTGCCAATGTCTGGTTTTTTGTGATATGCACAAGACTTCCCACCGCGGGCTTTGAATATTTTTCTCACCCTTGTTCAAGGAATACGCCGATAGGAACAACCGACGAGTTTAGAAAATTTTCCGGCGTGTTTTTTTTTACAGTGTGAGATAATTTTATATTATATTATTTATTATTATATAATATTAAAATTTTCTATTGTAATATTATATTGTTATATTATTAATATATAATATATTATTATATTATTAATATTTATTATTAGATAAGGGGAGACCCTGTGGTGAAATGGTGGGGCTTCTTCTGTAGTGCCAACAACCCAGGTTCAAACCTCGCGGGGTCGCCCTCTACCACGTCAACAATTGAGGGACCTTACCTAGGGAAGATCATGTGGTGAAATGGTGGGGCTTCTTGCTTGTAGTGCCAACAACCCAGGTTCAAACCTCGCGGGGTTGCCCTCTACCGTGTCAACAATTGAGGGACCTTACCTCCAATTTTGGGCCGAAGGGCAGGCGACTTTCCACACATAAGGGTGTGGAAAGTCCGGGATAGGATGAGTCAGATAATAGAGGCATTGAATGACACGGTGGAAGGCCACTTCACAAGTCTCAAGCTTCATGGAGATGGTAGTGGATTGAGTGATGTCAAACGTGTCAAATCAAATTGATTTTGCCAATCTTGGGTGATGGCAAGACACGCATGAGTTTAAGTTCGGAGTTGGAAAGTCACTTCATGGCATGCAGACAATCATGTTTGGATACAATGGTGTAAGGAAAACAGCCTGAATCAAGAAACAACCTGGCGTTTGATGGGGCACGATCGGTACAAATATGGGTTTGATTATTCCTTGGCTCTCATTCGCATAATCATAGGTGAAGAACAGTATTTCTTATATCTGCTAATTGGTTTTCAATGGCAGGAGGCTCTAGGTTTGTGGTTCGAGTTGCAGCAGAAGGGCTTGTGAATTTAGGGGTGGACACACCCATCCAATTGGAAAGCTCTGTTAGGCAGATGGCTTTTAAAGGAAGGGTCGCAGACCAGAGGTTGAAACGAGTTCTGCGCATCAACGACGGTTTAATCGTTGCCGCGGTGAAGGTAGTTTTGGGTAGAGGATTCTTGGAGGAAGGCGAATTCTATAGGGTCGATTCCAGCATTGTGTTGCGCTTTTTGGCCGTAGTTCTAGACATTGGCACTACCAAGGATGTCTCTGAGTTATTGGTAAGAAAGCTTTTTAAAGCAGATTTGATAATTGGTTTGAAGGATATTATCGGTGTAGCGTCGACTGGGTTGGGTGTTCCCCGACCAAGAGATTTCCCTCTTCTGCAAGATCCCGATGAGGTTATAAAGCTATATCCCTTCTTGCTTGATCTCAAAGGATTGGATGTATTAGAGCATAGAGAGCAGGTAGAGGCCGGTGTGAGATTCCTAAAGAAGCTGTTGCAGATGGAGCCGGTGGGTGGACAGTTCAATTGGGTTCTTGAATTTCAAGCATTTGCTCATAATCTAGGCTTCATGTAGAACTGGTTTGCTATGGTCTCTTTGTTTGTTTCCTACGCTCTTAGTTATCAAGGTTTATGTCTTCTGGTGTTAATTAACAATGTATAGATCGGAATTTTGTCTTCCTTTTCGGTGTGGTCCGTTGAAGGGATTGAATCCCATTTTGTTTAGCTTCAGGGCAGGGTTTGGGAAGGCCCTACGTGGCCGTTTACAATGGATTTTGTCAGTGTAGGCCTTGCATGGCCGGATAGCCATCTTTTTGGACCCTGCGTGGTTTGGTTCGAGAAGGTTTTGGGATAGGGCTGTAAGCCTCTGGCCCCTGCAATCAAACAGTATGCCTGACTGGCACTCACTCATGTATTTTTCTGGATTATATTAATATAAATATTACCCCTTACGGAACAAAAAAAAAAAAAAATCTATTATTATATAATATTATAATATAATATTTATATTATTAATATATTTATATATTTATTATTATATAGTATTAAAATATAATATTTCTATTAGAATATTATAATATAATATTTATTTATTTTTTCTTTCTTTTTTGCATTTTTCTATGTTTTTTGAAAATCCGATTTTTTCCCGTTTTTAAAAATAATTTAATACTTTTGGTTTGCCGATTTTTTCCCCAAAAGATTTTTGCTGCTATGGTCTCGAAGGCCTTAACACTTAACAAAAACGATGTTTTTTCCCTATTTTAATAAAAATTTCAGCAATTTTTAGTCTCTCGATTAAATCTTAAGTAATTAATTTCGTTTATACTTTTGGTTTGCTTAGTCAATCCCAACTTTGAGTAATGCTACTATGATCAAAATATACTTATGTGTTCTCTAAATGCATTCTTTATGCATATCATCCATTATTTAAGTTTATTTTGTGTATTTATGTAATTTTTTGTTTGCTAAGTTCTTACTGCGTTCGAGTCAAAATTTTGGGCTCCTGAGTTTTTATTGAGTTTGACTTTTCAAACCATGACTGATCCTATGCTCTTGATGACAAATTTAACCCGATGGCCAACAGTTATGCATATGGAAATACTAGGGGGTATATTGACAAACACTATTATTGATGATGGTTTTGGTGTGAATATGTTTCTAGAGGAGACCTAGAAGTGTCTTGGGAAGCCTACCAATTGTTGGGAGTGGATCAGTATGGAATGAAGTTGTTGGGAGTCCTTATGACTCAAAAGATAATTGTTGGCACCAACTGTTTATATTAAACTTTGTAGTCATCTCATTGATAAAGAAGGCCCATTATGCATTATTGGGTTGGGGTTGGTTGATGGCAGCCAAAGCTGAGCATAATTGGAAAAAGAATTTGTTGTCTATTGAAAATAAAGACTAAAAATTAAAAATACATAATAGATTTGAAGAATTAGGTAGTGAATGAGGAAGTAGCCTCACTAGATTTGGACTTTTAAGAGGAATGTTTGTTAGATGGAAACCATAGTACAATAGAGTTGAATGACGAAGGGGTCTTGGAGTTTCAATCTTGCTCTAAGGATGAAACCAACTCCTTAAGAGGTCTTTTCCATTGGCAAATGAAAGATTACAAGGTGTTCCAGCCTGGTTGTAATTTTGTTGAGAATATGGACTCATGGAGATTGAAGAAGGTGAGGATTTTGGCAGATTCTTCTGACAACATATGTGCATTATTAGGACAGGAAATTGAAATATGTGATGCCAAGCTCTGCAGGACTGTCATCCTCACATCAAGCTTACCCTCCAAAGTTCATAGAGTATAAAGTGGGCGATGCAACACTAGGTGAAAAGTACACTCATCAATTTGGAAATGTTGAGAAGAAAGTTTGAGCCTCCCACCGTTAGGGTAAATTTGGGATAAGGAAACCCCCAAATGATCATTGCCAAGGATGATTGGGATCCAATGTTGAAAACTGCAACATTTTGGATATTTATGAATGACAAGGACATGTTTGCCTAGACATAGAAGGATTTAAAGGGGCTACCATTTGGGATATGTGTACATAGAATCCCTTTAGTACCAAGAGCACAATCAGTGTAGAGGAAAGCATATAAGATGAATCGGAATAATTCTGCCAAAGTTGAGGAAGTGATTAATAAAATGCTCGAAGTAGATATAATCTTTAAGGTGGGTGGAAACAAGCGAATGGGTGTCCCCTATAGTAATCAGCCTGAAGAAAGAGTCGAGACAAATATGAACATGAATCTATTTTAGAAGTCTAAATTCAATCATTATCAAGGAGCCATTCTCCATTCCATTTACAGATTCTATACTGGAAGAAGTGGTTGGGCACGAGATTTATTTTTTTATGGATGGCTTTTTTGAGTACAACCAGATTAACATAGTCGAAGAGAGTAAAATGAAGATCATAGTGGAAGACAAATTCTATGCCTACAATCTAGTGCCATTCAGACTATACAATGCTCCAGCTACCTTCCAGAAGATTATCTTGCACATCTTTGACATGATAGCTATCTTGGATAAAGTTGGGTGAACCTCTTGACAACATGACTGAAGATTTTATGGATGCTCACTTATTCCAGATTGCTATTCTTCCATCCCGGTATGAAAATATCAATGGTTATTTATCTATTGTGCCCTTTCCAAAGGATGTAACCTGCTGAGCATTGGAGGCACATATATTCCAATTGGGAAATGATTTGATGTACAAGATTGGACTTGATTGTATCTTATGATGATGTGATGTGAAAGAAGAAATTCAAGATGTACATCAAGAAGCATGAGGGTTTGACCAAGGGCCACATAGGACCCAATGTTACGACAAGGAGAGTACTTCAAGTAGGACTATGGTGTTCGACATTACACCAAGATGCCAAAGAATGGATGTTGGTGTGCATCAGTTGCCAGTAGAGTGCGAAGTTGCTCAAAAGGGTCTTTATGCCCCTATGGACATTTCAACCTCAAAAACTCTATGTACCTTGGGGACGTGTCCCCTGTGTTTTTAGACCCTGTCCCCTATAGGGGACATTTCAAGGATGTAGGGATGGGTTGGAAATGTCACCTAGCGGTCCCCAATTTGCAAAGAATTTAGGAAACACCCTGGGGACGCTTTTTTTTTCTCAAGAAATGGCAGGGGATAGCCTAGACATCTCTTGGCTGTCCCCTATAGCCCAGTAAAAAAAAGGCAATTTAAAAAAAGTAAACACAAAATTGAAAAAAAAAAGAATTTGAAAAAGCTCTTTACATCGCTCTTCTTTGGTCTATAGCCTTTGGGTGCATTTGATATTATATAGTTGTTAACAGTTTCTGTACTTATTTGATATAGTTGTTAACAGTTTTAGTACTTATGTGAAATAGTGGACTGGTAACTTCGGAACTATTTGGTTTGTATACATGCTGACTGTGATACAAAATGATGTCATTTTGAATTGACCTGATGGCAAGATTCTCACTCTCATGTCATGGATATAAAACAATAGCTACCTCCCTATCTCTGCCTCAAAACAAGGGCCAATAATAATACCAATCTTATTTTGTCTTATTTTCACCGTTTTGTGATTTTATATAGCTAAACTTGGTCTGAGAACAACATGGAATCATTGAGATACCCTAGAATGACAATTGGAAAAGAAAGACCTATCTCATTAGCCAATTCATTCCTTATGTTTTTAGTAAGACAATGATCCAAAGGGGCTCCTTCATTTTGGTTAATGAATGTTCCGCCTTAGTGGGCTTAGATCTCAAGTGACTTAAGTTCTCAATATGTTACCAAATTGTGCTGAACTTAACTAATTTGTTATTGAATATAGAAAACTCAGAATTAACAGATGCAAAAGCTTAGAGAACTCCATTTTGAATTATAAGGCCATAAGTCAATAATTTGCCCAAACTTAGAGAACTCCATTTTGAATTATAAGGCAGTCCTCATAGTGGCAGTGACTCAGATTTATAGCCTGATTTTGATGCAGTGTTAGCAAATGTTGATTGGAGGCAGTGGCAGATTTTCTATGTTATTGTCATTGTGTAGTTGAAACTTGCGGCCTTTGGGCATTTTGTTGTAATTTTATTATAATATATATGCACAATAACAATGAAAGCAATGGAAATTTGTTAATTTGTGTGTCAGCTCTCAGGCAAAATCTCAATTCAGCTCTAATGTTATGTACTAAGATCCTATAATGTATCTGAGGTGACTATAATGTCCCTTTTCCATCAGTGATTATTGGAGAACGTTACCCTTATTATTTTATTTCCCGAAGGCAAACTTAGGTGAATAGGGAAATGTCTTTTAAAAAAAAAAGATTAATATGAGTAATCTTATGTCTTACTTTATGAAATATTTATTGGATAACTTATATCTTTTTCTAAAAGTAAATTAGTTCACTCCTTAAAGTGGGCGCTGACCTTTGGTGGGCCCCCTTCCTCTAGTGGACGCATATTCAAGGCAATGCATGTTGTGGAGTGGAGCGCATAGTTGTGGATATTAAATATTATTCTTTATTTGCATGAGCGTGGGGTGTATAGACTCATTCGCTCATTTTGGGCTTCTTCATGCTGTTTTGAATATTGTTTTCTTCTTCTGAGTGCTTGTGTTGTGAGCAGAGCTTGATGGGGGGGTTGCTTAACCTCCATAAATTCACTGGTTTCGGTAGTGAAACACCTACCCTAGCCAGTTTGGTGTGGTTTCTCATACAAAGGACTAGCTGGTGCTAAAATGGAGATTTCAGACTTTGATGTTTTTTGAGATTATATGAGTTGCAGATGATGTTTTGGGGGTGGATAAGTTCAGTTTTTGCCATAGCATGTGGTATTGGAAACAATAACAATGTTGACCCAAATTTCACAGGTTGTCGTACATCTGGACGCCGTACTCTTATGCCTGTAGTCCTTTTTATCTAGCTTTGTTCTAGATTGCATTCAAACTTTTGTGGCAATAAATCTATCATGCATTGTAACAGATTTCAGTGGCTTTTGACAATAATCAGACGTTGAAAATCAATTTGAGTTAAATCCGTACCTAGCCTGTCATACGACTCTTTGGGAAGCTATAAAATAATATGTGTAGTCGTTGCTTTTTCTTGTCAGTTAATTCTAGGCGCATCTTTATGCAATAAGGGGACAAAGGCATACATGACGTTGCAAGGTTATGGGGCACAAGAAGTCAATACGAATTGTACGGGTCATAGTAATGGAACACATGAGAGTTCGCAACTAAGGGAAACATTAGTCGGGCCGTGTGGTTACTGAAATCATTGGCGCCTAGCCTTAATAAGTCCATTGATAACAGTTAAATGTGTAGCCATGTATGTGATAGCATGTTGTGAACAGCTCATGGAATTTTATGTGTATTAAGTTGGTAACAAATCAGACCAATATGGTTTCCCGAGTCTTAGTAATGGACTTCACATTGCTAAGGGTTCATTCTTTCCTCTAGGCAATATAACAGTTGTTGGGACCCTGTTCTCTAAGGTATGAATTGGCCTCCCAATGTATTCTCTGATCATTTTCCAATGATTAAATGGTTTTTTTTAAACAAGAAAATTGAGACTTGATAAAACCTTGCTCAGACCCAAAGAGTTTTCATAGAGTTTTGCAAACCCTATAACTGGGGTGGTCATTTCAGTGGTATCAAAGCTGGTCACCTGCCAACTTGTGTGAATTTCCCTAACTTTACATGCAGAAAACTAGTGCTAGAGAGAGAAGATACCAACAGGGGGAAGAGAGAAAGTTGAAAACAAACTGTGGTTCAGAGAACTCTGTTGAAGAGAACTCAGTCATGGCAGATAGAGATAAAGAAAATTGTCCACCTGATAGTCCGGGTAAAAGGATGGAAAGGAAGTTTGATTAGATGTTCAATATGATGGCCAAATTAATGAATAAAATGGATCAAAACTTATTTCAGGCCCCAAGAAATAATACTGAAGCCAGCAACTCCCAAAACAATGGTGCAAGAAATAACTATGTTAGAACACCCACCAGGACTTCAGTAGGATCGACTGTGAGACCCCTTCAACCGTTCGCAAATAGAAGGGAAGAAACACCTCTTGTGCAAGAGGATAGAACTATATTCACTGATGATATTATGATATGTCATGATGAATATATGACACTTCTTGATCAAGTCCACAGAAACTTAACCTTTGATCAATATATGAATCAAAAAAAGAATGGTGGAAGACATGACAAGAAGGACAACAAAGACTACAAGCATGCTCTGAGTAAAGTGTCTTTGGACCGTTTTGATGGTAGTGGAAAGTGTTCCGCAAGAGCTTGGGTTCAGAAGCTCGACACATACATTACCTTGAAGCCTATGCCTAAGGAGACATCCTTAAACTTTGCTACTTTACACCTGGATGGGGCTGCTTATGAGTGGTGGTACCATGGTCTAGTGACACAGGGTTACAATCTGATCACAACTTACGATGAGTTCACCAATAGACTTATTGTTAGGTTTGACAAGCAAGATTTAGAACAAAGTTTCAAGGACCTAGCATAGCTGAAGCAAACCAACACTATTGATGCATACATCACTAAGTTTCAAAGACTTAGTGTAATGGTTCCGGACATTTCTAAAAGAAGACTCATCTTTCTATTTGTTGAAGGACTAGTTGAACCGATTAGAGGATGGGTCAAATCCTTGGACTCACAAACCTTGCAAGAGGCCATTAAAAAGGCAAGAAGCATGGAGTTTTCAGCTCCCAAGACCAAGATGGAAGTCAAATCTTCTCCACTCAATAAAGATAAAGAACCAATCTCAAAAAATCCCAATCAACAAAAGCCACCCATGCAAAGAATGAGTGATGAAGTAAAAAATGAGCTCAAAAGGAAAAAATTGTGTTTCACATGCAAAGAGCCATGGGCTCCGGGTCACAAGTGCTATGAGAAGGGTCAAGCACGCAATTTGGAGGTGTATGTTGATGATGATTATGAATCAAAAAAAACAGAACAACAAGCTCAATTCGAAGATTGTGAAGAAGTTGAGGATTTTGATGAAACTCCAGGAGTGCCCAAAAACAAGAAAGTTGATGATAGTATCTTTGCCCAACTTTCATGCCAACCGAAGAATGGTCCCTTTAGGATTCGTGGTGTACTGTGTGGACAGTGAATTGTTGCCCTCATTGATACTGGTGCTACTCACAACTTCGTTGATGGAGTTGTAGCACGAAGAGGCCTTCAGACGGAGGAGTTTGAGGGATTCAATGTTATGGTTGCGGATGAGTTTACAATCCAATGCACAAGAAGGATTCCAAATTTGAGTCTCCATTTGGGAAACTATGAGGTTAAGGATGTTTTTCATGTAGTAAGTATTGGTGATTCAGATATTGTCCTTGGCATTCAGTGGCTTAAATCATTGGGAGAAATTTATTTGAACCTTCAAACTAGGGAACTCAACTTTCAAAATGATGGAAAAACAGTGATTTTGAGGGGAATGTCAAATGATACATCACGTGTTCTCATTGCAAAAAGAATGGAAGAGAAAAAGGAATACCATACAATTATGCAAGCCTTGCCAAATAAGGAAAGTCATGATTTCAGATGTAAATGGCCTGAGAAACTTCCACAGGAAGATGAGGAGCTGGCTGGAAAAATTAGAACAACAGAAAAACATGCAAGTTCAGAATTTATTTTGCATAGAGACTAGGTAAGTCAAGGGTCAAATCATGTTTTTCAAACATTTGGTAACCCACTCTATGAAATAGGTGCTGATTTGATATATAATAATTCTTTTTTTGAGTGGGATTGGGAGACATTAATTGTTCCTAGATCCTTGAATATTAATGTTGACATGTCTAAGTTGGAAGAAGAAGATGATGTAGTTGGCTCAAACCTACATTGGAAGCAAGAGGATGATTTCAGAAAGCATGCAATGTTTGATGTTGGTTACAAAAATCCTAACGCCTTGGAGGTTTCATTGGTTGAAAGCACTTGGATTGGCAGTGTGAAGGACATTCTTATTGGAGAAGATGTCTTTGGTTTCATTAGAAGGTCATTAGACGAAGCTCACATGAATAGCAGAGTTGCACAACACAAGCATGGTGTAGTTGCCTCATTCCTTCAAATTCTTGATAGAGGTCACCAACAAAGTATGTTGGAAGGTTACAGTGATCAAAGAGATGTTCCTTGGTGGAGGAAAGTTCAAATTTCTAGTTTTAACTCTGTTGTTTTACTTCAGATCAGCCACCTCATACTTTTGTTTGCACTTATTCATGAAGGTTGGCAAGGTATTTCAGTTAGGAGATGGAGGGACTTCCAATTGGAGGATGTTAGGGAATTTTCTCCAGCACCTCCTAAGTGGGGTTTGAGCATTCCAATACTCCACTTTCATGTTCATTTGTGGAGATTCCTTTGGTGCAGCTGTTGTTCTTTGTGTAGGGAGTTGAAATCAGAGTGTTCAGCGCTGATTTCAGTTATGAACAACAGTGAGGATGTGTTTTTTCAGACCTCCTAGACCTTGAGAGTTCATCTTACAAAGGTTTATGATGTAAACTATGATAGTTTACCTTGGGAGTTTAGTCAGGATAGCGAACTCCTGCATGCTTGGATTCATCATTCAGAGTCTCTTGGAGGAAGAACAATGGCGATTGCAATTGTGAGATAGCATGGCACATGGTATTTGGGAGTTCACAAACCTCCTAGACTAATTTGGGATCCTGGAGTGTCATTATTCAGGATGGTTTTGTTGGTTATGGATTGCCAATTGCTTGAGGGCAAGCAACTTCAAGGAGGGAGGACTGTAATGTCCCTTTTCCATCAATGATTATTGGAGAATGTTAGCCTTATTATTTTATTTCCCGAAGGCAAACTTAGGTGAATAGGGAAATGTCTTTTAAAAAAAAAGATTAATATGAGTTATCTTATTTCTTACTTTATGAAATATTTATTGGATAACTTATGTCTTTTTTTAAAAGTAAATTAGTGCACTCCTTAAAGTGGGCGCTGACCTTTGGTGGGCCCCCTTCCTCTAGTGAACGCCTATTCAAGGCAATGCATGTTGTGGAGTAGAGCGCATAGTTGTGGATATTAAATATTATTCTTTATTTGCATGAGCGTGGGGTGTCAGGAGAATCACATTTATAGACTCATTCGCTCATTTTGGGCTTCTTCATGCTGTTTTGAATATTGTTTTCTTCTTCTGAGTGCTTGTGTTGTGAGCAGAGCTTGATAGGGGGGTTGCTTAACCTCCAGAAATTCATTGGTTTCGGTAGTGAAACACCTACCCTAGCCAGTTTGGTGTGGTTTCTCATACAGAGAACTACTTGGTGCTAAAATGGAGATTTCAGACTTTGATGTTTTTTTAGATTATATGAGTTGCAAATGATAATTTGGTGGTGGATAAGTTCAATTTTTGCCATAACATGTGCTATTGGAAACAATAACAATGTTGACCCAGATTTCACAGGCTTCGTACATCTGGGCGCTGTACTCTTATGCCTGTAGTCCTTTTTATCTAGCTTTGTTCTAGATTGCATTCAAACTTTTGTGGCACTAAATCTATCATGCATTGTAACAGATTTCAATGGCTTTTGACAATAATCAAACGTTGAAAATCAATTTGAGTTAAATCTGTACCTAGCCTGCCGTACGGCTCTTTGGGAAGCTATAAAATAATATTTTTGTGTAGTCGTTGCTTTTCCTTGTCAGTTATTTCTGGGCGCATCTTTATGCAATAAGGGGACAAAAGGCATACAGGATGTTGCAAGGTTATGGGGCACAAGAAGTCCGTACAACTTGTATGGGTCATAGTAATGGAACACGTGAGAGTTCGCAGCTAAGGGAAACATCAGTCGGGCCGTGTGGTTATTGAAATCATTGGCGCCTAGCCTTAATAAGTCCATTGATAATAGTTAAATGTGTAGCCATGTATGTGATAGCATGCTGTGAACAGTTCATGGAATTTTCTGTGTATTAAGTTGGTAACAAATCAGACCAATATGGTTTCCTGAGTCTTATTAGTGGACTTCACACTGTCGAGGGTTCATTCTTTCCTCCAGGCAATATACCAGCTGCTGGGACCTTGTTCTCTAAGGTATGAATTGGCCTCTCAATGTTTTCTCTTATCATTTTTCCAATGATTAAATGTTTTTTTTTAACAAGAAAATTGAGACTTGATAAAACCTTGCTCAAACCCAAAGAGTTTTCATAGAGTTTTGCAAACCCTATAACTGGGGTGATCATTTCAGTGACTGTGCCTCCATAATGCCCAATACCTCATCAATGTGTCTGGGGTGATCCTCCCATGTCTTGCTGTATATCAGAATATCATCAAAGAACACCAATATAGACTTCCACAACTATTTGTTGAAGATATGATTCATACAAGACTGAAAAGTCGCAGGAGCATTAGTAAGACCAAAGGGAATGACCAAAAACTCATAGTGCCCGTAGTGACATTTGAATGTTGTCTTGTGAATGTCCTCATAGACTCCAATCTGATGGTATCCTGAACGAAGATCAATCTTCGAAAAGTAAACTGCACCATGCAACTCATCTAGAAGCTCATTGATCCTGGGTATAGGATACCGGTTCTTGATGGTCTTCTTATTCAGGGCACTGTAGTCAATGCATATCCTCATCATGCCGTCCTTCTTCACCAAAACTACCGAAGAAGCAAAGGGACTGGAACTAGGCCTGATATGCCCCATATCCAACAACTCCTTAATCGACTTCTCTATTTCCTCCTTGAATCTCCTGGGATGACGATAGGGAGTAGTAATGACAGGCTTGGAGCACTCCTCCAACTCTATCACATGCTCAAAGCCACGATCTAGAGGTCTGCTAGGAGGAATCTCTCCAAACACCACACTGTGCTTATCCAACACCGACTAAATGTCCACATGATATTGTTGGCCATTGCTACAAGAAAACTTAGAAGACACAAAACACTGGGCTGCCCGTGCAACATCTCCATGTCTAAACAAAGTCTCCATCCTCTTTGCTATCACAACCCTTGGTGCACCATTCGCCATAGCTCTCAACATTTCCTTCCTCCCATCTGATATGAACTCCAACTCCATCTTTTGGAAATCCTGAATGTACCTACCACGATAATGTAGCCACTGGATTCCCAAAACCACATTTATATCTCCAATGCCAACTACGTAGAAATCATCAGTGATTGTGTACTCGCCCATCTAGATACTCAACTACGGAATCCTCTTCGTGCAACTCATCTTGAATCCATCCTCAACCATCACACTGAAACCCATAACTCCTTTGCCTACAATCCTCTCTTCGCCACCAAACCCTCATCAATGAAGTTATGAGTGGCCCCACTATCAACCAAACATGTGATTCTCTGTCCTTTTAGGACTCCTCTAACTCTAAAAGGATTGTACTTAGGAACTCCAGATAAAGTAGCAATAGTACCTTGTACTGTGTCATTCGTCATATCACCAAGCACCAATGGTTGCTCCTCATCGTCGCTCTCTAAAGTAGCCGTGTCTTGAACCTCATCATTATCTATATCAGATGTGACCTCAATGTAGTGTGCTTTGCCTTTCCCAAGGCATCTCTGACCAGACTCCCAAGGTTCCTTACATGAGAAGCATAACTTCTTCCTCCGTAACTCATTCTTCGCCTCTAAGTCTGGTGTTATCTTCTTAGGCCAATCCTTCTGAAAATTCCTCCTAGGGTCCTTTTGTGATGAAGGCTTACCCTGAAACTTAGGCTTAAAAGGTGTTGAAAACTTCATCCCTCTAGCCCTCTTGATGGCTTCCCTCAAAGAAGTTGGATCTAGGGCTTTCACCCATCCACGAAGTGGCTCCTCTAGTCCCTCAATAAAAAGGTATGCCAATCTAGTCTTCGACACACTCGGAACCAACACGGCAAGCTTCTGAAACTCAGAGATGTATGTGTCCGCTGATTCCTTCCGCTTGAGTTGTGCCAACTCTCTGAAGAACTGCTCAAGATTTCTCTCTTCACACCTATCAATTAGCCTCTGTGAGAAATCAACATAAGTAATAACAAGGTTGTGTCCTTGAGTCACCATACCATTGTACCACCAATCTAGAGCATCTCCCTCCAAGTGTAGTGTAGCAAACTGAATGGCATCTCTCTCGAGCATAGGGCTCAATATGAAGTAGTTATCCAATTTCTGGATCCATGGCCATGCCGTGATTTTACCCGAGCCATCAAAAGGAGTGATGTTCACCTTACCTAATTTCCTTTGCAAGTCATGATTATTGCTGTTACCTCTTTCTCCTCTAGGTCTATCTTTATTCTTGTACTTTATTTGGCAAAAATCATGCTAGGACAAGGCACTCGACATTCTTCAGTTAATGATAACCACTCTCTCTTGTAGTCATCAAAGGTCTCACCTGCAACTTGCAGTACATTCTCTGGAGCTCTCTGCTGATCCAAAAAGGTGGGCATAAGGGGTCTCAGCACGGATACATGAGATGCATGAGTATGAGTGTCACCATTGCTTCCGGAGTTGCTAGCATCTCCATTATCGCCCATATTATGCCCAAAAAAATTGAGACATAAGTTGCATGAGATCTCTCTGACTTCTTGCAATATCATTGAGGATATCCCTTGTGCTAGGTTCCTCATTAATTGTGTCTCCCATGATAGCGTCTTCTTCAAAACGTGCACCAACAAACAGTTGCCTTCTTCTGTAGGTGATATAGTCTCTATCTTCGAAATTCATACATGAAAAAGATCCTCAAGTTGGCAAGATCAAAGCTCTGATACCACTATAATATCCCCAATGGGATCTGCCCTAAAATTTTGATTTTTATTTATGCTGAAACCCTAATTCTGAATTCTGATTTTTATCTTCTGATTTCAAACAATTTATCACAGTGAACATACAAGTGCCCAAACATGACAAATAAACATGGCAAATGAAATCCACCATGAAAACACACTGTAGGGCATCCAAATGCAACAAACAAATCTGATTTTCTGTAGGAAACTTCTGCTGTTACAAATCTGAATATTCTGGACTGATTTTACAATAAATTCTTGGGCTCAAACATGCCAAACAAATGCCCAGATTTCTGCTCTAAAAATCAGACCTAGAAACTATGATTGTACTACCAAATATATGCAAAATAGATGTCAATGTTCAACCCTAGCTGGGCGAATCCTCCCTGAGGTGTGCTTAGGGCTTTGCTGCTCCAAACAAGTGAAATCACCCTCCAAGATGGGCGCTCGAGTCTGCTCCAAATGTGCCGCTCAAAATTAGGGCGAACCCTAATGCAATATGCTCCCAAAATGCCACAACAACGCTGCTTCAAATCTAATCTGCAAATCTGATTATGCAATCATGCTCCAATCCTCCAAATGTCTCCAATGAAGTGTAAATTGAACTCCGTAATGAGTGCACCACAATGATGAGCTAGGGTTTCATCCAACTCACCAAGAATCACAAGGGTTTTCGTCCTTGGATTCGTGCTCAACAAACGTTGCAGCCAAATGAGATAAACTCAATGAAAGAAGATGAATGATTGATAGATGAAATGGCTCCAAAACATGCTTAATTTATAGCCCTCCAAAATAACCTCCTCAAGGCTGACCTCCTCTTGGCAAATTCTTTTATTTTATTTTATTCTTTCCTCCCATAGGGCCGGCCTCCCTTTAGGCGCCAAGAAAGGAAAATATGTTTATTTTCTGTTTATTATTTTTTCACAACTTGGGCGACCACCTCTTAGGGCTTAGTAATTTATTTTTAGGACCTCTCCTAGGTCGCCCACCTTGAAAACAATTTTATTCTATTTATTTCTTTTTTCCCATGTCATCACAAAAATATGGAGAGTTATTTCTCATCATCAAATTGCCCAACAAAAATAGTCAAATACATCATTTTGCCACTCAGAATATTCCCTTGCTCCTTCGACCTAGCCCACGGGAATAAAATAGGCTAGCCGACTCTGATGGGTGATCACTCGGAAAAAGGGGACATTACATAAGGCTAACTATTCTCTTAAGGTAGAGAGGATATTTGTGGTACACTCTTGCCCCTATGCGTCACGTTGTGGACACAAAGATCTAAAGGGCCGTGATGTTGAGTAGAAACAGATCCACAATGCCCTCTATGTGAGTGAGAGGATTACAATAACCTAGCAGCAGTGCGTAAAGGTATACAATATGTCATTGATCTATCACCATTTGTGTGTTGGGTAGTTGAATCCAAGGGATGTCTAATACTCAACATCTGTGATAGGCTGAAAGAAAGAGTTAATAAAGATGGTAGCCTTTGACATACCTGCAATGTCCTACACTTGAGAATGATATCCTCTTAAAGGAAAAGGGTCAAGTACCTTTGGCTCAAATAATTCTCAAAAGGTGGATAAGGAATCTCTTGAGTCTCTATATTGACTATAGTTCCTTCCCTTGATCTCATAGTAAGAAGGAATTTGGAAACTAAGTGATTCTAATTTCCCACCTTATGGAGAGAATAGAGACAATAAATCCTATCACTTTGAGGATATGATTGTAATATCCCAAATGGGGATATTTTCTTCAATTTTGGATTTACGGGCTTTCCAAACTTCTAAATTCTGGATTTTGGCTTAAACCCTAATTTCTGAATTCTTTGAACTTCAAATCAGACTCAAATGAACATATATGACAGCTCATAAAACATGTCAAATCATCATAATACCATCACCAACATGATTGCCAACAATATATTTGAAATCCACAAGTAAACCACTTCAATTTGCAACCACAATAGACTGAAATATAAATCAGAAGTCTGCTGCTACAAAATCAGAATTCAAGAAGTCTTCAAATACATCAAATATTATGGGCAAACCATCCAAACATGCCCAACAACAAGTCTGCTATAAACCCTAGGGTTTATACATACCAAAACATAAGCAAAATGACCTCCAAAGTGTGGTGCTCAGATTTAGGGCTTGAAACCTTAGAACAAGGAATCTTCAAATGCCAAGAAGGTTGCTCCAATGAAGTGCACATGTCTGCTAGGGTTTTCTGCTCCAAAGATGATGACAAATGACGCCAATGGATGCAAGGCAACCCTCCAAAACTCCTCCAATTGATGGTGCTTCACAAGTAGGGCAAAACCCTAATCAATGATGACACAAGCACCAAGAAACACTCCTTCAACAAGGGCAAATTGGGTCTGTTCTGCTGCTGCTCCAAATCTGAATAATCTTCCAAACCCTAACAGCCAACAAACTCCAAAAATCACCTTCAAACCAAGTCACTCCAATCCTAGATGGTGGCGCTCAACTCTAGGGCATAAACCCTAAGGTTAGGTGTCATAAACCACCATGAAATGCTGCTCTAAAATTAATTAGAATTCTGCTTAAGAAGATCTTCAATGCTGCTCCAAATTTCTGGTCTAAAGATATTTGATTTCCGCCCTAAATGATAATAAAAGTGCTGCTCCAAAAGATATAAAATCTGCTCCATACTTTGTGAATCTCCAGTGAAGTGCAATTGTGAATTCTGTATGAATCTACCTCCAAGATGAGATTGGGTTTTTGTCCAATCCACCTTATTTTCACAAGGGTTTTTGTCCTTGGAAAATAATGCAAACAAAGTTGCAAATCCATGAAGGAAGAACAAAAAGATAAGTTGAATGATGGTGATGAAATGCCTCTCAAGACCTTGTATTTATACATGTTTCTTAATTCCTCCTTAAACTGGCCGACCTAGGCAACAAACTCTTTTATTTTATTAATATTTTTTCCCTCTCAAGAGGGCCGACCCACCTTGACTTAATCTTGGCCGACCTTAGGCAAAGTGAAGCGCCAAAGATCATTATTAAATCCCTCTTAGGCCGACATAACAAAAGAGACACTTTCTTGTTTCTTTTTCTCCAAGGAATAATCATAATTTTATTGTCTTCCTTCTTCAATGTGGACGAATACTTGTGCATGAAAGACAACACCACTAGACCTCCAAATGAAGTTGCCAACAAGAAGGAATATTATCACAAAGAAATCTCATACCTTCTCCTTCATCTTCACTTCTCCACATGAGTCACTCTAAAGGAGGGCAAATTATTTTATCATGGATGATCACATCAAAATTACCATAAAAATACGTCATCTTCCCTCAAATTCCATTTGCCCTACAAAATTGACCAAGTGTGAGAACTTGCCAATTAGGTCATCTCTTGGGTGATCGCTCTGAAAAAGGGGACATTATAATAATGGTTTGGCTTGAATTGTAACTAATGGGAAAAAACACTCCCCTGACCAAGAGGGCCATGCAATTAATGGTGCTAGAGATAGTTGGGGTAGGATAATGTTGCCATAAACAATATAGAAGCAAGTTTCATCAGAAAAATCCATCTTGGGGACAAGTGGCTATGGGGGGAAGATCTGAGTGACATGAATATATTGTGCCTAAATGTCCTTGAAAAATTAATTCTAGTTTTAACATGCATATCCAAATTCCTATTTAATGTCGGAGTAGGTTCCTTTTTATCCTCAAGATCTACTTAATCCTTTTGAAGACTACTGTGATTAGATGCAACATATAATCTGCCTCATTAGTATGCATATAGATATGACATATAATCTACCTTATTCGTATGCATATAGATGCAACATATAACATTTACTTCATTAGCATACACACCAACATGCAATAGTAGAGACAGGGGTTATAGATGATTACCAGTTACTACCTTAGCACATAAATAATGAATGATAGATAGCCTAGTATCACCATTTATTCAGACATATGATTGCCTAAACCTTGAATGGTTATTTCACGTTGTCCTATTATACAAATGTATGCCTTCAATGAATATTCCACTACATAAGGTAGACACTAAAGCTTATGAATCTCAAGGTGATGAGCACACAAATATACTCAGAGGGGGGGGGGGGGGGGGGGTGGGCGAATCAGTATATTACAATTTTTACCAATTTAAAACTTATTACTCACAATGGCAACTATGCAAGAATATAACAATATGAACAAGTTGACACCAAGATTTTACGTGGAAACCCTTTCGGGAGAAAACCACGGTACAAATAATGCACTTTATATTTATATAAGTTTACAATGATTGTAGGCACCAACCTCTTAAACTGTTTTGTAGGCACCAACCTACAAGGAGCACCAACTCCCTAACTTGGTTTAGTAGACACCAACATACAAGGAGCACCAACTCCCTCTTCCAAGGCACCAACCTTGGCTAACTTGAGGCACCAACCTCTTGTGAATGACTGAAAATTTGAATGTAGAATGAGATCTTCAAATCTGATCTTCTCTTTGCTTCATACCTTATCCTTCTTTATGATGTATGCTGTCACTTTAATGCCCACACAAGAAATATAATCTTCTGTTCTGATTTTCACATGACTATTCTCTCACATAAATGCTCCAACATCATATCTCATTCCCTTTCATTTCTGCCCTTTATCACTTCTCAATCTGCTTCTTTTAACTCGGAATATATTTCATTCTAAATTTCTTTCAAAACATAACTTCATTCTCCTTTTATACTATCCAATAAAGGTGATTTAACCAAGAGACACATCCTTTCAATAAGTAGACACTTCCTTTGATGATCATGCCTTTTCTCCTCTTAATAGCTGCTTTTAATAACTTTTACTTCATAACTAAAAACTGTAATGTCCCCAAATTTCTTACGCCTAGGGAATAATAATTATTTTAATTATTTAATGTTACCTGACAAAAAGTTGCTAAGTTTAAAAAGGTAATATTAAATAATTATATTAAAAGGTTATAAAGTGACTTATTGTAATGTCAATCAGTAAAGTCACTTTATAATATTAAGTTAAGTGTTTTAGGCGGGGAAAATTAAAAAGGTCCTTTGAGAGAAGTAATACGAAGAGTCAAAAGGAAATAATATTATATTCCTCTCAAAAGGTTATAAAAGGACATTGTGAGCTCATTTGGAGGCATGTTTGGTTATTGTATTGACACTCTGTTGGATTGAACCTGCGTGTTCATCCTTTTCTTTCCTTCCTGTGGACGGAAACCCACTCGAAAAGGATCAGTTTCGGTGGTGAGATATCCACCCTAGCTGGTGATGATGGTTTTCATTCAGGAAACCCACATGGAGCTGAACGAAGTTAATAGATTCTTGGTGAAGTTTGTTTGTATTTCATATAGATACTAGTATGCTATGTTTTGAAGATTTTTGGCAGTGATTTGAAGGAATATTTTATAAGCTATGGTGATGTCCGTACTCATATGGCCGTACAGCTGGAACTCAATTTTTGGTGCTTGCAAATAACATTGATGTTTGTTTGTTCTAAGCTATTGTTGGGGTCCTTGTATGGTAGAAACAATTCTTTCAAGACCAATTTAAGGAGTTTTAAAGTAGTAAATGATTTTTGGGAAGAATCCGTACCATCTGCATGTGTCGTACATTCATGAATGGTACGTTTTGTGCAAGAAATCATTATGGGTGCTCTCTGAATGCAAAGATGTGTGTGATACATTCATATGACTTCTAAACTTCCTCTCATTATGCTTTCAGTTGATAGTTGGTGAAAATGAGATTTTTGTGAAGTGTCCGTACTTGCTCTGGCCGTACAATGGCTTAGACTTGGATTTTATCAGCAATTTTCAAGATGGTATTTTTATATGTTTAAATGATTTCATAATAATTATCCATGGCAAATATTATCAATGAAAGTTAATTGAAGCTTTTTGATGCAAATTTGTGAATTCTGGGTGAGGCCGTACATGTCCTTGGCCGTACCATGTGTTTGGCATCGATGCACATAGGAAAAAAATATTGAGGAGTTTGCTGTTTCTATTGATTGCATCTTATTTGCCTGCCTTGAACAACGATTTTGCAAGTTATTAGAAGTCATTTGATGAAGAAATGGATTTATGGTGATTTGCCGTACCATTACATAGCCATACGGCTCAGGCAGGGACAATTATGTGTGAAATCCAATCTTTGATCCCTTTTATGCTATGAATACATCAGAACTATTTGGGAAGCTTGTTAAATCAACTTGGTTCAGTCATTAGAGTGATTGGTGTGGTTGTTTGTTGGGTTTGAGTTTTGATGCTCCTTTATGGCTACCGTACTATGTCCAGGCAGAGGTAGTTTTTGTATGCAGATCTGAAATACTTGATATTGGCTTAGCTTGACTGCTCAGAATTGTTTGGTAAGGTTAGACTATCAGATTTGCATCATTGTTGGGTTAGTCTATTGTATGGATCAGTTTATGAGTATTCAAGGCTGCATTCATGGCTGCCTTACCAGCAGAGACAATCAGCAAATAAGTATTAGATCAGAAAATTCAGCTAATTGTTAGTCCATGCAATTTCTTCATCAGCAAATTAAGTCCTTCTTGACTTGTTCATGCAGGGTATTATCTTCTTTACTCCAAGAGGTACTTATCAAGTTTTTTATCAAGCATATTGAGCAACATTGTAATTGCTTTCAGTTGTAATTTCTTTATCATTGCAATCACACTAAGACCCCTAGATGGTTTACCGCCAGTGTGGGAGGAAAGAACCATTAAACACATTGTAACCCCTGGATGGTGATACCGCCAGTGTGGATAAAGAACACTTTTGCTTTCTTTCTACCTACTAAACAAGTGGTGAATTCCCACTGCATAAGTGGATGACTTCGTAGTCTTTCAATGCATAATTCTCACCCACTGATAAAGTGGTGAATCCCCATGATATGTGGATGCCGCCGCAGCGGAAGAAGTCTTTCCTTTCTTGCATACTTTATATTGTAAGCCAAATCATTGTATGCTCTCACCTTGCCCATCCTGGGAACTAGGTGATTAGAAAGTGTGAGGCATTTAGTTGGTTTATGCAATTGATGCTAACACTGCCATATCATTGTATGGCATTTTGAAAAAAATTGGGGGTAGTCTGTTACAGTGGTATCAGAGCTCTCAGTTATCCTACCAGCCTATTGGGTAACTGATCTTGTTGTAGTTTGTCAAAACCAGATCAAATTTTCAGTTGGGCAAGATGGCTTTTGTTTGTGAGCCATTAAAAGTTTTGTTGAAATCAGTGGAGCAAAACCAGTTTTCCATTGAAGAGGGAATTGAAAGATGGTGCAAAGAACAAGAAGCCATCTCAGATTTACAAGAGAAGTTGAAGATTGTTGGTAGGAGACTGGAACATTTACCTCGGTCTAAGGAAGTTCTTAGAAATTTGGATGAAGTAGAGGGTTGTCTGTGTAAGGTTGACCAATCACCTTCTTAGGCAGTGGGTAAAGCTTTGGCTCCTTTGGTGTTTTCGTTGGTCAAGCCAGAGTTGATGAGACATCAT